>CM042687.1:21043056-22243056 GCA_023614405.1 Avena insularis
CCTTATACGCATGTAACTCAATCCCTTTGTCTCGGGATATATTACATGTCCGAGATTCGATCATCGGTATCTCCATACCTAGTTTGATCTCGTTACCGACATGTACACTTTTCTCGTTCCCGTGATATAACATTCTAGTGATCAAATCACTTGCTTGCAAGCTAACTAATGTGATACCACCGAGAGGGACCAGAGTATATCTCTATGTCATCAGGATGTACAAATTCCACTCTTGATCCATGAGCCTCAACATAGCACCTTCGTAGCACTGAACCCATGTTTATAGTCACCTTGTTACGGTGTGACGTTTGATGTTATCAAGATACTCTTCCGGTGTTAGTGATTGACATGATCTCATGGTCTAAGGATTAAGATTACTTCATATGATGTTATAGCAATATAAACACAATGACCTTGATCGTAATGCTATACTTCGGATGACTGTTCATCACATCATTCCAACAATGTTGTGACCTCGTTATTACAACATCCAATGTCCATGATCAGGAAACCTTTGATCATCTTGTTAATCAACGAGCTAGTTTATAAGAGAGACATAACTAGGAACTTCCTTTTTGTTTATTAAACACACATGTATTAACATTTCCGTATTAATACAATTATAGCATGCAAAATAAACACTTATCATAAATAAGGAATATGATAATAACCACTTTTATTATTGCCTCTCGGACATATTCCCTTCAGTCTCCCACTTGTACTAGGGACAATAATCTAGTTTGAAAACTTTGCGTATTGAACACTTATGGCTTTCTGGTGTTCCATATACGTGATTTCAAGTGGTCAACATAATCCACGGATCTAACGCTTCAGGTCCGTGTGTATTTGCATGTCTTTGCATCTTAACGCATCACTCATTCTCCAATGAGATGGCATTGTATAAATTTGGTCTTTTGGTGAGACCTTTAGTTTCTTGGGGTTAAATCATGTTGATACTATTGTCGTACAATATATCTTTAGTGTTAGCATGTTACGAACCACATCTTAGTTTGATAACAAACTACTTGACACAAATGCCCTCCTTTGCTGCTACTATAGCAGTCATTTACTTAGCCTTTTGTTATAGTATCCATCACAATGTCTTAACTTTGGAATTCATCCAAATCTATCATGGAAACTTTCTTTCCATTTCATTGTTCCACCCATAGTTTAAATTGAGATAAACTTAATTTGTATCTTATGAAAAAACTAGTATCATTTTTCAATGAACTATTTATCTCTTATACAAATGGAATATATTCTTAATTCTTCCAAAATATTATAAGAATATCCTTACTATCGTCTAATGATCATTTTATGATTCATTCTGGTATATGCTTATAACACTTAGATCATAGGACATATCTGGATGTGTACATATCATGGTATGATTGATCAAAACATTCTTGTGATTTCACTCATCAAGTGTCAAAGCACTTGAATCTTGTTTCACTTATCAAGTGTCGATACACTTGAATCTTGATTCAATTCTTTTCCATGCAACAAGATCCTTTTCTCGTCGTTTCTATATTGAACCCCTTCAATATCTCGTATATGTACGTTTGGCACGACCATATTAGCGTCACTGTCTATCCATGTAGACATTCATGCTAAATATTCGGGTTTTGCCTAAGTATTTCATCGAAATGAAATTCTTAACCTTTGTTAATAAAAGATACATCACTTCCAATCAAAAAGATGTCCTCCACATAATGTATTAGAAATATGTCTCAGCGCTCCCACTTAATTTCTTAAAAATGCAAGCATCTTCATCGTCTCCTGATGAAAACTCTTTTAACAGTTTCATCACGGTGAAGATTCCAACTCTGCGATGCTTACTTCAACCATTGAAGTTTGCATGCCCTTCTAAGCATCCTTTGAATTAACAAAACCCTTTGGACCGTGTCTTGTACACGTCCTAGGTAACCATTCTATTAGAAGAACTTTGTTTTGTTTATTCAGCTATTATATACCAAAATTATATGTAGTGGTTGCTACATTAATCCGTCCAGACTAAATATCGCTTATGAAAGATCAAATATTGTCATAGTCAACTCCTTAAACATTGTCATAAAATAATTTACGACATGTCGACTATTTCATAGATGTGAAACATCCATGTCTGTTTCTTTATAGATCCAAATATGACCGCTAGGTTTTTACACCTTTCCGGAGGGTCTTCCAAGTTCAAAAAACTTGATTTCTCGTGTATGGAACTATCACGGATTTTATGGCTTCAAGCCATTTGACGGAGTCAGGGCCCATCATCGCTTCTTTGTATGTAGTCGGTTCATCATTGTCAAATAACAATGATTTAATCTTAGCATTTGATTGTTTATCCGACCTACTTGGTTCAATAGGAACTTAGACCTCCGTGACCACAACCTTTGAGGCACGTGAGCCATGAGCATTTTGGCTGCCTCCGGAACATTTTCCGGCACTGTGCAACTCAGCACATATAGCTAAGGTTCGTTAACCTTATCAAAGTTCTATTGTCCTCCCACTTGACTTTTACGAAAAATTCCTTTTTCAAGAAACTTGACGTTCTAAGCGACAAACGCTTTTGTCTTCGGTGTTATGGAGGAATACCCAATGGTTATTCGAAATAACCTACAAAGACATGCTCATCTGACTTTGGTTGTAAACATCTTACTTATGCTTAGCATACCAAAATTTAAGAAAGGACAACTTGGGTTTTACCCCAAACCATAACTTACATGGTGTCATTTCAACGGATCAAGATGAAGCTCTTTTCATTGTAAAAGCGGTAGTCTCTAAAGCTTTAATCTTTTAAAACATAATGGCAGTTTTATAAATAACACTTTTGATCCAACCATGTCAAACAAGGTTTCATTACAAATCTCAAACACTCCATATTCCTATGGTGTTTCGGGAGATGCAAATCTAGGTATTTTGCTAAACTTGCAACTCAAATAAATCCCTTTATGATAAAAGCATAAATTATTTATTTTCTTGTTACAATGATTTTCCACTTCATCTTGAAAGTCTTTGAACGTTTTCAAATATTTCATACTTCATTCTCATTAAGTGAATATTCACTCAAATTTCCGGAGAAAGCATATGAAGTTGAAGTCCATCGCTTACGACTATACATAATGGACTACATACATCGATATGTATAAATTCCATTATTTTAGTCGTTCGTTCTTCTTTGGCCTTTGAACGAAGTTTTAATTATACCGAGGAAAGTCTCACAAGCATCATTTGATCAAATCAAAGACTCCAAAAATCCATGAAAATGGATTTTTTTCATGTTTTCTTTCCAATATAATTTAAACGACGATGTCACTTCGTAAGTGATCTTCCAATCATTTGTCTTGCGATATTTTAGCATTAGTTTTATGGATGTGATTTCTCCAACTAGATTTGTAGATCATCCATCTTATATGGAATACGGTAATTATTTGAACAATCTTTGTTCTCATAATACCTGATTTAAATAACAATCATTAAAACAAATCTTGAAGACAAGCTTTGATGTCAACGATAAATACAAACAACGGCTTGTTTGTTTTCGATGAACATCATCACATATTCTCTTGCTAGTTACTTAGGCCATTGTGGTTCATGAATTGCGTCGTTCTATATGAAATTTCATACCAACCAATTCGGTATTCAATACCCAAGAACCACATTGTTTAACAGGCAAAGAATACAACCATAACATGTATATCATCTATATACCTATACTGGATATTTCCAATCTTTTCTTTTCTGCCAAATATATTTATAGATTCTCTTTTAGCATTTCCTTTCATTTTAGAATAATCTATCAACATCAAAAGTGGCTCCATATACATGACACAGTCCAAAGCATGTATATTCAAATACTAATACCTTTTGGACTTGCACTTTGAAGTAGATCACCATCATCTAACGAATGGCGTTCTTTCAAAATCCATTCTTTAGTAATATTTTAGTGTAGTAAACACTTTACATACATCTTATATTCATCCTTATCATGACAACTTTCATGATCAAGCTAATGTAGCTTATAAAGGAGAATCGTGAGTATAATGTTACTTTCCAAAACCCTTTTGGCTGATTAGGATGTCTAGCATCTCCAACCTTTGCAAATTCTCATCCAATATGAGAACAAATATTATAATCTATCATATTGCAACCAAAAACATTGTTTCAGATATCATTATATCTGCCACACATGATGGTTTCTGAAACAATTCTTTCAGCTCCTAGATAATCTCGATATTAATCAAGAATCATGGAAGCAAAACATGATAATTAAGATACTAACACTGGAATTGTTACTCTCGATTTAATACTAATTATAAAATTTCACAGAGAAAATAGAGTTTGCTGAAAGTTTGCAATAGGACTTTAAACTTTAGATTGACACTCAACACAACACGATACTAGTTCGTAAAGTAAATATCCAGAATTCTATAGTTCTATTATCTCAATTACAACTAAGCATAAGGTGGTGAACGAATGCCAATGACTACAACAAATTATGCAAATTCACTTTGATTTAATTTATGATAAATTGAGTTCTACTAATCCAAATTAGAAATGAACTCCCACTCAAAAATGACATCCCTCGTGTCCTTTTGGTGATTACATGAACCAAATCCACTACACCAAGTCCGATCATCACGTGAGTCGGTGTAGCTTCAAAGGAGAGCATCCATATGGTCATCGTATCAAAACATATGACTCATGCTTAACCTTTCGGTCCATGTTCCGAGTGTAGGGGTTCATAGCATGGAAAACAAAAAATTCTACCGCATGCACACAAACAAGCCAAGATCTATCTACTAGATTATAGCAACGAGTCGATAGAAGAACTCACCCTCGAAGATTCCAAAGCGGTTAACGAGTAGATTCGTGGGTGAGTAAATACACTTGCCGATCTCAAGATCGTAGTAGAAGATCTCAAGCGCTGTGTTCGTTCATGATCGTGGGTCACACGTTCGGTACTCGATGAAGACCTTTCCTCCTTGTTCCAGAGGCGTGGAGGTTCTAGCACTCTCCTCGTGATTCTCGGGCAAAGACGAGCGTGGAGATCCCGGAAGCCAAGAGAGGGAGCGCCTGCAGTATGGTGGAGTAAGAGAGGGCCTTGGGGATCTACGGATTAGAGGCACCAAGGGGGGGGGGGGTGTAGCCGGCGGCTAGGGCTTGGGGAAGCCCCAAGTCAGCGACTTGGAGAAACCCTAGGCGGCGGCAACACTTAGAGGTGGTGGCGCCTAGGAGCTAGGGGTTTGGGTGTGAGGGTAGGGGGGGCGTCCTACCCCTCTTTATATAGGTGGGAGGGAGGCGGTTGGGAGGAGGGAGTCCTCCTCCAACTCCTCATCCTTGGCCGGCGGGTGGAGGGAGTGGGACTCCTACCCTAGGTAGGTTTCCTACTCTCCCTCCACCAAGCAAACTTCGGATTTGACTTTTCAAATTGGCGTTTGACTTTCAAACTTGGATTTGATTTCTCTCTTCATATTTCCCAGCCAAGTGACCTAGTACATGATGCAACCATTCCACATTGTCATGACACATCCATGTACCCTTCCCCTCCGGAGTGCCGGACCTTCCAGACCCTTCTAGAACATTCCTGGTGAAAACACCGGAATCATTTCCGAACTCCGAAACAGGACTTACCTTATATGAATCTTATTCTCCGGACCATTTTCCGGATCTCCTCGTGATATCCCGAATCCTATCCGAGACTCCGAACAACATTCGGTCTCTTCCTCATCATTCCATAACTACACAACAACATCGAATCCTTAAGTGTGTCTCCCTACGGTTCGTGAATTATGCGGACATGACCGAGATACTTCTCCGATCAATAACCAATAGAGGAATCTGGAAATTCATATGTCTCCCACATATTTCTACAATTAATTTGCGATCGAATGAACCACTTACATACGATACCAATTTCCCTTTGTCTCACGATAGTTTACTTATCCGAGGTTTTGATCGTCGGTATCTCTGCATACCTAGTTCAACCTCGTTACTGATAAGTACTCTTTTTTCGTTCCCGTGATAAGTGATTTCTTGTGAGCCAGTCACATGATTGCAAGATAATTGGATGACATTCCACCGAGAGGGCCCAGAGTATATCTATCCGTCATATGGATGGACAAATCCCACTCTTGATCCTTGTGCCTCAACCCATACTTTCCGAACACTCAATGCCACCTTTATAGCCACCCAGTTACGGTGTGGTGTTTGATGTCATCAAAGCATCCTTCCGGTGATGGTGATTAACATGATCTCATGGTCGAAGGTATTAGGTTACTATGTATCAAAAAGCTTATAGCAAACGAACTATTAAAATGACTTGATCTTTATGCTACGCTTATCTATAGGAGTATGTCCATCACACCATTCTCCTAATGACATGATCTTGTTGTTAACAACATCTCAATGTTCATGATCGGGAAACCATGATCATCTATTAACCAACAAGCTAGTATTATAAAGAGGCTTTACTAGGGACTCTAATTTAGTTTACAAATCCCACAAGTATTAATGTTTCCGGTTAATACTATTATAGCATGAATGTAAACATTTATCATAAACACAAATATATAATAATAACCACTTTTATTATTGCCTCTAGGGCATATCTCCAACAGTCTCCCACTTGCACTAGAGTCAAGTAATATAGATTACATGGTAATATACCGAACACCCATGGAAGTTTGGTGTTGGTCATGTTTTGCCCTCGGGAGAGGTTTAGTCAACGGATTCACCACGTTCAGATCTGTGTGTACTTTGCAAATCTTTATGTCACCATCTTGGACATGCTCTCGAATAGCGTGAAAACGTAGCTTGATGTGCTTTAGCTTCTTGTGTGACCTTGGTTCTTGCGCATTGGCTATGGCGCCCATGTTATCACAATAGATAGACATTGGGTCCAGCGCACTTGGAACCACACCAAGCTCTGTAATGAACTCCTTCGTCCATATCGCCTCTTGTGAAGCCTCCGAAGCAGCTATGTATTCTGATTCAGTTGAAGATCTCGCCACAACACTTTGCTTTGCACTCCTCCAGCTAACTGCTGCACCATTCAAAGTAAATACGTATCCAGATTGAGATTTAGAATCATCCAGATTGGTGTTCCAACTAGCATCGGTGTAACCATTAACAACGAGCTGTTCATCACCTCCATAAGAAAGAACCATATCCTTAGTTCTTCTTAAGTACTTAAGGATGTTTTTAACCGCTGTCTAATGATCCACTCCTGGATCACTTTGATATCTGCTAGTCAAACTAACAGCATATGCAATGTCGGGTCTAGTACATAGCATGGCATACATTAGAGATCCTATGGCTGAGGCATAGGGAGTCTTACTCATCCTTTCTCTATCTTTTGCCGTTGCTGGACTTTGAGTTTTACTCAAGGTCGTATTGGGCAACATGGGCAAGAACCCTTTCTTGCTATCTTCCATTCCAAACCTCTTTAGAACTTTGTCCAAATATGTACTCTGTGACAATGATATTAGGCGTCTCGATCTATCTCTATAAATCTTTATGCCTAATATGCAAGCTGCTTCGCCAAGATCTTTCATTGAAAAACTATTATTCAAATAATCCTTGACACTATTAAGAAGGTCTACGTCATTCCCAATCAACAATATGTCATCTACATATAGTATTAAGAATGCTACAGAGCTCCCACTCACTTTCTTGTAAATACAAGCTTCTCCATAAGTTTGTATAAAACCAAAGCTTTTGATTACCTTATCAAAACATTGATTCCAACTTCGGGATGCTTGCTTCAATCCATATATGGATCGTTGAAGTTTGCATACCTTGTTAGCATCTTTAGGATCGACAAAACCTTTGGGTTGCATCATATACAACTCTTCATCAATGTATCCATTGAGGAACTCCGTTTTGACATCCATCTGCCATATCTCATAATCATAATATGCAGCGATTGCTAACATAATCATCACAGACTTTAGCTTCGCTACTGGTGAACAACTCGAGCTTTATAGACAGTAACATTACCATCAGCATCTGTTTTCTTCTTGAAAATCCATTTGTTCTCGACAGCCTTCCGACCATCCGGTAAGTCCACCAAAGTCCATACTTGGTTTTCGTACATGGATCCAATCTCGGATTTCATGGCTTCTTGTCATTTATTGGAATCTGGGCTCATCGTCTCTTCCTCATATGTCGCAGGGTCATCGGTGTTGTCCACCTACATGACACTCATAACAAGATCATACCAATCAGGAGTGGTATAAGTTCTCATCTACCTGCGAGGTTCCGTAGCACCTTCAACCGAAGTTTCATGATCAACATCATTAGCTTCCTCTCTTATTGGTGTAGGCGCCACATGAACTACTTCCGGTGCTGCGCTACTCGCAAGTTTGAGAGAAGGTTCAACAACCTCGTCGAGTTCTACTTTCCTTCCAGTCACTTCTTTCGAGAGAAACTCCTTCTCTAGAAAGGATCCATTCTTGGCAACGAAGATTTTGCCCTCGGATCTATGATAGAAGGTATACCCAATAGTTTACTTCGGGTATCCTATGAAGACGCATTTTTCCGCTTTGGGTTCAAGCTTGTCTGGCTGTAACTTCTTTACATAGGCTTCGCAACCCTAAACTTTAAGGAACGATAATTTAGGTTTCTTCCCAAACCATAATTCATACGGTGTCGTTTCAACGGATTTAGATGGTGCCCTATTTAAAGTGAATGCGGTTGTTTCTAATGCATAACCCCAAAATGATAGCGATAAATCTGTAAGTGACATCATAGAACGAACCATATCTAAGAGAGTTCGATTACGACGTTCAGACACACCATTATGCTGTGGTGTTCCTGGCGGTGTCAATTGTGAAAGTATTCCGCATTTCTTCAAATGCTCGCCAAACTCGTAACTTAGATATTCACCACCATGATCAGATCGTAGAAATTTAATCTTGTTATTACGTTGATTCTCTACCTCACTTTGAAATTCCTTAAACTTCTCGAAAGTTTCGGACTTATGTTTCATGAAATAGATATACCCATTGTTGGAGATATGCCCTAGAGGCAATAATAAATGTAGTTATTATTATATCTTTGTGTTTATGATAAATGTTTACATTCATGCTATAATAGTATTAACAAGGAAACATTAATACTTGTGTGATTTGTAAACTAAAATAGAGTCCCTAGTAAAGCCTCTTTATAAATACTAGCTTGTTGGTTAATAAATGATTATGGTTTCCCTATCATGAACATTGAGATGTTATTAACAACAAGATCATATCGTTAGGAGAATGATATGGTGGACATACTCCTATAGATAAGCGTAGCATAAATATCAAGTCATTTTAATAGTTCAATTGCTATATGCTTTTCTGATACATAGTAACCTAATTCCTTCGACCATGAGATCATGCATATCACCTTCACCGGAAGGATGCTTTGATGACATCAAACACCACACCGTAACTGGGTGGCTATAAAGGTGGCATTGAGTGTTCAGAAAGTATTGGTTGAGACACATGGATCAAGAGTGGGATTTGTCCATCCATATGACGGATAGATATACTCTGGGCCCTCTCGATGGAATGTCATCCAATTAGCTTGCAAGCATGTGACTGGCTCACAAGGGATCACATATCACGGGAACGAGAAAATAGTACTTATCAGTAACGAGGTTGAACTAGGTATGTATAGATACCGACGATCAAAACCTCGGATAAGTAAACTATCGTGAGACAAAGGGAAATTGGTATCGTATGTAAGTGGTTCATTCGATCGCAAAGTAATCGTAGAAATATGTGGGAGCCATATGAATTTCCAGATTCCTCTATTGGTTATTGTTCGGAGAAGTGTCTCGATCATGTCCGCATAATTCACGAACCGTAGGGAGACACACTTAAGGATTCGACGTTGTTTGAGTAGTTATGGAATAATGAGTAAGAGACCGAATGTTGTTCGAAGTCTCGGATGGGATCCGGGATATCACGGGGAGATCCAGAATGGTCCGGAGAATAAGATTCATATAAGGAATGTCCTGTTTCGGGGTTGGAGAATGGTTCCGGTGTTTTCATCGGGAATGTTCTAGAAGGTTCCGAAATGTCCCAAGACTCGGAGGGAAGGGTACATGAATGTGTCATAACAAGTTGGAATGATTGCATCATGTACTAGGTGTCATCGCTGAACAAAATAAAGGGTTTAATCAAATCCTAGTTTGAAAAGTCAAACGCCAATTTGAAAAGTCAAACGGCTATTTTGTGAGGTGGAGGGAGAGTAGGTGTCACATCCCAAGATGTTCCAAATCTTGTAATGTGAAAAATAAATGAATAAAATAAAACTTTGTTGATTTTCAAGGTGAGAAGAAACTTTTTGAATTCAATTGGAAACTTTCAAAACCTATTTGGATCAAATAAAATCCTAAAGGGATTTAAAAACATAAATAAACAATAAAGTTAAAATATTTGGAATTACTGTTTTTGGATCTTTTAATAAAAGATTTGGTTTCAAAGAGAAGGATAGAATATTAAATAAAGATTATTTTATAAGCCAAATAAAACCTTGGCCAAGCTTTTGAATTAAAATATTTTGTTTTGATAAAAATAGTAAAGGTTTATTTAAATAAAATAATGAGGATTTATTAATATCCCATTTTAATAAAACCAAGGCTTTTCTATTTTGAATAAACACAAAAACTTATTTTAAATAAGTTTTCCAAGTATTTTATATTCTTAAATTAAACCTACTGAAGTGTTTTGGTTTTATTTTTTAGATTTCAAATGGAGTTTTTAAATAAAACAAATCTTATTTAAATAAGTAACTTAGGACTATTTAAATTATTAAATAGATCCTAAAAAGAATAAAAATATTATTTTTGTCTTTGGACTTTGGTTTATGTTGTTAAACAGAACCAAAACTCAATACAAGTTTGGAGGAGGTTTGATTTGTTTTGGATGTATGATTTGTTTGATTGAATTTCAAACAGAAAATCGAAATGGAAAAAGATAAAATAATTAGAAAGAAAAAAATATATAGAACCAGACCTGACCCAACCCACCTGGCCCAGGAAGCCCAGTCGCAGCCCAGTTTCCCTCCCCCTTTCGGCGAATCGTTTTTCACCTAAACACGCACCCGTAGAGCGACAGACAGGTGGACCCCATTTCCCTTTTCCCTCTCTCGCTGCCAGATGGCCCCACCACCAGCCCTCTTCTTCCTCACCCGCGCGCAAACCTCGCCGGCGGTTTTCTGCCGATTAACGCTCGCTTGATTACGCCTTAATGTCGCGTTAATCCCTCGCCGTGACCACGCCGTGATAAACGCCAGCACCCCCTCTCTCTTTTCCCTCTCTCTGCCTCCAGGCCGGACGAATTTCTCCGCGCACCCTCACTGCCCCGACGACCTTTCCTAGACGATTCCGTCGAAACCAGACTTCCCCTTGCCTCCTTGACCAAGCTCACACACTCCCCAGACCCAGGCGCACCTCCCCGTGGCGCCACCTCACTCACGCGCGCCCCTGAGCCTCGGCAACGACGACTCCAAGCATCGCCACCGTCTGTTCCCACTCCGGCGAACTCCCCAGGTAACCTCCGTTCACCCCAGCACTCCGCGATGACACTCCCGCACTCGCCACACTCTCCCGCGTCTAACCATGCCCCTATCTTGTCTTAGGGTGATCTGCAACGTCGCCCCGACAATGAACCGAACCACCTGACGCCGCCATCGTCTCCGACGAGCAATCCCCGTCGCGCCTGAGCGCCCCTTGCCAAGCTATTCACACGTCGAGCATCGCCGTGACCTCCTGAAACCGGTGAGCATCTCCCCTTCCTTCCCCACCTCCTGTATCGTCGCCACCGTTGTCATCTGACAGCTCCGCCGCCAGCCGCCGCCGCTAGCTTCTGGTCACACGCTAGGAACCGTTGGATCTAGATCCTGAGGCTAGAATTAGAACCTGAGCGAAAGGGTATGAGCATGCTTGAGCCGTGCGATCTGTTTAGATCTAACGCCTCACAGAGGCTGATCCGTACGAACCGGTACCGACGAATAGGAAGTCGCCGCGTGGCCAGCTTTTGATTTAAAACAGAATTAGAATCAGATTTGTTTGCAAATTTGAAAAATCCATAACTTTAGTTCTACACGTCCAAATTTTGCAAACTTTATATCAATGAAATCAGTGGAACAAGCCCTAGCCAACCATGTAATTTGTTTAGTAAAAAGCTTCTGGTAAAATGTTTGTTTTTGCAGAAACATTTGTATGCTAGTTTAGGTTATAAAAATTATTCCAAAATGTTTTTGAGGATGAAATCTTTGCAAATTGGTTTGTGGTGAACTTACTGACCTTAGGAACCAACTTGTGGATTTAAAAATGTATTTTGAAAAGATTAGGATGGATTAATTGAATTAGCCCATTTCTAGCCAAATAAAAATATTGGTTTTGTTATGGAAATGATTTTTGAATAAAACCTTTAGAAAATGTTTTGCTTCAAACCTACTAACCCTAAACACCAAGTTTTGTGAACTAACAACTTATTTGGTGAACAATATAAAATTGTTGCTTTGCTAAAAACATTTTCCACCACATAAATTAATGATTTGATTTAAAAATGGTTTATAGATAAAACCCTTTTGCAAATGACTTTGCCACTTTAGAAAATGTCCACTTTGAGCCTTACAATGTATAGAGCCTAGTAGAAACCACCTTTGCAAATAAAACTACCTTTTGCATGCTTGCATGCATGACTTAGTTTCTATTATTTTATGTGTGTTAAATTGTTTGAGTATTGTTTTGGAATGCTAGTTGAATTTGTGTTTGCTTGATTGATTTGTAGTGAAGTTAGAAGAGTGTGAGATTAGCAAGATCAAGAAGTGAACCAACATTCTCTACCAAAAAGGCAAGTAACACTATCATCTAAAGTCCTACTATTTTCATTATACTTAGTGGATTTTGAAAACATGCATGAAAAGGATTTCTATACTATATGCTATGCTAAATCCTAATAGGATACCCTTATATATTCCTTAGTGAAAACAATGTAGTTGTAAAATGCTTAGCCATGCTACATATTTTGAGAAGAGATACATGTTGAGATTTTATGAAGTTGAGAAAAGACTTGTGTTTTTATATAATAAAACAAGTACTCAATGAACCACCTGGGTGGACAAGGTTACTCGAGTTTTGGACAAGGTGGCAACAAGAGGAACCATGTTTATATGGCAATCTCTATTTGTTGTGCACCAGATGAAAACCACCCAGGGACTTAGAGATTGAACATGTTTCTCCAACAGTGGCTTTCATGTACAACCACATGCTAATATGGCTCTGGCTTAGTCAACTACATTGGGAAGACCCATGCATTGGTCTTCAGGTTAACTGGAAATGAGGGAACTAGGAACCCTACATTGGTGCCTGAAGACAAGCTAGCATTGTGTATGGGAGGACCCTATGGAAAGACTTCGTCACATTCTCAATCTGCCAGTACTCCATCTTGGTGAGTACTTATCCAGCGGCCACTGGTGGCAACAAGATGAGATTGTGTCATGTGGGTAAAGTGTACAACTTCTGCAGAAGATCAAAAATCTAAGTACTTAGCCGTGTCCCCGGTTATGGACAATACTGAGCAACTAAAGGCCTGAAGCTATGGGAAATCTCGACATTCCAAATTTCTAAAAGCAAAACTTTAAAGTGACAACAAAGGACTTGAAGCACTTGGGGTGTACCAAGGAGCTCAAGAGATTTTGATAAAAACTTGAAGTACTTGGGGTGTACCAAGGAGCTCAAGAGATTTTGATAAAAACTTGAAGTACTTGGGGATTTACTAAGGAGCTCAAGAGGTTTTGACAAAGACTTGAAACACTTGGGGATTTACCAAGGAGTTCAGAAAGATTTGACAAAAGATCAAAACTATTTTGAAAAGATAGGATAAATTATTGCTTTCTGCAAATGAGCCTAAAACCCTACTTAGCCAAATATGCATGTAATGATAGGATCCACTTATATTCAACATAGTAGTGAAACTTGCCAATACAATTCAAATGTATTGACCCTTGTGGCTATAACTTGTTATGTTGCAGGTTTGTTTGATATTAGTGAAGTTAATTGATTAGGATTACAAGTCTACAACCAACATGTTTGCCTGTGGCACTTTGAAGATGAAGGACCCCATGCTTATAGATATTCTGCTGCAATGTAATGTGATAGCCAAATGAGCTATGTAAGATGTAATGAATTAATTTATTCCTGGTTATAAAGTTGTATTATGACCTTTGTTTCTTGATATTACATCTTAACTGTGGATGCTAGCTATTGATCCAGGGACTAGCATTGTAAACACAGGGATCTCTACCTTATCAAAGGTTGGGACCTCTACAGTAGGAAACCTACTTGGGGAGGAGTTCCCTCCCTCCATCGCCTACCACTTGAGATCGAGTTGGGAGGACTCCTCCTGGCGCGCCTCCACCTATATAAGGAGGGGCAGGGCTGCCCCTCGAAGCACACAATACCACGCCCTGCAAACCCTAATCCTAGCCGCCGGCGCTGCCACCTCCTGCTGCCGCCGCCTAGGGCAAGCCGCCGCCGCCTAGGCAAACCCTAGCCGCGGGCCTTGCTCCTCCTTGGTGCGTATAAAACCTAGATCACCGAGGCTCTCTCTCATAGTCCACCATACTCGCTTCGGCTTAAGACGAAGCCCTGCGAGATCTCTCCTCTACTTCCGGTACCACGCCGTTGTGCTGCCGGAATCGCGAGGAGAGTGCTACAACCTCCGCTGCCTACTGGAACAAGGGAGAGGAAGGTCTTCATCGAAAATCGAACGTGATCGATCGCGGAAGCGCCGTTTAACGAGCGCCGGAAGGATCGTCTACACGATCTTGAGATCGGCAAGAGTACGACTACATCACCCACAAGAATCCGCTCTCGTTAAACACTTTGGAATCTTCGAGGGTGAGTTATTCCATTGACTCGTTGCTACAATCTAGTAAATAGATCTTGGCTTGTTTGTTTGTATGCGGTAGAAATTTTTTGTTTTCCATGCTACGAACCCCTACAAAGGGTATCGTGAGCTGTGTCTATATGTAGATCTGTTGCACGAGTAGAACACAATGGTCATTGTGGGCGTTGATGCTTTTGTTGTCGATTACTTCTTGTGTACTTTGCATCTTGCAGGATGGTGGGATGAAGCGGCCCGGGCTAACCTTACATGACATTGTTCATGAGACTTGCTCCACGCTTGACATGCAACTTGTATTGCATAAGTGGCTTTGCGGGTGCCTGTTTCTCCCAACATAGTTAAGATTCAATTTACAACGGGTGATTGACAATACTAGTATCAATGTTGTGGTTATTGTTCGTAAGTTAGAACGACACTTATTGAAAGCCCCAAACCACGTAAAACATGCAAAGAAAGTAGAGGCGTCTAACTTTGTTTTGCAGGGGTGTGCTGTGATGTGATATGGCCATGATTGTGATTATATTTGATGTATGCAATGTTCCTTATTGTAAGTTGGCAACCGGCAGGAGCCATATGGTTGTCTTTAATTTCTGTTAAGACCCGCGTGTCTATTCAAAGTAGTTGTAATAGTTGAAGCTGGTGGACAACAACCATGGAGCGGCATCATTGACCTTGATGCAATGCCGGTGATGATGGAGATCATGTTCGTGCTTGAAGATGGAGATCGGAAGCACAAAGAAGAAAGGCCATATCATATCACATATTATGAATTGCATGTGATGTTAATCCTTTATGCATCTTGTATTGCTTAGTTAACGACGGTAGCATTATAAGATGATCCCTCATGCACATGAATATAAAGTTCTAAAGTGTTCACCCTTAGTAAGCACCGTTGCTAAAGCTTGTTGTTTCGAAGCACCACGTGATGATCTGGTGTGTTAGATTCCGCAAGTGTATACAACGTGAGCAAGCCAGATTTTCTCATGCGGAAGCTAAGGTTTGGTCTTGACGAGCCTAGCATGTACAGACATGGTCTCGGAACACGGATCACCAAAAGGTAAAGCATGAATCATATAGTAAGATATGATGAACATGTCGATTGTTCGCCATTGAAGCTACATCAACTCTCGTGATGATCGGTGTTGATGTGGTGGATTTGGTTCGTGTGATCACTAAAACAATGTGAGGGATATTGTTTTGAGTGGGAGTTCACCTAGATTAATTTAACTATTAATTAGAACTCAATTTGTCATAAACTTAGTCTAAACTATTGCAAATATGTTGTAGATCAATGGCGGCCCCTACCATCAATTTTAATGCGTTCCTAGAGAAAGAAAAGTTGAAAAACAATGGAAGCAACTTCGCGGATTGGTTCCAATTTGAGGATTGTCCTCACTGCTGGTAATTTGACCTATGTGCTGGATGCACATTGGGTGACCCACCGCAGCCATCGCTACCGATGAAGTAAAGAATGTTTACCTCGCTTCTAAGACTCAAGACTCCATAGTTCAGTGTGCTATCTTGTATGGTTTAGAATCGAGCTTCGTAAAAGGTTTGAGAATTCAGACCCACATGATATTGTCCGTGATCTCAAATTGATCTTTGAGACTCACGCGCAATTGAGAGCTATGAGGCTTCGAAAAGTTCTTTAACCGCAAGATGGAAGAGGGCGCTCACGATGAGCATGTGCTTAAGATGTCTGGGCACGCAAACAAACTTCAAAGCTTGGGTATAGTGATTCCTAATGCTTTGGGGATTTATCGTGTCCTCCAATCACTACCACCAAGTTACAAGAACTTTGTGATGAACTACAATATGCAAAACATGAACAAGCAGTTGCCAGAACTCTTCGCCATGTTAAAATCTGCAGAAGTGGAGATCAAGAAAGATCACCAAGTTTTGATGGTCAATAAGACCACCAAATTCAAGAAAGGCAAGTCTAAGCAAAACGGACACTTCAAGAAGGGTGGTAAGAAAGTTACCGCGCTGAAGAAGAAGACCAAGGCTGGACCTAAGCCTAATACTGAGTGTTTTTACTGCAAGGGAGAAGGTCACTGGAAGCGGAATTGCCCAAAGTACTTGGCGGATTTGAAGAACGGCAACATCAAGAAGAAAGGTATATCCGATATACATGTTATTGATGTGTATCTCACTAGTACCGTAGTAGTGCTCGGGTATTTGATACTGGTTAGTTGCTCATATCTGTAACTCAAACAAAGTGCAGAATAAACGGAAGCTAGCGAAGAACGAGGTGACGATGCGCGTGGGAAACGGATCAAAGGTTGATGTGATCGCGGTCGGCACGCTACCTCTTCATCTACCATCGGGATTAGTTTTATACTTAAATAATTGTTATTTGGTGCCTGCGTTAAGCATGAACATTATATCGGGATCTTGTTTATTGCGAGACAGTTACTTGTTTAAGTCCGAGAATAATGGTTGTTCGATTTATATGAGTAATATGTTTTATGCACATGCACCTTTGATAGATGGTCTATTCTTATTGAATCTCGATAGTGGAAATACACATATTAATAACATTGAAGCTAAACGTTTGAAATCGAGCGATAACTCGACCTATATGTGGCACTGTCGTCTTGGTCACATTGGAGTGAAGCGTATGAAGAAACTCCATTCCGATGGACTTCTTGAATCACTTGATTTCGAATCACTTGAAAGATGCAAAGCATGTCTGATGGGTAAAATGACTAAGACTCCATTTTCTAGTATGATGGAGCGAGCTACGAACTTAGTGGAAATCATACATACCGATGTGTGTGGTCCAATGAGTGTAGAATCGTGCGGTGGTTATCGTTATGTTCTTACCTTCACGGATGACTTGAGTAGATATGGGTATATCTATTTCATGAAACATAAGTCCGAAACTTTCGAGAAGTTTAAGGAATTTCAAAGTGAGGTTGAGAATCAACATAACAAGAAGATTAAATTTCTACGTTCTGATCGTGGAGGTGAATATCTAAGTTACGAGTTTGGCGAGCATTTGAAGAAATGCAGAATACTTTCACAATTAACACCGCCGGGAACACCACAGCGTAATGGTGTGTCCGAACATCGTAATCGAACTCTCTTAGATATGGTTCGTTCTATGATGTCACTTACAGATTTACCGCTATCATTTTGGGGTTATGCATTAGAAACAGCCGCATTCACTTTAAATAGGGCACCATCTAAATCTGTTGAAACGACACCGTATGAATTATGGTTTGGGAAGAAACCTAAATTGTCGCTTAAAGTTTGGGGTTGCGGCCTATGTAAATAAGTTACAGCCGGACAAGCTTGAACCCAAAGCGGAAAATGCGTCTTCATAGGATACCCAAAGGAAACTATTGGGTATACCTTCTATCATAGATCCGAAGGCAAAATCTTCGTTGTTAAGAATGGATCCTTTCTAGAGAAGGAATTTCTCTCAAAGAAGTGATCGGAAGGAAAGTAGAACTTCGACGAGGATTGTCGAACCTTCTCTCGAACTTGCGAGTAGCGAAGACGGAAGAAGTTCTGTGGTGCCTGCACCAATAAGAGAGGAAGCTAATGATGATGATCATGAAACTTGGTTGAAGTTGCTCTGAGGCTCGCAGTCAACGAGAACTCGTACCACTCTGATTGGTATGATCCGTTATGAGTGTCATGTTGGTGGACAACACCGATGACCCTGCGACATATGAGGAAGTGATGATGAGCCCAGATTCCAATAAATGGCAAGAAGCCATGAAATCCGAGATTGGATCCATGTACGAAAACCAAGTATGGACTTTGGTGGACTTACCGGATGGTCGGAAGGCTGTCGAGAACAAATGGATTTTCAAGAAGAAAACAGATGCTGGTGGTAATGTTACTGTCTATAAAGCTCGACTTGTCGCAAAAGGGTTTCGACAAATTCAAGGAGTTGACTACGATGAGACTTTCTCACCTGTAGCGAAGCTAAAGTCTGTGAGGATTATGTTAGCAATCGCTGCATATTACGATTATGAGATATGGTAGATGGATGTCAAAACAACGTTCCTCAATGGAGACATTGATGAAGAGTTGTATATGATGCAACCCAAAGGTTTTGTCGATTCTAAAGATGCTAACAAGGTATGCAAACTTCAAAGGTCCATCTATGGATTGAAGCAAGCATCCCGAAGTTGGAATCAACGTTTTGATAAAGTAATTAAAAGTTTTGGTTTTATACAAACTTATGGAGAAGCTTGTATTTACAAGAAAGTGAGTGGGAGCTCTGTAGCATTCTTAATACTATATGTAGATGACATATTGTTGATTGGGAATGATGTAGACCTTCTTAATAGTGTCAAGGAATATTTGAATAATAGTTTTTCAATGAAGGATCTTGGTGAAGCAGCTTATATATTAGGCATAAAGATTTATAGAGATAGATCGAGACGCCTAATATCATTGTCACAAAGTACGTATTTGGACAAAGTTCTAAAGAGGTTTGGAATGGAAGATAGCAAGAAAGGGTTCTTGCCCATGTTGCCCAATACGACCTTGAGTAAAACTCAAAGTCCGACAACGGCAGAAGATAGAGAAAGGATGAGTAAAACTCCCTATGCCTCAGCCATAGGATCTCTGATGTATGCCATGCTATGTACTAGACCCGACATTGCATATGCTGTTAGTTTAACTAGCAAATATCAAAGTGATCCAGGAGTGGATCATTGGACAGCGGTCAAAAACATCCTTAAGTACTTGAGAAGAACTAAGGATATGGTTCTTTCTTATGGAGGTGATGAACCGCTCGTTGTTAATGGTTACACCGATGCTAGTTGGAACACCTATCCGGATGATTCTAAATCACAATCTGGATACGTATTTACTTTGAATGGTGCAGCAGTTAGCTCGAGGAGTGCAAAGCAAAGCGTTGTGGCGAGATCTTCAACTGAATCGGAATACATGGCTGCTTCGGAGGCTTCACAAGAAGCAATATGGATGAAAGAGTTCATTACAGAGCTCGGTGTGGTTCCTAGTGCGCTGGACCCAATGTCAATCTACTGTGATAACATGGGCGCCATAGCCAATGCGCAAGAACCAAGGTCACACAAGAAGCTGAAGCACATCAAGCTACGTTTTCACGCTATTCGAGAACATGTCCAAGATGGGGACATAAAGATTTGCAAAGTACACACAGATCTGAATGTGGCGGATCCGTTGACTAAACTTCTCCCGAGGGCAAAACATGACCAACACCAAACTGCCATGGGTGTTCGGTATATTACCATGTAATCTGGATTAGATGACTCTAGTGCAAATGGGAGACTGTTGGAGATATGCCCTAGAGGCAATAATAAATGTAGTTATTATTATATCTTTGTGTTTATGATAAATGTTTGCATTCATGCTATAATAGTATTAACAAGGAAACATTAATACTTGTGTGATTTGTAAACTAAAATAGAGTCCCTAGTAAAGCCTCTTTATAAATACTAGCTTGTTGGTTAATAAATGATTATGGTTTCCCTATCATGAACATTGAGATGTTATTAACAACAAGATCATATCGTTAGGAGAATGATATGGTGGACATACTCCTATAGATAAGCGTAGCATAAAGATCAAGTCATTTTAATAGTTTAATTGCTATATGCTTTCTGATACATAGTAACGTAATTCCTTCGACCATGAGATCATGCATATCACCTTCACCGGAAGGATGCTTTGATGACATCAAACACCACACCTTAACTGGGTGGCTATAAAGGTGGCATTGAGTGTTCAGAAAGTAGTGGTTGAGACACATGGATCAAGAGTGGGATTTGTCCATCCATATGACGGATAGATATACTCTGGTCCCTCTCGGTGGAATGTCATCCAATTAGCTTGCAAGCATGTGACTGGCTCACAAGGGATCACATATCACGGGAACGAGAAAAGAGTACTTATCAGTAACGAGGTTGAACTAGGTATGTAGAGATACCGACGATCAAAACCTCAGATAAGTAAACTATCGTGAGACAAAGGGAAATTGGTATCGTATGTAAGTGGTTCATTCGATCGCAAAGTAATCGCAGAAATATGTGGGAGCCATATGAATTTCCAGATTCCTATATTGGTTATTGTTCGGAGAAGTGTCTCGATCATGTCCGCATAATTCATGAACCGTAGGGAGACACACTTAAGGATTCGACGTTGTTTGAGTAGTTATGGAATAATGAGTAAGAGACTAAATGTTGTTCGGAGTCTCGGATGTGATCCGGGATAACACGAGGAGTTCCGGAATGGTCTGGAGAATAAGATTCATATAAGGAAAGTCCTGTTTCGGGGTTGGAGAATGGTTCCGGTCTTTTCATCGGGAATGTTCTAGAAGGTTCCGGAATGTCCGGCACTCCGGAGGGGAAGGGTACATGAATGTGTCATAACAAGTTGGAATGATTGCATCATGTACTAGGTGTCATCGCTGAACAAAATAAAGGGTTTAATGAAATCCTAGTTTGAAAAGTCAAATGCCAATTTGAAAAGTCAAACGGCTATTTTGTGAGGTAGAGGGAGAGTAGGAAACCTAGGCCCCCTTCTTTTCAGCTTCTTAGCCAGCTTCTTCCAGAATCTATCCTCGACCAGCTTCTCTCAGAATCTCATCTTCAAAATTCGTTTTAACTTCTTAACTGGTAGTTTCAATGTCAATTTAAAAGTATAAACGATTTTGGCAGATAAGATTTTGGAAGAAGCTGGTCAAGGATAGATTTTAGGAGAAGCTGGCCAAGAAGCTGAAAAGAAAGGGGCCCTACTTGGGGAGGAGTTCCCTCCCTCCACCGCCGGCCCTCTTGTAGACCGAGTTGGGGAGGGACTCCCCTCCCCTTGGCGCGCCCCCTCCACCTATATAAGGAGGGGCAGGGCTGCCCCTCCAAGCACACAATACCACGCCCCGCAAACCCTAATCCTAGCCGCCGGCGCCGCCACCTCCTGCTGCCGCCGCCTAGGGCAAGCCGCCACCACCGCCTAGGCAAACCCTAGCCGCCGGCCTTGCTCCTCCTTGGTGCGTCTAAAACCTAGATCACCGAGGCTCTCTCTCATAGTCCACCATACTCGCTCCGGCTTAAGGCGAAGCCCTGCGAGATCTCCCCTCTACTTCCGGTACCACGCCGTTGTGCTGCCGGAATCATGAGGAGAGTGCTACAACCTCCACTGCCTGCTGGAACAAGGGAGAGGAAGGTCTTCGTCGAAAAGTTAACGTGTGACCGATCATGAAGGCGCCGAATGCAGCGCCGGAAGGATCTTCTACGCGATCTTGAGATCGGCAAGAGTACGACTACATCACCCACGAGAATCCGCTCTCGTTAAACACTTTGGAATCTTCGAGGGTGAGTTATTCCATCGACTCGTTGCTACAATCTAGTAGATAGATCTTGGCTTGTTTGTTTGTATGCGGTAGAAATTTTTTGTTTTCCATGCTACGAACCCCTACACCCATATCTACTCAAGTCATCTGTGAAGGTAAGAACATAACGATAACCACCGCGCGATGCTACACTCATTGGGCCACACACATCGGTATGTATGATTTCCAATAAGTTCGTAGCTCGCTCCATCATACTAGAAAATGGAGTCTTAGTCATTTTACCCATCGGACATGCTTCGCATCTATCAAGTGATTCGAAATCAAGTGATTCAAGAAGTCCATCGGAATGGAGTTTCTTCATACGCTTCACTCCAATGTGACCAAGATGACAGTGCCACATATAGGTCGAGTTATCGCTCAATTTCAAACATTTAGCTTCAATGTTATTAATGTGTGTATTACCACAATCAGGATTCAATAAGAATAGACCATCTATCAAAGGTGCATGTGCATAAAACATATTACTCATATAAATCGAACAACCATTATTCTTGGACTTAAACAAGTAACCGTCTCGCAATAAACATGATCCAGATAGAATGTTCATGCTCAACGCAGGCACCAAATAACAATTATTTAAGTATAAAACTAATCCCGATGGTAGATGAAGAGGTAGCGTTCCGACCGCGATCACATCAACCTTTGATCCATTTCCAACGCGCATCATCACCTCGTTCTTCTCTAGCTTTCGTTTATTCGCAAGACCTGCTTGAGTTACAAATATGAGCAACCGAACCAGTATCAAATACCCAGGCACTACTACGAGTACTAGTGAGATACACATCAATAACATGTATATCGGATATACCTTTCTTCTTGATGTTGCCGTTTTTCAAATCCGCCAAGTACTTTGGGCGATTCCGCTTCTAGTGACCTTCTCCCTTGCAGTAAAAGCACTCAGTATCAGGCTTAGGCCCAGCCTTGGTCTTCTTCACCGGAGCGGCAACTTTCTTACCGCCCTTCTTGAAGTTTCCCTTTTGCTTAGACTTGCCTTGCATCTTGAATTTGGTGGTCTTATTGACCAACAACACTTGGTGCTCTTTCTTAATCTCCTCTTCTGCAGATTTCAACATGGAGAAGAGTTCTGGCAACGTCTTGTCCATGTTTTGCATATTATAGTTCATCACAAAGTTCTTGTAACTTGGTGGTAGTGATTGGAGGACACGGTGAATCCCCAAAGAATTAGGAATCACTATACCCAAGATTTGGAGTTTGTTTGCATGCCCAGACATTTTAAGCACGTGCTCACTGACGGAGCTGCCCTCTTCCATCTTGCAGTTAAAGAACTTTTCAGAAGCCTCATAACTCTCAACTGCCGCGTGAGCCTCAAATATCATTTTGAGTTCACGGACAATATCATGTGGGTCATGGTTCTCAAACCTTTTCTGAAGCTCTGATTCCAAACCATACAAGATAGCACACTGAACTGTGGAGTACTGATTCTTCCGAGCGAGGAAAACATTCTTTACCTCATCGGTAGCAGTAGCTGCAGGCGGGTCACCGAGCGGTGCATCCAGCACATAGGTCAAATTACCAACATTGAGGACAATCCTCAAATTGCGAAACCAATCCGCGAAGTTGCTTCCATTGTTTTTCAACTTTTCTTTCTCTAGGAACGCATTAAAATTGATGGTAGGGGTGCCATTGATCTACAACTTATTTGCAATAGTTTAGACTAAGTTTATGATAAATTAAGTTCTAATTAATAGTTAAATTAATCTAGGTGAACTCCCACTCAAAACAATATCCCTCAAATTGTTTTAGTGATCACACGAACCAAATCCACCACATCAAAACCGATCATCACGAGAGTTGATGTAGTTTCAATGGCAAACAATCAACATGTTCATCATATCTACTATATGACTCATGCTTTATCTTTCGGTGATCCGTGTTCCGAGACCATGTCTGTACATGCTAGGCTCGTCAAGATCAAACCTTATCTTCCGCATGAGCAAATCTGGCTTGCTCACGTTGTATACACTCGCAGAATCTAAGACACCCGATCATCACGTGGTGCTTCGAAACAACAAGCTTTAGCAACAGTGCTTACTAAGGATGGACACTTTAAAACTTGAAATTGTGTGCTTGAGGGTTCATCTTATAATGCTACCGTCTCAAACTAAGCAATACAAGATGCATAAAGGATTAACATCACATGCAATTCATAATATGTGATATGATCTGGCCTTTCTTCTTGTGCTTCCGATCTCCATCTTCAAGCACGAACATGATCTCCATCATCACCGGTATGGCGTCAAGGTCAATGGCGCCGTTTCATGGTTGTCATCCACCAGCTTCAACTATTACAACTACTTTGAATAGACACGCAGGTCTTAACGGAATTTAAAAGACAACCATATGGCTCCTACCGGTTGCCAACTTACAATAAGGAACATTGCATACATCATATATAATCACAATCATGGCCATATCACATCACAGCACACCCCTGCAAAACAAAGTTAGACGCCTCTAATTTTCTTTGCATATTTTATGTGGTTTGGGGCTTTCAATAAGTGTCGTTCTAACTTACGAAGAAGAACCACAACGTTGATGCTTGAACTATCAAGCGCCCGTTGTAAATTGAATCTATACTATAATGGGAGAGACAGACCCCGCAAAGCCACTTATGCAATACAAGTTGCATGTTGAGCGTGGAGCAAGTCTCATGAACGATGTCATGTAAGGTTAGCCCGGGCCGCTTCATCCCATCATACCGCAAGATGCAAAGTACACAAAAAGCAATTGATAATAAAAGCACCACCGCCCATAATGACCATTGTGTTCTACTCGTGCAACAGATCTACATATAAACTTGGCTCTGATACCACTGTAGGGGTTTGTATCATGGAAAACAAAATTTTTCTACCGCATGCACACAAAAAAGCCAAGATCTATCTACTAGATTGTAGCAACGAGTCGATAGAAGAACTCACCCTCGAAGATTCCAAAGCGGTTAATGAGAGCAGATTCTCGTGGGTGATGTAGTCGTACACCTGCCGATCTCAAGATCGCATAGACGATCCTTCCGGCGCTGCGTTCAGCGCTCAATGGGTCACATCGCTCGGTACTCGATGAAGACCTTCCTCTCCCTTGTTCCAGCAGGCAACTGAGGTTGTAGCACTCTCCTCGTGATTCCGGCAGCACGACGGCGTGGTGTCGGAAGTAGAGGGGAGATCCCACAGGGCTTCGCCTAAGCAGGAGCGAGTATGGTGGAGTAAGAGAGGGCCTTGGGGATCTACGGATTAGAGGCACCAAGGGGGGTGGTGTAGCCGGCAGCCTAGGGCTTGGGGAATCCCCAAGTCAGCGACTTGGAGAAACCTAGGCGGCGGCATCACTTGGAGGTGGTGGCGCCTAGGAGCTAGGGTTTTGGGTGTGAGGGTAGGGGGGCGCCCTACCCCTCTTTATATAGGTGGGAGGGAGGCGGTTGGGAGGAGGGAGTCCTCCTCCAACTCCTCCTCCTTGGACGGCGGGTGGAGGGAGTGGGACTCCTACCCTAGGTAGGTTTCCTACTCTCCCTCCACCAAGCAAACTTCGGATTTGACTTTTCAAATTGGCGTTTGACTTTCAAACTTGGATTTGATTTATCTCTTCATATTTCCCAGCCAAGTGACCTAGTACGTGATGCAACCATTCCACATTGTCATGACACATCCATGTACCCTTCCCCTCCGGAGTGCCGGACCTTCTAGAACCTTCTAGAACATTCCTGGTGAAAACACCGGAATCATTTCCGAACTCCGAAACAGGACTTTCCTTATATGAATCTTATTCTCCGGACCATTTTCCGGATCTCCTCGTGATATACCGGATCCTATCCGAGACTCCGAACAACATTCGGTCTCTTCCTCATCATTCCATAACTACACAACAACATCGAATCCTTAAGTGTGTCCCCCTACGGTTCGTGAATTATGCGGACATGACCGAGACACTTCTCCGATCAATAACCAATAGAGGAATCTGGAAATTCATATGTCTCCCACATATTTCTACGATTAATTTGCGATCGAATGAACCACTTACATACGATACCAATTTCCCTTTGTCTCACGATAGTTTACTTATCCGAGGTTATGATCGTTGGTATCTCTGCATACCTAGTTCATGTAAGATCCCTCCTTTGTAAAGGAAAGGATCCCTGTGATTGCAATGCTAGTCCCTGGATCAATGCTAGCATCCACAGTTTAAGATGAAGTACACAGAAACAAAGGTCATTATTACATATCATTCCAGAGAGAACATAATCTTTTACAACTCCATGGCCATAGGCCTAATACAAGAGTTCAAATATATATTAAGATAAATAAGTCTTCATCTTCATGTGCCACAGGAAAGCATGTTGAGTGTAGACTCATGACTCCTAATCATCATCAGAATATCCAGCAACATCACAAGTTACAGCCACAGTGGGTCAATACATTGGAATAGTATTGGCAAGTGATACCTTAGTAGAATATTGGTAGACTAATTACTATATGCATTTTGGCTAAGTGTAGCTTAGGCTTGCTTTGCTCAAAATAGGTTTTACCTATCAGTTGAAAACACTAAGTTTTTCTTTGTCAAAAACTTTCCCAAGGAACCTCCAATAGACATTGGGGTCCTTCACCCTTGTTCAACCACAAGTTTTTACTTAGGAATTGGGATGAGGATATTCTTGATAGCTTCCATGTCTTGATGCTCAAGTTGTCCAATACCAGGGACATGGCTAAGTACTTAGATTCTTCCATTTGCAGAGGTTGTGCACCACAAGACTTGATTTTCACCAAGACAGGACCTTTCAGAAGCCTTCCCTTAGACCAAATGGACGCGTTCCAACCTATCATCCCACTACCACCAACTGTCCAAATGGCTAAGTTATTGCAACCTATGTGATCCAGGCAGAGCCCATATTGCCAAGTGGCTGCACTAGAAGCTTCTTAACACTTGGCCTCTCAAATCCCTTTGTTCCTGGGTGGCTTTCCACAAGTGAGATACACAAGGTAAACCATAGAAATGGGCCTTGTGTAACCACTCAACATAAACCATTCCTTCCATTCCACCCAGGTGTTTCATTCACTTAGTTGTTTTGTTAAGCAAAAACATAGTCCAAAGACTTAGAAAAATATTTATTCATAGCATGAATATAACCACCCTTGGTTTCTACTAGCTAGGCTAAGCATGGCATTGATAAGACTTAGAAATATTTCTAGCAATTCTACAACTACTAGGATTTCCCAAGCATAGCATATAGATCAAAATATCCATGCAAGACTAGCAAAATATTCTAATGCAAAGTTGAAAAATTAGGAATAAATCATGAAGCACCACTTTCCTTGGTAGTTTGGAGAGTATCTACAATCCTCACAATCACAATAACTATTTGCACCAAAATCTACACATAAAATGATAGCACCAAATCACATACAAAATAAATACAAGCAAAAATATATGGATGCATGCAATATGACATGTGATGATTTTCTATACTCAACAAGACAAGTGCACATTACTGATTCATAAACAAGTTCAAAACTTGCCAGACAACCTTTATTTGAACATTAAAACATTTCCCAAATATTTGTTATACAAAAAATAGGCCTACACATGTTTCTGTAAAAATAACCATTTTAACAGAAACAAAACATTAAACACATTGTATATATGGAAAGGGCTTTCTGTCCTGATTCCATTGATATAAAATTTGTCAAATTTGGACGTGGGAATCAAAAGTTATGATTTAAACAAATTCAAACATCTAATAGATCTAATTCCAAATTTTAAAACCAAACTCGTGCCACGCGGCGCCTTCTAACTGGCTGGTACCGCTTCATGCTGGATCACGTCTGCGAGCCATTGGATCTAACTAAAACGCGCGGCTCTGATTAAAACATACCGCTTCGCTTATGATCTATCATGTCCACTAGATCTAAATCGAACGGCCCTTAGCGAAAGACCAACAAGTGGCGGCGCTAGCGGCGGCGACAGGCGGCGGCGCGCTCATTCAGTGGCGGAGCCGGCGAACTAGGTCGCCCGGGGAGGTGGGAGGATGCTCACCAGAATCGCCGTGACGAGGAGAAGCTCGACGTATGCTCGGTTGGTGAAGGGGCGCTCGGAGTTGTCGCGGTCGTCGGAGTAGTCCCTGGCGATGGTGACTTCTGTTCGTCGACGTTGGCGACGCTCTGGGCCGCGCTAAGACGAGAGAAAGGTTCCGTTAGATGCGCAGGACACTGGGGATCTCACGCGTATCAAACAGAGGGAGAGGGGAGGCTGGGACTTATGGGAAAAGGTCGCCGGATTTCGAGCAGAGGGTGGCGGAGCTTAGTCGATGACGTTGCCGAGGCTACAGACCATGCGCGAGCAAATGGAAAGCATCAGTAGGTGCGCACGGAGATGTAGAACAAGCCAGCATGAACCATAGGCAGAGGGGAGTGTGGTGCTCACCGGAATTCATCGGCGAACTCGTCGGAGCAGCGAGGTTGCAGCGAGGAATTCTCGCAGCCTGGGGGCGCTCAGTGCTTGGGGTTTGGGGAAAATGGAGAGGGGCAGAGGGGGTTTAAGTAGCAAGGGCGCGTGCGAGATTTACTCAGGCATTAAACGGGAATTGACGCTGCGAATTTAAACAGGAAACGCCCAGCGTAATTTGGGGATGAACTGGTCGCTGGGTGGAGACGACGACAGTTGTGTGGGCCATGGTTGTCAACGAGAGTAAAGGAGTGGGGATGGGTCCAAAGCGGTCACGACTAAAAGTAAAGTGCGAGTAAAGAAAAACGATTCGCGGGAGAGGCTGCTAGGTTAGCTGGGTCGAGTTGGGCTGGGTTGGGCCAGATTGGCTTGCTGCTTATTTTTTTCCTCTTTATTCCTTTTCTTTTTCTGTTTGGTTTTCTAGAATTGGTTTTCAAACTCCATTTCAATTCAGTTTGAATTCAAACCTTCTCTAGCTTTTTGTACAGTGTATTTTGCACTCAAATATGTGTTAAACACTTCTGTTTACAAAAACATACTTGGGTCATTTGGAAAATAAAATAAAACCAAGCCTTTATGAGATATAATAATAGGAATAAACTTGGTTTTATTTCATACTTTGTTTTGAAACTTTGTTCAAGCTTTTGAAATCACTTAAGTTTGAACTCAAAACATTACTGAATGAATATTAGTACCTTTCTCATTAGCAAGTAGAACAAAGGCTAGAGTATTCATACATAAATTAATGAGCAATATATGCTCCTGTTTTTGAAATGATTTTGAAATGAAACCCTAAATGATCATGGATGCATGGATGATATGCATGAGTTTTGAAACATGATTTTAGGGATGTTACAAATCTAACCCCCTTAAGGTGAATCTCGCCCTCGAGATTCGGGTTGGCTAGCAAATAGGTGAGGGTGGTCTTTCCGAAGATCATCTTCTCTTTCCCATGTTGCTTCTTCTTCGGAATGATGGTTCCATTGAACTTTGCAGAATTTGATAGTCTTAGTCCGAGTAACTCTTTCTGCAGTCTCAAGAATCTTGATAGGTTTCTCTTCATAAGTGAGATCACTTTCCAATTGGACCTCTTCCAAAGGTATATTATCCTTCAAAGAAGTCTCTTCCATTTCTGGATGGCATTTCTTAAGCTGACTCACATGAAACACATTATGAACAGCTGACAAAGACTCTGGCAATTCAATCTCATAAGCTACTTCTCCTTTACGACTCAGAATTTTGAATGGTCCAACATATCTTGGGGCCAATTTACCTTTGACACCAAACCTCTTCACTCCACGAAGTGGTGACACTCTAAGATAAGATCTATCACCCACTTCATAGGTGACTTCCCTACGTTTAGGATCTGCGTAGCTCTTCTGTCGGGATTGTGCTATCTTCAATCTGTCCTTAACCAGCTTAACTTTGTCTTCAGCCTCTTTGATTAGTTCTGGTCCGAACAAACTCCTTTCTCCCACACCATTCCATAGTAATGGGGTGGTACACTTTCTCCCATAGAGAAACTCAAATGGTGCCATCTCAATACTGGCTTGATAGCTGTTATTATAAGAGAATTCTACGTAAGGCAGACTTTCATCCCAACTGGCTCCATAGTCTAGGGCACATGCCCTCAACATATCTTCAAGAATCTGATTAGTCCTTTCTGTCTGTCCATCAGTCTGAGGATGAAAAGCAATGGAATTCCAACCTCGTTCCCAAGGACTCATGTAGTTGCCTCCAAAAATGAGAAGTGAATTGTGTTCCCCTATCAGACACAATACTCTTGGGTACTCCATGTAGACATACAATTCTACTCATATAGATCTTGGCTAACTTAACACTTGTATAGGTTGTCTTCACGGGTATGAAATGAGCCACTTTAATTAGGCGATCCACTACTACCCAAATAGAATCATATCTTAACCGGGTCCTTGGCAATCCGGTAATGAAATCCATACCAATCTTGTCCCACTTCCAATCAGGAATAGGTAGTAGTTGAAGCAATCCTGCTGGTTTTTGGTGTTTCGCTTTCACTCTACTACATACATCACACAAAGCAATATGTTCGGCGATGTCCTTCTTGAGATTATTCCACCAAAATCTTTCCTTCATATCCATGTACATTTTGGTGTTACCCGGATGAATGGAATATGGTGAGTTGTGTGCTTCTTGTAAAATCAGTTTCCGAAGTTCCGGATCCTGTGGAACACAGATACGTTTTCCATGCCATAAAGTACCCTGTTCGTCTTCATGGAATCCTTTGGCTTTTCCCTTGCCAATCTTTTCCTTAATCTCTTCAATTTCCTTATCTGCCTTTTGGGCTTCTTTGATCTTGTCCAACAAAGTGGGTTGAACATCCAAAGACATGAGATGCCCCTCGGGCACAATCTCCAATCTGAGATCTCTAAATTGGGCACATAGATCATCTAGCAATTCTCCCTTAGTAAGGCCATTCACAAAAACCTTACGGCTTAGCGCATCCGCTACAACATTTGCTTTACCGGGGTGGTATTGCAAACTCAAGTCATAGTCCTTGATGAGTTCTAGCCATCTTCTTTGTCTCATGTTAATTTCTTTCTGGGTGAAGATATACTTTAAACTCTTGTGATCTGTGAACACTTCACATCGCTTTCCCAAAAGATAGTGTCTCCATGTTTTGAGTGCATGGACAACAGAGGCTAACTCTAAATCATGAGTAGGATAGTTTACCTCATGAGTTTTGAGTTGTCTCGAGGCATAAGCCACAACTTTTCCTTCTTGCATAAGTACTGCACCTAATCCATGATGGGATGCATCACAATATACTTGGTAATCTTTCTCCAAATCTGGTAAACATAAGACTGGTGCTGTCACTAGTCTCTTCTTCAATTCTTGGAAACTGAGTTCACAACCTTCATACCAAGCAAAATTCTTGTCTTTCTTTAGCAATTCTGTCATAGGTTTAGCTACCTTGGAGAAATTCTCAATAAATCTTCTGTAGTATCCTGCCAAGCCAAGGAAGCTACGAACCTCTTTCACTGACTTAGGAGATTCCCATTCAGTTACAGCTGAAACTTTAGCAGGATCAACTGCTACACCATCTCCTGACACAACGTGTCCAAGAAAACCAACTTCATTTAACCAAAATTCACACTTGCTGAATTTGGCATACAGTTTATGCTCTCTAAGCTTCTCAAGTATCAAACGTAAATGTCCTTCATGCTCTTCTTTGCTCTTGGAGTAGATCAAAATGTCATCGATGAAAACGACAACAAAATTATCAAGAAATTCCATGAACACCTTGTTCATCATATTCATGAAGTATGCTGGTGCATTGGTCAAACCAAATGGCATCACGATATACTCATACAATCCATACCTTGTGGTGAAAGCTGTCTTAGGTATGTCTTGTTCCCTTATCTTGAGATGGAAATAACCTAACCGGAGATCAATCTTTGAGAACACACAAGCTCCTTCTAACTGATCAAACAAGTCATTGATTCTAGGCAAAGGGTATTTGTTCTTGATAGTCACCTCATTGAGTGAACAGTAATCTATGCATAACCTTTGACTTCTGTCTTTCTTTTCCACAAACAAAACTGGTGCTCCCCAAGATGAAGAACTTGGTTGGATAAATCCTTTTTGCAACTGTTCTCCAAGTTGCTTCTTGAGTTCTTTCAACTCATCAATTGACATCTTGTACGGTCTCTTTGCTATTGGTCCAGATCCTGGTAGCCAATCAATAAGAAATTCCACCTCTCTATCTGGTGGCATTCCTGGCAATTCTTCTGGAAACACATCCGGATATTCACTCACAATTGGCACACTGTCTGTGCTAACCCCCTTAAGAGAATTAAGCTTACTCCTTTTTGCTTCAAAGTTGGTCTTGAATCTGATTCTTTTGTTTTCTGGAGTTGTGAGTGAGACAGTATGGTTTGCACAATCTATCACTCCCTTGTGCTTAGTCATCCAGTCCATTCCCAAAATAACATCCAATCCTTGGGAATTTAGGATTATCAGGTTAACAAGAAACTTATACTTCCCAAACTCTATGACTAGATCATGACATCCTGAATTCACTATCATTTCTCCGCCAGGAGAACTTACTTTTATAGGACACCCAATAGTTTCTACCGATAGTTCATTTCTTTCAACAAATGCTCTTGATATGAATGAATGAGATGCACCAGTATCAAAGAGAACAAATGCTGGAACAGAATTGAGTTTGAACTTACCAGCAACAACATCAGGTTCCTCATAGATTTCTTCCACATTGATGTGATTCACTTGTCCCTTTTGAAAAGGGTTGGGCTTGTTGGGTCCTTCAACTTTCTTTTCTGGGCTTTCATTTGCATAATGCCCCATCTTCTTGCACTTAAAACACTCAACCTGACTAAGATCCTTCTTGACAGGCTGGCTTCCACTGCCACTTCCACTTCCATTGTGGTGGCTCTTATATCCACCCTTGTGATTCTTATACTTATCATTGTCATGACTACGATTGTGCTTGTTGTCATGATAACGGTTGTGGTTGTGGTGCTTGTTGAACTTCCCATGCTTGTGGGATCCAGAACTCCCACTGTCATCATAATAGGAACGCTTGTGAGACGATCCCGAGCTGTGCTTGTCAGAGTGCTTTCTCTTCCTGCTTCCAACTTGTTTCATCTTGCTCTCCAAAATAGCAGCCTTGTCACAAAGAGACTGGTATGTGGGAACATAGGCCACAGCTAACTGCAGGTTTAGTTCATCATTCAACCCTTCAAGGAACTTTTCCTTCCTCTTAGCATCAGTGTCAACTTCATTCGGTGCGTATCGCACCAGATTGTTGAACTCCTCAATATATTCAGCCACGCTGCGGTGGCGCTGCTTCAAGTTATGGAACTCTTTCTTCTTCAAACTCATCACTCCGGATGAGATGTGAGCAGTACGGAAACCATCTTCAAAGATAGCCCATGTCACATCCGCAATGGGAGTGGTGATCTGGAAGTTATCCCACCAAGTGGCTGCTGGTCCTTCCAACAGGTGAGCTGCAAATCTGACTTTCTCTTCATCATCAAGATAGCAGTTACCAAGTCCTTGTTCACAGAGCGTAGCCAATCATTGGCTACCATAGGATCAGTAGTTCCTGAGAACTTTGCTGGCCTCAGTCTCAAGAACCTGGTAAGCATGTCAAAACCCGGTGGGTTGTTCTGATTGTTGTTGTTGTTGTTGTTGTTGTTCTGGATGAACGTAGTCATCATTTGCATCAGCTGAGTCTGAGCTGTCATCATTTGCTGCATCTCAGGGGTGATGTTGCTGTTGTTGTTGTTGGGGTTGGCATTGGCACGTCGGGGAGGCATATGTGGTTTGTTCAATAGAGATAATAATGAGATACCCATAGATGCTAACATGCACAATACATCACATAAACAATCACCAAACATGCATCACAATAATAAAAGTTCAACAACATAGACAACAAGTTTGCAAGGTAAACACACCAATAGCAAGCCATCCACATGTTGGATGGTCATTGCGACTCAATAATCAAAGACATGGTAAATAAAGGTAAATGAGTAGTCATCACTACTCCTCGGCATCAACCTCCTCATCAACAAATGTAAGACCTGCATTCTACATAGCGGTCTTGTATTTCTCGACATTGGTGGTCAAGGTCTCTACTTTGGCTTTGAGAGCCCTCTTCTGTGAACGAAGCCTCTCTATCACGGTCTGCTGATGCTCGAGCTCGAAGTCCTTGGACTCTAGTTCTGCAGTCATGTCTCGAATCCTCTTGTTCTTATCTTGGACTTGCTTCTCTTGACTCTTGAACTTTCTGTCCTGACTCTCAAACTTGGCCTCCATCTCTTTGACTATCTCATCTTGCTCCGCGAAGAGCTTGTCCTTATCACGAAGCTGCACCTGGAGTTCGTCATTGCTAAGCATGACGTTGGTCCTATCAGTGTCTATGTGCCTAAGAAGAACCTCTAAGTCCTGGAGGTATAGGCGAATCGGCTCTGTCGTCTCTCTCGAAGTATCCTCAAAGTCAATGGCCTCACCATCATCATCACGTCTACCAAAGGTGTGGAAGTGAGTACCTCTAACCTCTCGAGAGTGTCTCCCTAGTAAACGTCCTATCAAATCCTGCATGACTACCTCAAGGCCTCTCTCCTTGTCATCACGCATGAGCTTGAAGATGATGGCCTCCGTGGCTGGCTCAGTCTGGCGTCCTGGCTGATTAACCTTGAAGCCCCAAAGGTCTTTCCTCTTGTCACATCCCAAAATTTTCCAAATTTTGAAATGTGAAAAATAAACAAACAAAATAAAATTTTGTTGAAATTTAGGGTGAGAAGAAACTTTTGATTCCAATTGGAAACATCAAAACCTATTTTGAATCAAATAAAAATCCTAAAGGGATTTGAAAAGATAAACAAATAATAAATAAAGTTATAATAGTTGGAATCACTATTCTTGGATCTTTTAATAAAAAGATTTGGTTTTCAAAAGAAAAGGTAGAATTATAAATAAGGATTATTTTATAGAGCCAAATTAAATCTTGGCCAAGCTTTTGAAAATAAAATATTTCTATTTGATAAAAAGAGTAAAGGTTTATTTTTAAATAAAATAATGAGGATTTATTAATATCCAATTTTATTAAAGTAAAGGCTTTTCTATTTTAAATAAACACTAAAACTTGTTAATTTATTTTAAGTAAGAATTCCAAGTGTTTTATATTTTCAAATAAAACCTACTGAAAAGGTTTTGGATTGATTTAGATTTCAAATAGAGTTTTTAAATAAATTCAATCTTATTTGAATTAAAGACTAAGGTCTATTTTATTTAATTATTAAATAGATCCTAAAAGAATAAAAGTATTATTTTATTTTTGACTTTGGATTATGTTGTTAAACAGAACTAAAATCAATACAAAGTTTGGTGGAAGTTTGAATTCATTTGGAGTTTGAATTATTTGTTTGAAAATCAAAACAGAAATTCATATTGGAAAAAGAAAAACCTTTCAGAATAAAAAAAAAGTGAAACAGACCCAGCCCATCTGGCCAGCCCAGCAAGCCCAACACCAGCTCACTCTTTCTTTCCCGCGGTGAACCGTTTTTCACTAAACAACGCACCCGCTGAGTCGCAGACAAGTGGACCCATCTTCCCCTCCCTCACTCTCACTGACAACGGACCCCACGCCACCTCACCGTCGTCTTCAACCCCGCGACCATGTCCCCCTCGCCGTTGCTGCCTTGATTGCAGCGATGAATTTGCGTTGAATGCTCAGTTAATCCCGCCCGCGATCACGCTCGATTAATAGCCTGCTTCCCCTCTCCATTTCCCCCCATGCCACCAGAGAGCCACCGGGCTGCCCCAATTTCCTTTTGCACCGCCGCGGACTACGACGAGCTTCGCGAGCGATTCCGGCCACACCTCACCGCGCCTCGCCTCCCACTGCATGCAGACTTGGTCCCCACCTCCTGGCGCATCTTCCAGTGCAGCTAGTTAGCCCACGCGTGCCCCACAGCCTCGGCTTCGTCATCACCAGAGCGCCGCCGCTGTCTGCCTTGGCTCCGGCGACTCCCCTGGTAAGCACCGACCGCCCCGACCCTTCCCGTGGATGCTCCTATCGTCTACGCACTCGCCCGCATCTAACCGTGCCTCTATCTTGCCGACCTGTAGCCCCATCCCTGATGACGCCTGAGCACACCCGTCGCCAGGAGCAACTCCGGCGAGCGATTGCCATCCACCACGAGCGCCCCTTCGACGGAGAAGACAGCGTTGAGCTTCAGCATCGCCCTGTGAACCCTGTGAGCATCTCATCTCCCTCCCTTCCTTCCTGCTTCGCCAGAACCACCGCGAGCAGAGCCCGCGCCGCCTGTCGCCGCCGCCAGCGCCGCCCACCTTTGACCAGCAGCTGTGCACCGTAGGATCTAGATCTAAGCGTCACGATATAATCACTTAGCGAACAGGTATGGTGCAATCTGAGCCGTGCGATACACTTTAGCTCTAACAGCCCACAGAGCTCGATCCACCCGAAACGGTACCGTCCAATAGAAACACGCCGCGTGGCACTGGTTTCGATTTAAAAACAGAAAATGTTCTATTAGAATTGCAAACTTGTAAAATTCATAACTTTAATTCTACACGTCCAAAATTTGCAAATTTTATATCAATGGATTCAGCAGAACAAGTACTTTGCAACCATGCACTTTGTTTAATGATTTGCTTCTGGAAAATTGGTTGAATTTGCAGAAACATGTGTAGGCTTATTTTGAATATAAAAATTGTTCTAGATATAATTTTAACGTGAAATCTTTGCAAAGTGGTTTGTTCTGAACCTACTGACCATAGGAACCAACTTATAGATTTAAAAATGTATTTTGTGAAGATAAGAAATAAATATTTGAATTAGCTCATTTCTAGTCAAATAAAAATATTGATTATGATTTAGAAATGATTTTTGAGTGAAACCTTTGGGAAATGATTTGATTCAAACCTTCTGACCCTAAACACCAAGTTTTGAGAATTAAAATATATTTGGTGAACCCTTTAAAGAATATTACTTTGATAAAAGATATTTCCAAATACATAAAATGTCACCTTATCATTATATTTAGTTTATGAGATGAAACCTTTTGCAAATGGTTTTACCACTTTGGTAAATGACCACTTTGAATTTTATAATGTTTAGAGCCTAGTGGAAACCACTTTTGCAAATAAAACTATCTTTTGAATGCATGCATGAACTTGTTTCTATTATTTTATGTGTGATAAATTGGTTGGAATGCTAGTTGAATTTGTGTTTGCTTGATTGAATTGTAGTGGAATTAGAAGAGTGTGATATTTGCAAGATCAGGAAGTGAACCATCATTCTCTACTAAAAAGGCAAGTGACACTATCATCCATGTCCTACTATTTTCATTACACTTAGTGGATTTTGGTAACATGCATGATAAGGACTACTATATTTTATGCTATGCTAAATCCTAATAGGATACCCTTATATCTCCCTTAGTGGAAACAATGTAGTTGTAGTATGCTTAGCCCAACTATATATTTGGGATGGGATACATGTTATGATTATATGAAGAGTTGAAAAGATATATGTTTTATATAATAAAACAAGTACTCAATGAACCACCTGGGTGGACAAGGATACTCAAGATTGGACAAGGTGGCAACAAAAGGAACCATGTTTATATGGCTATCTTTTTGGATGTGCACTAGAAGAAAACCACCCAGGGACTTAGAGATTGAACATGTTTCTCGTACAGTGGCTTCCGTGTATAGCCACATGCTAAATGGGCTCTGGCTTAGTCAACTACATAGTGGAAGACCCATGCATTGGCATCTTAAGGTTAACTAGAATTATGTAAGGGAAATATATCCCTACATTGGTGCCTGGTAGACAAGCTAGCATTGTGTGTTGGGAGGACTTCTATGGAAAGACTTTTTCACATTCTCGATCTGCCAGTACTCCATTTTGGTGAGTGCTTATCCAGTGGCCACTGGTGGCATCAAGACGAGATTGTGTCATGTGGGTAAAGTGTACAACTTCTGTAGAAGATCAAATTCTAAGTACTTAGCCGTGTCCCCGGTTATGGACAATACTGAGCAACTAAGGCCTGAAGCTATGGAATATCTCGACATTCCAATTTCTCAAAGTAAAACTTGATGGTGACAACAAGGATTTTGAAGCACTTGGAGTTTTCCAAGAAGTACAGAAAGATTTGACAAAAGATCAAAACTATTTTGAAAAGATAGGATAAAACTATATTGCTTTCTGCAAATGAGCTTAAACCCTACTTAGCCAAATATGCATGTAATGATAGGATCCACATATTTCTACATAGTAGTGAAACTTGCCAATACAATTCAAATGTATTGACCCTTGTGGCTGCAACTTATTATGTTGCAGGTTTGTTTGATGTTAAGTGTGTTGAATAGGATTACAAGTCTACAACCAACATGATTGCCTATGGCACTTTGAAGATGAAGGACCCCATGCTTTATAGATTTTCTGCTGCAATGTAACGTGATAGCCAAATGAGCTATGTAAGATGTAATGAATTATTTTATTCCTGGTTATTAAGTTGTATTATGACCTTTGTTTCTTGATATTACATCTTAACTGTGGATGCTAGCTATTGATCCAGGGACTAGCATTGTAAACACATGGATCTCTACCTTATTAAAGTTTGGGATCCTTACACCTCTCAAACTTGGTGAGGGGAAGCATCATGATAGTAGGAAGATGGAGATTGAGCAGACTAGTGAGCTCAATAATACGAGGGCCAAACGTGTTCCCTTGAACTCTTCAGCCGTGCTGATAGTAACATTAGGCATCTATTTATAAGATAGAAAAAGTTAGGATCAACACAATTTAAGACAATTTACAAGACAAGGCATCACATGCATAACTTTGGAATTCAAAACACACAAGTCATGGCATACATAACACAAACAACCTAGTTTCAATATAACTTAGTCAATTTTTGGAAATGTAATGATGAGTGTGGTGGTCCAACTAATAAGGCTCAATTCTTCTTTCACTTTCTAATCTAAAGGCTAATAATGCATCCTCCTATCAAAGAAGATTAGAAAAGTTTACTAGAAGAATAAGACAAGTGTGGAAGTTTGTTGAAATTTTTCCTTAGTGGTTTCCAATCCTAGGGTCATAATCCTATAGGCAACACAGTGCTCTGATACCATCTGTAAGATCCCTCCTTTGTAAAGGAAAGGATCCCTGTGATTGCAATGCTAGTCCCTGGATCAATGCTAGCATCCATAGTTTAAGATGAAGTACACAGAAACAAAGGTCATTATTACATATCATTCCAGAGACAAACATAGTCTTTTACAACTCCATGGCCATAGGCCTAATACAAGAGTTCAAATATATAATAAGATAAATAAGTCTTCATCTTCATGTTCCACAGGCAAGCATGTTGAGTGTATACTCATGACTCCTAATCATCATCAGAATATCCTGCAACATCACAAGTTACAGCCACAGTGGGTCAATATATTGGAATAGTATTGGCAAGTGATACCTTAGTAGAATATTGGTAGACTAATTACTATATGCATTTTGGCTAAGTGTAGCTTAGACTTGCTTTGCTCAAAATAGGTTTTACCTATCAGTTGAAAACACTAAGTTTTTCTTTGTCAAAAACTTTCCCAAGGAACCTCCAATAGATATTGGGGTCCTTCACCCTTGTTCAACCACAAGTTTTTACTTAGAAATTGGGATGAGGAGATTCTTGATAGCTTCCATGTCTTGATGCTCAAGTTGTCCAATACCAGGGACATCGCTAAGTACTTAGATTCTTCCATTTGCAGAGGTTGTGCACTTTCCCCACAAGACTTGATTTTCACCAAGACAGGACCTTTCAGAAGCCTTCCCTTAGACCGAATGGACGCGTTCCAACCTATCATCCCACTACCACCAACTGTCCAAATGGCTAAGTTATTGCAACCTATGTGATCCAGGCAGAGCCCATATTGCCAGCCGCACTAGAAGCTTCTTAACACTTGGCCTCTCAAATCCCTTTGTTCCTGGGTGTCTTTCCACAAGTGAGATACACAAGGTAAACCATAGAAATGGGCCTTGTGTAACCACTCAACATAAACCATTCCTTCCATTCCATCCAGGTGTTTCATTCACTTAGTTATTTTGTTAAGCAAAAACATAGTCCAAAGACTTAGAAATATTTATTCATAGCATGAATATAACCACCCTTGGTTGCTACTAGCTATGCTAAGCATGGCATTGATAAGACTTAGAAATATTTCTAGCAATTCTACAACTACTAGGATTTCCCAAGCATAGCATATAGATCAAAATATCCATGTAGCAAAATATTCTAATGCAAAGTTGAAAACTTAGGAATAAATCATGAAGCACCACTTGCCTTGGTAGTTTGGAGAGTAGATACAATCCTCACAATCACAATCACTATTTGCACCAAAATCTACACATAAAATGATAGCACCAAATCACATACAAAATAAATACAAGCAAAAATATATGGATGCATGCAATATGATATGTGATGATTTTCTATACTCAACAAGACAAGTGCACAGTATGATTCATAAACAAGTTCAAAACTTGCCAAATAACCTTTATTTGAACATTAAAACATTTCCCAAATATTTGTTATACACAAAATAGGCCTACACATGTTTCTGTAAAAATAACCATTTTAACAGAAACAAAACATTAAACACATTGCATATATCGAAAGGGCTTTCTCTCCTGATTCCATTGATATAAAATTTGTCAAATTCGGACGTGGTAATCAAGAGTTATGATTTAAACAAATTCAAACATCTAATAGATCTAATTCCAAATTTTAAAACCAAACTCGTGCCACGCGACGCCTTCTAACTGGCTGGTATCGCTTCGCGCTGGATCGCATCTGCGAGCCGTTGGATCTAACTAAAACGCGCGGCTCTGATTAAAACATACCGCTTCGCTTATGATCTATCATGTCCACTAGATCTAAATCGAACGGCCCTTAGCGAAAGACCAACAAGTGGCGGCACTAGCGGCGGCGACAGGCGGCGGCGTGCTCAGTCAGTGGCGGAGCCGGTGAACTAGGTCGCCCGGGGAGGTGGGAAGATGCTCACCAGAATCTCCGTGACGAGGAGAAGCTCGACGTATGCTCAGTTGGCGAAGGGGCGCTCGGAGTTGTCGCGGATTGCTCGTCGGAGTAGTCCCTGGCGACGGTGGCTTCTGTTCGTCGACGTTGGCGACGCTCTGGGCCGCGCTAAGACGAGAGAAAGGTGCCGTTAGATGCGCAGGACACTGGGGATCTCACGCGTATCAAGCAGAGGGAGAGGGGAGGCTAGGACTTACGGGAAAAGGTCGCCGGAGTTCGAGCAGAGGGCGGCGGAGCTTAGTCGATGACGTTGCCGAGGCTATAGACCATGCGCGAGAAACCGGAAAGCATCAGTAGGTGCGCATGGAGATGTAGAATAAGCCAGCATGAACCATAGGTAGAGGGGGGTGTGGTGCTCACCGAAATTCGTCGGCGAACTCGTCGGAGCAGCGAGGTTGCGACGAGGAATTCTCGCAGCCTGGGGGCGCTCAGTGCTTGGGGTTTGGGGGAAAATGGAGAGGGGCAGAGGGGGTTTAAGTAGCAAGGGCGCGTGCGAGATTTACTCAGGCATTGAACGGGAATTGACGCCGCGAATTTAAATAGGAAACGCCCGCCGTAATTTGGGGATGAACTGGTCGCTGGGTGGAGACGACGACAGTTGTGTGGGCCATGGATGTCAGCGAGAGTAAAGGAGTGGGGATGGGTCCAGGCGGTCAGCGACTCAGTGGGTGCGGGTGCGAGTAAAGAAAAACGATTCGCGGGAGAGGCTGCTGGGCTAGCTGGGTCGAGTTGGGCTGGGTTGGGCCAGATCGGCTTGTTGCTTATTTTTTTCCTCTTTATTCCTTTTCTTTTTCTATTTGGTTTTCTAGAATTGGTTTTCAAACTCCATTTCAATTCAGTTTGAATTCAAACCTTCTCTAGCTTTTTGTACAGTGTACTTTGCACTCAAATATATGTCAAACACTTCTGTTTACAAAAACATACTTGGGTCATTTAGAAAATAAAATAAAACCAAGCCTTTATGAGATATAATAATAGGCATAAACTTGGTTTTATTTCATACTTTGTTTTGAAACTTTGTTCAAGCTTTTGAAATCACTTAAGTTTGAACTCAAAACATTACTGAATGAATATTAGTACCTTTCTCATTAGCAAGTAGCACAAAGGCTAGAGTATTCATACATAAATTAATGAGCAATATATGCTCCTGTTTTTGAAATGATTTTGAAATGAAACCCTAAATGATCATGGATGCATGGATGATATGCATGAGTTTTGAAACATGATTTTAGGGATGTTAAAGTTCAACCTCGTTACTAATAAGTACTCTTTTCTTGTTCCCGTGATATGTGATCCCTTGTGATCCACATGCTTGCAAGCTAATTGGATGACATTCCACCGAGAGGGCCCAGAGTATATCTATCCGTCATATGGATGGACAAATCCCAATCTTGATCCATGTGCCTCAACCCATAATTTCCGAACACTCAATGCCACCTTTATAGCCACCCAGTTACGATGTGGTGTTTGATGTCATCAAAGCATCCTTCCGGTGATGGTGATTAACATGATCTCATGGTCGAAGGAATTAGGTTACTATGTATCAGAAAGCTTATAGCAAACGAACTATTAAAATGACTTGATCTTTATGCTACGCTTATCTATAGGAGTATGTCCATCACACCATTCTCCTAATGACATGATCTGTTTGTTAACAACATCTCAATGTTCATGATCGGGAAACCATGATCATCTATTAACCAACAACCTAGTATTATAAGAGGCTTTACTAGGGACTCTAATTTAGTTTACAAATCACACAAGTATTAATGTTTCCGGTTAATACTATTATAGCATGACTGTAAACATTTATCATAAACACAAAGATATAATAATAACCACTTTTATTATTGCCTCTAGGGCATATCTCCAACACCGAGGCCATGTCTGCACATGCTAGGCTCACCAAGTAAGAACCTTAGTATTCGCGTGGGTAAAACTGTCTTACACCAAGATATGCTCATGGATTCAAGTATACCCGATCATCACGTGATGTCTTGAAGTGACGAAATATTGTCGGTGCATACTTAAGGAAGAACACATTTTTATCTTGATATCTAAATGAGGGATCATCTTATTATGCTAATAAAACACCAAACAAGCAATATAAGATGCAACAAACATCACATGTGAAAAGTGAAATGATATGGTCCTTGCACTTGATCGTTATCATGTGCATCATGGTATGATCTCCATCATTCCTTTATGTGTAAGGCCAAGGTCTATAGAACTTACACGTTATATGTGTTGTAAGAGTATCGACATATACTTTTACTTACAGCATCATCATATCATGACACTCCAAGCAACAATCTAAACTAGACGCTACTAATTTATCCATTGCAAGTTTTACGTGGCTGAGGGCTTTTAGAGATAGAACCGTTCTTACCTACGAAAATGGAACCGCAACGACGATAATAAAATTATTGACAACTCGTTGTAAATCAGATATTGACTATAGCAGGAGAGACAGACACCGCAAGCCACTTATGCAAAACTAGTTACATGTTAAGCGTGGAACAGGTCTCATGTGCGAGGACATGTAAAGTTTGTCCGGGCCGCTTCATCCCACTATGCCACCAATATCCAAATTACAAGGAATAAGTAATAACATGACCATCAGCGCCCACATATTCATATGTGTACTACCCGTGCAAAGCATCTATGCATAGTTCCGGCTCTGATACCACTGAAGGGTTCGCAGCATAGAAAACAAAAAATTTCCTACGATGGGAACTAAGTACCAAGATCTATCTACTAGATACAAGCAATGAATGGATATACATCCATAGAATACATACCCTCGAAGGCCGAATAGCGTTAACAAGGTTGTACTCGTGGATGATGTAGTCGAACACTTACCGATCTCAAGATCGTGATGAAGTCCATCTGGTCCAGTCGGTCCAGCACCATCAAGTCCAGCACCGCAAAGCAGTGGTGCATCCACGATCGCACACACGCCCGGATACCCCGACAACCTTCGCGCCCTCGCTTCAGCGAAGCAGCGGAAGCAACAAATCTTTCCAGAAAAAGCCACTGGGAACATGTATCTCGCTGATCCGAGACCATGTGGAAATTCTAAAGGAGGGAGAGAGATCCTTCACGAGGAGGTGTGAGATGAGAGGAGGGAGTGGGGTGCCTTTTATAGGGAGAGGGGGGCAGCCCCCTCCCATGGCGTGACAGCCATGGAGGTGCCCCCACCTCTTCCACATTCATGTGGGTGGAGCTCCCACTCACATAAATAGCCACCAACTCAAAATTCCACTCACCTCCATTAAATTTCCATCAAATTTAATGCAATCTCTCATTAAATAAAACTCCTTTATTTATTTATTTATTCAGAATTTTGTTAATTACTTGAATTAACAAACATTCACATAAAACCCCTTACAACATTTCAATTTCACATGCAGAACCAGATTCAACAATTTCAACCAAACAATTTCGGTGTGTAGTGAAATAAATTTCTATGCTTTGTAATTCTTTCTTTGGCATATTATTTGCTCCAAATGGAGCCAGTATCCCTTAAGTGTGTCACCCTACGGTTCGCGAATAATGCAGACATGATCGAGACCCCTCTCCGATCAATAATCAATAGCGGGACCTAGAGATCCGCACTGATTCCCACACATTCAACGATGACTCCTGTGATCGTGTGAACCTTATACGCATGTAACTCAATCCCTTTGTCTCGGGATATATTACATGTTCGAGATTCGATCATCGGTATCTCTATACCTAGTTTGATCTCGTTACCGACATGTAATCTTTTCTTATTCCCCTGATATAACATTCTAGTGATCAAATCACTTGCTTGCAAGCTAACTAATGTGATATCACCGAGAGGGCCCAGAGTATATCTCTCTATCATCGGGATGAACAAATTCCACTCTTCATCCATGAGCCTCAACATAACACCTTAGTAGCACTGAACCCATCTTTATAGTCACCTTGTTATAGTGTGACGTTTGATGTTATCAAGATACTCTTTCGGTGTTAGTGATTGACATGATCTCATGGTCTAAGGATTAAGATTACTTTATATAATGTTATAGCAATATAAACACAATGGCCTTGATCGTAATGCTATATTTCGGATGAATGTTCATCACATCATTCCAACAATGTTGTGATCTTGTTATTAACAACATCCAATGTCCATGATTAGGAAACATTTGATCATCTTGTTAATCAACGAGCTAGTTTATAAGAGAGGCATAACTAGGAACTTCCTTTTTGTTTATTAAACACACATGTATTAATGTTTCCGTATTAATACAATTATAGCATATGCAAAATAAATATTTATCATAAATAAGGAATACGATAATAACCACTTTTATTATTGCCTCTCTGGCATATTCCCTTCACTTATTTCTTCGATCGATTTGATCACTCTGTCTCTCAATCTTCGGAGGCCCTCCGTTAGACTTGTGCCTGCTCTTTGGATCTATTCCTTCTTGGCGAATTGGTTGATGCATGGCTTAATTGGTGTGGTATGGGATCGTGTGTGTGTGTGTAATGGCTGGGATTCTTGATTGGCTTCGTTTCGGGTATCTAGGGAAGCCGAATTTGGCTTTGGTATCGGAAATCGCCATGGCGTCGCCAGCGGGATGGGGAGGGGGAGGCAAAGGAATCGTCATCTGGACCCTTCTCTACAATCTGATGGTGTGATTGCTTGTTCTCGTTTGGTTCAAGATTCTCTTAATTGATTCTTCAATTCAAATGTGTTCCCTTCAGTTTCCCTATTCGTATTCAATATTATCGTATTCTTATTTTTCAAGCTAAATCGGTGAGAAACTGTTCTAAGCGGCTACTCCGATAAAGTTCGGTGAGAACTGTTTGCTTGTGGGCTAGTTGGATGGCTATTCTTTTCATGTTAGTCCGGTGAGAGACTGTTCCGAGCAGCTAGTCCGAATTAAGTTCGGTGAGTACTGTTAGCTTGTGGGCTAGTTCGGACGACATATTCAGGTATTTGGTTTCAGTCCTCATGTTGACAATGAGGTTATCAGTATTCCTTCATGGTTAATCGTTTGAATTGTTCTTGTGGTTCTAATTGTACCTGCTGAATATTTCTGTACACATTCTTGCGTTTCATTTGGTTTCAGGTACAAAGTAATCGACATAAGCATAGGAGTCGGGTGTAGCACATACCACATCACTTGATCACATTTTCTAGAAAATTCTTAGAGAACAATCATCTAGTAGTTGTAACTTTTTAGTTGCTTATTCAACAATAGAAATCCGAGTCATTTGAATTTCAATAATCCTATACCTACGGACAGAACTTACAAAATTGACTTACGGACTAAATGTGGACTGATTTGGTTGGTCTATTATTTAGGTTGGTTTTTTCTCTAGCGAATCAGTATACAGGGCTCCTCACCACGTCAGCCCGTAAGGTCCTTCCGTAAGCAAACTGCCCGTATACGTAGCATTACTGTTTGAATTTACCCTCAGATCGTACTACTTATAACATCTAACATCTAGCCGAGCTGCTGTGAACTATATTTGTTGTGATTTGATAATATCTTTAAATTGCATGTCGTGAATGTATGGCTAAACAAAGAAGGTTCTGTCCAAGTTTTACAATTGTCGTGAATGCATGTCGTGAATGTAAAGCTAAACAAAGCAGATGTCGACGTCCTCCACAAATTAAGTTTCCTGCTTGCCGGTGTCCAATGATTCTGAGGGCAGCTCGTCCATGTTGACGAGACAGCGGCGTCGAATGAAGATGCTTGATGACGGCGGTGAGGACCGGCGACCAACAAATACACGAGTGCGGCTACTACGTCTTCCTACAGCAGGATTGGTGGCGACGGTGGCGTGAGAACCCTAGGCTGCAGCTATCAGGAATTGTGATTTGGACGTGCACTCGTACATGTCCAAGAGAAGGACCTGGTGGGCTATTTATTTCCTTTTCTCTTTTCTTCCTTTAGTCTTATCCAGACCTCCGTTGGCCACTGTTTTTTTCTTTCTTCTCTCCCAATGAACTTATCCAGATATGAGTCTATTTTTTTATATAAATTTATATATTTTTTATTCAAATTTACTCAACGGCAAAAATTGAATTATCTCTACAAAATTCATTTAACCTAGATGCCATAGAATCAACCCTGATCTCTGATTTTGTAGACGACCAACTTGTCGGGTTTTTGTTCAACACTCCTACCGACCCAGTTAAAACTCAGTCAAGCCCGCTCTTTAAAATTCTAGGATATTACACTGATGGATTGAGAGTTTTGCTAAAAACAACAGTTGGGTTATGTGTGGTTTGGTCGTGAGATTTGCATGTTTGTATATAGCTTCGTTTAAGTCTTCTTTCCCTTTGAACATTAGCTGCCAAGCGGTGCTGGAATAGCGGTTTCCTTTGTTTCTTATCTTTGGTAGATGCTTTGACTACCTCATACTTATGTATTCCGTCTATCTGATGATATATGGAATTCGGCCCTTTTTTTTGAGGTACCGCATAAAAAAAGCTACTCCCTTCGGCCCATATTAATTGCCTTGAATTTGTCAAAATTTGAATTAATCTAGACACTATTTAGCACATAGGTTCATCTAAAATTTGACAAACCAAAGTCAATTAATATGGACCGGAGGGAGTACAAGTTTGGAGGCAAAGCGCATCCAAAGAGAACAAACAACAACGATACGATCACAGACTACAATAACATTAGGTTACAACAACAGCAACAACAACATCAACGGATCTACCCTGTGCTAGGTGGAGGAGCTCCAGATCAGCTTTGATCATAGCAACGACCCCAGGCGTTCAGGTGTTTGGACACTGTTGGGGCTCTTTGGGGATGCCCTTATATAGCTGCTAACAGATGATCAGTCTTATTACACGCCTTTGGGCAAGCTCAACGCGACACATGTTAATACTAGTACTGTACCGTAAATGCAAGTGACATGACCAACCAAGTACTCCACATACAGGTAGAAACGTACTCGGGTCGTAATTTAGGCTGCCGCTGACAGCGACCGTCTCTTGTAGCTGACCATAACCTTTCCCTTGGGCCCCGGCATGACCACGTTCCAGTCCGTCTCGGGAAACGGCGACACCATCTCCATCTCAAAGTTCCGCAGCAAGTGGCTCCATATCACCTTGATCTGCATGTAGGCGAAAGCCTCGCCGACGCAGGCGTGCCGCCCACCGCCGAACGCCGTGTACGCAAACGCGCCGGCGCCGGCCCCGTCGTCGTCCGCCCCTCTCCCGGGCACTCGGAACCTACCCGGCTCGTACCTCTCCGGGTCCACGTAAACATACGGCAGCCGGTGGTGCACCACCAGCGGGCTCGCCACCGTGGAGCCCTCGGGGACCTCGTACTCCTCTCCCTCCCTCGTCCGCACGGCGAAGCTCCGACGCGCGTGGCGCAGCAGCACCATCGCCGGCGGGTGCAGCCGCAGCGTCTCCTTGACGCAGTGGTGGAGGGTCTCCATCTCTTGAAGGACCTCGTAGTCGACGCGGTCCCCGTGCCTCGCCAAGATCCGCTCCTGCTCCAGGACGGCGGCGCGTAGGTGCCCGGCGTTCTCAAGCGCGAGGAGGCGCGCCCCGGTCCACGTGCCTGTGCTGGAGCTCGTGTGCTGCCCCGCGAACAGCGCCGAGACCAGCATCCCGACCACCTCCGTCTCCGTCGTGCCGCGGCCGTCCTTGTACCGTGAGTCGATCAGGCACTGCAGCATGTCGTCGACCTGGGCGTTCCGGCCGCCGGACTCGGACTCGGACGTACTACTCGTACTTGCTATGCGGGACCTGACGATGTCGGAGAATAGCTCGCCGAGCCTGGCGCGCGCCTTGTCGCGTCTCCGGTGCGCCGGGATCGGTATGTGCGGGAATAGGATGGTTACGAGGCGCATGCCGTCGTTGAGCTCGCGGAGGTGCGTTGCCACCTCGCCCAGCATCTTGGAGCGGACATCCTCCCCAAAGAGGCACCGGCTGGCCACGAGCGTCACAAGGTGCTCTAGCTCGTGCTTCAAGTCAACCGTGCCTGATTGTCCCCATCTCGCAAAGTGCTCCTGCGTGACATACAGAAGCACACATCTCATGAGTTTCTCTTCTGCTCATATGTTGAATTGCAAGCTGCAACCATCAAAATCAGCCAAATGATATATATTTTTTTACCTCAACCTCGTGAACCATTAGGCTGGCGTAGGTCCTGAGCTTGCCCGGCTTCATGGCGTCGCCAAAGAACCGAAACTGCTCGCGCCGAGTGGCAAAATCCACGTCGAAGGCGACACCGGGACCGAAGGTCGGGATGGTGAACTGGGAGACCTCGTCCTGGCTGATCTCTGAGTCCAGCCCTTGATAGAAATGGCTCGACACGTCTGGCCCGACCAGAAAGGTTACCTTGCGATGCAACAATCTGACCATGAACACGCTCCCCATCTCCGCGTGGGCATCGCGGATAACTTGCAGGGGTCCCTTTGCCATAAGGGCAGGGAGAATCCCTAGGAGAGGAGCCCCTGTGGCCACGGGCGGTGGAGGAAGAGATCTTCTGGTTCTTTGGCAGGTCGTGGTTCGTTGTCGTGCCATCTTGGTCGACACAATTATGATGAGAATAGGAGCAATGGCTAGCCAAATGACTGTTGTTAATTCCATGTTTCCAATCTGGCCAGATGGGATGCGATGGGTGGTATAGTGCTGTAACAACATTGGTAAGGTGGGTGAGTAGAGTACTCGCTACATGGATCACTTTTGCAACTTCTGCAATCCATATACAAAAAGGATCTTTATATCTCTCACATGAAAAATGTCCCTATTAACTTGAAGTATGATTTTATAAATTTTATTACTACAACACATGAATTCTTGCAACATCCTACAGCCCCATTCTTTCTGCGACACCTGAATTATTGCCAAAAAACACGACTAACCCTAAGAGCCCTCCAATTTTGAGGGCCTCATGTTGATAGCCATCAACACACAACACACATTTTAATCTAGGCAGGTCTTTTATGTTGTGCTCTAGTCGTGACTACAAGAAAATTGCCAGGAAAAAAGTCCGGTGTGAGCCCTTGCAACTTTGCCACGTGACAGATAAAGAACAAGAGTTGACATCCACCATTCACTTGAAGATCCAATGGTTGCCTCTGCATCCTCTCCTCGAGACTAGAATTCTGACACCATCAAAGCCTCACTACAGGAATGGCACCGTGGGCCGACGGCTAGCCGCTAGGCCAACCGCCAAAGGTCAGGGCCGTCGGCATAGGACCGGGCCAGGCCTTTTTTTAGTGGTCGTAAAAGCCTTTTAGCCTATATTTCTCAACTACGGTTAAAAAGCTGAATGGGTGTGGCCAATCTTTGAGTACACCGGTCTTTGTAAATACTACTCCTATTCATGATTGATATTTAAGTTACTATAAATGTGCTTTGAATTGTCTAGAATTAACATTTTTAGTAACATTATTGTTTACTAGCTTTTATAAGTACACGGGAAATAAAGTTACCTTTTGAAGACCCACAATTATCCAAAACATCGAATTATGTAAGTATATTTCAGATGTAATACTAGGATCATATATGTTCGTATACTGCTAGATTTCTTATCTAAGATTGAACAAAACAATATAACGCTCCATTCCCAGACTATTTATAACGATTTAGATATTCTTTCAGAACAATGGTTTAGTACATGTTGGCCAAATATATTATTTACACAAAAACCTGCATTCGTTGGATATATATATGCATGTATAGATCTTTTCAACGGATGCAACCATGTACTACCCCAGTTTCAAATTATAAAACGCTTTGATAGGCCAAAATAGCCTAAAAAATCATCTTATAACTTGGGATACATGTAATATATGCATAAATAGGACATGCAGCAAGGATTTCACTTTGACTTACAGTGCTAACAAGTACTTCTGGCCTTCACACGGACTTTGTGCGCTAACGGCAAAGTGAAGCGTAGATGCATCAAGGATGTGTATTCAAACCTTAGATACACGCTTTGCCCGCCTCTCAACTACCGGGAGATGATGCACGGTGAAATGGAGAAACTAGAGAGCACACACGTATTTATAGAGGAAGGTATACAGTTAGGCGTTAGACCGGCCAGCCTCGATTAGTTGTAGGTACACGGTGCACCCACTAGTTCAATTTTATCCTTACCGTAGCGGACCCAAGTTGTTTCAAAGTCCGGAGAAGCTGCAAATATGAAGACCAAATATAATTTTTTTGTCAAATTTTAATCAAAATAACTTGTGCCGGTCCCCGCCGCCTGGTGCTTACAGATTTGTATAATGGAACACGAGAGGGACCACACAGAGTAGCAGTACCAATGATAGAATATATGCTTTCATAACTGTATTTGGTAGGCCAGATTAGATTGATATCCTATCCATACACATATATATTGTAATCCTTCATATCATCTCTATTGCCGTGATATTACTGGCGGGTACGTCATGGTGGCGGTCCTTACAGAGCGTGTTTAGAGAGGTGGAGGAAGGCGACGAGTTGGCGGGTACGAGGTAACACAGTTTACCCAGATTCAGATCACACAATGGTGGTGGAATCCTACTCCTGTTATAAATCACTATAATGACAATACGTCGAGTTACAGGGATTGGTTCGCTGTGCGAGGTGATATGAGTTGTGCCTTAAAGGATCCCAGAGGTCCAGCTTATAAAGGCATCAAAACCTAGTGTTATAGGGAAGAGTCCTATCCGGACAGGTTACAGAGTTCTACACTAACACAAACCAGTCTTACGTGTCTTGCACTCCAATGCTCCAGGTTAGATTATGTCTGCACCGCAACCTTCCTTTATCCGACACGGGTCTTCCTTATGGATCCGTCTAACTGGGCCGCCCATCAGACCATGGACCGTGCTACCAACTATTGGCCATCCGGGTTAGCCGGATTAGAGACATGCAATGGTGGTACCCATTTAGCATATCTCCAACAGTAGCCCCCAGAGAACTCCGAGATCTTGCGCCGTCTTGCCCTTTTATCTTGAATGCTCCATCTAGGTGATGTCGGCAATTCGTCAAGCAATATCTTGTAGTCCTTCAAAGAACCCTACAATATTCTCGGTCTTTAATGTGTAAGTCGGAGAATCACTGGGTGTTCCACCTTACTCTTCTCGTAGCTTGATAGGATCCGTCTATGCCGAAATCTTAAGATGGGACTGTTTTCCTGCTGCTATCAGTAAGATGACATAGAATGTAGCCTATGTCACCTCAAAACTCACATATGGCATCGGGTATAATCATAGCGATTTTCCCGCGCGAGAAATCCAAAACATCAAGCGGCAACGGGGGACGTGGCGCAATTTCCGCGAATGCCCGCACACACGTCGTTCACGCGTCGACCATTGGATCAATCCACACGAATCCTGATGCCAGGGCTATATAATTTTACTGCGTAGGTCATTTTTATTTTACCTGCAATTGCTCCCCCTGCATCTTCTTTTTCCTCTCGCAAAGAACTCATCGAGATCCTCACACGGGAAAAACCCTAGCCACCTCCCGGCCTTCTAGTTTCTTCTTCCCCATCAATAGCCAGCAACATCAATACCACATCCATTGTGGCGACCAGTGAGGCTTCTGAGGGGCCATCAACCGAGGTGCAAATCCCGCTGGAAGGGGTGGTGGTGCCAGTTTCCGCGGTGGTGGAAACCACCGACGGCAACCAAACTTCGGCGGCATTCGAGCCACTAGAGGAGGAAACATATTCCCACAAGGGGGTATGGAGGGGCTCGGACATCTCCGCGGCAGACATCAAGGAGATGTTCACCGAGGGGTATCTCCCTGCGGCGGACAACCTAGTTTAGCGGTTGGTGTCGACCGGTGAGGTGTTCCCTTTTCCCATGTCAGAGAGAAGGTGTACCTCAAAGCCTAGCTGGTACGCGGCGTCGCCCTCCCCGTCTCCGACTTCTACATCCAGGTCCTGCAACATTTCCGGGTTCTTCCTCATAACCTCTCTCCCAATAGCATTCTCGCTCTTAGCAATTTTGTAGCTTTGTGCGAAGAATACCTAGGGATTAGGCCTAGGTTAGATCTGTTTATCTACTTCTTCACCGTCAAGAGGGAAGCCGGAGATAACAGAGACGAGCTTAGAAACTACAGGACGATTAACTTTAAGATCCGGCCTAGCCGGCGGTTCCCCGACATCGTAGGACATGAGTCCTGCAAGAACTGGCAAGAGAGCTACTTCTATGGCCCAGATATCCCTCTGGCTGGCTGAGAAGGCTCGTACCCGGACTTCATCGACGGGGACACCACCGAAGCCACCATGTGGAGGTCCCAAGCCCTCCTGCCATCCGACGACACAGGCTTGGTCGGCTCGTTGACACAGGCTTGGCCGGCTTGGACCTAGCCATGTGTTGGTTCGTAAGGCGGATCCAACCCCTGCAGCACCGCGAGAAGCTGATATAAGGAAGGATTCCCTCAGGATTTCCGAGGATAACTTCTCCAGTGACTCCATCAAGCATCGCCTCAAGGACATCATCAAAGTGAAGGACTGTAAGCGCGACTTCACCATCACTTATGACATGTTCGAGGAAGGCAAGTGCCCATAGGTATTTTTGATTCTTTCATTGCTTGTATATACTCTAGTTTTTTCTCCTTTGATGCATCGGTCCGTCTAACATGGTAACTATTGGGAATATGACCTAGAGGCAATCATGTATGATGATATTTACCATTGTATTCATAAAGTTATTAAGTTGTCCTTGTATAAACATCTGATGTATATAATTGAATATGTGATTCGGTTGTGGAACTATACATTCATGTTGTTTGTACTAAATATCCTTGGCCATCGAGGTTGTGCTGGACACACAACTTAGATCAATGTGAAAGTCGGCTGATGACTCGGTTCCACTTGTCATGGGCATGGAGATGCTACTCCGACTTACACAGATTCGGCTAAAGGGTTTAGCGAGTCAGATTGACCCATATTGAGGTACAACGAACAAGTTGTCATTTGTATATCTCAATCAATGTAATCCTTAGACCTGAGGTTGTTGCATAGTCCGAGTTGAGGATCACCGAGTTAGGTTCTGTCAAATGCTGATTCATAACTGGGCAGTTATAAAGGCAGAGTTTGGGTCGACCGAGAATCAAGCTGCGTGATGTGAATAACCAAGATGGGATTTTGCCCCTCCACTTGGAGAGATATTCTCTGGGACCTCTCGGATGATATGATTTGGAAAGCATGGCCATGCACGACTCGGTTAAGTGTTAACCGAGGCGATCGACTAAGAGTTAGTTGGGTGAATCACTTATCTCGGATTGAGAAGAGATTCAGACTATTTAAGGGATGACAAATATTCGCCTATAGTGTGACAAGGTATATCGTGAGGCAAAAGGGACTCAGACGCATGTCACATTGGAAAGGAAAGTCGTCATGACTCTTTGGTACTTGGTGAAAGGATACATATGTCGCCTAGACGGGGGAGGGGGGTGAATAGGCGATTAAATTTTTTCTGAGAGTTGCTCAACAAAGGCGGAATTAAACTAGCGTTTACTTTGTTAAGCACAAGACCTTGAACAACTAGGGTTCACCTATTTGCACCAACAACTTATGCTAAGCAATACAAGTAACTATGTGATAGCAAGATATAGACTTCAAGCACGAAGGCTATCACAAAGTAGTGTGCATAAGTAAGAGCTCGGGTTTAGAGATAACCGAGGCACGCGGAGACGACGAGATTTTACCGAGTTCCTCCCAACATGGAGTACGTCTCGTTTGGAGAGGGAGTGGTATCAAACCACCAACGCCACAAAAGGCCTCCCTTATTCTCCTGTGAATCTCACCCCAATAGGATAGATCCATGCTTCCACTATCGGTGCACTTATCGGTGGCAATCCGGAACCTCTCACAAGGTTGAGGCACTTCTCCACAACTTAATTGGAGGCTCCCAACAAAACAAGCTTGGGGAAAGCTCCACAACTTAATTGGAGGCCCCAAGTAATCCAAGAACCTGCAAAACCACCAAACCGTCTAGGGTTCCAAGAACCCAAGAGTAAAAAGCTTCTCACCTTACACTCAAACGAATCCTCACCGAGAACTCAAACCGATGCACCAAATGCAATGGCCAGAACACAAGAAGTGCTCAAATCCTTCTCTCCCAAATTCCACCAAACCTACAAAAGCTTGTGGGGGAATAAGAGAGGAAGAAAAATGGAGGAAATCCACAAAACACTCCAAGATATAGATCCCAAGATGTTCCCGTCACTTAGAGGAGAGATTGTTTGGTGAGATTGTAGATCTAGATCTCCTCTTTCAAATCCCTAAAGTATATGGAAGAATCAAGGGAGGAATTGAAGGGGAGAAAGCTAAAGAGAGTCAAGAATGGAGGAGAAAGCTTGTAAAACTCGAGCGGTGTCATTGGGGAAGAAGGGCCCCTTTTTATAGGCCCACAGATTTCTGACGGTTTTCTGCCCATTGGGGAAAAGTCAGACCGGAGACTCTGCTGTGCAGAACGGAGACTCCGGTCTACACCGGAGATTACGGCCAACCTCCGGACCAGACTCTGAACCACCTATTAGATTGTCCCAGTGCGTCTGCAAACCAAGTATACCGGAGACTCCGGTCCAGCCACACCGGAGACTCCGGTCTGAGGCATGGACCGGAGACTCCGGTCAGTCTCCGGACCTTCCTCCGGACCACCCATCAGATTGTCCCAGGCTGAATTCTAGAGCCCCTTCCAGGGAATCCGGGGGAAACTCCGGACCACACCGGAGACTCCGGTCCATGCAGACCGGAGACTCCGGTCTGGACCAAATAAGAGGCAAACTTCAAATGGCGATATCTAGAGTTTGAAAACTCCGATTGACCTGAAACCAATTTTTTTGGAAAGAGGACACTAAGAGCTACCCAACAGGGAAGAGAACATTTCATGTATTAAAACGTGAGATACCTCTCTTGGTGAGAAACTAGAAAACCTCAAAGATCAAAAACACAATATGATATAACAGGGAAATCCGTTTTTGATAAACTAGAGCTTGTTATGAATATTACCACAAGCTCTAGAACCTCACATGGATAAGATCCAAATAACAACCAAGAAATGATGATGCTAAGTATGAAAAGGTTTGAGCTCTCCCTGAAAGATATGATCGAGTTACTCACTTGAGAGCCCCTTTTGATAGTATGGTTATCTATCCTATAAACCAGTCTCCCCAACTAACACCACGAGACTGGTAAGAAGGAAACCCTATCAATAACATACCTTTTCCTTGCACATATTCCACTTGATCTTGATGTAGACGATCTTGTCCTTCTCAAGATGGAACACCTTTCTTGATAGCTCTCGCACGCACTTGCTTGATGAAGACTTGCAAGTTGCTCCCCCATATGACATGGGGCAACCTTTACTCTGACCTTGTCTTCATCTATCCATGATCACCGAGGATGGCAAGCTTCAAGTATGAGATCTTCTAGATATGGAACATCTTTAGCTTGCAAAACATTTCTTCTAACACCATTTGGATTATGTCTTGAAGATACATATGATGAACTCTATCTTCTTCTTCAAGACACCCTTGCAATAGGCTCAACTCTCACATGACCAATCTATGGATCACTCTTTGAACACCTTGGTCACCACTTGATCCTCTTCACTTTCTTCTTCTCAAACCTTGAAGCCAACATATGGTTCAAGCATTGCCTATGGACAATTCCTACAAGTACAACTTGATGAAAGCATTAGTCCATAGAGATTGTCATTAATTACCAAAACCACACATGTGGGCCCACATGTTCTTTCACTTGGGAGTCGACACGTTCTGCTAGGAGCCGCTACCGACTGATCGATTGAGAGTCGGACTCTAATCGTGTCCAAGTAGCCATGAGCCTGTGGGGTCACACACTTAAGAGCAGGAGCAAGTTCAGATTGGATCTGAACCAGAAATCTGGTTGGGTTGGACCCGAGTCGGATTTGGACCGAGTCAGTGAGTCGGACTCATAATGACTAATATTATATGGGCTTTAGTGAATGGGCCACGAGTGAGTGGAGCCCATGTTCACTCCCTATATATAGTGGGGCGTAGAAACCCAGAAAAAAACGGTTAGGTCATTCCATGCGTTGGAAACCCTAGCTCCACAGCTAGTCCAGCCGCCATACTGAACCTAGCAGTTTACTGCCGACGCTCCTCCTTGTACGTGTGGACACCAGTAGAGGCGTAGTACCATCAGCGCTTGGACAATCATCGATTGGATCGAGATCGCAGGGACTGCACTGCATCAACTAACGCGCTTCATCAGTAATCCGCAACCGCGCGTCTAGTGGTAATCCTCATGGCCTTCTACCTCAGCTAGATCTCGGGATCACCATGTTAGAGGAAAAAGTTTTTTTATCTCTGCGTGGCCCAACAGTAACCACTTAATAGCTGGGTGACTTGGAGGAAACCAAGATGGACTCCAAAGTCTATGACCCCAAGATGAAGGATGTCACTGTCGTGTCCGACGACGATGTTGTGGCAGCGCGAAAGTGGAAGGGATCCACCTTTGACGCTGTTGCTGGGGGCAAGAAAAAGAAGACGGAGAGTGGAGTCTTCAAGAAATCCACCGCCTCCCTGGAGGCGGAGAAAAGAAAAGTTGTTGGCATCCCTTTGACAAAGGCGCTAACTGTTGTGTAAGCTTCTTTTCCTCCGACTTTGTCATTTTATTTGCTTCTTTCTGTACTTATACTTATCATTTGTATGTTTTAGGAAAAAGACTAACTTGAGTTTGAAGAAGACCTCCAAAACTTTTGGAGCTTCTAAAAACATCTGTGATATGCTTACCCAATCATCTCCCGCCATCGCTCATCCCACTAATGTCGTCCAGCCTTCTGCCGCTCCTGCCGGATCACCGACTACTGCAGCATCTGAACCCTCCGCCATGGAAGTGGACAACACTCCTTCGCAAGATGTCCCAGATGCTGTCAGCATGCTCGTCGTTCCCGATGGCCAGGAAATGCAGGAGAGCACCTCCTCTCAAGTGGCTTAAGCTTTGACTAAGGATGCCACCGAAAAAGGGAAGGAGTTGGTGGTGGGAAGCGGATCTGTGGCAACCACGAGCCAAGTGGAAGACTCCAAGCCTATAATCCTGACAATCATTCCCAGGAAAACTAGAGCCACTTCTGCCTTGGACTTTGGTACTCCTAGCATGGCCCCAACTTCTCCTTCATATGGTCTTGAGGATCTTCTCAAGCAGACGGAGATCCTCCATCGAAACACGGTTGCCTCCAGTACTTTGTACATAGAGGATGCCAATAACCTCAAGATCATTGCCTTCATAAGTCTTTTATACCTTTGCATATCACACATAATATCCCACTATAGCCCCCGAGGACTTAGACGGAAAACCATGAGTCTTTTGGTCTGAGTGATCTAAGAGTGACTAAGAAAGAAACTTGATACTGTAGCCCCCAAGTATTTAGTTTGAACGAATAATTCTGACTAGATACTTTCAGAGTAGCATACACAGTGTTTGTAAATTTTGATACTGTAGCCCCAAGCCTCTAGTTGAAATAGAAATAGTTCCAGCTAGATGCTTTAAAAAGGACGAAGCATAGCTTAGATTAAAAAACTCGTATTGTAGCCCCAAGTAGAACTGAATAGTTTCGGCCAGATGCTCCAAGTAGACTAAGCATTTTATTTCTGTAGAATGAGAATACTCGGAAGGTTGCCGCTGACGACCCACAAGTATAGGGGATGTATCGCAGTACTTTCGATAAATAGGAGTGTCGATCCCAACGAGGGCAGAAGGTGTTGACTAGTGGTATGGAGAAGGAAATCTCTGTAAATACTTAGCAAACAGATTTTTAGGGGTTTTATGATAAAGCAACAAAACAAAGTGAAATTAATAAAGACAACGAACAAATGCAGCAAGTGGCCCAATCCTTTCTTAGCAAAGGACAAGCCGCTGGAAATACTTATAAGGACCAAACATTCTCGAGGACATATGGGAATTCTATCAAGTGCTTTCGCTTGAAATAGCTGAGTAGTCTTCTTTGGTGTTGTAAGTGTTGTGTGGGTGAACCTGTGCTAATGTACCGACCTTACTTGGACTAATATATACTTGTGATTAAACCCTCTGCAAGCATCCACAACTACAGGAAAGCAATTAAGATATAAACCTAACCACAACCTTAAACTCTGAGATCCTACACTCCCTTGTGCAATGATGTCCTAACGGTGGTTCAGGTTTCTGTCACTCCGGCAACCCCACAATTAGTAGCCAAATACACAATGCATTCCCCTAGGCCCATAAATGGTGAAGTATCATGTAGTCGACGTTCACATGACACCACTAGAAGAATAGAACCACAACTTAAATACTAAACCATTGAATAATATCTCAACACAAATCCACTACTAACAACATGACTTCTCCCATGTCCTCAAGAACTAAACAAACTACTCACAAGACATCATATGGATCAAGATCAAAGATGATATGGTGATGGATAAATATCTAAGCATAAACAATAATCCAATGGTTCCACTCACAAGCATCAACTACAATAGTAATCAACACCGGGAAAGTTTCCCCTAAGAACTATGCAAGTATTCAACACGATTGTTACAGCGGGATGGAGTGGTGATGATGGTGTTGTTGGAGATGATGGTGTGGATGATGATGATCCCGATGAAGCCTAGCTTGATGATGGTGTTAATGGAAACGATCTCCCCTCTCTGGGAAGGAATTTCGCTGACAGAAATCTGTCTACCGGAGCTCTCTCTCTCTCTCGGTGTTTTCCGCCCCGAAGAGGCGGTGGAAATCTTTCTGTGGTCGCTCTCCCCCGTATTAGGGTTCTGAGAGGAATATATAGGCGAGAGGGTGGAGTCAGAGGCTAGACAGGTGAGCCACACCTGCCCTAGGCGCGACCCAGGGTGGGACCACGCCTAGGGGGTGTGGGCCCCCTGTGGCCCATCTATGCCTCCCCTTCTGGCTTCCTTCGTCTTCTGGGAAAATATAATTTTCCAATAATTTTTTGATCTTCGTGAAATTGCATCAAAACACCTCTTTTTCCATCAAAAACCTGACTCTGGCAATCCATCCTCCAAGAATCATCCAACATGCAAAAACAGAGGAAAATACATAAGTAACAACTCACAATAAGACACATCAATTAATATAGGCAAATTATGATATAGAATGGTGATGCAAATTGGACGTATCAACTCCCCCCAAGCTTAGACCTTCGCTTGTCCCCAAGCGAAAACTGAGCTTAGTAAACATGTCCATAGGTTTATGGAGTGAAGTGTCGATAAAAGAATACGGACAAGAAGCATCACACTTACCATTACACAACTCATAGAAGAAAGCAACTCACCATTATATAACTTAGCTTGCAACAAGTACTGGAGTCACAATAGAGATGCATAAAGATAAATCATAATTGGAATTGGCAAACTCTTGTTCTTGGTCAGAGAACAGCTGGCAAACAGTTTCACAAAAAGCTTTTGTAGAAGTTTTCAAAACAGGAACACTCTTTGCTCAAAAAGGTTTTTCACAATGATGGCTTTCAAAGTAATACTCAATAGATAAGAGTCTTGCGCAAACAAGGAAGATAGAGAACATGAGTGAATAAATCACCATATGAATGCTTGCAACACAACAACTCAAATGCTTGCTGGAAATAGAGAGGAAGAAGGTTTACTGACTCAACTTAGTAATAGAAGAAAGGTCCCTTCATAGGGGGGGGGGAAGCAGGGATTTCAAGTCATCAAGAGCTTCCAAAAGATTATGGTACTTACTAGCTTTGAGCCCTCATTGCCCCTATCATAGGCATCTTGAGATGATTAAGGTTAAAGTGAACAAGGATGGAGTATATGCTTGATGAAATATAAGTTGGCAATCTCATGCCCCTTGAGTACGAGGGCCATTCCTCATGCTACTCAACTTTGGTTACTGGTAAGTTCTTGTCACTGTAAGTACATGTGTATCATAAAGAACCGCCAACAGGGTACACCTTGCACATGGTACAAGAGCTATCCCATAACCAAAATGACAAGGCAAGAAGACAATGAGCATCTCAGCGATATTTTTATTTACTATTTGCATAGATTTTTATTGAGCATGCTTCACAGATTGCTCACTATGGTGATGCTGCAAGTTTCCACCATGATTAGGCATGGCTTAGGCTAGCGGCCCAGGCATTTCTCTAACACACATACATCACTCCATGGACTTACAAGCTCCCTTTTTATTTCACACCGACAACATATGCAAACAAAAGATCATGATATCAACTGGATATGTATCCATAAGTGTTGAAAGCGTTCCCCGTGATAGTATGGTTCTGCTAATCCCAACGTATAGATGCAAGCATATACAACTTCGATGACACAATGGTTCAAGTCTATTAGGGGCAAGAAAATAAGGTGTGCCATCAAGTTCGTGAGAGCTTTACTAACTAGTTTTCACATAACAAAATAGTTTTTAATTCGAAATATAGATGAAGATTGAGAATTTGCTTGGAATAGCAATGATGCTAATAGGTAGATATGGTGGACACAAATGGCACATGTTTTGGTTCAAAGGGGTTGGATGCATGAGAGGTAAGCCTTCTCAAAACAGGTTTTTGGCTAGCAAGGCGGGGTAGCAAGCAAACGAGTTGAAAGAAACAAGCAAACCTACAAGTGATAAAGCAAAAACATGCAATCTTCCTTGAAGACACAAAATATCTTAAATAAAGAATACTAAGCTTATGAGCCAATCAAGAAAGAAAATAAATGATACAAAATACCTGTAAGCTTTTTCTCTTTTCCTTTTAAACCTCAAAAAGTGTTGCCACTGACCATAGCTCAGTTTGCCAAAACCAATTTAGATCTACTTGATGCTCCCAAAGTGATGCCAATACTGATCAAGAAGATCAATCATATAATAGAGATTGCAAACTAAAATAAAAAGTGCAAAAAGTAAAAGATGAAACTTCTCAATAATATTCCATAAAGACACTCACACCAAGGGATACATAGATAATCAACTAAAGGAGAGATACTTCCCCATGCAAACCAACCTATAAGATAATTTCTCTACCAAAGACATGAATCCACTAAAAAGGTAAAAATATAAAAGATAATGATGTGATATCGCGACACTCCCCCAAGCTTGGAACAATCCAAGGGGATGCCAAACCTGATGACGAATTACTCCTTCGGTGGTGGTGTTCTCTTGTCATCATAAAACTTCCAAGGCAAAGGTTCCCCATCCAAAAAGGACGTCCGGGTTTCCACAATCCTGAAACTAGCAGTAGAGCTTATGCGATTAAATCTAGCCTCATACTCACAATTTTGGTTTTGTATGTCATAGAGCTGTGCTTGTAGTTGGTTGGTGGTCTGACGGAGTGAGAAGATTTCATCTCGGAGATCAGCAACTTCCTCTTTTTGCTTGGTGATGAGTTCTAATCTTATCTTATGGATGATATCCACCTCGCGTTCCGCCATCTTCTTGTACCTGAAAACTTCCTATTCCAATGCTTCAATCCCGTCTTCCAGATTGCCTTCTTCTTTAGGGCCTCGAACTTCTTTCATTTGTACCTTCCCATCCTTGAGAATCAACTCCTTGGGATGAATCCTCAACTCATACATGTACGGGTTGATGACATCCGCAGAGGAATCCTCCATGGGTTATCCAGAGGAAGACATTGTGGCTCGAAAACTGAGAATTTGCCTAACAGAAATAGATCGAAACAGAAACACGACAAGAACACGATACAAGAACCTCGGGGAACCCAGGAGGTTATATATTATGAAGTTTTAATGCATAAGGAAGGCACTGGTATGAAAACGAGGCGGAGACGGAGCTCGGGGGGCTCACACCCCCTCTAGGCGCGGCCAGCTGGGGCCCGCGCCTGGGGTGGGTGTGGCCACCCCGACCTCCGTTTCCTCCTCTGTTTCATTTCGTAGCCTTCCATATGTAATAAAGACATTAAAAATATAAAAAGATAGGGTTTTCACGAACCTTCTGTTTTCACCACTTTTACCTATTCAAAGACGGAATCTGCAGACTCTGGTGTTTGGTTCCTGATAAATTCTTCCGGAGTCACCATTTGAATAATATCAACATCTTCGTTATAAGAATCTCCAGAAATATAACGTTTTAGCCTTTGACCATTCACCACCTGTGTTGTGTCATCCTTCAAAGAAGATATTTTGATAGCACCTGAACGACATACTTTCTTAATAACAAAAGGTCCTTCCCATTTTGAGAGTAGTTTCCCTGCAAAAAATCTGAGACGGGACCTATACGAAAGAACTTTCTCACCAACATGGAACTCCCTTTTGAGAATTCTCCTATCATGCCATCTTTTTACTTTTTCCTTAAAGAGTCTAGCATTTTCATAAGCTTCACTTCTCCACTCATCTAAGGTACTCATGTCAAGCAATCTTTTCTCACCAGCAAGTTTAAACTCTCTATTCAACTCTTTCACTGCCCAATAAGCTTTGTGTTCTAATTCTAAAGGCAAGTGACAAGCTTTCCCATAGACCATTTTGTAAGGAGGCATCCCCATAGGATTTTTATAAGCAGTTCTATAAGCCCATAAATCTCATTCAACATTTTAGCCCATTTTTTCCTAGATCTATTAACAGTCTTTTGCAAGATAGATTTAATCTCCCTATTGGAGAGTTCTACTTGCCCACTAGTTTGGGGGTGATAAGCTAAAGCAATTCTATGGTTTACATCATACTTAGCGAGAGTTTTTCTAAAATCCCATGAATAAAATGAGAGCCTCCATCAGTCATGAGATATCTAGGCACACCAAACCTAGGAAAAATAGCATCCTTAAGCATTTTTAAAGACGTCTTACCATCAGCGTTGTTTGTAGGTATGGTTTCTACCCACTTTGTAACATAGTCAACATCAACAAGAATATGAGTATACCCTTTTGAAGGAGGAAAAGGACCCATAAAGTCAAATCCCCAACAATCAAAAGGTTCAATAACAAGAGAATAATTCATAGGCATTTCATTGCGTCTAGAAATGTTACCAACTCGTTGACATTCATCACATGATAAGACAAACTTCCTTGCATCTTTGAAAACAGGATTTTCAGCACCTTTCCTATCTATGATATGCAGATCAAACTCTTGTAAAAGCAACACCCATCTAATAAGCCTAGGCTTAGCGTCCTTCTTTGTCATAAGGTACTTAATAGAAGCATGATCGATATGAATAGTGACCTTAGAATCAACAATATAGGGTCTAAACTTATCACATGCAAAGATTACAGCTAAGAACTCTTTTTCAGTAGTAGCATAATTCTTTTGAGCAGCATCTAGAGTCTTGCTAGCATAATGAATAACATTCAACTTCTTATCAACACGTTGACCAAGGACAACACCCACAGCAAAATCACTAGCATCACACATAATTTCAAAAGGTAAACTCCAATCAGGTGGTTGGACTATAGGAGCAGTTGTGAAATCTTTCTTCAAAGTTTCAAAAGCTTCCTTGTAATCATCATCAAAAACAAAAGGTACATCTTTTTGAAGAATATTAGTAAGGGGCTTTGAAATTTTGGAGAAATCTTTAATAAACCTCCTATAGAAACCAGCATGACCAAGGATACTATGAATACCTTTAATATCCCTAGGACAAGGCATCTTCTCAATTGCTTCAATTTTGGCTCTATCAACTTCAATGCCTCTTACAGAGATCTTGTGTCCAAGAACAATCCCTTAGTTAACCATGAAAATACATTTTCCCAATTAAGAACAAGGTTGGTTTCTTCACATCTCTTCAAAACTTTATCAAGGTTGTGCAAACAGTTATCAAAAGAAGTTCCATAGACGGAGAAATCGTCCATGAAAACCTCCACAATTTCTTCACAAAAACCATGAAAAATAGCAGACATACATCTCTGAAAGGTAGAAGGAGCATTACATAAACCAAAAGGCATACGCCTATAAGCATAAGTGCCATAAGGACAAGTGAAAGTGGTTTTCTATTGATCTTGCGCTTTCACAACAATTTGAGAGAACCTAGAATAACCATCAAGAAAACAGAAGTGGGTCTTTTTAGACAACCTCTCAAGCATTTGATCAATAAAGGGCAAAGGATAATGATCTTTCTTAGTAACTTTATTAACCTTTCTAAAATCAATGCACATCCTATACCCAACCACTACTCTTTGGGGTATAAGCCATTATTTTCATTAGGCACAATAGTTTTTCCCCTTTCTTGGGAACACAAGCTATCAGCAATAGGGTAAATAATACCAGCATCAAGGAGTTTCAATACCTCATTTCTTACCACATCCTTCATCTTAGGATTTAGATGGCGTTGGTGCTCAACAACTATTTTTGCATCAGGTTCTATATTAATAGCATGCTGACATATAGTAGGAGAAATTCCTTTTAAATCATCAATAGTATAGCCCATAGCTCCTCGGTGTTTCTTCAGTATTTCCAATAAGCTTTCTTCTTCCTTTCCTAAAAGTTTAGAACTAATAATAACAGGATATACCTTCTTATCATCAAGATAAGCATATTTAAGATCATCAGGTAAAGGTTTTAATTTGAAAACAAGGTCCCCTTTAGGTGGTAGTGTGGTACCCAAATCTTCCATAGGTAGATTATGCTTAAGTTGCTCAGGCTGACGAAGGAAAACTTCGTCAATCTCATTTCTTTCCTTCATGAAGACATCACTTTCAAGATCTTCCCTAAATTTCTGCAAGGCATTGTTAGGAGCAAGAGAAATAGAAGAAAGTTTTTCAAACCTGAAATCCTCATTAGGCAGTTCATTTTCATAAGGAGTTTTAGCAAATCTGGAAAAATTAAACTCATAAGACTCTCCATCAAACTTAGTCAAAACTTTTTCCTTCCTACAATCTATGATATCCCCACAAGTATTCAATAAGGGTCTACCAAAGATAATAGGATAGGTTTTACTAGCTTCAGAACCAAGTACTAGAAAATCAGCAGGATATTTAACCTTACCACAAAGAACCTCCACATATCTTACAATGCCAATGGGACAGACTGCCTCTCTATTGGCAAGGTGAATAACCACATCAATGTCCTCAAGCTCACAAGGACCAATTTCATGCATAATTTCCTTGTAAAGCTCATAAGGAATAGCACTAGAACTAGCACCAATATCACATAAACCATAATAACAATGATCACCAATTCTAACAGAAAGCATAGGGACACTAGCTTTTATAGCTTTTCTAGGATGAGAGACAATATTAGAAGCGTCTTCACAGAAGAGAATATGCTCGTCCTCTATATTTCTAGTGACAAGATCTTTCACAATAGCTACCACAGGTTCAACATTTATTTGATCATCGGGTTCCACAGTTTTCTTGGTACTTTTGCTAACCACATTAGCTATGATAGAATACTCATTTACCTTAGCAGGAAAATGGATTTTCTCAACACAAGGTTCAGGCAAAATAGGATCAACAGTACAAACTTCTATGCTAGTAGGAACATGGGTAACAATATCTTTATAAGGAGCATGGTACTTGTCCCACTCTTTCTTGGGAATCTCAATGTAAGAGGCAAAGGCCTTAAAACATTTTGCAAGAACTTGAGGATCAAGACCATACTCATTACTAATATCACGGAAGTCATCAGTTCCCATAAAAGATTTTATGCATTCATAATCATAGTTTATACCTAACTTTCTTCCTTTATCATTCTCCCAATCTTCAGTGTTCTCTTGAATACGGTCTAGGAGATCCCATTTAGCTTCTTCCTTCATACGTGTGAATGATCTAGCACAAGAAGCATCTAGTAAATCTTTATCATGAAGAGAAAGCCTAGAATAAAAGTTATTGATAATAATATTGTTAGGGAGTTCATGAATATGACATTTAAGCATTAGTAACTTCAATCTCCCCCAAGCTTGAGTTGTACTCTCTCCATCACGAGGCCGAAAGTTATATATCAGATTTCTATCCTTATGAACCTCACTGGGAGGATAGAATTTAGAATAAAAGAGAGATGCCATTTCCTCCCATTCCATGGATTGCCCATTCTTAAGCAGCTTATACCATTCTTCAGCTCTCCCTTTCAAGGATATAGAGAGTAACTTCTTCTTCACCTGTTCAGTTGTGATACCTGCACACTTAAACAACCCGCATAATTCATGGATAAAAATAAAATGATCACCAGGGTGGACAGTTCCATCCCCTAAATAATAATTATCCATAACACAAGCAACAATACTTGTAGGTATGTTAAAAGGATCTATCTCAACAGGTGGTGGTTCATTTACTACCGTAACAGTGGTAGTAGTTTTCCCAAACAGAAAACCAAGTGGGTTATCCATACTGGAAACAAAGTAACAAACAGAAACAAAAAGCAATACTCACAGTAGAAGTTTCCTTTACCAGTTCCACTCTTCAATAGCGCTTCACTCCCCGACAACGGTGCCAGAAAATAGTCTTGATGACCCACAATTGTAGGGGGTGTATCACAGTACTTTCGATAAATAGGAGTGTCGATCCCAACGAGGAGCAGAAGGTGTTGACTAGTGGTATCGAGCAGGAAATTTATGTAAATACTTAGCAAACATATTTTAGGGGTTTACTGATAAAGCAACAAAACAAAGTGCATGTAATAAATACAAAGAACAAATGCAGCAAGTGGCCCAATCCTTTCTTAGCAAAGGACAAGCCGCTGGAAATACTTATAAGGACCAAACGTTCTTGAGGACACATGAGAATTCTGTCAAGTGATTTCGCTTCAAATAGCTGAGCAGTCTTCTTTGGTGTTGTAAGTGTTGTGTGGGTGAACCTATGCTAATGTACTGACCTTACTTGGACTAATACATACTTGTGATTAAACCCCTTGCAAGCATCCGCAACTACAGGAAATCAATTAAGATATAAACCTAACCACAGCCTTAAACTCTGAGATCATACACTCCCTCGTGCAATGGTGTCCTAACGGGGGTTCAGGTTTCTGTCACTCCGGCAACCCCGCATTTAGTATCCAAATACACAATCAATTCCCCTAGGCCCATAAATGGTGAAGTATCATGTAGTCGACGTTCACATGACACCACTAGAAGAATAGCACCACAACTTAAATACTAAACCATTGAATAATATCTCAACACAAATCCACTACTAACAACATGACTTCTCCCATGTCCTCAAGAACTAAACAAACTACTCATGAGAAATCATATGGATCAAGATCAAAGATGATATGGTGATGGATAACAATCTGAACATAAACAATAATCCAATGGTTCCACTCACAAGCATCAACTACAATAGTAATCAACACCGGGAAAGTTTCCCCTAAGAACTATACAAGTATTCAACACGATTGTTACAACGGGATGGAGTGGTGATGATGGTGTTAGTGGAGATGATGGTGTGGATGATGATGATGATCCCGATGAAGCCTAGCTTGATGATGGTGTTGATGGCGACGATCTCCCCTCTCGGGGAAGGAATTTCCCCGGTCGAAATCTGTCTGCCGGAGAGCTCTTTCTCTCTCGGTGTTTTCTGCCCCGCAGAGGCGACGGAAATCTTTCCGTGGTCGCTCTCCCCTGTATTAGGGTTCCGAGAGGAAGATATATGAGAGAGGGCGGAGTAGGAGGCTGGCCAGGTGGGCCACACCTGCCCTAGGCGCGGCCCAGGGTGGGCCCGCGCCTAGGGGGTGTGGGCCCCCTATGGCCCAGCTACGCCTCCCCTTCTGGCTTCCTTCGTCTTCTGGGAAAATATAATTTTACAATATTTTTCTGGTATTTTTCTGATCTTCACGAAATTGCATCAAAACACCTCTTTCTCCATTAGAAACCTGACTCCGGCAGTCCATCCTCCAAGAATCATCCAACATGCAGAAATAGAGGAAAAAACATAACTAACACCTCACAATAAGAAACATATTAATGAATAGAGGCAAATTATGATATAGAATGGTGATGAAAATTGGATGTATCAGCCGCCAATGATAAGTTCGCTGAGATTCGTAAGGAGCTGGAAGCCGAAAAGGGTAAAACTGCCTTCTTGAAGGAACAGATCACCAAAAACAAGAGTCTGTTTTCTTTTCAGTTCCTTTCTCAACTTGTTCTTGAGCTTGCATTCTTCGAGTACTCATTATGATGTTATTCCTCCGATTTGCAGAAGTTGTTTCCAGAGCATTGTGGAGCAGTCCAATCACATCCAAGAGCTGGACAGTGAAAACAAGATGTTGAAGCAGGAATGGGCCGATACTCTCAAAATGCATGAAAAATCATTGAAAGCCCTGGAAAAAACTGCTAGCACCGATATACACCGCCTGAAGGAAGAGATCGAGACCCTCAAGGAGCAGAAGAAAGCCGCCAACAAGCAAAATGCACGAGGCCTTGAGGCGTACAAGATTCTCCAGAAGGAACGGGGCACCTTGGCCGAGACCTGTCAGCAAGCCAAGACCAACATCTTTGGTAAGCTTCCTCCGTATTCATTTTATGTTTCTGTAAGTCAGGTACTTAATGGTATTTTTGAACTCATGACCCTTGCAAATTTGTCGAAAATGCAGCTCCCATTGTCCTAGCCAACTTGGGTGAGAGTGCTCCACCTCAGAAGGAGTGCATGGTTCTTTCAGGAAACTTCATCAAGACTTCTATCCCCTAGGCCAAAGGTATTTCCAAGCCTCTATACATCAACATCAAAGCGGTGGATTCAGTGATGAAGTACTCGAAGATCCTCCGCCGAGCTCCCGAGCGTATTGTAAGCTGGAAAGCTTCTTCTATCTGGGCTGACACTGACGATGGTCAAAGCACATTATGATGACAGCGACATCAACATGGTGACCACTGGTATGCCCAACATGGACGAGGAGGTACGCAAGGTTGACAACGACGCAATCTGGTCCTCCCATGCCGGCTATGATATGAGGGTTGCCAAGTTGGTCAAGTCAGATGTCTTTGTTCCCTTGGAGGTTATCGAAAATGACCTAGCGGGCTACGAGTCACTGAAAACTACCGACTTTATGGATGACTCACAAGATGGATCTCTAGTTTCCGACGACACAACTTCATAGTCTCCTGCACCAGAAGAGTAAAAAACACTTCGTAATATTTGTCTCTCTGGTGATGTAATATGTATATGCGGAAAACAATTGGAGATGTAAGGCGGAAAACTTGGCTGCAAGCCTCCTGCTACTTTTTATCTAGTTCCAGCATGTATATAGTTGTATATTTTAATAAAGTGTTGGCTTATCCACTATTCTGGTTTTTATGCTTGAACTTTCGTGAGTCGAAAAACCCTTAGCACAGAACCATGCCCGTTGGTGATGATGCCTAATGGCACCATCCAGAACCTAAGTGTAAAAGTGTCGGCTTTGAGTGCCAAAAATTCACTACTCCAGAATCCACATAAAAACAACGAAAACCATGTAGACCAGAAAACTTAAGCTAACGTCCGTAGGCAGAATTTTCACAAGTGAAAATGCAAAGCTTGTGCATAAAGGTTTTTACATGATAAAAAAATGAACACTAAATGAGGTAAAAGACTCAGGCATATGCGTGAACCAAATGCTTTATTTCATTGATCATATAAAGGTACATAGTATATAATAAAACATGCTAAGTGTAAAAGGGACGTAGTTGTGCTATATTCCATGGCCGATCAAACTCCAGATAGTCATCATCGAAGTCACGTCGCTTGCACTTATGATCTTCGTTTGGCCTATCTTTCAACTCATGATTATTGATGAGGTAATAGGAACCGTTGAGCAGCGCCTTTCTTATGATGAATGATCCTTCCCATGGCGAGGATAATTTGTGTGACCTTTTCTGCTTAAGTCGGAGAACTAGATACCCCTCTTTAAATGAGCGATGCCTAACGTGACGACTATAGTAGCTGTGTAGATTCTGCTGGTAGATGGCGGATTTCTAGCATGCCATAACACGTTCCTCCTCAAGCAGGTCCACAGATAAGCGCCTGGATTCTTCAGCGTCATCCTCATCGTATGCGGTGACTCATGGTGCATCATAGAGGATGTCAGAGGGTAGGACTGCTTCTGCTCCATATACCATGAAGAAGGGTGTGTAGCCGGTGGATCTGTTGGGAGTAGTTCTTAAACTCCACAAAACAAATGGCAATTCCTCCGCCTAGGTTTTGGCTGCTCTATGTAGTGGTGCTTCTAGACGTGGATTTATTACTTGCATAATTAATCCATTGGCTTGTTCAACTTGAACATTAGATTATGGGTGTGCCACAAATGCTAGGTCAAGGCGGATGCCTTTCTCGTGACAGTGAGCCTCGACTTCTTCGAGTGACAAGTTGCTACCATTGTCGGTGATAATGCTATGTGGGAGACCAACTCTCACCACTAGATCCCGGACAAACTTAAGGATTGTTGCCCCATCGAGCTTTCTAATGGGTTTAGCTTCTATCCATTTAGTGAATTTCTCAAATTCCACAAGCAGATGCGTAAACCCACAAGGTGCTGTCTACAACGACCCAACCATGTTAAGCCCCCAGTGTAGAGGTCCCAACCTTTAATAAGGTAGAGATCCCTGTGTTTACAATGCTAGTCCCTGGATCAATAGCTAGCATCCACAGTTAAGATGTAATATCAAGAAACAAAGGTCATAATACAACTTAATAACCAGGAATAAAATAATTCATTACATCTTACATAGCTCATTTGGCTATCACATTACATTGCAGCAGAAAATCTATAAAGCATGGGGCACGCTCAGTCATGGTTGTTGCCGATGCTACAAGGCACAAAAAGGTGGGGAAGAGGGTTGGTTAGACACGGGCGAGTGTGGCAAACACGGGAGCATCAAAGCCAGGGAAAGGGAAGGTCTGGTTTTACCAGGGGGCTTCGCCGGAGAAGTGGCAGACGTCAGCGGTGTTCAGAGGTCGTCCTTGCCGATGATTCGGAGCACGCGCGCGAGCGAGTAAGTGGTACAGGGAGATGCAGGAGATGCTAGCGAGCAACCCAGTATGCACCAGAGGGTTGGGGAGGGTCTGGCTTCGTCGGAATCGGCTGGAAAACACGTCGGAGGCAGTGGTGTTCAAGCTCGCGATTACGGTAGCCTGGTGGCCGAGAGGAGATGGCGCCTGGGGGAAAAGAGAGAGGAGGGTGAGGCGCTTATGATGGCGTGGTCATAGCGAGGAATTACTGCGGCGTTGATGCGAATTTGCTGCATGGAGTAACGACCAGAAACAGCCGGCGTAATGAGGGGAACGGCCGCGGCAGGTGAGGGAGACGATGACTGGCAGTGGGGTCCAGCGGTCAGCAAGGTGGGGTGTAGCACATTGGGCCAAGTCGTCAGCGTCTGCTCAGGTTTGTTTGCGAGTGAAAAACGGTTCGGGGTGAGAGTGGGAGGTGGGCTCACTGCTGGGCCTGGTTTGCTAGGCTGGGTCCAATTCTATTTTTTTCTGTTTCTTTTTCTTTTTCTATTTTGAATTTCTGTTTTCAAATTCAAACATCCATTTGAATTCAGATTTATTTTTCAAACCCTTTTCAAACTTTTAGTAGGTTTTACTCTGTTTATTAATGTATTCAAATTTCCATTTTTAGAATATTCAAACATTCCTTTTATGGTTTATTATATATTTAAAATAGACACTTGTCATTATTTAATTAGGATTTTAAATATATTTTCAAAGTTCTATTTGAATTATAATTTTTGTCAAACCTATTATTTAGTGTAAATAATTCACTTTGAATTATTATTTAAAATACTTTTATATGATTTTTAATGTTCATTTAAATTGGGATTTTTATTTATATAAATAAAATTGGATATTAAACAATCCTTTACTCTTTTTATTAATCAATAATCTTTCATTTCATTTGTTTGGCCAAGATTTAATTTGGCTTTTAATTATTCCTTATTTACTTATTTCTTCCTTTGCCTTATAAAATCCATATCTTTTTATTTAAAGATCCAAAATTGGTGATTCCAATTTGCATAACTTTATTGAATATTTGTTTATCTTTTTTAAATTCCTTTAGGATTTATTTGCTCAAGGTTTGGCATGGATTTTAGATAGGGATTTATTAGCATTGGAAATTAATTCATTTTATCTTAATAAATTCATAAGTTTTTATCCAGGGTTCCAAATTAAGTGAAACCAATTTCTATGGTTTTATAATATTCTTATTTATCATTCTTGATCATTTATAAATGTTTGTTGACCAATTTTCATATGGATCAAATCCATAGTGTTTTAGAGATCTTGGAAATGATTTATTCCTTTAGGGTTTTGATGTTTCCTTTTAGAAATAAAAAGTTTCTTTTCACCCTAAATTTCAACAATCATTTCTTTTGTTTATTTATTTTTCACATTTCAAAATTTGGAAAATTTTGGGATGTGACACCCAGACTTCGAATGGCCAAGTATTTGGTATGGTTTTCAGTTCTTCAACTGGAACATGTGGTTTTCGTGCATAATACTGACACCCAATGCACCTCTCAACCACTTGTCAGCGTCCACCTTTGTAGTCAACCAGTAGAATCCTTTTCATAAGGCTTTGGAGACCAAATATCGAGGAGCGGCGTGGTGCCCGCAATCTCCAAATGAATCTCATGAACGATATCCATACCTTGCTGCTAGGAAACACATCTTAGGAAAACTCCTCTAGTGCTTCTTTTGTATAACTGCTCATTTATTATGGTATAGCCTTTTTCTCGATGTACTATCTGTCGGCTTTCGACTTCGTTTGAGGGCAGTGTTCCATCTTTGAGATAATCCATGAATGGTTTCGTCCAAGCCGGAGGGACCACTATTACTGCATTAACAAATGAGTCAAACCTTTCCAGATTCTTGGGGTTTGCTCCCTTCACGGAGGGGATCCGTAGATGCTCCAGGAAAACGCTAGGCGGAATTGGTTTCTGAGCGGATCCAAGCTTTGACAGCAGATCTGCCACCTCATTTTCTTCCCTCTTGACATACTTGACTTCGTAGCCGTCAAAGCTCTTGGCTATCTCGTCTACTTCGTACCGATATGCCGCCATCATAGGGTTTCGTGCATTCTAGGTAACAGCCACTTGCTGGGCAACCAAGTCGGAATCTCCACAACAAACTATGCACTTGATGCCAATATCCTTGGCTACACGAAGTCCATGAATGAGTGCTTCGTATTCCGCCATGTTGTTTGTAGCGTTGAAGTGGATCTGCAGGACATACTACAACTTCTCTCCTATTGGTGACTGTAGCAGTACACCAGCCCCAAGCCATTGAGTAACTTTGATCCGTCAAAGTGCATGACCCAAGACTCCGGCTCTAGTACAGGAGTATCTTCTGGAAATTCAGTAAATCTGCAATAAAATCCACCAATACTTGTGATTTGATAGCGTCACGTCTCTTGTAGGTGATTTCAAAGGCGGTAAGCTTGATGACCCCACTTTGCCACTCTTCCTATAGCGTCGTTGTTGTTGATGGTGTTGGACAATGGAGCCTTGCTCACTACTGTGATTGGGTGCTCTTGGAAATAATGTCTTAGCTTCCGAGAAGCAAGGAAAACTTCGTAAGCCAGATTCTGGTAGTGCGGGTAACGCTTCTTGGACTCCGTCAAGACCTCGCTTACATAGTAAACTGGTTGCTGTACGCCATACTCATGCGTTGGTTCCTACCACTCCACCATGACGACGATGCTGATAACCCGGTTGGTGGCAGCCATGTAGATTAACAAGGCTCCCTTGATTCCGGTGTTGCAAGTATAGGTGCGAAGGAAAGTATTCTTTTCAACTCCTGAAGTGCTGCATCCACTTCATCCGTCCATAAGAATTTGTCCGCCTTTTTCAGCAACTTGTAAAGGGGCATAGCCTTCTCTCCAAGTCGGCTGATGAACCGGCTTACCGCTGCTATGCAACCTGTGAGCCGTTGAATGTCCTTTAGGCATGTTGGACGCTTGATGTTGAGGATGGCCTTGATCTTCACCAGGTTAACCTCAATTCCGTGATGGTAAATGATGAAGCCTAACAATTTGCCAACAGGAATCCTGAAGACGCACTTCTTAGGGTTGAGCATCATGTTAAACTTTCAGAGGTTATCAAAGGTTTCTTTTTATTCGGTGATGAGGTCATTTGATTTCTTTGACATCACCACGATGTCTTCCATGTAAGCATGTATGTTCCGACCAATTTGGTCATGGAGGCAACATTGCATTGTCCGCTGGTACATAGAACTTGTGTTTTTTAGACCAAAGGGCACCATGACATAGAAATAAGTACCATAAGGTGTGATGAACGAAGTGGCCAATTGGTCTGACTTTCATATCTTAATTTGGTGGTATCCTGAGTATGATTTGAGAAAACACAGAAGTTTCGAGCCAGCCGTCGAGTCAATGACTTGGTCAATGCGAGGCAAAGCAAACGGATCCTTCAGACACGCTTTGTTCAAGCCAGTGTAATCAACACATATTATTAATTATTGGGTTCCCTTTTGGGCACAATTACAGGATTAGCCACCCATTGGGTGTGAAGGACTTCTCGCATAAAACTAGCCTTAAGTAACCTAGCTATCTCCTTGCCTATGGCGCGTCTCTTCTCGTCCCTGAAGCGTCATAGGGGTTGTTTCACCGGTTTGCATTTAGGATCGATGTTTAAGTTGTGCTCGACAAGTTCCCTAGGAACACCTTTCATGTCGGCAGGTTGCTAGCCAAAGGTGTCCTTGTTCTCACGGAGGAACTCGACGAGGGTGCTTTCTGTTGGGAATATGCCCTAGAGGCAATCATGTATGATGAGATTTCCCATTGTATTCATAAAGGTATTAAGTAGTCCTTGTATAAACATCTGATGTGTATCATTGAATATGTGATTCGGTTGTGGAACTATGCATTCATGTTGTTTGTACTAAATATCCTTGATCATTGAGGTTGTGCTGGACACACAACTTAGACCAATGTGAAAGTTGGCTTGATGACTCGGTTTCACTTGTCATGGGCATGGAGATGCTATTCCAACTTACATAGATTTGGCTAAAGAGTTTAGCGAGTCGGATTGACCCATATTGAGGTACAACGAACAAGTTGTCATTTGTATATCTCAATCAATGTAATCCTTAGACCTGAGGTTATTGCATAGTCCGAGTTGAGGATCACAGACTTAGGTTCTATCAAACGCTGATCCGTAACTGGACAGTTATAAAGGCAGAGTTCGGGTCGACTGAGAATCAAGCTGTGTGATGTGAATAACCAAGATGGGATTTTGCCCCTCCACTTGGAGAGATATTCTCTGGGCCCTCTCGTGAGATATGATTCGGAAAGCATGGCCATGCACGACTCGGTTAAGTGTTAACCAAGGCGATCGACTAAGAGTTAGTCGGGTGAATCACTTATCTCGGATCGAGAAGAGAGTCAGACTATTTAAGGGATGACAATTATTCGCCTATAGTCTGACAAGGTATATCGTGAGGCAAAAGGGACTCGGACATAAGTCGCATTGGAAAGGCAAGTCGTCATGACTCTTTGGTACTTAAGTCAAGACGCTCGCTAGGAGCCGCTACCGACTGATCAATTGAGAGTCGGACTCCAATCGTGTCCAAGTAGCCATGAGCTTACGGGGTCACACACTTAAGAGCGGGAGCAAGTTCGGATTGGATCTGAACCTGTAATCTGGTTGGGTTGGACCTAAACGGAATTAGGACTGAGTTAGTGAGTTGGACTATCGGTGACTAGTGTTATATGGGCTTTAGTGAATGGGCCGCGCGAGCAGAGCCCACGTTCACTCCCTATATATAGTGGGGCACCGTAACCCAGAAAGGTTAATCGTTGTTCGGTTAGGTCATTCCATGTGTTGGAAACCCTAGCTCCACAGCAGTCTAGCCGTCGTTACGAACCTAGAAGTTTGCCGCCGGTGCTCCTCCTTGTACGTGTGGATACCAGCAGAGGTGCTGTGCGATCAGCACCAGGACGATCGGATCGTGAGGACTGCACTGCATCAAATGACGCGCTTCATCAGTAATCCGCAACTGCGCGTCTAGTGGTAAACCTCGTGGCCTTCTACCTCAGCTAGATCTTGGTATCACCATGTTAGAGGAAAAAGTTTTGTTTTATCTCTGTGTGGCCCAACACTTTCCTATTTGGGATCCAACCCTGTCCAAATTGTGGTGGTCTTGGAGGCATTGCCTGCCACAAGTTCCACTGGCTTGGTTTCAAAGGCCTTGAATGCGTGGTCGAGGAAATCGCTTCTTTGGCCGACATCTCTGGGGCGTCGACTTGGCTCTGGATCTCCTTGAATTCTTTGCCATAAAGGATGGCTTCGGCAAAGGCGGCTTCACTTAGCTTGCACTCTCTTGTCTGTGTGAAGCTTTCAGCAATGGTGATGGCACCATTTGGTCCGGGTATCTTGAGCTTGTTGTAGACAAAGCATGGTTTGGCCATGAAGGAGTGGAAGATGTCACATACGAATATGATGTGGTACACGCTCTTGAAGGGTACCACTTTAAAGGAAATGTGCTCTTGGAGGTAATTGTTAACATCACCAAAGAGGACCGGAAGGGTAATGCACCCAAGGGACCGAGCCTCCTGGCCAGGAACGACGCCATAGAAAATGGTGCTAGTCCGCCTTATGTTAGTCTCCGTCAAGTTCATCTTGTGTAGTGTATCCAAGTACGTGATGTTGATGCTGCTTCCACTATCCACGAGGCACTTGGTGAACTCGCTGCCGTCAATCAAAGGGTTGATGATCATGGCATACTGGTTCTCCGTTGGGACGAGATCTGGGTGATCCACTCTATCCCAAGTAATTGGAACTTCTGACCAACGCATGTACTGGGGGACTAGGGATAGGGTGGCCATTAGTATCCTCAGAGAGGTTTTCCGTGCTAGGACAGTTGGGGTGCCAAGGAAAGTGTGGTAGATGGGGGCCTTCTTCTCGAACGCTGATCCGTGGCGACGATTATAAAGGCGAGTTCGGGCCGATCGAGAATCAAGCTGTGTGATGTGAATAACCAAGATGGGATTTTGCCCCTCCACTTGGAGAGATATTCTCTGGGCCCTCTCGTGAGATATGATTCGGAAAGCATGGCCATGCACGACTCGGTTAAGTGTTAACCGAGGCGATCGACTAAGAGTTAGTCGGGTGAATCACTTATCTCGGATCGAGAAGAGAGTCAGACTATTTAAGGGATGACAATTATTCGCCTATAGTCTGACAAGGTATATCGTGAGGCAAAAGGGACTCGGACGTAAGTCGCATTGGAAAGGCAAGTCGTCATGACTCTTTGGTACTTGGGAGTCGGCACGTTCTGCTAGGAGCCGCTACCAACTGATCAATTGAGATTCGGACTCCAATCGTGTCCAAGTAGCCATGAGCCTGCGGGGTCACACACTTAAGAACGGGAGCAAGTTCGGATTGGATCTGTACCTGTAATCTGGTTGGGTTGGACCTAAACCGGATTAGGACTGAGTTAGTGAGTTGGACTCACGGTGACTAGTGTTATATGGGCTTTAGTGAATGGGTCAGCAGAGCCCACGTTCACTCCTATATATAGTGGAGCACCGTAACCCGTAAAGGTTAATCGTTGTTGGTTAGGTCATTCCATGTGTTGGAAACCCTAGCTGCCTAGCCGTCGTTCTGAACCTAGCTGTTCGCCGATGCTCCTCCTTATGCGTGTGGATACCGGAGAGGTCTTGCGATCAGCACCAGGACGATCAGATCGTGAGGACTGCACTGCATCAACTGACGCGCTTCATCAGTAATCCGCAACTGCGCGTCTAGTGGTAAACCTCGTGGCCTTCTACCTCAGCTAGATCTTGGGATCACCATGTTAGAGGAAAAAGTTTTGTTTTATCTCTGCGTGGCCCAACACTTTCCTATTTGGGATCCAGCCCTGTCCAAATGGTGGTGGTCTTGGAGGCATTGCCTGCCACAAGTTCCACCGGCTTGGTTTTAGTGGCGGCCTTGAATGCAGGGTCGGAGTCAAAAATCTGCTTCTTTGACGCTGACATCTCCGGGGCGTCGACTTGGCTCTGGATCTCCTTGAATTCTTTGCCATAAAGGATGGCTTCGGCAAAGGCGGCTTCACTTAGCTTGCACTCTCTTGCCTGTGTGAAGCTTTCAGCAATGGTGATGGCACCATTTGGTCCGGGTATCTTGAGCTTGTTGTAGACAAAGCATGGTTTGGCCATGAAGGAGTGGAAGATGTCACGTACGAATATGATGTGGTACACGCTCTTGAAGGGTACCACTTTAAAGGTCATGTGCTCTTGGAGGTAATTGTTAACATCACCAAAGAGGACCGGAAGGGTAATGCACCCAAGGGACCGAGCCTCCTGGCCAGGAACGACGCCATAGAAAATGGTGCTAGTCCGCCTTATGTTAGTCTCCATCAAGTTCATCTTGTGTAGTGTATCCAAGTACGTGATGTTGATGCTGCTTCCACTATCCACGAGGCACTTGGTGAACTCGCTGCCGTCAGTCAAAGGGTTGATGATCATGGCATACTGGTTCTCCATTGGGACGAGATCTGGGTGATCCACTCTGTCCCAAGTAATTGGATCTTCTGACCAACGCATGTACTGGGGGACTACGGATAGGGTGGCCATTAGTATCCTCAGAGAGGTTTTCCGTGCTAGGACAGTTGGGGTGCCAAGGAAAGTGTGGTAGATGGGAGCCTTCTTCTAGAACGCTGATCCAGAATCGGGATTATAAAGGCAGAGTTCGATTGACGAGAATCCAGTGTGTTGTGAATAACCAAGATGGGATTTTGCCCCTCCACTTGGAGAGATATTCTCTGGGCCCTCTCGTGAGATATGATTCGGAAAGCATGGCCATGCACGACTCGGTTAAGTGTTAACCGAGGCGATCGACTAAGAGTTAGTCAGGTGAATCACTTATCTCGGATCGAGAAGAGAGTCAGACTATTTAAGGGATGACAATTATTCGCCTATAGTCTGACAAGGTATATCGTGAGGCAAAAGGGACTCGGACGAAAGTCGCATTGGAAAGGCAAGTCGTCATGACTCTTTGGTACTTGGGAGTCGGCACGTTCTGCTAGGAGCCGCTACCGACTGATCGATTGAGAGTCGGACTCCAATCGTGTCCAAGTAGCCATGAGCCTGCGGGGTCACACACTTAAGAGCGGGAGCAAGTTCGGATTGGATCTGAACTGTAATCTGGTTGGGTTGGACCTAAACCGATTAGGATCGAGTTAGTGAGTTGGACTCACGGTGACAAGTGTTATATGGGCTTTAGTGAATGGGCCGCATGGCGAAGCCCATGTTCCTCCCTATATAGTGGGGCACCGTAACGTAAAGGTTAATCGTTGTTCGGTTAGGTCATTCCATGTGTTGAAACCCAAGTCGCAATGCTTCAGCCGTCGTTCTGAACCTAGCTGTTCACGCGGTGATCCTCCTTATGCGATGTGGATACCAGCAGAGTGCTGTGCGATCAGCACCAGGACGATCGGATCGTGAGGACTGCACTGCATCAACTGACGCGCTTCATCAGTAATCCGCAACTGCGCGTCTAGTGGTAAACCTCGTGGCCTTCTACCTCAGCTAGATCTTGGGATCTCCATGTTAGAGGAAAAAGTTTTGTTTTATCTCTGTGTGGCCCAACACTTTCCTATTTGGGATCCAACCCTGTCCAAATTGTGGTGGTCTTGGAGGCATTGCCTGCCACAAGTTCCACTGGCTTGGTTTCAGTGGCGGCCTTGAATGCAGGGTCGGAGTCAGAAATCTGCTTCTTTGACGCTGACATCTCTGGGGCGTCGACTTGGCTCTGGATCTCCTTGAATTCTTTGCCATAAAGGATGGCTTCGGCAAAGGCGGCTTCACTTAGCTTGCACTCTCTTGTCTGTGTGAAGCTTTCAGCAATGGTGATGGCACCATTTGGTCCGGGTATCTTGAGCTTGTTGTAGACAAAGCATGGTTTGGCCATGAAGGAGTGGAAGATGTCACGTACGAATATGATGTGGTACACGCTCTTGAAGGGTACCACTTTAAAGGTCATGTGCTCTTGGAGGTAATTGTTAACATCACCAAAGAGGACCGGAAGGGTAATGCACCCAAGGGACCGAGCCTCCTGGCCAGGAACGACGCCATAGAAAATGGTGCTAGTCCGCCTTATGTTAGTCTCCGTCAAGTTCATCTTGTGTAGTGTATCCAAGTACGTGATGTTGATGCTGCTTCCACTATCCACGAGGCACTTGGTGAACTCGCTGCCGTCAATCAAAGGGTTGATGATCATGGCATACTGGTTCTCCATTGGGACGAGATCTGGGTGATCCACTCTGTCCCAAGTAATTGGAACTTCTGACCAACGCATGTACTGGGGGACTAGGGATAGGGTGGCCATTAGTATCCTCAGAGAGGTTTTCCGTGCTAGGACAGTTGGGGTGCCAAGGAAAGTGTGGTAGATGGGGGCCTTCTTCTCGAACGCTGATCCGTAACTGGACAGTTATAAAGGCAGAGTTCGGGCCGACTGAGAATCAAGCTGTGTGATGTGAATAACCAAGATGGGATTTTGCCCCTCCACTTGGAGAGATATTCTCTGGGCCCTCTCATGAGATATGATTCGGAAAGCATGGCCATGCACGACTCGGTTAAGTGTTAACCGAGGCGATCGACTAAGAGTTAGTCGGGTGAATCACTTATCTCGGATCGAGAAGAGAGTCAGACTATTTAAGGGATGACAATTATTCGCCTATAGTCTGACAAGGTATATCGTGAGGCAAAAGGGACTCGGACGTAAGTCGCATTGGAAAGGCAAGTCGTCATGACTCTTTGGTACTTGGGAGTCGGCACGTTCTGCTAGGAGCCACTACCGACTGATCGATTGAGAGTCGGACTCCAATCGTGTCCAAGTAGCCATGAGCCTGCGGGGTCACACACTTAAGAGCGGGAGCAAGTTCGGATTGGATCTGAACCTGTAATCTGGTTGGGTTGGACCTAAACCGGATTAGGACTGAGTTAGTGAGTTGGACTCACGGTGACAAGTGTTATATGGGCTTTAGTGAATGGGCCGCGCGAGCAGAGCCCATGTTCACTCCCTATATAGTGGGGCACCGTAACCCAGAAAGGTTAATCGTTGTTCGGTTAGGTCATTCCATGTGTTGGAAACCCTAGCTGCACAGCAGTCTAGCCGTCGTTACGAACCTAGCTGTTCGCCGCTGGTGCTCCTCCTTGTACGTGTGGATACCAGCAGAGTGCTGTGCGATCAGCACCAGGACGATCGGATCGTGAGGACTGCACTGCATCAACTGACGCGCTTCATCAGTAATCCGCAACTGCGTGTCTAGTGGTAAACCTCGTGGCCTTCTACCTCAGCTAGATCTTGGGATCTCCATGTTAGAGGAAAAAGTTTTGTTTTATCTCTGCGTGGCCGAACACTTTCCTATTTGGGATCCAGCCCTGTCCAAATGGTGGTGGTCTTGGAGGCATTGCCTGCCACAAGTTCCACCGGCTTGGTTTCAGTGGCGGCCTTGAATGCAGGGTCGGAGTCAGAAATCTGCTTCTTTGACGCTGACATCTCCGGGGCGTCGACTTGGCTCTGATCTCCTTGAATTCTTTGCCATAAAGGATGGCTTCGGCAAAGGCAGCTTCACTTAGCTTGCACTCTCTTGCCTGTGTGAAGCTTTCAGCAATGGTGATGGCACCATTTGGTCCGGGTATCTTGAGCTTGTTGTAGACAAAGCATGGTTTGGCCATGAAGGAGTGGAAGATGTCACGTACAAATATGACGTGGTACACGCTCTTGAAGGGTACCACTTTAAAGGTCATGTGCTCTTGGAGGTAATTGTTAACATCACCAAAGAGGACCGGAAGGGTAATGCACCCAAGGGACCGAGCCTCCTGGCCAGGAACGACGCCATAGAAAATGGTGCTAGTCCGCCTTATGTTAGTCTCCGTCAAGTTCATCTTGTGTAGTGTATCCAAGTACGTGAAGTTGATGCTGCTTCCACTATCCACGAGGCACTTGGTGAACTCGCTGCCGTCAATCAAAGGGTTGATGATCATGTCATACTGGTTCTCCGTTGGGACGAGATCTGGGTGATCCACTCTGTCCCAAGTAACTGGAACTTCTGACCAACGCATGTACTGGGGGACTAGGGATAGGGTGGCCATTAGTATCCTCAGAGAGGTTTTCCGTGATAGGACAGTTGGGGTGCCAAGGAAAGTGTGGTAGATGGGGGCCTTCTTCTCGAACGCTGATCATGAATCGGGCAGTTATAAAGGCGAGTTCGATTCGATCGAGAATCAAGCTGTGTGATGTGAATAACCAAGATGGGATTTTGCCCCTCCACTTGGAGAGATATTCTCTGGGCCCTCTCGTGAGATATGATTCGGAAAGCATGGCCATGCACGACTCGGTTAAGTGTTAACCGAGGCGATCGACTAAGAGTTAGTCGGGTGAATCACTCATCTCGGATCGAGAAGAGAGTCAGACTATTTAAGGGATGACAATTATTCGCCTATAGTCTGACAAGGTATATCGTGAGGCAAAAGGGATTCGAACGTAAGTCGCATTGGAAAGGCAAGTCGTCATGACTCTTTGGTACTTGGGAGTCGGCACGTTCTTCTAGGAGCCGCTACCGACTGATCGATTGAGAGTCGGACTCCAATCGTGTCCAAGTAGCCATGAGCCTGCGGGGTCACACACTTAAGAGCGGGAGCAAGTTCGGATTGGATCTAAACCTGTAATCTGGTTGGGTTGGACCTAAACCGGATTAGGACTGAGTTAGTGAGTTGGACTCATGGTGACTAGTGTTATATGGGCTTTAGTGAATGGGCCGTGCGAGCAGAGCCCACATTCACTACTAGGAAAACGGCTATAGGTAATCCACACTTCTGTGGCGCACTTGCTAGTGGTGCCCCACGGGTGAAATAGGCGTGGCGCACTGCCCACAGGTGCCCTACGGCTAACTGTCATAAGCGTTGCGCACATGGGAGTGATGCGCCATGGCTATGTGTGGGCCAGGGCACATGTGGCCACATCACACATACCCATAGCGCACTAGGTCAAGGTGCGCTACGGATGTGTCACTTATCCGTAGGGCACCTTGACCTAGTGCGCTACGGGCATGTTTGCTACAGCAGCTGGGTCAACTTACCGGTAGGGCACTCTGCCCTAGTGCCCTACGGCTAAGTGGCATGCACCAACTCCACCCCCCGTGGATCGTCTTTTTAGGCTTTGCAAAAAATAAAAGAAAATGATAAACACTTCAAAAAATTAAATCCTTTCATATTTAGGTAGGTAATGTGGTATAGCTTCTAGTAAAATTAACAAACATTAGTTTCGACTTTATTTGCAAAAAAAGTCATGCCACGGTAAAAAGGCCGTAACTTTTGCATACGATATCGAAAAAAATCGTATAATATACCAAAATGACGAGAACGAGATTTCGCATATGCTCGCAACGACCTTTGGTCGTTTAGCGATTTTTTAGATTTTCAAATTTCGAAAAGAGTAAAAAGTTACGGTCAAAAGACCGTTTTTTCCTGCAGAAAAAAAATAGAGGGCGACCTACCCGTAGCGCACCACCACCTAGTGCGCCACGGATAAGCTTGGGCGGGATTCAAATTTCGAATCCTCACCCCGCCCACCTACCTTTCCCTTCCCCTTTTCCCTCCCCCTTTTCCCTCTTCCTTTTCCTTTCCCTTCTCCTTCTTCCTTCTCCCTTCTCCTTCTTCCTTCTCCTTCTTCCTTCTTCCTTCTCCTCCTTCCCCTTCTCATCTCCTTGCATTAACGACGCGGCGACGACCTCCTCCTCTCCTTGAAGTGACGGTGGCGGCGCAACGGCGGCCTCCTCCTCTCCTTGTAGTGACGAGGGCGTCTGACTTCCCTTCCTTCCTCTCTTCCTCCATCTCTTCCTTCCTCCCTCTCTTCCTCCCTCTCTTCCTCCATCTCTTCCTCCATCTCTTCCTTCCTCCCTCTCTTCCTCCATCTCTTCCTTCCTCCCTCTCTTCCTACCTTCCTTTATCCACCACACCCTTCCTACCACCTCGACGCCGGCGAGGACTAGAGCGGCCACGACCCCTCCCGCACCTCCACCTTGCAGCCATGCTTCGACGAGGTGACACATGCTGGCGGTGATGCACGGACCCGATTGCTTTTGCAATTCAAAACGAGGGTGTTTTTTGCATTTTTTTTGTTTTTTGAAAAACACTTCTGTGGCGCACCCTGTACCCCTACCCGTGGCGCACCTGGTAGTGCGCCACGCCTATCTCGATATAACCATGGCGCACCATGCAGTGCGCCACGGCTACGAGATAGCCGTAGCGCGAGGCCCATGGCGAACTGCTAGTGCGCCACGGAAGGCCTTTTCAGGTGCGCCACGAATAGGCGTTTTTCTAGTAGTGCGTTCACTCCCTATATATAGTGGAGCACCGTAACCCAGAAAGGTTAATCGTTGTTCGGTTAGGTCATTCCATGTGTTGGAAACCCTAGAACCACAGCAGTTCAGCCGTTGTTACGAACCTAGCAGTTCGCCGCCGGTGCTCCTCCTTGTACGTGTGGATACCAGCAGAGGTGCTGTGCGATTAGCACCAGGACGATCGGATCGTGAGGACTGCACTGCATCAACTGACGCGCTTCATCAGTAATTTGCAACTGCGCGTCTAGTGGTAAACCTCGTGGCCTTCTACCTCAGCTAGATCTTAGGATCACCATGTTAGAGGAAAAAGTTTTGTTTTATCTCTGCGTGGCCCAACAGTGGTATCAGAGCAATAGCTTCTGGTTTTAGGCTCGAGATCTCGCATATGTGATATGCGGTTGGCTATAGATGAGATCTATGTGCTATTTGGTGGTCGATCTATGAGATAGATCGGTTTTGTACGAAGTTGATTGGATCAACTGTGCTCGGGGAATGGTAGATCTGATTTCCGTGATCATACTGCTGAGGTCGTGGAATGGTAGATCTGATTTCCGTGATCAACTGTCCTCGGGGACCACCGGCTTCGCCCTGTCGTAGCGCCTTAGATGTCGTTGCGAGTTTCACAACGCCGGTAGATATTGTATCTATGCATAACTTGTTTTTGCAGGAAGTTGTGAATGGTATGGTTCATGTGCATGTGATGTATGTGTGTAATCCATACGTGATCTGCGAATCACGGTTTTTTTGTCAGCCGGCTGGAGCCTAGGTGCTGTCATTTTATTGTATAACGACATGCGTGTCGGATTCTCTATGTAATTTACTTTAGTAAGCTAGTGTAGCTGTTTGGAGAATCCGGAAGGCATGCATATGCTGTACATGTCGTGACATATGGAGTAAGACGGCAAGTGACAAGAGTTGGCACGAGTCGGATTACAGGCTTTGTGGAGATGGAGATCGCCATGAAGAGAGCCATACCATTTCACATTATAAATGCTTTATTTTGTGTTATTGTTATGTCTCACTTTTACCTCTATTAGATAGTCCGTAAAATTTAATCCCTCAAGGAAGGTCTAGTCGGTTTTCCCACCAGTGTTTGCACCATCACAAGTCGGACATTTTTGGTAGTGGGCTCATAAAATTGAGGTGCTGCCAATTCTTTCCGACTAGGTGGGTTCGAGTCGGACTCTTACTGCAGAAACACTCGGTAAGCTAGACGGGTCTATCACAACGGTTGTGGAACTCGGGGAAAAGTCGGATGGGAGCCGGGGCATGTGATGCCACCCGTCCAACAGGAGACGTATGAGATACGATTGACAAGGAGTTGTCTACCTAGATCACTTGGTGGCTAGCGGTGATGCTAAAGATCACTAGACGACTTGCTTATTTAGGATCCTGAATCACTAAGCAACCATCAGAGGGGCGTTGGTTCTAGTGGGAGCATAAAATATTAAAATGTTTAATATGTTTGCTCTTTTATGAATACATGTCTTAAGCGTTTTGCATATTTTCTGTTGTAGATCATGGCACCAAGTAGCAGTCACTCTCAGATATCCGGTTTTGTGTTGAGAACCATTCTTGAGAAAGATAAACTGAACGACACTAATTTTACCAACTGGTATCGAAATCTGAGAATTGTTCTCAAACAAGAAAAGAAGGACCATGTCCTAGACAACCCACTTCCAGATGAGCCGAATGAGAATGCGACTGTCGCAACCATCAATGCCTACCGTCGGGCTAAAGATGAGTCCACGGACATTAGCTGTCTTATGCTTGCTCACATGTAACCGGACTTGCAAAAGCAGTTCGAGCATGTTGAGGCCTACGATATGATCGAAAGCCTCAAAAGTATGTTCTGTGCTCTGCGAAGACTGAGAGGTATCAAGTCTCTCAGGCTTTGCTGAGTTGCAAGGTTAAGGATGGTGATCCACTGAGTCCGCATGTGATCAAAATGGTTGGTTACGTGCAGTCTCTAGAGAGGCTTGGCTACCCCATAAGCGAAGAGTTCGCTACGGATATAATTCTGAACTCTCTTCCCAGTGCATATGGGCAGTTCATTTCGAACTACCACATGCATGGTATGGATAAGAAGCTCACTGAATTACATGGGATGCTCAAGCAGGCAGAGGCGGATCTCAAGAAGGGCGCCAGTCAAGTGTTGATGGTGCATAATAGGCTAAGTTCAAGAAGAGTTCTTGGACTAAGAAGAAGGCTAAGTCAGGAGGAAAGCAGGCTCAGGACCTGGTCCCAAGCGCTTCCTCAGGGACTAAGCCATATCCTTCAGCCGGATCCACTTGCTTCTATTGCAAGGCGGATGGCCACTGGAAGAGGAACTGCAGCAAGTACTTGGCCGATAAAGCCAAGAGTGGAGGTATGACTTCCGACTCAGGTACACCTATTTGCAATGTTATAGACATATATCTTGCTGATGCACCTAATAGTTCTTGGGTATATGATACCGGATCAGTTATTCACATCTGCAACTCGTTGCAGGGACTGGTAAGAACTAGGAGCGTAGCAAGAGGCGAGGTTGATATTCGAGTCGGCAACAAAGCAAGAGTTGCTGCGTTGGAAGTCGGCACGATGCAACTTCATTTACCTTCCGGATTCATTATGGAACTGAATAATTGTTATTATGTTCCAGTGCTAAGTCGAAACATTATTTCTGCTTCATGTTTGATGAGGCAAGTCTATGAGTCGAATATCAAGAATAATGGTCGTTCTTTGTATTTGAATGATATGTTTCACGGCTTTGCACCCATCCAGGACGGGTTATTTATTTTGAATCTTGATGGTGAGTCGGTTTATAACATAAATGTTAAAAGGTTGAAACCAAATGATCTGAATATGACTTACTTTTGGCACTGTCGGCTTGGTCATATAAGTTGGAAACGCATGAAGAAGCTCCATGATGATGGACTCCTAACTTCGTTCTTCTTGGAGTCATTCGAGACATGCGAATCTTGCCTACTCGACAAAATGACCAAGACACCTTTTACAAAGAGTTGCCAAAGGGCGTCCGACTTGTGGGGACTAGTACATAGTGATGTATGTGGACCAATGAGCATGACCGCCAGGGGTGGTTATGAGTACTTCATTACCTTCACTGATGATTTGAGTAGGTATGGATATATCTACTTGATGAAACATAAGTCGGAAGCCTTTGAAAAGTTTAAAGAATTCCAGAATGAAGCACATAATCAAATCGACAAGAAAATAAAGTTTCTTCGGTCGGACCGAGGAGGCGAGTACATGAGCCATGAGTTTGATGACCATCTGAAAAGTTGTGGAATAGTTCCTCAACTTACTTCGCCAGGAACGCCACAAAGGAATGGTGTTTCAAAAAGGCGGAATCAAACCTTGTTGGACATGGTACGATCAATGATGAGTCAAACAGATCTGCCTTTATCATTTTGGGGTTATTGTCTAGAAACAGCGGCATTCACACTAAACAGAGTACCATCAAAATCGGTAGAGAAGACACCGCATGAGATGTGGATAGGCAAAAAGCCGAGTTTGTCTTTTCTTAAGATTTGGGGTTGTGAAGCATTTGTCAAGCGACTTCAGTCGGACAAGATTACGACCAAGTCGGATAAATGTATTTTCGTGGGGTATCCGAGGGAAACCTTGGGTTACTACTTCTACAACCGAGAAGAGGGCAAAGTGTTTATCGCTCGGAACGGTGTCTTCCTTGAGAAAGAGTTTCTCAGTCGGGGAGTAAGTGGGAGCACGGTGCAGCTCAAAGAAATTCGAGAGGAACCGGCTAGTAGTGAGTCGGCAAAAACCTTGGAGGTTGAGCCGGTCGTGGCAGCTGAGCCGGAAGCAACACCTGTACTACGAAGATCGGCAAGATTACGAAGTGTTCGTGATGTGTTACTGTTAGACAATGATGAGCCGGCCAATTATTCAGAAGTAATGGTGGGATCTGATTCCAAGTCATGGCTTGGAGCCATGAGATCCGAGATAAAGTCCATGGATGAAAATCAAGTTTGGAACTTGGTTGATCTGCCAGACGGTGCAAGACCCGTCGAGTGCAAATGGGTCTATAAGAAGAAAACTGATATGGATGGAAATGTTTCAATCTATAAAGCACGCCTTGTCGCGAAGGGGTTCCGACAAGTTCAAGGAGTTGATTACGACGAGACTTTCTCGCCTGTAGCGATACTTAAATCAGTTTGGATCATGTTAGCTATAGCGGCCTATTTCGACTATGAGATATGGCAGATGGATGTCAAAACGGCTTTCCTTAACGGAAATTTAACCGAGGACGTGTATATGATACAGCCCGAGGGTTTTGTCGATCCGGCTAATGCTGACAAGGTGTGCAAACTTCAGAAATCCATTTATGGGTTGAAGCAAGCATCTCGGAGTTGGAATATTCGTTTTGATGAGATAGTAAAATCGTTTGGCTTCATCAAGAGTGATCATGATTCTTGTTTATACAAGAAGTTTAGTGGGAGCAAAGTAAACTTTCTAATCTTATATGTGGATGACATATTACTGATTGGAAATGATGTCCAGATGTTGCAAGAAAGCAAGGAATCATTGGAAAGGAGTTTCTCAATGAAAGACTTGGGTGAGGCAACATACATCCTCGGAATCCGGATCTATAGAGATAGATCAAGGAGGCTCATTGGATTGAGTCAGAGTACTTATTTGGACAAAGTGTTGAAGAAGTTCAACATGGAATCGTCTAAGAAGGGGTTCTTACCGATGTCCCATGGTGTAAAACTTAGCAAGACTCAGTGTCCTTCGACAACTGATGAGCGAAGTCGGATGAGTGCGATTCCATATGCTTCTGCAGTCGGATCCATCATGTATGCCATGATTTGTACTAGGCCAGATGTTTCCTATGCTCTAAGTGTTGTGAGCAGATACCAGGCTGATCCTGGAGAGATCCACTGGATGCTAAAAATATCCTAAAGTACTTGAGAAGGACTAAGGATATGTTCTTGGTTTATGGTGGTGAAGATGAACTCAGTGTAAAGGGTTACACGAATGCGAGTTATCTTACCGACTCTGATGATTCTCGTTCGCAATCCGGATACGTGTTTATTATAAACGGAGGTGCTGTGAGCTGGAAGAGTTCCAAGCAAGAGACTGTGTCTGCGTCTAAAATAGAGGCTGAGTATATTGCCGCCTCGGAGGCAGCAAAGGAAGCTGTTTGGATGAGGAATTTCCTCATGGATCTTGTTGTGCTTCAGGGCTCGTCCAATCCGTTGGATGTGTATTGTGATAACAATGGTGCTATTGCACAAGCCAAGGAACCTAGACAGCACCAGAAGAACAAGCACATACTCATGCGGTACCACCTGATTCGCCAGTTCGTGGATCAGGGTGATATCAAGTTATGCAAGGTACACACGGATGCAAATATTGCGGATCCGTTGACAAATCCGTTACCCCAGCCGAAGCATGAGGCGCACCTGAGAGACATGGGCATTAGATGCTTAGACATGTGATGTCGGAAGATTGACTCTAGTGCAAGTGGGAGACTGTTGGGAATATGCCCTAGAGGCAACCATGTATGATGAGATTTCCCATTGTATTCATAAAGGTATTAAGTAGTCCTTGTATAAACATCTGATGTGTATCATTGAATATGTGATTCGGTTGTGGAACTATGCATTCATGTTGTTTGTACTAAATATCCTTGATCATTGAGGTTGTGATGGACACACAACTTAGACCAATGTGAAAGTTGGCTTGATGACTCGGTTCCACTTGTCATGGGCATGGAGATGCTATTCCAACTTACACAGATTCGGCTAAAGAGTTTAGCGAGTCGGATTGACCCATATTGAGGTACAACGAACAAGTTGTCATTTGTATATCTCAATCAATGTAATCCTTAGACCTGAGGTTATTGCATAGTCCGAGTTGAGGATCACAGACTTAGGTTCTGTCAAACGCTGATCCGTAACTGGACAGTTATAAAGGCAGAGTTCGGGTCGACTGAGAATCAAGCTGTGTGATGTGAATAACCAAGATGGGATTTTGCCCCTCCACTTGGAGAGATATTCTCTGGGCCCTCTCGTGAGATATGATTCGGAAAGCATGGCCATGCACGACTCGGTTAAGTGTTAACCGAGGAGATCGACTAAGAGTTAGTCGGGTGAATCACTTATCTTGGATCAAGAAGAGAGTCAGACTATTTAAGGGATGACAATTATTCGCCTATAGTCTGACAAGGTATATCGTGAGGCAAAAGGGACTCGGACGTAAGTCGCATTGGAAACGCAAGTCGTCATGACTCTTTGGTACTTGGGAGTCGACACGTTCTGCTGGGAACCGCTACCGACTGATCGATTGAGAGTCGGACTCCAATCGTGTCCAAGTAGCCATGAGCCTGCGGGGTCACACACTTAAGAGCGGGAGCAAGTTCGGATTGGATCTGAACCTGTAATCTGGTTGGGTTGGACCTAAACCGGATTAGGACTGAGTTAGTGAGCTAGACTCATGGTGACTAGTGTTATATGGGCTTTAGTGAATGGGCCACATGAGCAGAGCCCACGTTCACTCCCTATATATAGTGGAGCACCGTAACCCAGAAAGGTTAATCGTTGTTCGGTTAGGTCATTCCATGTGTTGGAAACCCTAGCTCCACAGCAGTCTAGCCGTCGTTACGAACCTAGCTGTTCGCCGCCGGTGCTCCTCCTTGTACGTGTGGATACCAGCAAAGGTGCTATGCAATCAGCACCAGGACGATCAGATCGTGAGGACTGCACTGCATCAACTGACGCGCTTCATCAGTAATCCGCAACTGCGCGTCTATTGGTAAACCTCGTGGCCTTCTACCTCACCTAGATCTTGGGATCACCATGTTAGAGGAAAAAGTTTTGTTTTATCTCTGCGTGGCCCAACACTTTCCTATTTGGGATCCAGCCCTGTCCAAATGGTGGTGGTCTTGGAGGCATTGCCTGCCACAACTTCCACCGACTTGGTTTCAATGGTGGCCTTGAATGCAGGGTCGGAGTCAGAAATCTGCTTCTTTGACGCTGACATCTCCGGGGCGTCGACTTGGCTCTGGATCTCCTTGAATTCTTTGCCATAAAGGATGGCTTCGGCAAAGGTGGCTTCACTTAGCTTGCACTCTCTTGCCTGTGTGAAGCTTTCAGCAATGGTGATGGCACCATTTGGTCCGGGTATCTTGAGCTTGTTGTAGACAAAGCATGGTTTGGCCATGAAGGAGTGGAAGATGTCACGTACGAATATGACGTGGTACACTCTCTTGAAGGGTACCACTTTAAAGGTCATGTGGTCTTGGAGGTAATTGTTAACATCACCAAATAGGACCGGAAGGGTAATGCACCCAAGGGACCGAGCCTCCTTGCCAGGAACGACACCATAGAAAATGGTGCTAGTCCGCCTTATGTTAGTCTCCGTCAAGTTCATCTTGTGTAGTGTATCCAAGTACGTGATGTTGATGCTGCTTCCACTATCCACGAGGCACTTGGTGAACTTGCTGCCGTCAATCAAAGTGTTGATGATCATGGCATACTGGTTCTCCGTTGGGACGAGATCTGGGTGATCCACTCTGTCCCAAGTAATTGGAACTTCTGACCAACGCATGTACTGGGGGACTAGGGATAGGGTGGCCATTAGTATCCTCAGAGAGGTTTTCCGTGCAAGGACAGTTGGGGTGCCAAGGAAAGTGTGGTAGATGGGGGCCTTCTTCTCGAAGGGGTTCTTTCCCTTGCCATCGCCCTTGTCGGCGTGTTTGGTTTCCACGTCCTCATCCATGTCACTTGACTCCTTGGACTCCTCTTATTTCTTCTTCCCTTTGCCCTTGCCTCGTGGTCGATTCTTTCGACTTTGCTTATAGCCAAACTCTGGGTCTTCCTTGAGATCGTTGATAAACCTGCATTGGCGGTTGGTATGGGTGGATTTTCTGTTGGCGACGAGGTGAACGAAACACGTCTGGCGAGGGTTCAAATCATCAATGCCCATTGTTATGGACTTAGGTTTTGGAGAAGGAGGGGACGCTGGAGATCATGGAACGGCTAACATACAAGCAACATGGGGACACGAGGTTTACCCAGGTTCATGCCCCCAAAGGGAAAACCCTACTCCTGCTTGTCTACTCTACATTAATGGCGATGCCTAAGGTTACAAGGGTGCACATATTGGATCTGGCGAGTTGTGTGCTAGGTTATGAGGTGAGACCCTCCTCGCCATGCCCTCCTGGCCTTTATATGGGGAGGCCATGTCTCGGGGTAGGTCGAGTAGGGTACAGATTAGGGTTTTACCCTTTGAATTCCTATCTAAAGCTAGCCGTGTTATCCAAGGAGTCGCATCCTTCCTAGGCTTCATCATCCGGAGTGGATAACCGCATGGGCTTCTGCCGGGCCAGACCGGATAGGCCAACATCAGGCACCCATAGGTCATACCCATGTCAGTAGCCCCCGAGTGTTCAGTCAAATCGTAGATTCGACTAGAGACTCGTAAGTCTTTTGAATGCCTTTCATCCAAATAGTTTTGGGAAAATGTGTTGATTCATAGGGATAGTTGATACGTTTGCCTGACTCTCCTGACGGATCAGGGTCAGTTAACTGCGTTTGAGAAAAACAACGCTATCTACTCAGACTTGAGTCCCTGAACTTGAATATAGAAAATTGCTACCGTAATTTGACTCAGTCCGTGGAGGTCTTATAGGAGTCAAATTCCAGTGTTTTTAAGTCATATACCCAACACGTCCGTCGGGATTTTGCATCGTGCCTACTAACACGGAATATTGCTAGCAGAGCATAGTCGAGTGTGTTGCCAGGCCATCAGATTGTATCTGTAGGTCTTATCTTTGCATCGTAGATACATCATTCAAAAGTTTATTGCCACGGAGGTGTTTTAGGTGACTAAGGAGACGTTATCTCTCTTAGCAGTATTTTGGGAAAAGATGCTGATTATTTCATTGTGTTTTGCTATAGTCGTGGAGGATCTGAGGGATCTCAATCAATTGATTCATAGGGTGTGCACCAGTGCTCCCTATGAGATTAGCCCCTGAGTGTCTGTTCGAGTCATAGACTCGAGCAGAGACTTATAGTCATCAGTTACATGATATAATGATACATAAATCCTTCAGATGACCACTGTTTTCAAATGTCTAGCCAGCGCTCCCTATTGGAGTAGCCCCCGAGTCCGTAACGGAGTCGTAGACTGGAAGGAGGAATCGAAGCTCGTGATGTTTTTCGACTGACCCAGGGACCTTACCAAATTTTCAGGTGTGCGACCAGCGCTTCTGATAGGAGTAGCCCCCGAGTATTTGGTCGAGTTGTAGACTCGAGTAAGTACTTTTTCCTTGATTCAAAATATTAGAGACATTGTTGGCCTTTTGCTTTGCAAATTGCTGACATCATTGCTGGAGCCTGGTGAGCTCAACCGTCTGTGGCAACCGAGACGATGGGACTAGATGATCATGGGTCCCACTTTCTGACTGGGATTTGACCAATCACACGTAGTTTATGCAAAAGTTACCATGTTGCCTCGATTTCCATGCATAGTGGACGGTGTGCTCGCGATGGTTCAGGGCGATACCTGCCACATGTATGATGCGATGGCTGACACGTGTTAGGTTTAGCAAATCAATGGCTCTGCATCGTTGTCATAATCCCTTTTATACCGCTAGGGTCTGCGGTAATTCTCCACTTCGCCATTTGCTGTCCTTGCACTGCCTTTGCCAATCTTGCCTCGGCCATTTCTGGCTAGGGGCTAGGAGTTGTCCTCATCCGATCTTAACTAGGCTCTTCAACCTTTGCTGTGCTTCAAGGTCGACAACAAGCTTCCGGAGGATTCGTCTACTGCACCCTTCAACGCGAAGAACAAAGTTCCTCAGGTGAATATTTTACTTGCATGCAATGCGCTTTTGTTTGAGTCCACTGTACTTTGTTGTGACTTGCGTTTTTGGTGTTCCATATGAACTTAAGGTGGATAATATGGTGCCTCCCCTTCCTGAGGAGTTTGAGGTTGCGCCAGATGGCGGGGACACGGAGTCGGAGTCCATGGTCCCTGCCACTCACTCGCCGGCGGAAGAGGAAGCCCCTAAGCTTAGCGACAAGAATTCTTGCAAGGGAGCCTGAAATAAAACTTCTAATGCCACGATGCCGCCAACAATGAAGGGGACCGCCTTCTTGCAGGTGGAGGTGCTACCTCCCCCATTCCTGTGGTGCCCATCCGGGCCATGGCTCCTCAGCCGAAGGCCAAGAATATGAAGAATATAGCGCTGTTCTAGAACCCTTCCGATATCCCCTGTTAAGGATATGATGCTGCTGTATTTTGACTTTATTGAGTTTTCATTTCTTGGTGCTTTATATGATTCTCTTGCTATGCTATACTAGGAGATCCTCTTTAGGTGAATCCATGAAGGATGAGACTGAAGAGATGGTTGTGGAGTCGAAGGCGAAGAGCGCCGAAGCTTCGGCACCCTCCCCAAAGATAGTAGACAACTCCAGTGATGACGCGTCGAGCTCCTCCAAGCCGAGGTCTCACATGGTTGTTACCAGGAAGGCACCTGCTGCACATTTGGAATCTTCGGCCAGTCAGGTAAGTATTGCTCGATTGCTATGGGTGAGCCCCCAGGCCCTTTATTAACCTGACTGACTTTTTGCTGTAGACCTTCGTGCATGACCTGCAGCTCCTCGGGCATGATGACCCACAAGTATAGGGGTGTATCGTAGTAATTTTGATAAATAGAAGTGTTGATCCCAACGAGGAGCAGAAGGTGTTGACTAGTGGTATGGAGCAGGAAATCTCTGTAAATTCTTAGCAAACGGATTTTTAGGGTTTTCTGATAAAGCAACAAAACAAGGTGCAAGTAATAAAGACAACGAACAACTGCAACAAGTGGCCCAATCCTTCCTCAGCAAAGTACAAGCCAGTGGAAATACTTATAAGGACCAAACATTCTCGAGGACACATAGGAATTCGGTCAAGTGCTTTCGCTTCATTTAGCTGAGTACTCTTCTTTGGTATTGTAAGTGTTGTGTGGGTGAACCTGTGCTAATGTACCGACCTTACTTGGACTAATAAATACTTGTCATTAAACCCCCTACAAGCATCCGCAACTATAGGAAAGTAATTAAGATATAAACCTAACCACGAACTTAAACTCTGAGATCCTACACTCCCTTGTGCAAAGGTGTCCTAACGGGGGTTCAGGTTTCTGTCACTCCGGCAACCCCATGATTAGTAGCCAAATACACAATGCATTCCCCTAGACCCATAAATGGTGAAGTATCATGTAGTGGACGTTCACATGACACCACTAGAAGAATAGTACCACAACTTAAATACTAAACCATTGAATAATAACTCAACACAAATCCACTACTAACAACATGACTTCTCCCATGTCCTCGAGAACTAAACGAACTACTCACGAGACATCATATGGATAAAGAACAAAGATGATATGGTGATGGATAACAATCTGAACATAATCAATAATCCAATGGTTCCACTCACAAGCATCAACTACAATAGTAATCAACCCCGGGAAAGTTTCCCCTAAGAACAAATGCAAGATCCAACACGATTGTTACAGCAGGATGGAGTGGTGATGATGGTGTTAGTGGAGATGATGGTGTGGATGAGGATGATGATCCCGATGAAGTCTAGCTTGATGACGGTGTTGATGGCGACGATCTCCCCTCTCTGGGAAGGAATTTCCCCTACAGAAATATGTCTGCCGGAGAGCTCTTTCTCTCTCGGTGTTTTCCGCCCCGCAGAGGTGGCGGAAATCTTTCTGTGGTCTCTCTCCTAGTTTTAGGGTTCCATGGGGAAGATATAGGCGAGAGGGCAGAGTCAGGAGCCGGCCAGGTGGGCCACACCTGCCCTAGGCGCGGGGCAAGGTGGTCCCGTGCCTAGGGGGGCCTATGGCCCAGCTATGCCTCCCCTTCTGGCTTCCTCCGTCTTCTGGGAAAATATAATTTTCCAATATTTTTTTGGTATTTTTCTGATCTTCGCAAAATTGCATCAAAACACCTCTTATTCATCGGAAACCTGACTCCGACAGTCCATCCTCCAAGAATAATCCAACATGCAAAAACATAGGAAAATACATAAGTAACACCTCACAATAAGACACATATAAATGAATAGAGGAAAATTATGATATAGAATGGTGATGCAAATTGCACGTATCAACTCCCCCAAGTTAGACCTTCGCTTGTCCCCAAGTGAAAACTGAGCTCAGTAAACATGTCCACAGGTTTATGGAGTGAAGTGTCGATAAAAGAATATGGACAAGAAGCATCACACTTACCATTACACAACTCATAGAATAAAGCAACTCACCATTATATAACTTAGCTTGCAACAAGTACAGGATTCACAATAGAGATGCATAAAGATAAATCATAATTGGAATTGGCAAACTCTTGTTCTTGGTCAGAGAACAGCTGGCAAACAGTTTCACAAAAAGCTTTTGTAGAAGTTTTCAAAACAGGAGCACTCTTTTCTCAAAAAGGTTTTTCACAATGATGGCTTTCAAAGTAATACTAAATAGATAAGAGTCTTGTGCAAACAAGGAAGATAGAGAACATGAGTGCATAAATCACCATATGAATGCTTGCAACACAACAACTCAAATGCTTGCTGGAGATAGAGATGAATAAGGTTTACTGACTCAACTTAGTAATAGAAGAAAGGTCCCTTCATAGGGGGAGGCAGGGATTTCAAGTCATAAAGAGCTTCCAAAAGATTATGGTACTTACTAGCTTTGAGCCTTCATTGCCCCTATCATTGGAATCTTGAGATGATTAAGGTTAAAGTGAACAAGGATGGAGTATATTCTTGACGAAATATAAGTTGGCAATCTCATGTCCCTTGAGTACGAGGGCCAGTCCTCATGCTACTCAACTTTGGTTACCGGTAAGTTCTTGTCACTGTAACTACATGTGTATCATAAAGAACTGCCAACAGGGTACCCCTTCCACATGGTACAGGTGCTATCCCATAACCAAAATGACAAGGCAAGCAGACAATGAGCATCTCAGCGATCTTTTTATTTACTATTTGTATAGATTTTTATTGCGGATCCTTCACAGATTGCTCACTATGGTGATGCTGCAAGTTTCCACCATGATTAGGCATGGCTTAGGCTAGCGGCCCAGGCATTTCTGTAACACACATACATCACTCAATGGACTTACAAGCTCCCTTTTTATTTCACACCAACGACATCCGCAAACAAAAGAGCATGATATCAACTGGATATGTATCCATAAGTGTTGACGGTGTTCCCCGTGATAACACGGTTCTTCTAATCCCAACGTATAGATGCAAGCATATACAACTTCGATGACACAATGGTTCAAGTCTATTAGGGGCAAGAAAATAAGGTGTGCCATCAAGTTCATGAGATCTTTACTAACTAGTTTTCACATAACAAAATAGTTTTTAATTCGAAAGATAGATGAAGCTTGAGAATTTGCTTGGGATAGCAATAATGCTAATAGGTAGATATGGTCGACACAAATGGCACAGGTTTTGTTTCAAAGGCGTTGGAAACATGAGAAGTATGCCTCCTCAAAACAGGTTTTTGGCTAGCAAGGCTGGGTAGCAAGCAAAAGAGTTTAAAGAAGCAAGAAAACCTACAAGTGATAAAGCCAAACATGAAACCTTCCTTGGAGACAAAGATCTTAAATAATGAATATTGAGCTTATAAGCCAATAAGAAAGAAAATAAATGATACAAAATACCTGTAAGACTTTTCTTTTTTCCTTTCAAACCTTAAAAAGTGTTGCTACTGACCAGAGATCGGTTTGCCAAAACCAATTTAAATTTACTTGATGCTCCCAAAGTGATGCCAATACTGATCAACAAGATCCATCATATAATAGAGATTGCAAACTAAAATAAGAAGTGCAAAAAGTAAAAGATGAAAACTTCTCATTAATATTCCATAAAGGCACTCACACCAAGGGAAACATAAATAATCAACTAAAGGAGAGATACTTCCACAAGCAAACCAACCTATAAGATAACTTCTCTACCAAAGATATGAATCCACTAAAAAGGTAAAAGATGAAAGTTAATGATGGTGATACCGCGGCACTCCCTCCAAGCTTGGAACAAGCAAGGGGATGCCAAACCTGATGACGAATTACTCCTTCGATGGTGATGGTGTTCTCTTGTCATCATAAAACTTTCAAGGCAAAGGTTCCCCATACAAAAAGGATGTCCTTGTCTTCGCAATCTTAAAACTAGCAGCAGAGCTTATCAGATTAAATCTAGCCTCATACTCACAGTTTTGATTTTGTATGTCGTAGAGTTGTGCTTGTAATTGGTTGGTGGTCTGACGGAGCGAGAAGACTTCTTCTCGGAGCTCAGCAACCTCCTCCTCGTGCTTGGCGATGAGTTCTAAACTTATCTTGTGAATAACATCCACTTCGCGTTCTTCCATCTTCTTGTACGTGAAAACTTCCTGCTCCAATGCTTCCATCCTGTCTTCTAGACTGCCTTCTCCTTTAGGGCCTTGAACTTCTTTCATCTGTACCTTCCTATCTTTGAGAATTAACTCCTTGGGATGTATCCTCAACTCATACATGTACGGGTTGAGGACATCCGTAGAGGAATCCTCCACTGGTGATCTAGAGGAAGACATTGTAGCTCCAAAACTGAGAATTTGCCTCACAGAAACAGTTCAAAACAAAAACACGACGAGAACTCAATACAAGAACCTTGGGGGATCCGGGGGTTTATATATTACGAAGTTTCAATGCATAAGGAAAGTGCTGATATGAAAACGAGGCGGAGACAGAGCTCGGGGTGTCACACCCCCTCCAGACGCGGCCAGCTAGGGCCCGCTCCTGGGGTGGGTCTGGCCACTCCGGCCTCCATTTCCTCCTCTGTTCCGTCTCGTAACTTCCCTTATGTAGTAAAACATCAAAAATATAAAAATATTAGGCTTTCACGAACCTTCTGTTTTCACCACTTTTACCTATTCGAAGTCGAACTCTGCAATTTCTGGTGTTTGGTTTCTAATAAAATCTTCCGGAGTCACCATTTGAATAATATCAATATCTTAATTATAAGAGTCTCCAGAAATATAGTGTTTTAGTCTTTGACCACTCACCACCTGTGTTGTGTCATCCTTCAAAGAAGATATTTTGATAGCACCTGAACGATATACTTTCTCAATAACAAAAGGTCCTTCCCATTTTGAGAGTAGTTTCCCTACAAAAAATCTGAGACGAGACATATACAAAAGAACTTTATCACCAACATGGAACTCCCTTTTTAGAATCCTCCTATCATGCCATATTTTCACTTTTTTCCTTAAAGAGACTAGCATTTTTATAAGCTTCACTTCTCCACTCATCTAAGGTACTCATGTCAAGCAATATTTTCTCACCAGCAAGTTTAAAATTTCTATTCAACTCTTTCACTTACCAATAAGCTTTGTGTTCTAATTCTAAAGGCAAGTGACAAGCTTTCCCATAGACCATTTTGTAAGGAGACATCCCCATAGGATTTTTATAAGCAGTTCTATAAGCCCATGAAGTGTCATTTAACTTTTTAGCCCAATTTTTCCTAGATCTATTGACAGTCTTTTGCAAGATAGATTTAATTTCCCTATTGGAGAGTTCTACCTGCCCATTGGTTTGGGGGTGATAAGCTGAAGCAATTCTATGGTTTACATGATACTTAGCAAGAGTTTTTTTAAAACCCCCATGAATAAAATGAGAGCCACCATCAGTCATGAGATATCTAGGCACACCAAACCTAGGAAAAATAACATCCTTAAGTATTTTTAAAGAGGTCTTACCATTAACGCTATTTGTAGGTATGGCTTCTACCCACTTTGTAACATAGTCAATAGCAACAAGAATATGAGTATACCCTTTTGAAGGAGGAAAAGGACCCATAAAGTCAAATCCCCAACAATCAAAAGGTTCAATAACAAGAGAATAATTCATAGGCATTTCATTGCGTCTAGAAATGTTACCAACTTGTTGACATTCATCATATGATAAGACAAACTTCCTTGCATCCTTGAAAAGGGTAGGCCAATAAATCCAGATTGTAAAACCTTTTGTGCAGTCCTATCCCCAGCATGACGTCCTCCATAAACACTGCCGTGAAATTTTCTCAATATATCTTGTTGTTCAAATTCTGGAACACATCTTCGCATAATACCATCTACTCCTTCTTTACATAAATGTGGGTCATCCCAAAAGTAATGCCTTAGATCATAAAAGAATTTTCTTCTTTGCTGGGATGTAAAAGTTGGAGGCAAATATGTAACATCCCAAAAATCATGATTATAAAGTTTGCATATCATTCATGCATTCATATTGCTTTGTGTGATGTATGTAGGAGAGTGAAAGCGGAATATTAGAAACCAGCATAATTGTTAGAACCATTACCTATCCTGATTGGAAGTGGGACACAATTGGCAAGGATTTCATCACTGGATTGCCAAAGACTAGATCAGGATATGATTCTATTTGGGTCGTGGTAGATCGCTTAACTAAAGTGGCTCATGTCATACCTGTGAAGACAACCTATACAAGTGCCAAGTTAGCCAAGATCTATATGAATATGATTGTGTGTCTACATGGAGTACCTAAGACTATTGTGTCTGATAGGGGAACTCAATTCACTTCCCATTTTGGAGGCAACTGCATGAGTCATTGGGAACAAGATTGGAATTCATCGCTTTTCATCCCGCATGATGGAGACGATGAAAAGGACCAACCAGATTCTAGAGGATATGTTGAGGGCATGTGCCCTAGATTATGGTACTAGTTGGGATGAAAGTCTGCCTTACGCATAATTCTCTTACAACAACAGCTATCAAGCCAGTATTGAGATGGCATCGTTTGAATTTATCTATGGGAGAAAGTGTACCACACCATTGCTATGGAATGGTGTTGGAGAAAGAAACTTATTCGGGCCAGAACTAATCAAGGAAGCTGAAGAGAACGTCAAATTGGTAAAGGACAGATTGAAGATAGCACAGTCCCGAAAAAAGAGCTACACAGATCCCAAGCGTAGGGAAGTCACCTATGAGGTGGGAGATAGAGCTTATCTTAGAGTATCACCACTTCGTGGAGTGAAGATGTTTGGAGTCAAAGGAAAATTGGCCCCAAGATATGTTGGACCATTCAAGATTCTGAGCCGTAAAGGAGAAGTGGCCTATGAGATTGAATTTCCTGAATCGTTGTCTGCTATTCACAATGTGTTTCATGTGAGTCAGTTAAAGAAATGCCATTCGGAGATGGAAGAGACTTCTTTGAAGGATACTATACCACTGGTAGAGGTCCAATTGGAAAGTGATCTCACTTATGAGGAAAAACCTATCAAGATTCTCGAGACTGCAGAAAGGGTTACTCGGATAAAGACTATCAAATTCTGCAAAGTTTAGTGGAACCATCATTCCGAGGAAGAAGCAACTTGGGAAAGAGAAGATGATCTTCGGAAATACCACCCTCACCTATTTGCTAGCCAATTCGAATCTCGAGGGCGCGATTCACCTTAAGGGGGTTAGATTTGTAACATCCCAAAAATCATGATTATAAAGTTTGCATATCATTCATGCATTCATAAGCATTTTAGGATCATTTTCAAATAAGGTTTCAAAAACAGAAGCAATTGTTGTCTATTATTTTATGTAAGAAAGACAATGGCTTTATTTCTACTCTCTAATATGAGAATACTTGTTTAAACCAGAAAAGGTTTGAACATGGGTTTGAATGTTATTTCTAGAACTTGGCCAAAATTTTCAAAACAAAAATATGAATTCAAAACCATTCATATGCCTATTACAAATAATTAATTAAGGCATGATTTTATTTTTAAATTCAATGGGACAATGTAATTTTGAGTGAACAACAATGTTTTATACTCAAATATGTGCATGTTTCACTTTACAAAAATCCAGAAAGAGTTTGAATTCAAACTCATTTGAAATCATTTGAAAAGGATTCCTGGAAAATCAATTAGAAAAAGAAAAAGAGAAAGGAAAAGGGCCGGCGCCACCTATTCGGCCCAGTAACAGAACCTGCCCACCCGGGTTTTTCCGTCTCCCTCTGTTTCTCACCCGCGCGTGTACCCCCTCTCTCACTGACGCTCCGGTCCCACGTGCCCTGTCATCATCGTCCCCAAAATCCCACGCTGCAGACCACGTCGCCGCGGCCGTTGCTGCCGATAATGGCGCGGTGTAATTGGCCTTGATTCCGCATGCGTTTCTTGCCGCGCTGCCGCCCATTTAAACCCCTGCACCCCATGGTCATTTCCCCTCACTCAACTCACTCTCTCCGCCACCAGGCTGCCTGTATTTCGCAGTACATCGCCGCTGTCCGACGACCTCCGGCGATCGATTACGGTGAGTCCTGACCGCCCCTATGCCTCTGCTTCAAACGAGCATGATCAGCATGTCCTTGTGCATCCTTTGAGATTGTTGGTTTGCCTGCGCATGACCCAGGTCGCCGTCCCTGTTCACGCCCACAAACGACAGAGCTGCCGCTCGACTCCGACGAGCGATTTAGGTAAAATCCGAGCGCCCTTGCCTTCTCCTTGACACTATCGTGTTTGCCGTATCATTGCGCAGCTACTGATGCCTTATGTTTGTACTAGGATGATCCAGAGCATCAGCAAAGACTTCGTCTGCAAGGACCCGATGCCGCCTGCAACTCCAACAACCTCTAGGCCCCACTACAACACGCCCCTGCCCAACCACGACCACGTTGAGCTCCCTCGTGCACATGCGAGTCTGGTAAGCATCATCACCACAACTAGGCCTCGCTAGAATCACCGTTCCACCATCGCCAGTAGCGCCGCCGCCGCATCACCGTCGCTAGCGCCGCCCATCCTTGGTCGTGTGCTCAACAGCGTTGGATCTAGATCTAACGCGTAGAATTAGATCACTTAACAAAGGGGTACGGGTAAATCTGGCCCGTGCGATTTCATTTAGATCGTGCGTCTCACGTTGATCGATCCGGCCGAACCGGTACGGGCCAATCAGACATGCCCACGTGTCTGGGTTTTTGATTTAAATTCTGTTTTTGGATCTATTAGGTATTCAAACTTGTAAATTCAATAACTTTTGATATGTTTATCCAAAAAATACAAATAATATACCATTGGAATCACAAAAAGAAATCCTACACATCTATGGGCTTAGTTTTGTATTTGTTTTTCTGTTAAGATGGAATATTATGCAGAGACATTTGTAGGCATATTTTGTGTACAAAAATTATTTGTAAAATGTTCTAAAGGCCAAATTAAGTTTATTTGGTGTATAATTGTTTTGTTTAATGTTCAGTACTGTTTCACTTGTCTTGTTTGGTTTAGAAAAATCATCACATGGCATTTGCATGCATTCATATATTTTTGTTTGTTTGATTATTTGGAATGTGAATTTGGTGCTATCATTTTATGTGTAGATTTTGGTGCTAGTGGTGATTGTGACTGTGAGGATTGTTGTTACTCCCCCAACTACCAAGGCAAGTGGTGCTTCATACTTCTGTCCCAATATTTTGACTATGCATTAGAAATATTTTGTATAGGGCTTGCATGATAATTTTTGCTAAGTATCTATATGCTATGCTTGGGAAATCCTAGTAGTTGTGGAATTGTTAGACTTTTCTCTAAGTTAAGGTACTTGTTATTGCCATGCCTATCCTAGCTAGTAGTAACCAAGGGTGGATTATATGCATGCTATGGAAAATATTTCTAAGTCTTTGACTTATGTTTTTGCTTAATAAAACAACTAAATGAATGAAACACCTGGGTGGAATGGTAATTGCTTGGTTGGATTTTGGTTGAGTGGTTACCAGGGCCCATTATTCAATGGTCTACCCTATGTATCTCACTTGTGGAATGCCACCCAGGAACAAAGGGATTTGAGATGCCATATGTTAAGAAGCTTCTAGTGCAACCACATGGCATTATGGGCTCTGCCTGGATCATATAGGTTGCAATAACTTAGCCATTTGGACAGTTGGTGGTAGTGGGTGATAGGTTTGGAACGCGTCCATTTGGTCTAAGGGAAGGCTTCTGAAAGGTCCTGTCTTGATGAAAATCAAGTCTTGTGGGGAAAGTGCACCACCTCTGCAGAAGGAAGAATCTAAGTACTTAGCCGTGTCCCCGGAAATGGGCAAATTTGAGCATCAAGACATGGAAGCTATCAAGAATCTCCTCATCCCAATTTATGAGTTAAAAACTTGTGGGTGAACAAGGGTGAAGGTTCACCAATGTCTATTGGTGGTTCCTTGGGAGTTTTTGCCAAACAAAAACTTAGTGTTTTCAACTGATAGTTAAAATCTATTTTGAGCAAAGCAAGCCTAAGCTACACTTAGCCAAATTCATGTAGAAGCTAGATACTATTATTCTACTAAGGTATCACTTGCCAATACTATTCCAATATATTGACCCACTGTGGCTGTAACTTGTGATGTTGCAGGTTACTCTGATGAGGATTAGGGTTATGAGTCTACACTCAACATGCTTGCCTGTGGCACATGAAGATGAAGACTTTTATTTATATTGTTAAGTTAAACTCTTGTACTAGCCTATGGCTATGGAGTTGTAAAAGACTATGTTATCTCTGGAATGACAATGTAATAATGACCTTTGTTTCTGTGTACTTCATCTTAAACTGTGGATGCTAGCAATTGATCCAGGGACTAGCATTGCAATCATAGGGACCTTTACCTTTATAAAAGGTGGGGTCTTACAGATGGTATCAGAGCACGGTGTTGCCTGTAGGATTATGACCCTAGGATTGGATTAGAAACCACTAAGGAAAAAATTCAACACTTTGAAAAATTTCCACACTTGTCTTTTTCTTCTCATAAAATTTTCTAATCTTCTTTCTGATATCTATTTGTAGATGAACTCCATCAACGAAGCCGTGAGGAAGGGACCACTCATGACCATGACTTTGGAGTGTGAGACCGAATTTCCCAAGGCCCTCAAGAACCTTATGGTTACCATGGGGATACATGGTGCAGCTGTGTACAAAGGATTTCCTGTGATGGATGAAGGAGAAGAGTATTGGTGGGTGCAACTTCACTTGTACAAAAACAAGGAAGACAACCAAAAGGAGTCAGGATTCTGCATGGTCACCAACTCAGAAATGCACACATCATTCTTTGACTCGGCAAGAAATGCAGCTTGGAATGCTATCAAGGAGCTTGGTGATAGACTCAAGTGCAGAATGCTCAACACCCAAAATGACCTTAGAGAAGAAAATAAGCATACCCAAGAGTTGGAGACTACTAACCAACAACTAAGGGGAGACATCATAGACTTAATTTGCGAGTCTTGTGAACAAGATAGACAGATGGCTACTAAGGATGCCTTGATAGCTATTTTGTCTAGTGAGTGAGAGTTGTAATGTACTTCGTTAGTTGGACCACCACACTTATCGTTTCTACTTCCAAAAATTTGTCTAAGTTATGTTGAACCTTTGATGTTTGTAATGGATTTGTGTATGCCATGACTTGTGTGTTTGTTGCAAAAAGATGTGCTTGTGATATTTTGTCTTGTGATTTTTCTCTATTGATGTTGATTCTAACTTTTCTCTATCTTATAAAAATAGATGCCTACACGGCCGAGGAGTTCAAGGGAACTCATTTTGGTACTCGTCTCATTGAGCTCACTAGTGTGCTCAACCTTCCACTTCCTAGCATCATGATACTTCCACTCACCAAGTTTGAGAGGAAGGACCTATGGGGCTTCAGAGTCACCCAGCTGGGACTCCAGACAGAGCCAACCACGGAGACCATCACTTTCAAGCCGATGCATGACGACAAGGAGAAAGGCCTAGATGTATTCATGTAGGAGTTACTTGGGCGCCTGGTAGGGAGACAATCCACCGAGCTTAGAGGTATTTACTTTCACCCCTTCGGGAGACGCAACGAGGAGGGTGAAGCTATAGAGTACGAGGATGCTGCTAGAGAGACAATGGTGCCGATTCTTCTGTACCTTCAGGACCTAGAGGGTCTTATTAGACACCTAGATACTGATAGGACCAACGTCATTCTTAGCAATGACGAGCTCCAGGTTCAGCTTCGTGAGAAGGACAAGCTCTTCGCGGAGCATGGCGAGATTGTCAAGGAAATGGAAGCCAAGTTTGAAAGCCAGGACAAGAAGTTCAAGAGCCAGGAGAAAAGAGTCCAAGACAGGAACAAGAAGATCCGGGAGATGAAGGAAGAGCTAGAGGCTAAGGACTTCGAGCTTGAGCATCAGAAGGGAGTGATCGAGAGGCTTCACTCACAGAAGAGGGCTCTTAGGGCTAAGATTGAGGCCTTGACTACTAGTGTTGATGAGTACAAGACCGCTATGGAGAATGCAGGTCTTACCTCTTGTTGATGTGGAGATTGATGCGGAGGAGTAGTGTAGACTACTCGTTTATCTTTCATCTACCGTACTTTGATTATTGAGTCGCAATGACCATCCAACATGTGGGTGGCTTGCTATGGTGTGTTTTCTTTTTCCAAAACCTATTGTTCATGTCGTTCAAACTCTATGTTATTTTGATGCTTGGTTATTGTGATTGTTTATGTGATGTATTGTGCATGTTAAGCATCTATGGGTATCTCATTTTTATCCTTATTAAAACCACAGATGCCTCTTCGACGTGCCAACCCCAACCAAAACAACAACAACAATGTCACTCCCGAGATGCAGCAGTTGATGACAGCACAAGCGCAACTGATGCAGATGATGACCACTTTCATGCAGAACCAGAATCAGAATAACTACAACAACAATAACAATAACAACAACAACCAGAATAATCCGCCAGGATTTGACATGCTCACCAGATTTCTAAGACTGAGGCCTGCCAAGTTCTCGGGAACCACTGATCCAATGGTGGCCAATGATTGGTTACGTTCAGTGAACAAAGACTTGGTGACTGTTGGCTGTACCGACGAAGAGAAGGTCAGGTTTGCAGCACATCTGCTAGAAGGGCCAGCAGCAACCTGGTGGGACAACTTTCAGATCACCACTCCCATTGAGGATGTGACTTGGGCTATCTTTGAGGATGGATTCCGTACAGCTCACATCTAATCCAGAGTGATGAACTTGAAGAAGAAGGAGTTCCACAATCTGAAGCAGCGTCACCGCAGCGTGGCTGAATACATTGAGGAATTCAAAAATCTGGCGTGTTATGCACCGGATGAAGTTGATATAGATGCCATGAGGAAGGAGAAATTCCTCGAAGGACTGAATGATGAGTTAAATCTGCAGCTGTCTGTTGCCTATGTCCCAACCTACCAATCACTTTGTGACAAGGCTACCATCTTGGAAAACAAGATGAAACAGGTTAAGAGTAGGAAGAGGAAGAACATCTTTGATAAGCACAACTCGGGATCGTCTCACAAGCGTTCCCGTCATGATGATAGTGGGAGTTCTAGATCCCACAAACATGGAAAGTACAACAGCCACCACAGCCACAACCGCCATCATGACAACAAGCATCACCGCAGTCATGATAATGACAAGTACAAGAACCACAAGAGTGGACACAAAAACCACCATAGTGGAAGTGGAAGTCAGCCTGCAAAGAGAGATATCAGTCAGGTTGAATGCTTCAAGTGTAAGAAGATGGGGCACTATGCTAATGAATGCCCAGAAAAGAAGTCGAAGGTGCCAACAAGCCCAATCCCTTCCAAAAGGGACAAGTGAACCACATCAATGTGGAAGAAATATATGAGGAACCTTATGCTGTGGCTGGTAAGTTCAAACTCAATTCTGTTCGAGCACTTGTTCTTTTTGATACTGGCACATCGCATTTATTCATATCAAGATCATTTGTTGATAGAAATGGACTTCCAATTGAAACTATTGGGTTTCCTATAAAAGTAAGTTCTCCTGGTGGATAAATGATAGTGAACTCAGGATGTCATGACCTAGTCATAGAATTTGGAAGTATAAGTTTCCCGTTAATTTGATAATCCTAAATTCCCAAGGATTGGATGTCATTTTGGGAATGGATTGGATGACTAAGTACAAGGGAGTGCTAGATTGTGCCAATCATACTGTCACACTCACAACCCCGAATAATAAAAGGATTAGATTCAAGACTAACTTTGAATCAAAAGGGAGTAAGATAAATTCTCTTAAGGAGGTTAGCATAGACAATGTGCTAATTGTGGGAGAATATCCAGATGTGTTTTCGGAGGAATTGCCGGGAATGCCACCAGATAGAGATGTGGAGTTTCTGATTGACTTGCTGCCAGGATCAGGACCAATAGCAAAGAGACCTTACAAGATGTCAGTTGATGAGCTGAAAGAACTCAAGAAACAACTTGGGGAACAGTTGCAGAAAGGATTTATTCAACCAAGTTCTTCATCTTGGGGAGCAACAGTCTTGTTTGTTGAAAAGAAAGATATAAGTCAAAGGTTATGCATAGATTATCGTTCACTCAATGAGGTGACTATCAAGAACAAATATCCTTTGCCCAGAATCAATGACTTGTTTGATCAGTTAGAAGGAGCCCGTGTGTTCTCAAAGATTGATCTCCGGTCAGGCTATTTTCAGCTTAAGATAAGGGAACAAGACATACCTAAGACTGCTTTCACCACTAGGTATGGATTGTATGAATACACCGTGATGCCATTTGGTTTGACCAATGCACCAGCCTACTTCATGAATATGATGAACAAGGTGTTCATGGAGTTTCTTGACAAGTTTGTTGTCATTTTCATTGATGACATTTTGATCTACTCCAAGAGCAGTGAAGAGCATGAAGGACATTTGCGTTTGATACTTGAGAAGCTTAGAGAGCATAAACTGTATGCCAAATTCAGCAAGTGTGAATTCTGGTTGAATGAAGTTGGATTTCTTGGACACATTGTGTCAGGAGATGGTGTAGCCGTTGATCCCGCAAAAGTGTCAGCTGTAACTGAATGTGAATCTCCTAAGTCAGTGAAAGAAGTTCGTAGTTTCCTTGGTTTTGCAGGATACTATAGAAGATTCATTGAGAATTTCTCCAAGGTAGCTAAGCCAATGACGGAGTTACTAAAGAAAGACAAGAAATTTGATTGGACTGAAGGATGTGAACTCAGTTTCCAAGAGTTGAAGAAGAGACTAGTGACAGCACCAGTCTTATGTCTGCCAGATTTTGAGAAGGATTTCCAAGTTTATTGTGATGCATCTCATCAAGGATTAGGTGCAGTTTGAATGCAAGAAGGGAAAGTTGTAGCTTATGCCTCGAGACAACTCAAAACTCATGAAGTGAATTATCTTACTCATGATTTGGAGTTAGCCTCTGTTATCCATGCACTCAAAACATGGAGACATTATCTTTTGGGAAAGCGATGTGAAGTGTTCATAGATCACAAAAGTTTGAAATATATCTTTACCCAGAAAGAAATCAACATGAGACAAAGAAGATGGTTGGAACTCATCAAAGACTATGACTTGAGTCTGCAATACCACCCCGGTAAAGCAAATGTTGTAGCTGATGTGTTAAGCCGTAAGGTTTATGTGAATGGCCTTACTAAGGGATAATTGCCAGATGATCTGTGTACCCATTTCAAAGATCTCAGATTGGAGATAGTGCCTGAGGGACATCTCATGTCATTGGATGTTCAACCCACCTTGTTGGACAAAATCAAGGAAGCCCAAAAGACGGACAAGGAAATTGAAGAGATTAAGGAAAAGATTGGTAAGGGAAAAGCCAAAGGATTCCATGAAGACGAACATGGTACTTTGTGGTATGTAAAACGTATCTGCATTCCGCAAGATTCGGAGCTTCGGAAATTGATTTTACAAGAAGCACACAACTCACCATATTCCATTCATCCGGGTAACACCAAAATGTATATGGATGTGAAGGAAAGATTTTGGTGGAATAATCTCAAGAAGGACATCGCCGAACATATTGCTTTGTGTGATGTATGTAGCAGAGTGAAAGCGGAACATCAGAAACCAGCAGGATTGTTACAACCATTACCTATTCCTGATTGGAAGTGGGACAAGATTGGCATGGATTTCATCAGTGGATTGCCAAAGACTAGATCAGGATATGATTCTATTTGGGTCGTGGTAGATCGCTTAACTAAAGTGGCTCATTTCATACCTATGAAGACAACCTATACAAGTGCTAAGTTAGCCAATATCTATATGAATAGGATTGTGTGTCTGCATGGAGTACCTAAGAGTATTGTGTCTGATAGGGGAACTCAATTCACTTCCCATTTTTGGAGGCAACTGCATGAGTCATTGGGAACGAGATTGGAATTCAGTACTGCTTTTCATCCCAGCATCGATGGATGCAGTAAAGGACCAACCAGATTCTAGAGGATATGTTGAGGGCATGTGCCCTAGATTATGGTGCTAGTTGGGATGAAAGTCTGCCTTACACAGAATTCTCTTACAACAACAGCTATCAAGCCAGTATTGACATGGCACCGTTTGAATTTCTTTATGGGAGAAGGTGTACTACATCATTGCTATGGAATGGTGTTGGAGAAAGAAACTTGTTCGGGCCAGAACTAATAAAGGAAGCTGAAGAGAACATCAAATTGGTAAAGGACAGATTGAAGATAGCACAGTCCCAACAAAAGAGCTACGCAGATCCCAAGCATAGGGAAGTCACCTATGAGGTGGGAGATAGAGCTTATCTTAGAGTATCACCACTTTGTGGAGTGAAGAGGTTTGGATTCAAAGTAAAATTGGCCCCAAGATATGTTGGACCATTCAAGATTCTGAGCCGTAAAGGAGAAGTGGCCTATGAGATTGAATTGCCTGAATCATTGTTTGCTGTTCACAATGTGTTTCATGTGAGTCAGTTAAAGAAATGCCATCCGGAGATGGAAGATACTTCTTTGAAGGATACTATACCACTGGTAGAGGTCCAATTGGAAAGTGATCTCACTTATGAGGAAAAACCTATCAAGGTTCTTGAGACTGTAGAAAGGGTTACTCGGACAAAGACTATCAAATTCTGCAAAGTTCAGTGGAACCATCATTCCGAGGAAGAAGCAACTTGGGAAAGAGAATATGATCTTCGGAAAGACCACCCTCACCTATTTGCTAGCCAATCCAAATCTTGAGGGAGATATTCACCTTAAGGGGGTTAGAGTTGTAACATCCCAAAAATCATGATTATAAATTTTGCATATCATTCATGCATTCATAAGCATTTTAGGATCATTTTCAAATAAGATTTAAAAAACATAAGCAATTGTTGTCTATTATTTTATGTAAGAAAGACAATGGATTTATTTCTACTCTCTGATATGAGAATACTTGTTTAAACTAGAAAAGGTTTGAACATGGGTTTGAATGTTATTTCCAGAACTTGGCCAAAATTTTCAAAACAAAAATATGAATTCAAAACCATTCATATGCCTATTACAAATAACTAATTAAGGCATGATTTTATTTTTAAATTCAATGGGCCAATGTAATTTTGAGTGAACATCAATGTTTTATACTCAAATATGTGCATGTTTCACTTTACAAAAATCCAGAAAGAGTTTGAATTCAAACTCATTTGAAACCATTTGAAAAGGATTCCTGGAAAATCAATTTGAAAAATAAAAAGAGAAAGGAAAAGGAAAAGGGCCGGCGCCACCTATTCAGCCTAGTAACAGAACCAGCCCACCCGGGTTTTTCCCTTTCCCTCTGTTTCTCACCCGCGCGCGTACCCCCTATCTCACTGACGCTCCGGTCCCACGTGCCTTGTCATCATCATCCCCAAAATCTCGCGCCGCAGACCACGTCGCCGCGGCCATTGCTGCGATAATGGCACAGCGTAATTGGCCTTGATTCCGCATGCGTTTCTTGTCGCGCTACCGCCCATTTAAACCCCTGCACCCCACGGTCATTTCCCCGCACTCAACTCACTCGCTCCGCCACCAGGCTGCCCGTATTTCGCAGTACACCGCCGCTGTCCGACGACCTCCGGCGATCGATTACGGTGAGTCCTGACCTCCCCTATGCCTCTGCTTCAAACGAGCATGATTAGTATGTCCTTGTGCATCCTTTGACACCGTTGGTTTGCCTGCGCATGACCCAGGTCGCCGTCCCCGTTCACGCCCGCAAACGACAGAGCCGCCGCTCGACTCCGACGAACGATTTAGGTAAAATCTGAGCGCCCCTTGCCTTCTCCTTGAAACTGTCATGTTCGCCGTATCCTTGCGCAGCTACTGATGCCTCTGGTTTGTACTAGGATGATCCAGAGCATCGGCAACGACTTTGTCTGCAAGGACCCGACGCCGCCTGCAACTCCGATGAGCTCTAGGCCCCGCTACAACACACCCCCTGCCCAACCACAACCACGTTGAGCTCCCTCGTGCACGTGCCAGTCTGGTAAGCATCATCACCACCCCTAGGCCTCTCTAGAATCGCCGTTTCACCATCGCCAGTAGTGCCGCCGCCGCATCACCGTCGCCAGCGCCGCCCATCCTTGGTCGTGTGCTCAATAGCGTTGGATCTAGATCTAACGCGTAGAATTAGATCACTTAACGAAGGGGTACTGGTAAATCTGGCCCGTGCGATTTCATTTAGATCGTGCGTCTCACGTTGATCGATCTGGCCGAACCGGTACGGGCCAATCAGACATGCCCACGTGTCTGGGTTTTTGATTTAAATTCTGTTTTTGGATCTATTAGTTATTCAAACTTGTAAATTCAATAACTTTTGATATGTTTATCCAAAAAATACAAATAATATACCATTGGAATCACAAAAAGAAATCCTACACATCTATGGGCTTAGTTTTGTATTTGTTTTTCTATTAAGATGGAATATTATGCAGAGACATTTGTAGGCATATTTTGTGTACAAAAATTATTTGGAAAATGTTCTAAAGGCCAAATTAAGTTTATTTGGTGTATAATTGTTTTGTTTAATGTTCAGTACTGTTTCACTTGTCTTGTTTGGTTTAGAAAAATCATCACATGGCATTTGCATGCATTCATATATTTTTGTTTGTTTGATTATTTGGAATGTGAATTTGGTGCTATCATTTTATGTATAGATTTTGGTGCTAGTGGTGATTGTGACTGTGAGGATTGTTGTTACTCCCCCAACTACCAAGGCAAGTGGTGCTTCATACTTCTGTCCCAATATTTTGACTATGCATTAGAAATATTTTGTATAGGGCTTGCATGATAAATTTTGCTAAGTATCTATATGCTATGCTTAGGAAATCCTAGTAGTTGTAGAATTGTTAGATTTTTCTCTAAGTTAAGATACTTGTTATTTCCATGCTTAGCCTAGCTAGTAGCAACCAAGGGTGGATTATATACATGCTATGGAAAAATATTTCTAAGTCTTTGACTTATGCTTTTGCTTAATAAAACAACTAAATGAATGAAACACCTGGGTGGAATGGTAATTGCTTGGTTGGATTTTGGTTGAGTGGTTACCCGGGCCCATTGTTCAATGGTCTACCCTATGTATCTCACTTGTGGAATGCCACCCAAGAATAAAGGGATTTGAGATGCCACATGTTAAGAAGCTTCTAGTGCAACCACATGGCATTATGGGCTCTGCCTGGATCATATAGGTTGCAATAACTTAGCCATTTGGACAGTTGGTGGTAGTGGGTGATAGGTTTGGAACGCGTCCATTTGGTCTAAGGGAAGGCTTCTGAAAGGTCATGTCTTGGTGAAAATCAAGTCTTGTGGGGAAAGTGCACCACCTCTGCAGAAGGAAGAATCTAAGTACTTAGCCGTGTCCCCGGAAATGGACAAATTTGAGCATCAAGACATGGAAGCTATCAAGAATCTCCTCATCCCAATTTATGAGTTAAAAACTTGTGGGTGAACAAGGGTGAAGGTTCACCAATGTCTATCGGTGGTTCCTTGGGAGTTTTTGCCAAGCAAAAACTTAGTGTTTTCAACTGATAGGTAAAATCTATTTTGAGCAAAGCAAGCCTAAGCTACACTTAGCCAAATTCATGTAGAAGCTAGATACTATTATTCTACTAAGGTATCACTTGTCAATACTATTCCAATGTATTGACCCACTGTGGCTGTAACTTGTGATGTTGCAGGTTACTCTGATGAGGATTAGGGTTATGAGTCTACACTCAACATGCTTGCCTGTGGCACATGAAGATGAAGACTTTTATTTATATTGTTAAGTTAAACTCTTGTACTAGCCTATGGCTATGGAGTTGTAAAAGACTATGTTATCTCTGGAATGACGATGTAATACTTACCTTTGTTTCTATGTACTTCATCTTAAACTTTGGATGCTAGCAATTGATCCAGGGACTAGCATTGCAATCACAGGGACCTTTACCTTTATAAAAGGTGGGGTCTTACAAAATACTTGGAAACAATAAAGTTAGCATAATCAGCATACCAAGGACTTTCATGCGGACTTACCCTTATTGCAGCCAACTGCTCATTTGGTAAACTATCATTAATAGGCAGAGGGTCAAAGTAAATGTTTTCCAAATGAGATAAATTGTCAGCAACAGGATTTTCAGCACCTTTCCTACCTACAATATGCAGATCAAACTCTTGTAAAAGCAACACCCATATAATAAGCCTAGGCTTAGCGTCCTTCTTTGTCACGAGGTACTTAATAGCAGCATGATCAGTATGAATAGTGACATTTGAATCAACAATATAGGATCTAAACTTATCACAGGCAAAGATTACAACTAAGAACTCTTTCTCAGTAGTAGCATAATTATTTTGGGCAGCATCTAAAGTCTTGCTGGCATAATGAATAACATTCAACTTCTTATCAACATGTTGCCCAAGGACAGAACCCACAACAAAGTCAGTAGCATCACACATAATTTCAAATGGTAAACTCCAATCAGGTGGTTGAACAATAGGAGCAGTAGTCAAAGCTTTCTTCAAAGTTTCAAAAGCTTCCTTACAATCATCATCAAAAACAAAAGGTACATATTTTTGAAGAAGATTAGTAAGGGGCTTTGAAATTTTGGAGAAATCTTTAATAAACCTCCTATAGAAACCAGCATGACCAACGATACTATGAAAACCTTTTATATCTCTAGGGCAACACATCTTCTCAATTGCTTCAATTTTGGCTCTGTCAACTTCAATACCTCTTTCAGAAATTTTGTGTCCAAGAACAAACCCTTCATTAACCATGAAATGGCATTTCTCCCCATTAATAACAAGGTTGGTTTCTTCACATCTCTGCAAAAATTTATCAAGGTTGTGCAAAAAGTTATCAAAAGAAGTTCCATAGACGAAGAAATCGTCCATGAAAAACTCCACAATTTCTTCACAAAAACCATGAAAGATAGCAAACATACATCTCTGAAAGGTGGCAGGAGCATTACATAAACCAAAAGGCATATGCCTATAAGCATAAGTACCATAAGGACAAGTGAAAGTGGTTTTCTCTTGATCTTGCGCTTTCACAGCAATTTGAGAGAACCCAGAATAACCATCAAGAAAACAAAAGTGAGTCTTTTTTACAACCTCTCAAGCATTTGATCAATAAAGGGCAAAGGATAATGATCTTTCTTAGTAACTTTATTAACCTTTCTAAAATCAATGCACACCATATACCCAACCACTACTCTTTGGGGTATAAGGTCATGATTTTCATTAGGCACAACAGTTATTCCCCCTTTATTGGGAACACAATGAACATGGCTAACCCATTGGCTATCAACAATAGGGTAAATAATACCAGCATCAAGGAGTGTTAATACCTCATTTCTTACCACATCCTTCATCCTAGGATTTAGACGGCGTTGGTGCTCAACAACTGGTTTTTCATCGGGTTCTATATTAATAGCATGCTGACATATAGTAGGAGAAATCCCTTTTAGATCATCAAGAGTATAGCCCATAGCTCCTCGGTATTTCTTCAGTATTTCCAATAACCTTTCTTCTTCCTTTCCTGAAAGTTTAGAAGTAATAATAACATGATATACTTTCTTATCATCAAGATAAGCATGTTTAAGTTCATCAGGTAAAGGTTTTAATTCGAAAACAGGGTCCCCTTTAGGTGGTAGTGTGGTACCCAAATCTTCCACATGTAGATTATGTTTAAGTTGCTCAGGCTGATGAAGAAAAACCTCGTCAATCTCATTTCTTTCCTTCATGAAGACATCGCTCTCATGATCTTCCATAAACTGCTGCAAGACATTGTTAGGAGCAAGAGAAATAGCAGAAAGTTGTTCAACCCTGAAATCCTCATTAGGAAATTCACTTTCATAAGGAGTTTTAGCAAATTTGGAAAAATTAAACTCATAACACTCTCCATCAAACTTAGTCAAAACTTTTTCCTTCCTACAATCTATGATAGCCCCACATGTATTCAAGAAGGGTCTACCAAATAATAAAGGATAGGTTTTACTAGCTTCAAAACCAAGTACTAGAAAATCAACAGGATATTTACCACAAAGAACCTCCACATCTCTTACAATGCCAATGGGATAGACTATATCTCTATTAGCAAGGTGAATAACCACATTAATGTCCTCAAGCTCACAAGGACCAATTTCATGCATAATTTCCCTGTAAAGCTCATAAGGAATAGCACTAGAACTAGCACCAATATCACATAAACCATAATAAAAATGATCACCAATTTTAACGGAAATCACATGGACACTAGCTTTTCTTGCCTTTCTAGGATGAGAGACAATATTAGAAGTGTCTTCACAGAACACAATATTCTCATCCTCTATATTTCTAGTGACAAGATCTTTCACAATAAATCCCACAGGCTCAATATTTATTTGCTCATCAGGCTCCATAGTTTTCTTTGCACTTTTCCTAACCACATTAGCTATGATAGAATGTTCCTTTACCTTAGAAGGAAAAGGGATTTTCTCAACATAAGGTTCATGCAAAATAGGATCAACAGTACAAACTTCTATGGTAGCAGGAACATGGGTAACAATGTCTTTATAAGGAGCATGGTACTTGTCCCACTTCTTTTTGGGAATTTCAATATAAGAGGCAAAGGCCTTAAATTTTTTTGCAAGAACTTGGGATTCAAGACCATACTCATTACTAATATCACAGAAGTCATTAGTTCCCATAAAAGATTTAATCCATTCATAATCATAATTTATACCTGACTTTCTTCCTTTCTCATTCTCCCAAGCTTCAGTGTTCTCTTGAATACGGTATAGTAGATCCCATTTAGCTTCTTCCTTCATACGTGTGAATGATCTAGCACAAGAAGCATCTAGTAAATCTTTATCATGAAGAGAAAGCCTAGCATAAACGTTATTGATAATAATATTGTTAAGGAGTTCATGAATAGAACATTTAAGCATTAGTAACTTCAATCTCCACTAAGCTTGAGCTGTACTTTCTCCATCACGAGGCCAAAAGTTATATATCAGATTTCTATCCTTATGAATTTCACTGGGAGGTTAGAATTTAGAATAAAAGAGAGATGACATCTCCTCCCATTCCATGGATTATCCATTCTTTAGCAGCTTATAACATTCTTCAGCTCTCCCTTTCAAGGATATAGAGAGTAACTTCTTCTTCACCTGTTCAGTTGTGATATGTGCACACTTAAACAACCCACATAATTCATGGATAAAAAGCAAGTGATCACCAGGATGGACAGTTCCATCCCCAAAATAATAATTATCCATAACACGAGCAATAATACTTGTAGGTATCTTAAAAGGATCTATCTCAACATGTGGTGGTTCATCTACTACCCTAATTTTGGTAGTAGTTTTCCCAAACATAAAACCAAGTGGGTTATCCAAATTGGAAACAAAGTAACAAACAGAAACAAAAATAAATACTCACAGTAGAAGTTTCCTTTACCAGTTCCACTCTTTAATAGCGCTTCACTTCCCGGCAATGGCGCCAGAAAATAGTCTTGATGATCCACAAGTATAGGGGGTGTATCGTAGTACTTTCGATAAATAGGAGTGTCGAACCCAACGAGGAGCAGAAGGTGTTGACTAGTGGTATCGAGCAGGAAATCTCTGTAAATACTTAGCAAACAGATTTTTAGGGGTTTTCTGATAAAGGAACAAAACAAGGTGAACGTAATAAAGACAACGAACAACTGTAGCAAGTGGCCCAATCCTTTCTTAGTAAAGGACAAGCCGGTGGAAATACTTATAAGGACCAAACGTTCTCGAGGACACATGGGAATTCTATCAAGTGCTTTCGCTTCATTTAGCTGAGTACACTTCTTTGGTGTTGTAAGTGTTGTGTGGGTGAACCTATGTTAATGTACCGACCTTACTTGGACTAATACATACTTGTGATTAAACCCCCTGCAAACATCCACAACTAGAGGAAAGTAATTAAGATATAAACCTAACCACAGCCTTAAACTCTGAGATCCTACACTCCCTTGTGCAAAGGTGTCCTAACGGGGGTTTAGGTTTCTGTCACTCCGGCAACCCCATGATTAGCATCCAAATACACAACACATTCCCCTAGGCCCATAAATGGTGAAGTATCATGTAGTCGACGTTCACATGACACCACTAGAAGAATAAAACCACAACTTAAATACTAAACCATTGAATAATAACTCAACACAAATCCACTACTAACAGCATGACTTCTCCCATGTCCTCAAGAACTAAATGAACTAATCACAAGACATCATATGGATCAAGATCAAAGATGATATGGTGATGGATAAAAATCTGAACATAAACAATAATCCAATGGTTCCACTCACAAGCATCAACTACAATAGTAATCAACACCGGGAAAGTTTCCCCTAAGAACTAATGCAAGATCCAACACGATTGTTACAGCGGGATGGAGTGGTGATGATGGTGCTGGTGGAGATGATGGTGTGGATGATGATGATCTCGATGAAGTATAGCTTGATGACGGTGTTGATGGCGACGATCTCCCCTCTCCGGGAAGGAATTTCCCCGGCAGAAATCTGTCTGCCGGAGAGCTCTTTCTCTCTCGGTGTTTTCCGCCCTGCAGAGGTGGCGAAAATCATTCTGTGGTACCTCTGCTGGTATTAGGGTTCTGTGGGGAAGATATAGGCAAGAGGGTGGAGTCGGGAGCCGGCCAGGTGGGCCACACCTACCCTAGGCGCGGGGCAAGGTGGGCCCGCACCTAGGGGGTGTGGGCCCCCTGTGGCCCAGCTACGCCTCCCCTTCTGTCTTCCTCCATCTTCTGGGAAAATATAATTTTCCAATATTTTTCAGGTATTTTTATGATCTTCACGAAATTGCATCAAAACAACTCTTTTTTCCATCAGAAACCTGACTCCGACAGTCCATCCTCAAAGAATCATCCAACATGCAAAAACAGAGGCAAAGACATAAGTAATACCTCATAATAATACATATATCAATGAATAGAGGCAAATTATGATATAGAATGGTGATGCAAATTGGACATATCAGGGCAGCAGTACCTTATCTTGGAGGAAAGCTTCCAACAGCTCCAAGGTACATATTTTGTTGTTTTGTGTTTTTTGGGTGCATGTTGTGGAGCTTTGTATTTTTACTTTTCTTCTTGTGATTCTTGTAGATGAAAATAGCAAGGCTCTCCACAAGTTAGACTCACTCGGAAAGAGTCAAAGCCAGGTGGAGACCAAAGCAAAAGATGTTGTGGAGGCCCTCGAGCGCTTCAAGCAGGAGGTAAAGGAGCACGAGGAGAAGCTTGCGGCTGACGCTGCCTTGCGGGAGAAGGCAATGACCGAGCAGCTGATGGTTGCTGCGAAAGCGTTGCCTGGTAGGTAATTTGAATTTTCCCGAGTACTTCCATCCGAGCTTTTTTGGTGTTTTTCGTTGTTGTGATCTGAGCCTGATTTGATGCATCTATAGATGCAACACGCATTGCATTTGATCGCTCCGTCCTAGACCATGGGGGCCCTCTCGTGGATGAGGTTGCCGTGGTCGAAGACCGTTGTAGCTCCACTGTAGATACTTTGTCCAATGCTAAAGGGGTCCTCGACCGCTTCTATCGGGAGATCTTCCCAAAGGGGATGGCCCTTGACGATGTCGATTCTCTGGCGGAGGCCTTGGCAGGAGATGCGCCTGCAGAGTACAAGAAGCCCAGAAAGGTGCAGGTGCTACCCTTGGCCTGGCGATGGCGTTGGCGATAGGCGCTCAGCTGAACCTGAACCAGGCCACCTCCAGGATGCTAGTCCATGCAGATAGCGCTGAGGTAGCCTTCGCCCCCTTCTCTTCACGCTGCAAGAGCTATGGCCCTCGTCTGATTGAGCTGCTGGTGAATTATGCCATTGAGCAAAACAAGGTGGCTGCGATGCTGGCCGAGAAGCCTGGGGCTGCTTCGGATGCGATGCATCCTTGAAGCCCGTCTCGTGCTTAGTTGCCCTTGTAGAATTTGCATGCTTTTGCTATAGATCTTGTAATATTTTATGTCACGGTTGACTTTATGGGTTACCATGTAGTGGTTCCGCATGTGAATATATGCCTTCGTCTTCTATTATTTCTGGTTCTTTTTGTCCTTATATTTTGTCAGCTGTGCAACTCTTAGGGCCCTTCGAACATTGCACCGGCGACTTCGTCGGTTCCTTTGGCTATGGCCCAACCGGCAACAAATGAAGTGTTATAGTTGCCCTTGCTGCGTGACCGCATCCGAAGCTTGGAGAGGGATTTCCTTGTCATCCGTGGACATGCGGATGTTTGGAAATCCAAGACGAAGCGAGCTATCGTGAGAGAGGAGTATGTCCTCGAAGAGTTTCAGAAGATTGGCGAGCAGCTTCTGTGTAAGTAGCAGCCGGGTGCCTTTTACTTGTTTTGTAGATGCATCTGTTATTTGTGGCTTCTGAGTTGTTTCTCTTTGGCAGTTGTCAATCTTCTTCCATAGGAAGAGAATGAGTGTGTTGCTATCCGGCTCAACTGCCTCACCCAACAGGGGTTGGAGGTCGAAGGATTCTTCTGGATGGACCGTGATCGGGCAACTGTGGTTGCAACAGTGCATGACCGTGTCCATCAGGAGCTTCAGGTTTTAAAGCGCGCAAGATTGTCACTCGAATCCATCTAGGCTATCATGTTTCCCCTAGATGCGGATGCATCCAGTTTCCTGGGGCTGCTAGGGAAGTTTAGGAGCATAGACGCCATGAGGTATCTTGTGCACCAACAACTTGTTACAGGTGCAAAGGCGGCGTTGGCCCTTATTTGGTTGCACCGTCAGGACGTGGACTTGGTGGAGATAGCGGCGGGACCGCCTGTTCCTCCGGATGGTATGGCATGGGACATGCGTCGGCACTATGTTGCGGTGGATCGTCATGCTAAAGATATTGTGCATTTCTTTGACGAGCGAACGGACATTTTGCTTCAGCGTAGTTGAGTCCTGCAAGTCTTGTACAAGGTAATGTAAAATCTGTATAGTTTTTATTGGGCTTTTTCTGCCCTTTTAGAAGTTGTAAAATGTGTTGCACGTAGTGCTTGTTGTTGGTTGGTTTGCATGTCCTTTTCATTAGCCTGACGTGGTCAGCTACTCACGGTGATGCGTTAAGAGTCGACGAAGTCGTTGGATGTGGTGTAGCCCCCGAGCGTGTTTACGAATGTAAATTTGCATAAGAAAAAGGTATATTGGCTAAGGAACTTAGCTTTTATTCATCGCATAGTAGGGAGTACGGGTTTCGCCTGAGCAGCCTGGCTTAAAAGCCTTATTGAAAATAAATACAGCTAAGGGTAGAAGCATCGCAGCTGTATGACGTTCCAGGGGTTGGAGTATGATACTCCAGACTCGGTGTCCTTGAGGTGGTAGGCGCCATCTGGGATTACTTCAGTGTCCACATAGGGGCCTTCCAAGGGTGACTCGAGCTTCAGGTTCCCTTTTTGCTTGAGTCGTAGGACGAGGTCTCCTTTGACGAAGGACCTTGGGCATAGTCGTCGGCTGCGTTAGTTGTGACAGCTTTGCTGGTACACTGTCGAGCGGGCCGTGGCGATGTCGTGGGCCTCATCCAACAGGTCGATGATGTCTTAGAGTGCGGCCATTGATTCGGCCTCACTATAAGCGACGACCAGTGGGGCCTTGTAGCGTACCTTAGCAAGCAACATTGCTTTGGCTCCATGCACCATGAAGAAGGGCGTGTAGCCAGTGGAACTGTTTGGCATTGTGTGTAGGCTCTAGAGGACAGATGGTAGTTCATCTGCCTAGGCTCCCACCAGTCGTTTGAGAGGGCGCATGAGTCACTTCTTGATCCCATTGCAGAAGAGGTCATTGGCCTTTTTGACTTGGCTGTTGCTCTGCGGGTGCGCCACCGAGGCGTATGTGATGTTGATGTCGAGCCCTTCACGGAAATCTTGGAACTCCTTCGAGGTGAAGTTCATACCGTTGTCGGTGATGATGTTGTGGGGCACCTCAAACATGTTGACAATAGACTGGAAGAACTTGACAGCAGTAGCACCAATTTGATTGGTGACGGGCTTAGACTCGATCCACTTGGTGAACTTTTCAACTGCCACCAGGAGGACGTATCCTCCGGGTGAGGATTTTTGCAGCTTGCCGACCATGTCGAGTCCCCATTGGGCGAAGGGCCATGCCAGTGGTATGGGCCGTAGCTCTGAGCCAGGTGCATGTAGTTTGTAAGAAAACTACTGGCAGACGTTGCATTTCTCGACGATGTCCTTGGCGTCACACATCATGGTTGGCCAGTAGAAGCCAGCTCGCAGAGCCTTGGTGACTAGAGCGCGACTTCCAGCGTGGTGGCCACATATGCCTTCATGGATGTCGAGGAGGATGCTCTTCCCATCGCTATTGGTGATGCATCGCTGGAGTACTCTAGTGATGCTTCTCTTGTATAGTTTGCCATTGATGATGGTGAAGGCTTTTGAACGGCGGGCGATCTTCCTTGCGTCTGTCGGGGCGTCCGGAATTTGCTTGCTCAACTGATACTTGACATATGGTTGATTCCATGTTTGTTCGATTGCCAGGACTTGCATAAGGCTCACCAGCTAGACGTCCGCCTCTAGTTCTGTAGGTGGCACATCCCCCGAGTGTCCCGCGACATCGGTTGCTCCTTGGGAGTTTTGTGCTTAATAGAGCGCTCACAGATTTATTCGAGGAACACGCCCAGTGGTACCGCAGTGCAGGTGGAGCCAATGTTGACGAGCTTGTCAGCCTCCTTGTTGATTTCCTGGCCGACGTGCCGGAGTTCGTAGCTGTCAAAGTCTCCTTCGAGTGAGTTGTAGAGGTCGCCATAGGTGATCATGTTGTCACTTACAGCGTCGCACTGGTTCATCGTCTGCTAGACGATGAGGTTGGAGTCGCCGTAGATGACTAGTCTGTGGTGCCACAGATTTTAGCCAGCCGCATGCCATGTATCAGCGCCTCGTATTCTGTCTTGTTGTTGGACGCGCGGAACCTCATCCGAAGCACATATCTCATCTTGTCCCCTTGAGGGGATGTCAAGATTACTCCGGATCCAGCTCTTTCCCCATGTTTGGATCCATCGAGGTCCATTTTCTAGAGCTAAGACATGTCCAGAGTATCCGGGAGTTGCATTTGTGACTTGATGGCGGTGTGCCTCTTGTAGATGATGTACCACGGGGATATCTCGATGCCCCAGAGGGATACTCGCCCCGTTGCCTCGGGGTTGTTGAGGATGTGTGACAGGGGTGCATCGTTGACGACCACTATCTGGTGCTCCTGGAAGTAGTGATGTAGCCGACACGTAGTCATGAACATGACATATGCTAGCTTCTGATAGTGAGGGTACCTCTGCTTTGTTGGTGTTAGCACCTCGCTAAGGTAGTTTAACGGGCATTGCACCCCGTCGGTTTTGCCGTCCTCGGGTCGTTCGACCACAAGTGTCATGCTGACCACTTGGTGCGTTGCATCAATGTATAACAGCATGGGCTCTCTCTCCGTTGGCGTCACCAGTACAGAAGATGTGGAGAGTAGACATTTGAGGTCTTCGAATGCCTCGTCGGCTTCAGCCGTCCACTCGAATTTGTACGACTTGCAGAGCAGTTGGTAGAAGGGGAGAGCCTTTTCTCCCATGCGGCTGATGAACCTGCTGAGCGCTGCAATTCGCCCAGCTAGGTGCTAGAATCCTTTGACGTTCTTCGGCTTCTCCATGGCTAGTATAGACTTTATTTTATTTGGGTTGGCCTCGATACCTCTCTCGAAGATGAAGTACCCGAGCAATTGTCCAGATGGGACTCCGAAGGCGCATTTTTCTGGGTTCATCTTGATCCTGTATCGATCAAGGTTATCGAACTTCTCGCGGAGATCATCGATCAATTTTCGGCTCTCCTTATTCTTGACCACTATGTCATCGACATAGACTTGAATGTTTCGACCAATTTGATTCTTCAGACAGGCCTACGTGCATCTTTGATAGGTTTTGCCTCCATTCTTTAGCCCGAAAGGCATTGTGTTGTAGCCGAAGACCCCGAATGACGTAACGAAAGCCGTCTTTTCCTGATCCTCGACCTTCAATCGAATCTGGTTGTAACCTGAGTAGGCGTCAAGGAACGAGGGTCATTCGCATCCCGTGGTGAAATTGATGATTTGGTCGATCCGTGGTAGGGGTAAGTGGTCCTTTGGGCAGTGCTTGTTAAGCGCAGTAAAGTCCACGCCCATCCACAGGATGGCCGTGTCCTTCTTAGGGACCAGCATGGGGTTAGATACCCATGTGCTTTCTTTGATTTCCCTTATAAAGTTAGCATCAAGGAGCTTGTTGACTTCGATATCGATTGCCTCCGCTCTTCCCTCGGACAGTCGATGCATCGTTTGCTTCACTAGACATGCATCCGGGTATACGTTGAGTGCGTGCTCGGTGAATTCCCTGGGAACTGTTGGCATATCCGCAGGATGATACGTCGTAAACGTATCTATAATTTTTGATGTTCCATGCTTGTTTAGTATCCACTTTGCTTTGCTTTGTCTACACTTTGAGGTATTTTTATACACTTTCTGGAACTAACCTATTGACAAGATGCCACAGTGCCAGTTGCATGTTTTCTGCTGTTTCTGGTTTTAGAAAAACTAAAAAATGAATATTCTCGGAATTGGATGGGACAAAAGCAAAAGTTACTATTTTTCCCGGAGCAATACAGAAACGCAAAGCAGAGATGGAGTAGGGCACCAGGGTGGGAACACCCTAGGGTGGCACGAGCCCACCTAGGCCATGCCACTAGGGGGTGTTGCCCACCTGGACACCTCCTCGCCTTTCCCCTTTGCCTATAAAAGCATCCCGAGGAGAAAACCCTAGATCGGTCCGCATATATCCACAAAAAGTTCCGTAACGCCGCCACCACCAAAGGGGAGATTCGGGGGACAGAAGTCTCTAGTTCCAGCACCCTGCCGGGACGGGGAAGTGCCCCCGGAGCCATCTCCTTCGATCTCCACCACCATCTCCATCGATCTCCATCACCATCTCTATCGCCGTTGCTGATTCCCATGATGAGGAGGGAGTAGTTCTTCCTCGAGGCTAAGGGCTCTATCGGTAACTATGTGTTCATCTCTCTCTATGCATGATCATGTTGTGATCATGAGCTTTGTAATCAAATAGATCTACCTTGCTACTCAAGTGCTTTAATAGATCTCCGGCTCTCCCCACGTGTATGAAAGTGACAGCGTGCATACCGTGGTGGCACTTAGGCTAGAGTCTACATAAATACTCAAGTGCTTCAATAGATCTCTGCTCTCCCCACGTGTGTGAAAGTGATAGCGTGCACGCCGTGGTGGCACTTAGGCTAGAGTTCATAAATATTTGTCATGAGTATATTTTGAGTTGGTTGTCTCTATGAAATTGTGGTGTTTGAAGGAACCATCTAGCGCTCAAGATGACAGTGTGGGGTTATCTAGATGGGGATTGCAAACTTTAAGGAGTGCTTTTGTAGCCCTATCATGGATTAGAGTATCCAACCACAGAGTAGTTAAGAGTAGTGTCATGAAGAGAAGATATTTATATGAGAGAGTGTTCACTAGTGAAAGTATGATCCCTAGGCCTTGTTTCTAAGCATTAAAACACCATTCACAACTAGATCTGTTGCATGTTTGCTTGCTTCCAGTATTTTCCTCCCTGTCAAGCTCTTTTTGGCACCGTTGTCTTATAATCATCCATACCACTTGTATTTCACTATCTCTTTGCCGAACTAGTGCACCTATACACCTGACAAGTGTATTGGGTGTGTTGGGGACACAAGAGACTTCTTGTATCTTGATTGTAGGGTTTCTTGAGAGGGATACTTTTGACCACTTCCTCCCTGAGTTCGATATACCTTGGGTGATCCACTTAAGGGAACTTGCTGTTGTTCTACAAGCCTCTGCACTTGGAGGCCCAACAACTATCTACAAGAATCGAAGTGCGTAGACATCAAGATCTTTTCTGGCGCCGTTGCCGAGGAGGCAAGGTAAAAGGTACTCACATCCTCCGGTGTGAGTTCTCGAAGTTATTTCCTTTAGATTCTGCAATTTTGTCTTTTTGTTTCTTGTTTTTACTAGTTAGGCTTAATGGAAAACAACAACAAAAAATTAGAGAGCTTTATAGTATTTATCTTGAGTTAGGACATGAAGTGTTTGAAGAGAAAATTAAAAACCTATGGAGACTTATTTGCATGCTAATATCAATATTATTTGTATGAATTCTTTGAACACCATTATTGCTAATGCTATGGAAACATCTAATCTTGGGGAAGCTAGTTTTTATGAAAATGATCTTTTTAGTTCCCTAGCTTTGGAAGATAGCTATTATATTTATTATGATGATACCAAACCTCCAATATATGATGATTACAATGATGAATATGATATTTTCAGTCCACCTACTATTGAGGAGAAAATTAATTATGATTACAATATTCCTCCTATATTTGATGATTATGGCGATGAGAATAATTGTGATAGCTATTTTGTTGAATTCGCTCCCACTATAACTAATAAGAATGACTATGCTTATGTAGAGAGTAATAATCATTTTATGCATGTGTCTCATGATAAAAATGTTTTATGTGATAGTTATATTGTTAATTTTATTCATGATGCTACTGAAAGTTATTGTGAGAGAGGGAAACATGGTCTTATGTATCTCAACAATATTAAGTTTCCCCTCTTTATGTTGAAAATCTTGAAGTTGCACTTGTTTTACTTTCCTATGCTTGTTGCTTTATGCTTTCATGACTTGTTTCTTTACAAGATTCCTATGCATAGGAAGGGGGTTAGACTTAAATTTGTTTTGAATTTGCTTCTTGATGCTCTCTTTTACTTCAATTCATATTTCTTATGTGAGCATCTTCTCAAACTATCAAGCCTAACTTAAAGGCGTTAAAGAAAAGTACTTCTTGGGAGATAATCCAATAGTTTTATTGAGTCTTGGAAGTTATTAATTCTGTAATAACCCCTCTTATACTTTTATTTGATTTTTGTGCCAAGAATAACCTCTAATGAGAGAGAAGTAAGATTTGGGGAAGTTGCTGTCCCAAAACAGATTTTTGTGATTCACTATAAAAATTCGTGAAATATCTCTGTATGTCGGATTAAGCTGTAATTTTTGGAATAAATCCCCCAGGTTGTTAGCTAACTTTCGTTAGTTCAACACTTTCTGCTTTGAGCAACATAAGGTCTTAGAACAAATCGGTTTTACCCGCTGGTCTGTTTTGACAAATTTCTGCCATTATTTGCATTTGCCTCTTTATCGATTTGGGCAGTGCTTGTTAAGCGCAGTAAAGTCCACGCACATCTGCAGGATGGCCGTGTCCTTCTTAGGGACCAGCACGGGGTTAGCTACCCAGGTGCTTTCTTTGATTTCCCTTATGAAGTTAGCATCAAGGAGCCTGTTGACTTTGATACCGATTGCCTCCGCTCTTCCCTCAGACAGTCGACGCATCGTTTGCTTCACTAGACGTGCATCCAGGTATACGTTGAGTGCGTGCTCGATGAATTCCCTAGGAACTGCTGGCATATCCGCAGGATGATACGTCATAAACGTATCTATAATTTTTGATGTTCCATGCTTGTTTAGTATCCACTTTGCTTTGCTTTGTCTACACTTTGACATATTTTCATACACTTTCTGGAACTAACCTATTGACAAGATGCCGCAGTGCCAGTTGCCTATTTTCTGCTGTTTTTGGTTTCAGAAAATCTAAAAAATAAATATTCTCGGAATTGGACGGGACAAAAGCCAAAGTTACTATTTTTCCTAGAGCAATACGGAAACGCGAAGCTGAGACAGAGTAGGGCACCAGGGTGGGCACACCCTAGGGTGGCGCGGGCCGACCTAAGCCGTGCCACCAGGGGTATGGCTCACCTGTCCACCTCCTCGCCTTTCCCTTTCGCCTATAAAACCCTCCCGAGGAGAAAACCCTAGATCAGGCAACATACATCCATAAAAAGTTCCGCAATGCCGCCACCACCGAAGGGGAGATTCGGTGCAAGACCCCACCACTTAAGATAAAGGCCCCTATGATTGCAATGCTAGTCCCTGGATCGAATTGCTAGCATCCACAATTTAAGATGTATACAGATACAAAGTTCATTATTACATCGTAATATCTAGAGATACATAGTTCTTACAACTCATTAGCCCAAGGCTAATACATAGATTTCATAACATAAAGTAAATAAATAGAAGTCTTCATCTTCATGTGCCATAGGCAAACATGTTGAGTGTAGACTCATAATCCTAATCTCCATCAGAGTAACCTGCAATATCATAAGTTACAGCCATAGAGGGTCAATACATTTGGAATTGTATTGGCAAGTGATACCATAGTAAAATAGTAACATCTATTAACTATGTGAATTTGGCTAAGTGTAGTTTAGGATGGCTTTGCTCAAAATAAGATTTTTCTTATTAGTTGAAAACACTAAGTTTTTTGTTTGACAAAAACACCCAAGGAACCACCAATAGACATTGGTGAACCTTTACCCTTGTTCAACCACAAGTTTTAACTTTGATAAATTGGGATGAGGAGATCCTTGATCATTTCAATGTCTTTGAGGCTCAAAATGTCCGTTACCGAGGACATGACTAAGTACTTAGGTTTTACCCTATCAAGAGGTGGTGCACTTTCCCCACAAGACTCGACCTGCATCAAGACGAGACTTTTTAGAAGCATTCTCTTAGACCACCATGGACGCGTTCCATCCTATCAACCCTACCACCAACTGTCCATCTGGCTAAGTTCTTGCAACCTAGTTGTTCAAGGAAGAGCACATATGCCATGTGGTTGCACTAAAAGCTTCTCAACACTAAACATCTGAAATCCCTTTGTTCCTGGTTGGCCATCCACAAGTGTGATACACAAGGTAAACCATATACATGGGCCTTGTGTAACCACTCAACACAAATCAATCTTTCCATTCCACCCAGGTGATTCATTCACATAGTTGTTTTAAAAACATAGTCATAAACTTTGCATAATATCATAGCATGAATATACCACCCTTGAAATCTACTAGCTAGGATAATGATGCTAATCATAACAAGTCTCCTAACTTAGAATAATTCTACTAAGGCAATATATATAGGATTCCCATGGCATAGCATATACTTATAAAAATCTTCATGCAAATCCTACTCAAAATATCACTAATGCATAGTTAAAATAGTAGGACAAAAGATGAAGCATCACTTTCCTTGGTAGTTGGGGGAATAGGAACAATCCTCACAATCATAATCACCAAAATCTACACATAAAATCATAACACCAATTTCACATTCAATATACAAACAAAAATACATATGAATGCATGCAAATGCAATGGAATGATTTTACACACTAAATAAATCAAGCTAAATAGTACTAAACATAAAGTAAACTTTCTAAAGTCTAAATAAACCAAAATTTACTCTAAAACAATTTTCTAAACATTTTATTTATAACCAAAATAAGCCTACAAATATTTCTGTGTAAAATCCTAATTTTACAGAAGCAAATGGCCAAAACAAGGACATAGTTGTTTAGGGCTCATTTTTCTGAATCCATTGATATATAATTTGTAATTTTTCGACAAATAGATCAAAATTTATTGAATTTACAAGTCTGAATATCTAATAGATCAAAAATCAGATTTTAAAACAAAACCAGTGACACGCGGCGCTTCCTGATTGGTGCGTACCAGTTCGCGTTGGATCACGCTTCTGCATCGTTGGATTTAAGTTAGATCTAACACTCCAGATCTAACTGTACCTATTAGATAAATGATCTAATTTAAACCGCTGGATACAGATCTAAAGGCCTAGATCTATCTGAGCAAAGTCTGGCGGCGCGCATGGCTCTGGCGGTGGCGACGGCATTGCCGGTGACATACCGGTGATTCTAGGGGGACAAGGGGTGGTGGATATGCTTACCAGAGTTGCGTGAACGCGGTGAAGCTCAATGTGTGTTCGGCTTGGATAGGGGCGCATAGACACGGGCTCGGGAGCTCATCGGAGTTCCCATTGGCGTCGGGTGTTCACTGGTGGAGACGAAGGCGTCAACCTGGTTCACCAAAAGGAAAATGCTGGGCATTAGAAGGTGCACAAGGTCACGACGAACGCGATGGTGTGAAGCAGAGGGCAAGGGGCGCTCGGATTTTACCTTAATTTCTCACCGGAGACGAATGGCGCCTCGGGTGCATGCAGTTGTCAACGGGGACGGCGACCTAGGGCGATATAGGACAAACCAGAGGCGTGAGAAGATGCACAAGGGCAAGAGGGACACGTTCGCATGAACAAGAGGTAGAGGCGAACACGGAGCTCACCGAAATACTTCGCTGGAGTTGCTCGGTACTGTGGCGGTGCGAGCTGAAATTCGGGGAGCCTGGCGGCGCTGGGGGTTTGCAGTGTGAGGGTAAATGGTTGCAGAGGGGTGGTGATTAAGTAGCTGGAGCAGGGGCGAGGATCACGCAATGAATCAATGGTATTTAACAAATTAACGCGATCAACTATGGGAGAAGCAGCGAAGAGTTGGTCACGCACAGTTTGGGGCAGCAGGGGCTGGCGTGGCGACGGGGCCTAGTGGCAGTGAGAGTGTGGGTGCATGCGCGGGTGAGAGAGGGAGGAGAGGCGGGAAACCCCGGGTGGGCTCAGTGGGCTGCTGGGGCTTGCTAGGCCAGAATGGGTGCGCCTGTTTTATTTTTTTTCCTTTTATCCTTTTACTTTTCTGTTTTGATTTTCTAAATTGAATTTGAAATGCTATTTCAAATATGTTTGAATTCAAACTTTCACCAAGTTTTTGTACTTTGATCCTAGTGTCAAAAAGTGTGACAAACACAAGAATCCACTCAAAAATCATTTTGAGTTTATAAAATAAAATAAAAACCATGCCCCATATGTATATAATAAAAGGGGTATAAGTATGGTTCAAATAGGGTTTAAACTTTGAAAAAAATTATGCAAGATCAAAATGCCATGATGATATCAATATAATAACATGACTTTGCATTTGATGAAATTTGGGATGTTACAAATCTAACCCCCTTAAGATGAATCTCGCCGTCGAGATTTGGATTGTCTAGCAAATATGTGAGGGTGATCTTTCTGAAGGTCATCTTCTCTTTCCCAAGTTGCTTCTTCCTCGATATGATGATTCCAATGTACCTTGCAAAATTTGATAGTCTTAGTATGGGTGACACTTTCTGCTGTCTCAAGAATCTTGATAGGTGTAACATCCCAGATTTTATAATAGGATGTTACCAGAAGCATGCATCATCCTTGCATCATTGCATCCTACAAATGAAGTTGCATAAAAACCATACCATCAAAACCTACCAAAACCCCAATAAAGATTTCCCCTATGTGACCAAAAATGATGTAATCATGCTTGACCCTTCTAAAAGCTATGTAAGGATAATAATCTATAGTTCTATGATGACCACCTCCTTTTTACAAAAATTTAGAAATTGGTTTCATTGCTTTTGAACTTGATATGCAAAAGTTATTAAAGAATTAGTGAAACAGAAATGGAAAAGATAAAAGTATAAAAAAAACCTACTGCCTAACCTCTTTGGGGCTGCGCCCAAGCCACTAGCCAGCGTTGCCCAGCGCTAGCGCCCAAACCTCCGACTCGTGGCCATCGCTTCCTGCCCGTGACGGCCCGGGCCGAACCGATCGGAGGAGAATCCGTGACCCCTCGCCAAGTTTCGACGGCCATATAAACCCCGCGACCCTGCTGCCTCGAAACCCTAAAAATTTCTTGAACTCTCGCCGCCAAGCCGCCATTTGCAAACGCGTTTTCAATCTCGCCGGAGTAAGGCTCAGTCGAGCTCGGGCCATAGGATTCCGAGCCTCACCTCCACTTCTTTTACTCTCCGCGTGACACTCTCGTTCGACTCCCTCTTCTCACATTATTTTCGCCTTGTCCCTCGCAGTACCGCGCCCGCAATTTCTCGCCGGAGCAATGCCAGGGACGGAGAGCGTCGACGAAGTTCTGCCGACGGTCGGGGAAGCGAGGAGCGTCGCCGAGGATGCGAGCGTGATCGTGAGAACCTACTGGACGTCGTCGACTGCTTTGCCGCCTCAGAAACCTGCTAGTTCATTGCCGAGCAACACCACTGACCGCACCGCCGTTGTCTGCCTCCCCTCGCCACCGTCACCACCGCGGTAAGTCGCCGCCCTCCTCCCGTCCGTTAGATCAACGAGCTACGGCTCAGATTAGACGCAGGATCGAAGTTGTATCGACGAGTGGCGTTGCGCCACGTGGAAAATTACTAATCAGGGTCGCGTTAGCATGCCACATCAGCGCGCCGCGTCAGCGCCGCTCGCTTAGCTGGCCCAATGGGGAGCTGCCACTTGTCGCGACTTTATTAGGGTTAGATTTAAATTGGCAGATTATAGTTAAAACTTGGGAAATTCATAGAAATTCAACCGTTTGGCCAAATTTTGCATACAATATACTGTTGGATTCACAAAATTGTGTAGAACACAGATCTGTATTAATATTACAAGTTTGCAGTAGGATTTTATGTGTAGAGTTTAATCTCTAGATTTGAGTGTTTAATTCATAGAAAAATAATTAAAACCCCGTTTCAGTTGTTTCTTGTCGAGTTGACTTTGTTTTCACAAAACCTACTGAAAAAATTATAAAACCTTGCTTAAGAGCTTTAGATTTGATTCGGGGCTAATTAGATGGTGGGATCTCCTTGTGAGCCTATGAATTAGAATAATGACCCAAATCAATTTAAACCTATGGGAAATCAATACTAATGACATCCCTAACACAATTGCTATCCAATTAAACTACCTTGGTCAATTTAGAAAACAAATCTTGCATAATTACCATGTTGCATGCATGCATGTTATCTCTGTGGCATAGTTTGTGCAAGTTGTGATTAGATCTATGTTTGTGTTTCGTTAGATTGTTCGGAGTGCGCTGAGGAGTACTGTTGTGTAGAGTGCTGCTCAGATCAAGGCAAGTTACACCACCTGTTCATAATTTTTGTCCCAGTTTTGATTCTATGCATGTGATCTTCAAAATTCTGTAGTAGTGCATGTGTAGGATGTTCTAGTAGAGTTTTTCCTTAGTATTATTTTGCAAGTGCGATGATTTTGTAGTATGCCATGATTAGCTCTATACTTAATATTTTCCCCTCCTAATATGTTCCCTGTTTTGCTAAGTTTTGCTTGCTATGCTATATATATGTAAAGTACCGTTGGGGGTTCGAAAGACAATGAATTTTTCTAAGTATAAAGGCTCTCTTGAGCAAACTTTTCTCCTAAAATCCACTTCAAAATAAAACTAAGTTTTCTTTTGGGCGGAATGGTTGTCCGGACAACGAGTGAAATTTTGGTGGAGGACGGCCACCCACGAATCAAAGAAGTCTGCCATGTTTCAGAATTCAGAAGCTTCTAGTGCAACCACAATACATATGGGCTCTGTCTTGGCCTAGTACTTAGTGGGGAACCTCACCTGGGTACCAACATTTAGAGGTTCTTGGCATGGTTGGGTCCAAAAGGTAGATGGGCTACTAAGGGAAAGTCTCGCCATGGTCTTGTCTGTAAAAGGACTTGATCTTGGATTGTGGGTAAAGTGCACCAAACTCTCGAGAGTATTGCAATCTGATCGATCAGCCGTGTTCATGGAAATAGAACAACGTTGAGCATCTGAAGGATGGAGCCTCTGAAGGATCTTCCTCTCTCTCTTTCAAATCCTAAAGTTTTCTAAAAACCCAAGGAGTGAGTCATATCGCTATAGGGAGGGTTTTGGGAACTTGGTGAGTAATATCCAAGTGTTAGGTTGTTTGGACACTTGGTGAGTAATATCCTCGTGTGCCATTCGACCATATATTACTAAAACAAAAGTTTACAAAGTAGGGAAATCTTCTCTTCTTCTCCATACTTAAGAAAACTAGCTTTGAGCAAATAAACTCTACAGCCTAAACTAGCCTTGCATGTAGAGTTAGTCTTTTCTTTTCCTTGGTGTAATTTGCCAATACATTCAAAGTATTGACCCAACTTGTTGGCTGCACGTCTTATGTGCATAATCCGAAGATTGAAAGGTGCGTAATGATCACGAGTCTACACTCGACAAGCCTGGGGCGTTGATGGACTCAAGCCGTTTTATGTTTTCCGCTGTTATTTGAGCTAGCTTAATGCTAAGCATATTTGTAATAAATTCATACTCTGGATTCTGCTTGTAATAATGACTTTGTGTTTTACATGATATTCATCGACTGTGAGTGCTAGCTATTGATCCAGGGACTAGCATGTAAATCATAGGGACTTAGGATCTTTATTGATCCAGGGTCACTACAAATGGTATCAGAGCACATCGTTGCCTGTAGGAAGTGACCCTAGGATTGGAACCACCTTTAACTTATGTGCCTTACTTGCTTTTCCTTCTAAGTTATTTTCGCACTTCTATTACCTGCTTTCCTCTACTTGTTTAAGTATCTAATCTTCACTCTTCTAACTTAAGGATGACAAGCTTCCTCTACGACACCGTTGCGGACATCGAGCCCCTTCGCTTTGGTGGATGCCTCATGGACCTTCTCACGCGTTTGGACCTTCCCCTGCCAACAATCAAGGGAAGCACAATGAAGAAACTCCACAAGGACGGCTGTTGGGGAGTCAAAGTCATCCAGCCAGGATAAGAGCGAGGCAAGAACTCGGAGGAAGACATAGCAATCCACATTGTTAGTGACTCCAAGGAGAAGGCCCTTAGCATTAGCTTGCAGCAGCTCATTGGTCGCCTATGTGGACGTCATCATGAGGCTCTCCAAGGACACTGCGGCGGTCTTTTTGGAAGACGAGATGAGTAAGGAATTCCCATGGAGTTAACCTTTGAGGAAAGGACTTCTACCAAGCGCCGAAGGACCCAATATCAAGACTTGGAGTTCCACATCCATGACCTTGAAAAAGGTAGCTTCCTCGAAATGTTAAGGAACGATGAGCTATGCGCTCTCATCAAGGAGAAGGAGGAAATGATCAAGCAGCAGGAGGAGGCAATGAAGCTCCAAGAGATAAAGTTCCAGGACCAAGAGAAGAAGTTCGCTAACCAAGAGAAGAGGGTGATAAATAAAAACAAGAGGATTAGGGAACTCAAGCAGGAGATCGAGGGAACTAAAGTGCAAACCGAAGGCCTTTGCAAGATAATCAATGATGTGCGTGCTTCCAAGAGGGACTTGGCAAATCAACTTGAAGCCGCAAAGAAGTCTCTAGTGGAGGAACTACAAGGCGAGAAGGAGGGACTTCAGGAGAATCTAGAAGCCACTACCAAGAAGCTGCAGGATGAGATAAAGAACCTCCAAGAGAAGCTTGAAGCCACCACAAAGGAGATGGAGTTGTACAAGACAATCCTAGAGCAGGAAGGCTCCTCGTTCGAGGACAAGGAAGAGGAAGGCGTGGAAGATGTGTAGTGGTTGGACCACCTTTCAATTCTATAGTAGAACGTTATTCGCAATTGTATCAAATATCAAGACATATTTGGTTTAGTTAAACTTGGAATGATTTCTGTGTTAAGTTTGTGCTTTGTGTCTTGTGTGCCTTGTGTGTTTTCATAAGGGTAGGAGTTTACTACTTAGTCATTCTGTCTATTTCTTAACTTGTCTCTCAAACCCCACAGATGCCGCCAAGACGTGCGAACACCAAAATTCCTCCAGAAATTGCACAACTTCTGGCCACTTAGAACCAGCTGATCCAACTACTCACCCAGAACATGCAAAACAACAACAATAACGCGCCACCTCCGCCACCACCACCTCCACCACCACCTCAACAGGATCGCTTGAATCGTTTTTTGAGGTTGAACCCACCTAACTTCACTAGCAGCGCTGAACCAATCATCACAGATGACTGGCTCCGTACAATTAACAAGAAGTTAGATACTGTGCAAGCTGTCGGATCCGACAGGGTACGTTATGCCGCGCATCATCTTGAAGGACCGGCTGCAGAATGGTAGGATAACTACCAAGTCACCCACCCGGATATTGATGCTATCACTTGGGATCAATTTGAGTTAGCTTTCCACACTCATCATGTGGCTGCTGGTGTCATGACTCTGAAAAGGCGCGAGTTTCGCGACCTACACCAGCTGCACCGTTCTGTCACCGAGTATGGTGAGATTTTCAACAAGCTAGCCCATTATGCACCCGATGATGTCTCCACTGATGCCAAGAGGCAGGAGGAATTCTTAAGAGGACTCAATGATGAGATATCTATTCAGCTTGTAGCTCAGAAATTTGACAACTTTCAGGAACTCTTGGACAGAGCCATTGTCTTTGAATCCAAAAGAAAGAACATAGAAAATCGCAAGAGGAAGTCTAACCCTCACAAGCACTCCGTTTCGTACCAGAAGCAGCGCACCTCCTCACCACCACCTTATAACAATAATGGCCACAACCATAACGGTCATCACCATGGCGGCCACAAACACAATGGGCATAAAAGCCGCAATGGGAATGTCAGCAATGGAAAGGATCTCAGTGAGGTGACATGCTTTAAGTGCAACAAGACAGGGCACTACGCAACCACTTGCCCTGAGAAGAAGAATGACAATGGCAATGGGAATGGAAATGGACACAACCATGGCAATGGAAACGGGAAGAAGCCAAATCCGTTTGTCAAAGCCACGATGAATGATGTCTCTATGGAGGATGCTTGTGACGCACCGGACTCCATGATTGGTAAGTTCAAGCTCACTTCTATTCCCGCAGTTGTTCTTTTTGATACAGGTGCATCGCATTCATTCATATCAAGGGTATTTGTGGATAGAGGCAAGATACCTACAGATACTATAAACTCTCCTCTAAGGATAAGTTCTCCTGGAGGAGAAATAGTGGCAAACTCTGGTTGCCGGGGATTAGAACTAAGGACTGGGACACACATCTTTCCCACAAGTCTAGTAGTTCTGGAGTCACAAGGATTAGACATAATCTTGGGCATGAATTGGATGACCGAATATGAAGGAGTCATAGATTGTGCCAAAAGGACTGTCACGCTCACAACACCGGAGGGGAAGAGGATTCATATCAAGTCAAATTTCGCACTTAAGCAAGTCATGGTGAACTCTCTTAAGGGAGTTAGCTTGGAGGATGTACCTATTGTGAAGGAATACCCAGATGTCTTTCCGGAAGAGTTACCCGGGATGCCTCCCGACCGTGATATCGAGTTCCTCATTGACTTGATGCCAGGCACAGGGCCGATAGCTAAGAGACCGTACAAGATGGATGTGGACGAGTTGAAGGAACTCAAGAAACAGCTTAGGGAACAATTGGACAAGGGATTCATTCAACCCAGCACGTCATCTTGGGGAGCACCTGTCCTATTCGTGGAAAATAAGGATAAAACTAAGAGGCTGGTTGTGGACTACCGCTCGTTGAATGAAGTGACGATCAAGAATAAGTACCCTCTGCCTAACATCAATGACCTGTTTGACCAGTTAAAGGGAGACAGTGTGTTCTCAAAGATCGATCTGCGATCAGGCTACTTTTAGCTAAAGATTCGAGAACAGGATGTGCCCAAAATAGCCTTCACCACAAGATACAGATTGTATGAGTACACCGTGATGTCGTTTGGTCTAACCAATGCCCCGGCATACTTCATGACCATGATGAACAAGGTGTTCATGGAATATTTGGACAAGTTTATCGTGGTATTCATAGATGATATACTCATATACTCCAAGGATGAGAAGGAACATGAGACGCATCTACGCCTAATTATGGAGAAACTAAGAGAACACAAGTTGTATGCCAAATTCAGCAAATGCGAATTCTGGTTAAAGGAAGTGGGATTCCTTGGTCATGTTGTGTCGGCAAAAGGAGTCGCCGTAGATCCTAGTAAGGTAGCTTCCGTAACGGAATGGGAGTCATCCAAGAATGTGGGAGATATTAGGAGTTTCTTGGGCCTCGCAGGATACTACCGGAGGTTCATTGAAAACTTTTCCAAAATAGCAAAACCCATGACGGAACTTTTGAAGAAGGAAAAGAAATTCCTATGGACCGAGGCATGTGAAGCAAGCTTTCAAGAGTTGAAGAAACGTCTCGTAACGACACCAGTTCTATGTCTACCTGATATCCAAAAGGATTTTCAAGTCTATTGTGACGCTTCTCGACAAGGACTTGGAAGTGTATTGATGCAAGATGGGAAAGTGGTATCCTATGCCTCTCGACAACTTAAGAACCACGAACACAACTACCCCACACATGATTTGGAACTTGCGTCTGTGGTACATGCACTCAAGGTATGGAGACACTACCTCATGGGGAAACATTGTGATGTGTTCACAGATCATAAGAGCTTGAAGTACATCTTCACCCAAAAGGAGTTGAATATGAGGCAAAGAAGATGGCTTGAACTGATTAAGGATTATGACTTAGATTTATAGTACCACCCCGGAAAAGCAAATGTGGTAGCCGACGCCTTAAGTCGTAAAGTTTATGTGAATGGACTTACCGCAGGGGAACTTCCAGAGGATTTATGCAAGCAATTCAAGGATCTCAGGATAGAAATAGTTCCGAAAGGACACATAGCGACTATGGAAATAGTGTCTACTTTTCAAGAGAGAATCAAGGAAGCACAAAAGGGAGATAAAGAATTGGAAGAAATAAGAGTCGAAATAAGTGAAGGAAAGACAAAAGAATTTCGTCTGGATGAACAAGGAACCCTTTGGTATGGAAAGCGTTTGTGCATTCCCAATGACCCCGATATCAGGAAGTTGATCTTACAAGAAGCTCACGATTCACCTTACTCAATTCATCCAGGTAACACGAAGATATACATGGATGTGAAGGATAGATTTTGGTGGAATAACCTAAAAAGAGAAATTGCCGAGCATATTTCTCTATGTGACGTATGCAATAGAGTTAAGGCCGAGCTTCAGAAACCGGCCGGATTTCTACAACCGCTACCTATACCCGACTGGAAGTGGGATAAGGTAGGCATGGATTTTATCACGGGATTGCCCCGGACTCGTTCAAGTTTTGATTCTATCTGGGTAGTGGTGGACCACTTTACCAAGGTGGCTCACTTCATCCCCGTAAAGACCACATATACAAGTGCTAAGGTTGCCAAGATATATATGTCAGGGATTGTAAGTCCGCATGGTGTCCCTAGGGGAATTGTATCAGATAGAAGAACCCAGTTCACCTCAAAGTTTTGGCGACAGTTACATGAGTCTCTTGGAACCAGACTAGAATTCAGTACTGCTTTCCACCCTCAAACAGATGGCCAAACAGAAAGGGTGAACCAGATTCTGGAAGATATGTTGAGAGCTTGCGCACTAGACTATGGGTCTAGTTGGGATGATAACCTGCCGTATGCTGAGTTGTCATACAACAACAGCTACCAGACAAGTATCAAGATGGCTCCGTTTGAAGTTCTATATGGCAGGAAGTGTAGGACTCCGCTGCTATGGAGTGGAGTTGGTGAACATAGTCTTTTTGGACCTGAATTGATCAAGGATGCCAAAGAAAAGGTACGGCATATTCAGGATAGGCTAAAGGTAGCCCAATCCTGACAAAAGAGTTATGTTGATTCCAAGCGCAGAGATGTGGCTTATAAAATAGGGGACCGTGCGTACCTCCGAGTTTCACCACTGTGAGGAGTTAAGAGGTTTGGAATCAAGGGTAAGTTAGCCCCACGATTCATAGGACCATATAAGGTTCTGGCCCGTAGAGGAGAAGTTGCTTATCAGTTGGAGTTACCAGAAGGACTAATAGTTCATGATCTGTTTCATGTGTCACAACTAAAGAAGTGTCACCCGGAAATGGCCGAAACACCGCTAAGAGATACAGTTCCCCTGGAGGAGATTCAATTGGAGAATGACCTTACCTATGAGGAAAAACCCATCAAAATACTGGAAACAACCGAAAGGATTACCCGCACAAAGAATATTAGATTCTGCAAAGTCCAATGGAACCACCATTCCGAGGAAGAAGCCACGTGGGAACGTGAAGAAGATTTGAAGGCAGAACACCCACACCTATTTGCTAGCCAGCCCGAATCTCGGGGACGATATTCTTCTTAAGGGGGGTAGGTTTGTAACATCCCAGATTTTATAATAGGATGTTACCAGAAGCATGCATCATCCTTGCATCATTGCATCCTACAAATGAAGTTGCATAAAAACCCTACCATCAAAACCTACCAAAACCCCAATAAAGATTTCCCCTATGTGACCAAAAATGATGTAATCATGCTTGACCCTTCTAAAAGCTATGTAAGGATAATAATCTATGGTTCTATGATGACCACCTCCTTTTTACAAAAATTTAGAAATTGGTTTCATTGCTTTTGGACTTGATATGCAAAAGTTATTAAAGAATTAGTGAAACAGAAATGGAAAAGATAATAGTATAAAAAACCTCTTGCTTAACCTCTCGGGCTGGGCCACCCACTAGCCAGCTGCTGCCCAAGCGCTAGAGCCCAAGCCGCCAGCCATGCCTACTGCTTCCCTTGACAGGCCGGCCCATCGTCATCCCTTCCTCCTCCTTGAAACCTCATCGCCGCAGTTTGCTGAACAGACTCCGACCGAATCGGAGGAGAAACCATGACCCCCTCGCCAAGTTTCGAAGGCCATATAAACCCCATGACCCCGCTGCCTCGAAACCCTAAAAATTTCTCGAACTCTCGCCGCCAAGCCGCCGTTTGCAAATGCGTTTTCAATCTCGCCGGAGTAAGGCTCAGTCGAGCTCGGCCAAAGGATTTCGAGCCTCACCTCCACTTCGTTTCCTCTCCGCGTGACCCTCTCGTTCGACTCCCTCTTCTCACATTATTTTTGCCTTGTCCCTCGCAGTACCGCGCCCACAATTGCTCGCCGGAGCAACGCCGGGGACGGAGAGCGTCGGCGAAGTTCTGCCGACGGTCGGGGAAGCGAGGAGCGTCGCCGAGGACGCGAGCGTGATCGTGAGAACTTGCTGGACGTCGACGACTGCCTCGCCGCCTTGGAAACCTGGTAGTTCGTCGCCGAGCACCACCACTGACCGCACCGCCGCCGTCTACCTCCCCTCGCTGCCGTCGCCACCGCCGTAAGTCGCCGCCCTCCTCCCGTCCGTTAGATCAACGAGCTACGACTCAGATTAGACGCAGGATCGAAGGGGTATCAGCGAGTGGCATTGTGCCGCGTGGCAAAGTCCGCGTCAGCGCCGCGTCAGCACGCCACATCAGCGCCGCTCGCTTAGCTGGCCCAATGGGGAGCTGCCACTTGTCACGATTTTATTAGGGTTAGATTTAAATTGGCAGATTATAGTTAAAACTTGGGAAATTCATAGAAATTCTACCGTTTGGCCCAATTTTGCATATAATATACTGTTGGATTCACAAAATTGTGTAGAACACAGATCTGTAATAATATTACAAGTTTGCAGTAGGCTTTTCTGTGTAGAGTTTAGTCTCTAGATTTGAGTGTTTAATTCATAGAAAAATAATTAAAACCCCATTTTAGTTGTTTCTTTTCGCGTTGACTTTTTTTTCACAAAAACCTACTGAACAAAATTATAAAAACTTGCTTAAGAGCTTTAGATTTGATTCGGGGCTAATTAGATGGTGGGATCTCCTTGTGAGCCTATGAATTAGAATAATGACCCAAATCAATTTAAACCTATGGGAAATCAATACTATTGACATCCCTAACACAATTGCTATCCAATTAAACTACCTTGGTCAATTTAGAAAACAAATCTTGCATAAGTACCATGTTGCATGCATGCATGTTATCTCTGTGGCATAGTTTGTGCAAGTTGTGATTAGATCTATGTTTGTGTTTCGTTAGATTGTTAGGAGTGTGCTGAGTAGTACTGTTGTGTAAAGTGCTGCTCGGATCAAGGCAAGTTACACCACCTGTTCATAATTTTTGTCCCAGTTTTGATTCTATGCATGTGATCTTCAAAATTCTGTAGTAGTGCATGTGTAGGATGTTCTAGTAGAGTTTTTCCTTAGTATTATTTTGCAAGTGCGATGATTTTGTAGTATCCCATGAGTAGCTCTATACTTAGGATTTTCCCCTCCTAATAGGTTCCCTGTTTTGCTTGCTATGCTATATATATGTAAATTACCGTTGGGGGTTCGAAAGACAATGAATTTTTCTAAGTATAAAGGCTCTCTTGAGCAAACTTTTCTCCTCAAATCCACTTCAAAATAAAACTAAGTTTTCTTCTGGGCGGAATGGTTGTCGGGACAACGAGTGAGATTTTGGTGGAGGACGGCCGCCCAGGAATCAAAGAAGTCTGCCATGTTTCAGAATTCAGAAGCTTCTAGTGCAACCACAATACATATTGGCTCTGTCTTGGCCTAGTACTTAGTGGGAAACCTCACCTGGGTACCAACATTTGGAGGTTCTTGGCACGGTTGGGTCCAGAAGGTAGAGGGGCCACTAAGGGAAAGCCTCGCCATGGTCTTGTCTGTAAAAGGACTTGATCGTGGATTGTGGGTAAAGTGCACCAAACTCTCGAGAGTATTGCAATCTGATCGATCAGCCGTGTTCACGGAAATAGAACAACGTTGAGCATCTGAAGGATGGAGCCTCTGAAGGATCTTCCTCTCTCTCTTTCAAATCCTAAAGTTTTCTAAAAACCCAAGGCGTGAGTCATACCGCTATTGGGAGGGTTTTGGGAACTTGGTGAGTAATATCCAAGTGTTAGGTTGTTTGGACACTTGGTGAGTAATATCCTCGTGTGCCATTCGACCATATATTACTAAAACAAAAGTTTACAAAGTAGGGAAATATTCTCTTCTTCTCCATACTTAAGAAAACTAGCTTTGAGCAAATAAACTCTACAGCCTAAACTAGCCTTGCATGTAGAGTTAGTCTTTTCTATTCCTTGGTGTAATTTGCCAATACATTCAAAGTATTGACCCAACTTGTTGGCTGCACGTCTTATGTGCAGAATCCGAAGATTGAAAGGTGTGTTGGGATCGCGAGTCTACACTCGACAAGCCTGGGGCATTGATGGACTCAAGCTGTTTTATGTTTTACTCTGTTATTTGAGCTAGCTTAATGCTAAGCATATTTGTAATAAATTCATACTCTGGATTCTCCATGTAATAATGACTTTGTGTTTTACATGATATTCATCGACTGTGAGTGCTAGCTATTGATCCAGGGACTAGCATGTAAATCATAGGGACTTAGGATCTTTATTGATCCAGGGTCACTACAATAGGTTTCTCTTCATAAGTGAGATCACTCTCCAACTGAACTTCTTCCAATGGTATAGTATCCTTCAATGAAGTTTCTTCCATCTCCGGATGACACTTCTTCGACTAACTCACATGAAACACATTGTGAACTGCAGACAGTGATTCAGGAAATTCAATCTCATAAGCCACTTCTCCTTTGTGGCTCAAAATCTTAAACGGTCCAACATATCGAGGTGCCAATTTTCCTTTGAATCCAAATCTCTTCACACCACGAAGTGGTGAGACTCTAAGATAAGCTCTATCACCTACTTCATAGGTGACTTCTCTATGCTTTGGATCTGCATAGCTCTTTTGTCGGGACTGGGCTATCTTCAATCTATTCTTTACCAATCTGACTTTCTCTTCGGCTTCCTTGATCAGTTCTGGTCCGAACAAATTTCTTTCTCCTACTCCACTCCATAGTAATGGCATAGTACACTTCCTTCCATAAAGGAATTCAAACGGAGCCATCTCTATGCTCGATTGATAGCTTTTATTGTAAGAAAATTGTGCGTATGGCGGACTTTCGTCCCAACTGGATCCATAATCTAGTGCACAAGCTCTCAACATATCTTCCAAAATCTGATTGGTCCTTTCTGTTTGTCCATCAGTCTGAGGATGAAAATTTGTGCTGAATTCTAGTCTTGTTCCCAATGATTCATGTAGTTGTCGCCAAAAATGCAAAGTGAACTGAGTTCCTCTATCAGACACAATACTCTTAGGTACTCCATGTAGACATACAATTCTATTCATATAGATCTTGGCCAATTTAGCACTTGTATAGGTAGTCTTCACGGGTATGAAATGAGCCACTTTAGTTAGGCGATCCACAACAACCCATATGGAATCATATCCAGATCTGGTCCTCGGCAATCCGATGATAAAATCCATACCAATCTTATCCCACTTCCAATCAGGTATAGGTAGTGGTTGCAATAACCCTACCGGTTTCTGATGTTCCGCTTTCACTCTACTACACACGTCACACAAAGAAATGTGTTCCGCAATATCTTTCTTGAGATTGTTCCACCAAAATCTTTCCTTCACATCCATGTACATCTTGGTGTTACCTGAATGAATGGAATATGGTGAATTGTGTGCTTCTTGCAGAATCAATTTCCAAAGTTCCGGATCTTGTGGGATGCAGATAGGTTTTCAATACCATAAGGTACCTTGTTCATCTTCATGGAATCCTTTAGCCCTTCCTTTACTAATTTTACCTTTAATCTCCTCTATTTCCTTGTCCAACTTTTGGGCTTCTTTAATCCTATCCAATAGTGTTGGTTGAACTTCCAATGACATGAGATATCCTTTAGGAACTATCTCCAATCTTAGCTCTTTGAATTGAGCACACAAATCATCTGGAAATTCTCCTTTAGTGAGACCATTCACATAAACTTTACGGCTTAAAGCATTCGCTACAACATTTGCTTTACCGGGATGGTATTGCAAGCTCAAGTCATAATCCTTGATAAGTTCTAACCAACTTCTTTGTCGCAAGTTGAGTTCCTTATGGGTGAAAATATATTTCAAACTTTTGTGATCAGTGAACACTTCACAACGCTTTCCCAAAAGGTAGTGTCTCCATGTTTTGAGTGCATGGACAACAGAGGTCAACTCTAAATCATGAGTAGGATAATTCACTTCATGATTTTTGAGTTGTATCGAGGCATAAGACACAAATTTTCCTTCTTGCATTAAAACTCCACCTAATCCCTGATGAGATGCATCACAATAGACCTGAAAGTCCTTCTCTAAATCTAACAGACATAAGACTGGTGCTGACACTAGTCTCTTCTTTAATTCTTGGAAACTGGTTTCACAACCTTCTGTCCAATCAAACTTCTTCTCTTCCTTAAGTAACTCCGTCATTGGTTTAGCCACTTTCGAAAAATTCTCAATAAACCTTCTATAGTACCCGGCCAAGCCCAGGAAACTACGAACTTCTTTAACTGACTTGGGAGATTCCCATTCAGTTACAGCTGACACCTTTGCGGGATCGGCAACTATAGCATCTGCTGACACAATATGTCCAAGAAATCCAACTTCATTCAACCAAAATTCACACTTACTGAACTTGGCATACAACTTTTGCTTTCTGAGTTTCTCAAGAATCAAACAAAAATGTTCTTCATGCGCTCTTCTTTGCTCTTGGAATAGATCAATATGTCATCGATGAATACAATAACAAACTTGTCAAGAAACTCCATGAACACCTTGTTCATCATGTTCATGAAATAAGCTGGTGCATTGGTCAATCCAAATGGCATCACAATATACTCATACAATCCATACCTAGTGGTAAAAGTAGTCTTAGGTATGTCTTGCTCTCTAATCTTTAGCTAAAAGTAGCCTGATCGGAGATCAATTTTTGAGAACACACGAGCTCCTTCTAGCCAATCAAAGAGATCGTTGATTCTAGGTAAAGGATATTTGTTCTTTATAGTCACCTCATTGGGTGAACGATAATCTATGCATAGCCTTTGACTTCTATCCTTCTTCTCAACAAATAGAACTGGTGCACCCCAAGATGAAGAACTTGGTTGAATAAATCATTTCTACAACTGTTCTCCAAGTTGTTTCTTGAGTTCCTTCAACTCATCAACTGACATCTTATAAGGTCTCTTTTCTATGGGTCCAGATCCTGGCAGTAAGTCAATAAAAAAATTCCACATCTCTATCTGGTGGCATTCCCAGTAGTTCCTCCGGAAACACATCCGGGTACTCTTTCACCACTGGTACACTGTCTATGCTAACCTCCTCAAGAGAATTTAGCTTACTCCCTTTGGCTTCAAAGTTAGACTTGAACTTAATCCTTTTCTTATTCGGGGTTATGAGCGTAACCGTATGATTGGCACAATATATAACTCCATCGTACTTAGTCATCCAACACATTCCCAAAATTACATCCAATCCTTGGGAATCTAGGATTATCAGACTAACTGGAAACTTATAAATTCCAAACTCTATCACTAGATCATGACATCAAAAATTTACTATCATCTCTCCGCCTAGAGAGTTTACTTTAATAGGACATCCAATAGTTTCAGTTGGAAGTCTATTTTTGTCTACAAATGCTCTTGATATGAATGAATGCGATGCTCCGGTATCAAAAAGGACAAGTGCTGGAAAAGAATTAATCTTAAACTTACCAGCCATAGCATCATATTCCTCATAGATTTCCTCCACATTGATGTGGTTGACATGGCCCTTCTAGAAAGGGTTTGGCTTGTTGGCTCCATCAGTATTCTTTTCTAGGCATTCATTTGCATAGTTCCTAGTTTTCTTGCACTTAAAGCATTCAACCTGACTGATGTCCCTTTTAGCAGGCTGACTTCCATTGCCATTTCCCTTGTGATGGCTTTTGTGTCCACTCTTGTGGTTCTTATATCCACCATTGTCATGGATACGGTGATTCTTGTTATCATGGTGATGGGTACTGCTGTGGTGGCTATTATACTTCCCGTGTTTGTGGGATCCAGAACCTCCACTATCTTCACCGTGGAAACGCTTGTGAGACAATCCCGATCCATGCTTATCAAAGTGATGTTTCCTCTTCCTACTCTCCACCTTCTTCATCTTGCTTTCCAAGATGGTGGCTTTGTCACACAGTGATTGATAAGTTGGAACATATGCAACAGATAGCTGCATGCACATCTCATCATTCAGCCCTTCAAGGAATTTTTCCTTCCTCTTAGCATCAGTGTCAACATCATCTGATGCATAGCGGGCCATATTGTTGAACTCCTCAATGTATTCTGCCACACTGCAGTGGCGTCGCTTAAGGTTGTGAAATTCCTTCTTCTTCAAACCCATCACCCCTGAAGAGATATGAGCAGTGCAGAAACCATCCTCAAATATTGCCCAAGTCACATCTTCAATAGGAGTGGTGATTTGGAAATTATCCCACCATGTATCTGCTGGTCCTTCAAGCAGATGTGCTGCAAATCTAACCTTTTCCTCATCAGTGCAGCCCATAGTGACCAAGTCCTTGTTCACAGAATGTAACCAGTCATTGGCTACCATAGGATCAGTGGTTCCTAAAAACTTAGCAGGCCTCAACCTCAGAAACCTTGTAAGCATATCAAAGGCTGGTGGGTTGTTTTGATTGTTGTTGTTATTGTTGTTGTTGTTGTTGTTGTTGTTGTTGTTTTTTGGTTCTGATTCTGATTCGCCATGAACTGGGTCATCATTTGCATCAACTGAGTCTGGGCTGTCATCAGCTGCTGCATCTCATTGCCATTGTTTTTATTGTTGTTAGTTTTGGGATTGGCACGACGGGGAGGCATCTGTGGTTTCAATAAGGATAAGTAATGAGATATAACCCATAGATACATGCACATTACAACACATAGCACATTCACAATAAGCAAGCACAATAAACTCAGAGTTTAAACAATATGAACAACAAGTTTTGGAAAAGTAAACGCACTAGCATAGTCATCCACATGTTGGATGATCAATGCGACTAGATAAATAAATAGATGATAGATAGATAGATAGCCGAGTAGTCAACACTACTCATCCATGTCGACTTCCTCGTCCACTAGAGTAAGTCCTGTTGTCTCCATTGCTGCCTTGTACTCCTCCACGCTGGTGGTCAAAGCATCGAACTTCGCCCGGAGGGCTCTCTTCTGTGAGCGCAACCTCTATATCACTCCCTGCTGTGTCTCTAGCTCAAGATACTTGAGCTCTATCTCGGCCTTCATCTCATTGATCTTCTTGTTCCTATCCTGCACTCTCTTTTCTTGGTTCTTGAACCTCTTGTCTTGCTTCTCAAACCTAGCGTCCATTTCTTTTATGATCTCATCCTGCTTCGCGAAGGCCTTGTCCTTCTCCCTCAACTGGACCTGTAGCTCATCATTGCTAAGCATGACATTGGTCCTATCGGTGTCGGGGTGCCTAACAAGGCTCTCTAGGTCCTCAAGGTAGATACATACAGGCTCAATAGTATCTCTAGTGGCATCGTCATACACTATAGACTCTCCCTCCTCGTCACGTCTCCCAAATGGGTGGAAGTAGAGGCCCGTGAGCTCGATGGAGTGACATCCACAAAGGCGTCCAAGTAGCTCCTGCATGGCGACGTCGAGTCCCTTCTCCTTGTCATCATGCATAATCTTGAAGGCAATCTCCTGTTGGAATTATGCCCTAGAGGCAATAATAAAGATGTTATTATTATAATTCTTGTTCATGATAATGTTTATATTCCACGCTAGAATTGTATTAAGCGGAAACTTTAATACTTGTGTGGTTTGTGAACAACACCGTGTCCCTAGTACGCCTCTATGGACTAGCTCATTGATCAATGATGGTTAAGGTTTCCTAACCATAAACATGAGTTGTCAATTGATAATGAGATCATATCATTGGGAGAATGATATGATGGACAAACCCAAACTAAGCGAAGCAATTAGATCGTGTCATCGTGTTCGTCTTTGCGAAGCTTTTCTTATGTCAAATATTGTATTCCTTAGACCATGAGATAATACAACTCCCTGGTATCGGAAGAAAGCTTTGAGGTCATCAAACGTCATCCTATGAGAGGGTGATCATAAAGGTGTCTCTCGGTGTAATCGAAAGTACATTGGGTTGTATGTATCGAGATGGATTTATCCTCCCAAGTCGGAGAGATATACTTCGGGCCCACTCGGTAATCGATATCAACACCGCTTGCAAGCATGTGGTTAAGGAGTTAATCACAAAGTGATATCGGATTACGGAACGAGTAAAGTACTTGCTGTGAACGAGATTGAACTAGGTATGGCCAGTGCAAGCGATTGAATCTCGCAAGTAAAATATCGCGAGACGAAGGGAATATATATATGGGATTGATTGAATCCTGGCATCGTGGTTCATCTGATATGATCATCGATGAATGTGTGGGAGTCAATATGGGTTTCCAGACCCCGCTGTTGATTATTGATAGAAGATCATGTCTGCATATTCTCGAACCCGCAGGGTCACACACTTAACGTGTCTCGACGCTAGGATAGATTGGATAATTGGTTTATGAGTTTTTGTTCGGAGTCTCGGATGGGATCCGGGACATCATGAGAGGTTCCGGAGTGGTCCGGAGAATAAGATTCATATAAGGCAGTGCAGTTTTTGGAGTTCGGAATTGTTCCGGGTTAATCGGTATTGTACCGGAAGCTTCTAGAACCTTCCGGAAGGGGACCAACGTGGCCCCACCTTCCGGGAGGGGCATGGGCCTATGAGGGAGTGCCCTGGCCGCATTGGGCCAGGGGCACAAGGCCCCATAGGGCCCAGCCGGCCAAGAGGGTTTTAAACTCGAGATAGAGCTTCTAGAAGGGGGGGTTTCCTTGCCCCCCACTCCTCCTCCTTGGGGCCGCCGGTTTGGCTTGGGGGAGGGGCTAGGGCTGCGCCCACCCCTCTATATATAGAGGGCTGGGGTCTCACCAACCCCCTACACCTTCCCCTCCAACCCTAGCCGCCCTGCTTCCCTTCCTCTCTCCCTCCTGACTGTTTGTAGGCGAAGCCCTGCTGCAGAAATTCTCCACCATATACACCACGCCGTCGTGTTGTAGATCCAATCCATCTCTCCACCATACTTGCTGGTCCGAGGAAGGAGGAGACGTGGAGGTGCTGCACGTGTGCATCTCACGGAGGCACCGCCACTTGTGGTGCTAGATTGGATCAGATCGCGAGGAGGAGAAGCGAGTACGACTACATCACCCACGCTCTTAACGTTCTCACTGCGAATCTTCAAGGGTATGAAGATCTAATCCAATATCTCTCGTTGTTTGCATCTCCTAGATTAGATCTTGGCTTTCCCTCTGTTCGCATCCGTAGAAAATTTTGATTTACTATGCCACGAAACACATCATCTCCTTGGTAGGGGGCTCTGACTGGCGTCCTGGCTGGGAGACTTGAATCCCCATAAGTCCTTCCTCTCAAACTTCCGAAGCTGAAGTCCCTTAATACTCGGGAGGGGAATACCAAGCACACTGATAAGCTGCATGATAAGGGATCCAAAACGAGTCCCATTGAACTCCTCGGTGGTAGTGAGAACAAAGCTAGGCATATATTGCATAGGAAGGAGAAAATTAAAACAGCACAAGTAATGAGGAGAACACAAGATAGTAGAAACAAAATCTTACAACAAACACATAAATTATTTCAAACACACAAGTCATGGCATACAATCTTCAATCACAAACACTAAGGTTCAAACATAACTTAGACAAACTTTTGCCATACCACATAGGTTAGTATGATAAAATTTTATTAACGCGAGAAAACGGTAAGTGTGGTGGTCCAACTATTGGAGTTCGTCACAACTCTCACTCACTAATCAAGGTGGCTATTTGGGCATCCTTGGATGCAATCTGTTTGCCTTGATCACAAGACTCCCATACTATGTCTATGATATCCTCCCTTAGACGCTTGTTGGTAGCTTCTAAGTCTTGGGTATTCTTCTTCTCCTCTCTAAGGTCATTTTGAGTATTAAGCATTCTACACTCGAGTCTATCTCCAAGCTATTTGATGGCATTCCAAGCTGCATTCCTTGCAGAATCAAAGAATGACTTGTGCATTTTAGAGTTGGTGACCATGCAAAATCCCGACTCTTTGTGGTTGTCTTCCTTGTTTATGTACAAGTGAAGTTGTACCCACCAATACGCTTCTCCTTCATCCATCACGAGGAATCCTTTGTACACTGTTGCACCAAGTATCCCCATGGTAACCATAAGGTTCTTAAGTGCTTTGGGAAACTCCATCTCACACTCCAAATTCATGGTCATGAGTGGTCCCTTCTTGACGGCTTCGTTGATGGAGTTCATCTACAAATGGAGATAAGAAAGAAGATTAGGAGAAGTTTTACGAGATGAAAAGAGACAAGTGTAGAAATTTGTAAAGGAGTTTGCATTTCCTTGTGGTTTCCTTAGTCTAATCCATCTTAGGGTCATAATCCTACATGCAACACAGTGATCTGATACCATCTGTAAGACCCCGCCACTTAAGGTAAAGGCCCCTGTGATTGCAATGCTAGTCCCTGGATCGAATTGCTAGCATCCACAGTTTAAGATGAAGTACACAGATACAAAGGTCATTATTACATCGTAATATCCAGAGATACATAGTTCTTACAACTCATTAGCCCAAGGCTAATACATAGAGTCCATAACATAAAGTAAATAAATATAAGTCTTCATCTTCATGTGCCACAGGCAAACATGTTGAGTGTAGACTCATAACCCTAGTCTCCATCAGAGTAACCTGCAATATCATAAGTTACAGCCATAGAGGGTCAATACATTTGGAATTGTAGTGGCAAGTGATACCATAGTAAAATAGTAACATCTATTAACTATGTGAATTTGGCTAAGTGTAGTTTAGGCTAGCTTTGCTCAAAATAAGATTTTTCTTATTAGTTGAAAACACTAAGTTTTTTGTTTGACAAAAACACCCAAGGAACCACCAATAGACATAGGTGAACCTTTACCCTTGTTCAACCACAAGTTTTAACTTAGAGAAATTGGGATGAGGAGATCCTTGATCATTTCAATGTCTTTGAGGCTCAAAATGTCCGTTACCGAGGACACAGCTAAGTACTTAGGTTTTACCCTCTCGAGAGGTGGTGCACTTTCCCCACAAGACTCGACATGCATCGAGACGAGGCTTTTTAGAAGAATTACCTTAGACCACCATGGACGCGTTCCATCCTATCAACCCTACCACCAACTATCCATATGGCTAAGTTCTTGCAACCTAGTTGGTCAAGGAAGAGCCCATATGCCATGTGGTTGCACTAGAAGCTTCTCAACACTAAACATCTGAAATCCCTTTGTTCCTGGGTGGCCATCCACAAGTGTGATACACAAGGTAAACCATATACATGGGCCTTGTGTAACCACTCAACACAAATCAATCTTTCCATTCCACCCAGGTGATTCATTCACATAGTTGTTTTGAAAACATAGTCATAAACTTTGCATAATATCATAGCATGAATATACCACCCTTGAAATCTACTAGCTAGGCTAATGATGCTAATTGTCACATCCCAAGATTTTCCAAATCTTGTAATGTGAAAAATAAATAAACAAAATAAATTATTGTTGAATTTTAGGGTGAAAAGAAACTTTTGTTTCTAAATGGAAACTTAAAATCCCATCTTGAACAAACTTTAAAGTTTGAATCCAACAAAAATCCAAATCAAGAGAAATGCATTCCTCAATGTATGTATCTGGAAATTCAAACACTTGGAAAATAAATCCAAACCCTAAACCCTAATGGAATAAAAAATCATTTCCAAGTTATCTCCAAGCCTATGGATTTGATCCATATAAAATTTGTCAACAAACATTTACAATGATCAAGAAAAACAAATGGAAATATTATAAGACCATATAAATTGGTTTCACTTAATTTGGAGCCATAAATAAAATCTTATGAATATAATAAGATAAGGAAATTAAATTTCCAAAGCTAATAAAGAACCTATCTATAAAACCATACCAAATGGTGAGAAAATAATCCTAAATATATTTAAAAATATAAACAAATATTAAACAAGATTTTATAAATTGGAATCACCAAGTTTGGATCTCTAAATAAAAAGATATGGATTTTATAAGATGAAATAAGAAATATTAAATAAGGAATATTTAAAGACCAAATCAAATCTTGGCCAAATCCATAAGCAAATGGAATGAATATAATCCAAATCAAATAAAATAAAAGGATAAAGAATTACCAAAATAAAATAAAATGGCATTAACCATTCTATCCCTATGTTAATAAAGACAAATCTCTAATAGGAATAAATATATAATTCATGAGAGAATAGTATTTTGGAATTTACCCAAGTGAGATAAAAAGTGGTTTAATCCAACTTAAATTAAGATTAAAGAAATCTTCCAGATAAAATTTAGAGAATTAAAACTATATTTAATCCCATTGGAATTAAAACAAATACCCAATTCAAATGATTAATGAATCATATTAAAAATAATTCAAGATGAATTATTTTGACACCCTATTAATCAAATAAAATCCTACTGAAAAGATTTAGAAGGATTTATAAATTTAAATGGTGTTTGAAAATATTATTAAATCTTATTTGATTTAAAACTAGAGCCTATTTTGAATAATTAAAAAACCTTAAAAAGAATAAATAAATTATTCTTAAATGATTTCAGAATGTTTTATTAATCAGTGTTTCAAGCTACACAAAATTTTACAAAGGTTTGAATTCAAATGAGTGTTTGATTTGTTTATTCAAAATCACAGATTTAAAGAAAAGGGAAAAGGAAAAACAAACAGAACAAAAAAAATGTGAAAAGGAGCAGCCCAGCCAGCTAGCCCACTAAGCCCAACTCGCAGCCCACCTCACCCCTCTCTCCCCGAAACGTTTTCTCACTCAGACACAAACCCACAACATCGCTGACCGATGGACCCCATCTCCCCACTCCTCTCTCACGCTGCCAAGCGGACCCCACCGCCAGCTCACCTCGTCGTCAACCCCGCGACCCCTTCATCCCCAAACCTTGCTGCGGTTTCTGTCGTGATTGCGCCCTTCAATTCGCGTTAAACGGCCGATTAATCGCTCGCTACAACGACGCCCTCTTAAACGCCTCCCTCTTCTCCCCTAGACCTCACCCCCAGGAGCCACCAGGCCGCTGGAATTTTTACCTCAAAGCTCCTCTGTCCGACGACACTCCGGCGACAATTCCGGCTGAACCCTGCCGCCCTAGCCTGCTCAACCACACTAGCTTGCTCCCCATAGTTCACTGCATCTCCCCGTAGTGCCATCTCGTCCCCGCGCGCCCTAGAACTTCGGCAACGATGACGACCACCGCCGCCACCGTCTGCCTCCGCTCTGTCAGCCTTTCCCGGTGAGTGCTGACCGCCATTCTTCCTCTCGATGATGCACGCATGATCGCCAACCTCGTGCACAGCTAATGCCGTTCTTACTTTGTCTTTTTGTGCACCGTAGCATCGCCGCCGTCGACCGACCGCATTCGACGCCGAGAACTCGTGAGAGATTCACGTTGATCTCCAGCATGTCCCGACGAACACGGTGAGCATACCCTCCCTTCCCCTAGCTTCCTGGAATATCCATAGTGCCGCCGCCCGAGCATCGCCGCCGCGTGCCACCGTCGTCGCGCCGCCAGTTAGTGGCAGGCTATTGGTAGCCGTCCGATCCAGATCGTAGTGACGCGATAGATTCATTTAAATAAAACGGTATGGATGGATCTATGCCGCATGATCGTTATTAGATCCAACGCCTCACAGAGCCGATCCATGCGAACCGGTACCAACTAGTAGTATCACGCCACGTGGCCTTTGTTTGATTTAAAAACTAGAAACTTATCTAATTGATGTTCCAAATTGAATAATTCATAACTTTTAATCTACACGTCCAAATTTTGCAAATTTTATATCAATGGATTCATCAAGACAAGCCCTAGCCAACCATACACTTTGTTTAGTAAAAAGCTTCTGTTAAATTGTTTGTTTTTGCAGAAACTTGTGTATGCATGTTTAGGATATAAAAATTGTTCTAAAATGTTTTTGAGGATAAAAACTTTGGCAAATGGTTTGTTTTGAACCTACTGACCTTAGGAATCGAATAGTGGTTTCAAAAATGTATTTGGTGAAGCAAAAGAATAAATCTTGGATTTAAACCATTTCTAGTCAAATAAAAAATATGGCTTAATCATTAAAAATGGTTTTGGAAGAAAACCTTTGAGAAATGATTTGGAAATAAACTCTCTGACCCTAAACAGAAGGTTTTATGGTTTGAAAGCATATTTTGTGAAACTTATAGATTAATGCCTTATTAAAAACATTTCTACACCACATAAAATGATACCTTGTTCTAAAAATGGTTTATGAAGTAAAACCTTTTGCAAATGGTTTTGCCACTTTATAAAATGACCATTAGGTGTTTTCAAATATTTATGAACCATTAGAAACCACTTTTACAAATAAAACAACCCCTTGCATGCTTGCATGCATTGTTTTGTTTCTATCATTTTATGTGATGAATTGCTTGAATGGTAGATTGAAATATTGTTTGCTTGATTGAATTGTAGTGATTTGAAGTGAGTGAACCTATACTCTCTACCAAAAAGGCAAGTGATGCTTCATACTTTTGTCCCATTATTTTCACTATGCATTAGTGATATTTCTAAGTAGGACTTGCATGGAATTTTGCTAAGTGTAAACTATACCATGGGAAATCCTAGTAGATGAAACCTTAGTAGAAATTTCCTAAGTTAAGATTCCTACTACTATCATGCTTAGCTTAGATAATAGAAAACAAGGGTGGAATATATATTCATGCTATGAAATATTTCTAAGTCTGTGGACTTGTGTTTTGTTTAATAAAACAACTAAGTAAATGAATCACCTGGGTGGAATGGAAGGAATGGTTTGTGTTGAGTGGTCATGCAAGTCCAGTATGCTGGGGGAAAACTTGGGCATCACCAAGTCCAGTATGCTGGGGAAAACTTGGTGTCTCACTTGTGGATGGCCACCCAGGAACAAAGAGATTTGCGATGTCAAATGTTGAGAAGCTTCAAGTGCAACCACATGGCATTATGGGCTCTGCCTGGATCATATAGGTTGCAATAACTTAGCCAAATGGACAGTTGGTGGTAGGGGTTTGATAGGTTGGAACGCGTCCATTCTGGTCTAAGGGAAGGCTTCTGAAAGACCTTGTCTTGGTGAAACCAAGTCTTGTGGGGAAAGTGCACCACCTCTGCAGAGTGTAAAATCTAAGTACTTAGCCATGTCCCTGGCAAAGGACAATTTGAGCATCAAGACATGGAAGCAATCAAGAATCTCATCATCCAAATTTCTAAGTTAAAAACTTGTGGGTGAACAAGGGATTGAAAGGATCACCAATTTCTATTGGGGGATGACTTGGGAAAGATTTTGTCAAAGCAAAAACTTAGAGTTTTCAAATGATAAGGAAAATCTTTTTTGAGCAAAGCAAGCCTAAGCTCCACCTAGCCAAAAGCATATAGATGATAGACTCCACTATTCTACCATAGTATCACTTGCCAATACAATTCAAATGTATTGACCTTTGTGGCTATAACTTATTATGTTGCAGGTTTTGTTTGATATTAGTGAAGTTTCATGATTAGGATTACAAGACTACAACCAACATGTCTGCCTGTGGCACTTTGAAGATGAAGGACTCCATGTTATTGTTATATTCTGCTGCATTGTAATGAGATAGCCAAATGAGCTATGTAAGATATAATAAATTATTTTATTCCTGGTTATAAAGTTGTATTATGACCTCTGTTTCTTGATATTACATCTTAAACTGTGGATGCTAGCTATTGATCCAGGGACTAGCATTGTAAACACAGGGATCTCTACCTTATTAAAGGTTGGGAACCTTACACTAATCATAACAAGTCTCCTAACTTAGAATAATTCTACTAAGGCAATATATATATGATTCCCATGGCATAGCATATACTTAGAAAAATCTCCATGCAAATCCTACTCAAAATATCACTAATGCATAGTTCAAATAGTAGGACAAAATATGAAGCATCACTTTACTTGGTAGTTGGGGGAATAGGAACAATCCTCACAATCACAATCACCACAATCACCAAAATCTACACATAAAATCATAACACCAATTTCACATTCAATATACAAACAAAAATACATATGAATTCATGAAAATGCAATGGAATGATTTTTCACACTAAATAAATCAAACTAAATAGTACTGAACATAAAGTAAACTTTCTAAAGTCTAAATAAACCAAAATTTACTCTAAAACAATTTTCTAAACATTTTATATAACCAAAATAAGCCTACAAATATTTCTATATAAAATCCTAATTTTACAGAAGCAAATGGCAAAAACAAGGATATAGTTGTGTAGGGCTCATTTTTATGGATCCATTGATATATAATTTGTAATTTTTGGACAAACAGATCAAAAGTTATTGATTTTACAACTTTGAATATCTAATAGATCTAAAATCAGATTTTAAAACAAAACCAGTAACACGCTGCGCTTCCTGATTGGTGCATACCGGTTCGCGTTGGATCACGCTTCTGTGCTGTTGGATTTAAGTTAGATCTAACACTCTAGATCTAACCGTACCTATTCGATAAGTGATCTAATCTAAACCGCTGGATGCAGATCTAAAGGCCTAGATCTATCTGAGCAAAGTCTGGCGGCGCGCATGGCCCTAGCGGTAGCGACGGCACTGCCAGTGACACGCCGATGATTCTAGGGGGACAAGGGGGTGGTGCCGATGCTTACCAGAGTCACGTGGAAGCGGTGAAGCTCAACGTGTGTTCGGCTTGGACAGGGGCGCACATACACGGGCTCAGGAGATTGTCAGAGTTCCCACTGGCGTCGGGTGTTCGCTGGCGGAGACGAAGGCGACAACCTAGGTCACCAAAAGGAAAACACTAGGCATTAGCAAGTGCACAAGGTCATGGCGAACGCGACGGTGTGAAGCAGAGGGCAAGGGGCGCTCGGTTTTTACCTTAATTGCTCGTCGGAGACGAACGACGCCTCGGGTGCTTGCAGTTGTCAATGGGGACGACGACCTGGGGAGATATAGGACAAACCAGAGGCGTGAGAAGATGCAAAAGGGCAAGAGGGACACGCTCACTTGAACGAGAGGCAGAGGCAAACACGGAGCTCACCGAAATACTTCGCCGGAGTTGCTCGGTACTACGGCGGTGCGAGCTGAAATTCGGGGATCCTGGCGGCGCTGGGGGTTTGCAGTGTGAGGGGAAAAGGTCGCAGAGGGGTGGTTCTTAAGGAGCCGAAGAAGGGGCGGGGATCATGCACTGAATCAATGGGATTTAACGAATTAATGTGGCAGTCACTGCAGGGAGGAAACGGGCGAAGGAGCTGGTCGTCGCGCGCGGTTTGGGGACGGCGGGGCTGACGTGGCGACGGGGCCCAGTGGCACTGAGAGTGTGAGTGCATGCGCGGGTGAGAGAGGGAGGAGAGGGGGAAAACCCCGGGTGGGCTTAGTGGGCAGCTGGGGCTTGCTGGGCCAAAATGGGTGCGCCTGTTTTATTTTTTTCCTTTTGTCCTTTTTATTTTCTGTTTTGATTTTATAAATTGAATTTGAAATGCTATTTCAAATCTGTTTGAATTCAAACTTTCACCAAGTTTTTGTACTGTGATCCTAGTGTCAAAAAGTGTGACAAACACAAGAATCCACTCAAAAATCATTTTGAGTTTATAAAATAAAATAAAAACCATGCCTCATATGTATATAATAAAAGGGGTATAAATATGGTTCAAATAGGGTTTAAACTTTGAATTTTTTTATGCAAGATCCAAATGCCACGATGATATGAATGCAATAACATGACTTTGCATTTGATGAAATTTGGGGTGTTACATTCGGGGGACAAAAGTCTCTGTTCCGGCACCCTACCGGGACGTGGAAGTGCCCTCGAAGCCATGTCCTTCGATCTCCACCACCATCTCCATCGATCTCCATCACCATCTCGATCGTTGTTACTTATTCCCATGATGAGGAGGGAGTAGTTCTTCCTCGAGGCCAATGGATCTACCAGTAGCTATGTGTTCATCTCTCTCTCTATGCATGATCATGTTGTGATCATGAGCTTTGTAATCAAGTAGATCTACCTTGCTACTCAAGTGCTTTAATAGATCTCTGGCTCTCCCCACGTGTATGAAAGTGACAGCGTGCATATCGTGGTGGCACTTAGGCTAGAGTCTACATAAATACTCAAGTGCTTCAATAGATCTCTGCTCTCCCCACATGTGTGAAAGTGACAGCGTGCACTCCGTGGTGGCACTTAGGCTAGAGTTCATAAATATTTGTCATGATTATATTTGAGTTGGTTGTCTCTATGAAATTGTGGTGTTTGAAGGAACCATCTAGTGCTCAAGGTGACAGTGTGGGGTTATTTAGATGGGGATTGCAAACTTTAACGAGTGCTTTTGTAGCCCTACCATGGATTAGAGTATCCAACCGGAGAGTAGTTAAGAGTAGTATCATGAAGAGAAGATATTTATATGAGAGAGTGTTCACTAGTGAAAGTATGATTCATAGGCCTTATTTCTAAGCATTGAAACACCATTCACAACTTGATCTGATGCATGTTTTCTTGCTTCCAATCTTTTCCTCCCCGTCAAGCTCTTTTCTAGCACCGTTGTCTTATAATCATCCACACCACTTGTATTTCACTATCTCTTCACCGAACTAGTGCACCTATACACCTGACAAGTGTATTGGGTGTGTTGGGGACACAAGAGACTTCTTGTATCTTGATTGCAGGGTTGCTTGAGAGGGATACCTTTGACCACTTCCTCCCTGAGTTCGATATACCTTGGGTGATCCACTTAAGGGAAACTTGCTGCTGTTCTATAAACCTCTGCACTTGGAGGCTGTCTACAAGAATAGAAGTGCGTAGACATCATAGGACACCAGGCAAAGATTTCACAGCACTCACGGAGGAATTCGACGAGCGTGAGTTCCTATGTGAACTCAGGTTGTTTGTGATCAGAGCCATCTTGGTGGGGTCCTTTGGGTGGACCTGCACCGCCTTGGTGTTCACCGTGGAGTCGAATGACAGGTCGGCCGCATTCTGCTTGGTCATGGGGGACAAACTGTTGTCTCTCGACTCCTTCAACCTCGCGAGATCCTCTTGTATGCCGAAGGACTAGGAGATTCTGTTGAAGTCTCTATCACAGCTATCGGACTTGGTGAAGCTTCCTGTAATGGTGATGACGCCATTAGGTTCTGGCATCGTCAACAGGAGGTACGCATAGTGCGGTACTGCCAGGAATCTTGTGAATGCCACACGGTCGACGATGGCATGGTACTACGAGGGCCAGTCAACCACCTCGAACTCAAGTTGCTCACGCCTGAAGTTCTTAGGGCTATGGAAGATGATGTCGAGCCATATTTTGCCTAGGGGTACACTCCTTTCCCTGGGACTATGTCGTGGAAAGTCGTGTCGGATGCTTCCAGGCTGGTGAGCGGGATCCACATGGCTTTGAGTGTGCTAGTGAACATCAGATTGATGCTGCTGCCACCATCCATGAACATGCGACTCATCTCGAATCCACCGATCTGTGCCTCAAGCACCAGGGTAGAGTGACATGGGCGAGGTATTTGGCGGGGGTGATTCGATTGGTCGAAGGTGATGCATGACTCCGAGCCGCTGAGGTACTCAGGTATGGCTGGGTGGAGAAGTGACGGCCAAGTTTATCTGGTGGGTGATCATCTTTTGGATCCTATTGGATGAACGTACCTTTTATATCATCCTTGTACCCAACATTCGTGGGTATTGTCTGCTCCATTGTTGGATCGACTCGTTGGACCATTGGCAGCAGGCGCGTAGCTCTTCGATGGAGGCTGGCCTCTTGTAGGTGCCCTTGAAGTTGCGGATGAAGCTGTAGACCAGCTCCTCCCAACTGCGGATGGATCTAGAGGGAAGGTTATTAACCCAGGCTCTGGCTGCGCCCTTTAGCTGTAGTTGAAGGCACTGCATGGCTGTATTCTTGCTTCCACCGTGCAGCTTGACTGAAAAGATGTGGTCATCTAGCCAGATCGACAAGATCTTGAAGCCCTTGGGAATCCGAGTCTGTCGTATGGATCTGCTAAAGCATTTGGTGCCGCAGAGCTTCGTGTCTTCGTCCTACGATTCCATGGAGAACGCATGTTTTGGTGTGATTTTTCGATCTTGCACTGTGTGATCTCATTACAAGCATCATAGTTACGGCTCCTTCGCCACTGGATGCGCATCGCTACGACATGTCGTGTTTGTCCTCGTCGGATGAGGGCGTGCAACTCTTTGTGAATTTCACCAGAGCCTTTTTCTTCGGCTCCGGAGATGTCTCTCCGATTAGCGCGGCCCCCATGAGCCCAAGGCCTGCAATCGCAGATTTATAGATTGCCTGTCTGGGATCCCCGGTCGGTGGCAAGTTTCGTGCCAGGTACGTGGTGGCTTCCATAACTGCGGCCTACAGTGCTTTGGGAATTATGTTGCCCTGCGAGTCCATCGACATGAAGGATAGGTCGAGTGCCTTGGTGGCCTCGCGTCTAGCAGCAGGGTCCATGCGCTCCAGCCGAGAATGACTCTTATGGGTGGCATGGCCGTCGTAGCCTTTGGAGGAGGACCCGCCGATGGAGGAGTGCATGGCTCGTCGAGCGCTTGATTCATCGGCTGCCCTCCGATGCTGCTCGAGCTCTTTGTGCTACGCAATATTGGTTGTGCTCCTTCACGAGGAGCCAGTGGTAGCCCATCAGCATGTCACGTGAGGCATCCATAGGCAGGGGGTTGTTGGGCCACGCAGAGATAAAACAAAACTTTTCCTCTAACGTGGTGATCCCAAGATCTAGCCGAGGTAGAAGGCCACGAGGTTTACCACTAGACGCGCAGTTGCGGATTACTGATGAAGCGCGTCAGTTGATGCAGTGTAGTCCTCACGATCCGATCATCCTGGTGCTGATCGTACAACACCTCTGCTGGTATCCACACGTATAAGGAGGAGCACCGCGCGAACGCTAGGTTCGAGCACGGCACGATCTGTGGAGCTAGGGTTTCCAACACATGGAATGACCTAACCGATCAACGATTAACCTTTCTGGGTTACGGTGCTCCACTATATATACAGAGTGAACGTGGGCTCCACTCTCGTGGCCCATTCACTAAAGCCCATATAACACTTAGTCACAGTGAGTCCAACTCACTAACTCAGTCCTAATCCGGCTTGGGTCCAACCCAACCAGATTACCGGTTTAGATCCAATCCGAACTTGCTCCCGCTCTTAAATGTGTGACCCGGCAGGCTCATGGCTACTCGGACATGATTGGAGTCTGACTCACAATCGATCAGTCGGCAGCGGCTCCTAGCAGAACATGCCGACTCCCAAGTACCAAAGAGTCATGACGACTTGCCTTTCCAATGTGACTTGCGTCCGAGTCCATTTTGCCTCACGATATACCTTGTCAGACTATAGGCGAATAATTGTCATCCCTTAAATAGTCCGACTCTCTTCTCGATCCGAGATAAGTGATTCACCCAACTAACTCTTAGTCGATCGCCTCGGTTAACACTTAACCGAGTCGTGCATGGCCATGCTTTCCGAATCATATCTCACGAGTGGGCCTAGAGAATATCTCTCCAAGTGGAGGGACAAAATCCCATCTTGGTTATTCACATCACGCAGCTTGATTCTCGATCTTAACCGAACTACGCTTTTATAACTTCCGATTCTGAGATCAGCGCTTGTGGTAACCTAAGTCGGTGATCCTCAACTCGGACTATGCAATAACCTCAGGTCTAAGGATTACATTGATTGAGATATACAAATGACAACTTATTCATTGTACCTCAATTTTGGTCAATACGACTCGCTAAACTCTTTAGATGAATCTGTGTAAGTTGGAATAGCATCTCCATGCCCATGACAAGTGGAACCGAGTCATCAAGCCAACTTTCACATTGGTCTAAGTTGTGTGTCTAGCACAACCTCAATGACCAAGGATATTTAGTACAAACAACATGAATGTATAGTTCCACAACCGAATCACATATTCAATGATACACATCAGATGTTTATACAAGGAATACTTAATATCTTTATGAATACAATGGGAAATATCATCATACATGATTGCCTCTAGGGCATATTCCCAACAGGGGTTGCCCTGCACAGCCTCTCAGACTCTCTCCCATTCGACCTTGTTGAGGTGAATCTCCCGCCGAGACGCATCGTTACCATTGGCAACATTGGGATTTGGATGATTCGGGGGGATTCAGAGGAGGGATAGGTCCTCTATTTGCAATGGTAGGGGGAGCAGGTGGATTGGCTCCATTGTCATCGTGAGCATAAATGATGGCCGCACACATGAAGCGATAGGGGAGATCATTGCTCCCACAGCTCTCAAACCCGGAACTGTAGGTCCCTTCCTCCATAGGAGGGTCGTAGATATCGGAGTTGCAGCTGCTGCTGTCATCCTAATTGTACGCCAGCGAGGGTGCACTTAGTACACCGATAGGCGACACCCACGAAGCAGGTGCGATTGCCGAAGGCACCATCCATTCAGGGACGCAAAGGGTGATACGTCGTAAACATATCTATAATTTTTGATGTTTCATGCTTGTTTAGTATCCACTTTTATTTGCTTTGTATACACTTTGAGGTATATTATATGTTTTCTGGGACTAACCTATTAACAAGATGCCACAGTGCCAGTTGCCTATTTTCTGTTGTTTTTTGTTCCAGAAAAGTCAGAAAATGAATATTCTCGGGAGATAACCCAATAGTTTTCTTGAGCCTTGGAATTTATTACTTCTGTAATGACCTCTCCTTATCCGTTTTATTTGATTTTTTGTGCCAAGAGTAACCTCTAATGAGAGGGAAGTAAGATTTGGATAGTTACTATCCCGAAACAGATTTTTGTGCTCCACTGTAAAAATTCGTGTAAAATATATGTAAGTCGGATTGAGCTGTAATTTTCTGAATAAATCCCCCAGGTTGTTACATAACTTTCGTTAGTTCAACAATTTTTCATTTGAGCAACCTAAGGTCTTCGAAAAAATCTGTTTTCACCTGCTGGTCTGTTTTGACAGATTTCTGCCATTATTTGCATTTGCTTCTTATTGATTCCTTTTTTGGGTTTTTTTTGGAAATTTAGCTTTTTGAGGGAATTGCTACATTAGATTGTGTCTAGTGAAAGTTTTTATTTTTTGAAACTAAACCCCAAAGGTCTATTATCTTTTGAATGCACTAATGTTGCTAACGAAAATTGTGTGAAGTTTTGTATGAAGGAAAATTTGCAGGTGTAGAGAAAGAATGATGTAATGAGATGAAGAATGTAGAAAAGCTCAAGCTTGGGGATGCCACCCCGTGTCACCCCAAGAAATATTCAATAGGTAAAAGCGTCAAATCTTGGGGATGCCCAAAGCATCCCCTTCTTAATCAATAAAAATCCCACGTCTTTCTAGACACTTCATTTTTTATTGTTTCATGCACAGTTATGTTGTTATTGGAGCGTCTTACTTTTCGTTTTTGGTTTCTTTTTGCTTAGTTTGCTTGAATAAAATAGTTGGACCCCTGTTTTCGCTGTGTTGTTTCAAATAAGTTGATTGTTGTTGGAAAGGAGTAGGAAGTTCTTGCTTGAGTAGTACAAGAGGAGCTTTCTTTGACTGTGACTTAGACTTTATCATGTCATGCTAGATGTTGTTTTGACCTTATGCTTAGTGATTTTTTCTGTAGCATGACTTGTTCCAAACAATTAGGATCGCTTAATGTGCCTTGAAAGAATCATGTGTTGTTTTAGCATACAAAAGCAAAGTATTGTGGTATTCTCCTTTGATGCTTTGTTTGGGTTGACTTGGCACATGCTCACACCATGTTATGACTTTGAACCAGTCATCTTAGCCTCTATGATCATTTAGTTTTTGACTTGTGGTACCACTTTATGCTTTGATTAGTAATGTTTTGTCGCTCTGCATGATTATGACCATTATTGCTCTCTTAGTTGGTCGCTCCCAGTCTTTTGCTAGTCTCCACTTGTATGAGTAAGCTCTACTCATGCATCCAACTTCCAAAAACCAAGTTATTCCAAAGTGTCCACTATAAATTCCTATGCATGGTGTGTTACACCATTCCAAGTATATTCTTGTTTTATCTATCTTCCAAATTAAACTTGTTATGTGAAACTTAGTGATTAAAGCTCTCACAAACTTGATGTCACACTTTATTTTCTTGCCCCTAATAAACTTGAACCATTGTGTCATCTATGTTGTATATGCTTGCACTTATACGTTGGAATTAGCAGAACCATGTTGTCATGGGGAACGCTTTCAACATTGCACTTGTACATTGTACCCAGTTGATATTATGCTCTTTTGTTTACATATGTCGTCAGTGTGAAATAAAAGGGAAGCTTGTAAGTCCATGGAGTTATGTGTAGGGTTAGCAGCATAGAAAACAAAAAATTTCCTACGATGGGAACATCTATGTACGTGGATCTATCTACTAGATACAAGCAACGGGTGGATATACATCCATAGAATACATACCCTCAAAGACCGAATAGCGTTAACGAGGTTGTACTCGTGGATGATGTAGATGAACGCTTGCTGATCTCAAGATCGTGATGAAGTCCATCTGGTCCAGCCGGTCCAGCACGATCAAGTCCAGCACCTCAAAGCAGTGGTGCATCCGTGATCGCACACACGTACGGGTACCCCGACAACCTCCGTGCCCTCGCTCCAGCGAAGTAGTGGAAGCAACAAATCCTTCCAGAAAAAGCCACCGGGAAAATGTATCTCGCTGATCCGAGACCATGGGGAAATTCTAAAGGGGGAGAGAGATCCTTCGCGAGGAGGTGTGCTTTGAGAGGAGGAGAGGGGGGCCTTTTATAGGGGAGAGGGGGGCACCCAAGGGGCATGGCGCCCAGCCATGGGGGCTGCCCCCACCTCTTCCACATTCATGTGGGTGGAGCTCCCACTCAAAATGAAAAGCCTCCACTCCCATTAAAAAGCCTCCACTCAAAAATCCACTCACATGCATTAAATTTCCACCAAATTTAATGCAAGCCCTCATTTAAATAAAACTCTTTTATTTATTTATTCAGAATTTTGTTAATTACTTTAATTAACAAACATTCACATAAAACCCCTTACAACATTTCAATTTCACATGCAGAACCAGTTTCAGCAATTTCAACCGAAACAGTTCCGGTGTCTAGTGAAATAAATTCCTGCGCTTTCCTTTTCTTTTTCTGGCATATCATTTGCTCCGAATGGTGTCATCATCCCTTAAGTGTGTCACCCTACGGTTCACGAATAATGCGGACATGATCGAGACCCCTCTCCGATCAATAATCAACAACGGACACGAGATCCGCATCGGCTCCACACATTCAACGATGACTTCTGTGATCGTGTGAACCTTTTACGTAAGTATCTTAATCCCTTTGTTTCACGATATATTACATGTCCGAGATTCGATCATCGGTATCTCCATACCTAGTTTGATCTCGTTACCGACATGCACTCTTTTCTCGTTCCCGTGATATAACATTCTAGTGATCAAATCACTTGCTTGCAAGCTAATCAATGTGATATCACCGAGAGGTCCCAGAGCATATCTATCCGTCATCGGGATGAACAAATTCCACTCTCGATCCATGGGTCTCAACATAACACTTTAGTAGTTCTGAATCCATCTTTATAATCACCCAGTTACGGTGTGACGTTTGATGTCATCGAGAAACTCTTCCGGTGTTAGTGATTGACATGATCTCATGGTCTAAGGATTAGGATCACTTCGTAAGTTGTTATAGCAATATAAACTCAATGACTTTGATCATAATGCTATACTTCGGATGAATGTTCATCACATCATTACACTAATGTTGTGACCTCGTTATTAACAACATCCAATGTCCATGATCAGGAAACTTTGATCATCATGTTAATCAACGAGCTAGTTTATAAGAGAGGCATAACTAGGAACTTCCTTTTTGTTTATTAAACACACATGTCTTAACGTTTCTGTATTAATACAATTATAGAATGTAAAATAAACATTTATCATAAATAAGGAATACGATAATAACCACTTTATTATTGCCTCTCGGGCATATTCCCTTCAGTCTCCCACTTGCACTAGAGACAATAATCTAGTTTGAAAACTTTTGCGTATTGAACACCTATGGCTTTGTGGTGTTCCATATACGCAACTACAAGTGGTTAACATAATCTACGGATCTGATGCTTTTAGGTCCGTGTGTATTTGCATGTCTTTGCATCTTCACGCATCACTCATTCTCCAATGAGATGACATTGTATAAATTTGGTCTTTTGGTGAGACCTTTAGTTCCTTGGGGTTAAAACATGTCGATACTATTGTCATACAATATATCTTTAGTGTTAGCCCATTGTGAACCACACCTTAGTTTGATAACAAACTACTTGACATAAATTCCCTCCTTTGCTGCTACTATAGCAGTCATATACTTAGCCTTTTTGTTGTAGTATTCGTCACAATGTCTTAACTATGGATTTCATCCAAATCCATCATGGAATCTTCTTTCCATTACATTGTGCCACCCATAGTTTAAATTGAGATAAATTTAATTTGTATCTTGTGACAAAACTAGTATCAATGTAACGCTTTACAATGAACTATTTGTAATTGTTTGTCACCTCTACACAAATATATTCTTAGTTCTTTCAAAAAGATCATAAGAATATCCTCACTATCGTCCAATGATCATTTTATGATTCATTCTGGTATGCTCATAACACTTAGAGCATAGGACATATCTGGATGTGTACATATCATGGTATGATTGATCAAAACATTCTCGTGATTTCACTCATCAAGTGTCAAAGCACTTGAATCTTCTTTCACTTATCAAGTGTCGATACACTTGAATCTTGATTCAATTCCTTTCCATGCAACAAGAACTGTTTCTTGTCGTTTCTATATTGAACTCCTTCAATATCTCATATATGTACGTTTACAACCATATTGGCGCCACGATCATCCACTATAGACATTCACGCTAAATATTCGGGTTTTTCCTAAGTATTTCATCGAAATGAAATTCTTAAACTTTGTCAATAAAAGATACATCATTTCTAATCAACAAGATGTCCTCCACAAAATGTATTAGAAATATGTCTTAGCACTCCCACTTAATTTCTTGCAAATGCAAGCATCTTTATCGTCTCCTGATGAAAAACTCCTTTTCATCATGGTGAAGATTCCAACTCCGCGATGCTTACTTCAACCATTGAAGTTTGCATGCCCTTTTAGCATCCTTTGAATTAACAAAACCCTTTGAACAGTTTCATGTACACGTCCTAGGTAACTATTCTATTAGAAGAACTTTGTTTTGTTTATTCATCTACCATATACCAAATTATATGTAGTGGTTGCTACTTTAATCCGTCCAGACTAAATATCACTATGAAAGATCAAATCTTGTCATAGTCAACTCCTTGAACATTGTCGTAAAATACTTTACTGACATGTCGACTATTTCATAGATGTGAAACATCCATGTCTGTTTCTTTATAGATCCAAATACGACCGATAGGTTTTTACACCTTTCCGGAGGGTCTTCCAAGTTCAAAACTTGATTTCTCGTGTATGGAACTATCATGGATTTTATGGCTTCAAGCCATTTGACGAAGTCAGGGCCCATCATCGCTTCTTTGCATGTAGTCGGTTCATCATTGTCAAACAATAATGATTTACTCTCAAATCTCAGCATTTGATTGTTTATCCGACCGACTTGGTTCAATAAGAACTTAGATCTCCGTGACCACAACCTTTGAGGCACATAAGCTATGAGCATGATGGCAGCCTTCAGAACGATTTCCGGCGCTGCGCAACTCAGCACATATAGCTAAGGTTCGTTAACCTTATCAAAGTTCTATTGTCCTCCCACTTAACATTTATGAAAAATTCCTTCTTCAAGAAACTTCACATTTCAAGCGACAAACCCTTTTGTCCTCGGTGTTATGGAGGAATAACCAATTGTTATTCGAAATAACCTACAAAGACATGCTCATCCGACTTCGGTTGTAAACATCTTACTTATGTTTAGCATACCAAAATTTAAGAAATGACAACTTAGGTTTTACCCCAAACCATAACTTCCATGGTGTCATTTCAACGGATCTAGATGGAGCTCTTTTCAGTGAAAAGCGGTAGTCTCTAAAGCTTTAATCTTTTTAAAACATAATGGCAGTTTTATCAATAACACCTTTGATCCAACCATGTCAAACAAGGTTTCATTACAAATCTCAAACATTCCATATTCCTATGGTGTTTCGGGATATGTAAATCTAGGTGTTTTGCTAAACTTGTAACTCAAATAAATCCCTTTATGATAAAATCATAATTCATTTATTTTCTTGTTACACTTGTAACTCAAACAAATCCCTTATGATAAAATCATAAACCATTTATTTTCTTGTTACAATTATTTTCCACTTCATCTTGAAAGTCTTTGAAACATTTTCAAATATTTCATACTTCATTCTCATTAAGTGAACATTCACTCAAAATTCCGGAGAAAGTATATGAAGTTGAAACCCATCGCTTATGACTATAAATAATGGACTACATACATCGATATATATAAATTCCAATAATTTAGACGTTCGTTCTTCTTTGGCCTTTGAACGAAGTTTTAATTATCCCGAGGAAAGTCTCACAAGCGTCACTTGATCAAATCAAAGACTCCAAAAATCCATGAATATGGAGATTCTTCATGTTTTCTTTCCAATATAATTTAAACGGCGATGTCACTTCGTAAGTGATCTTTCAATCATTAGTCTTGCGACATTTTAGCATTACGTTTTATGGATGTGATCTCTCCAACTAGATTTGTAAATCATCCATCTAATATGGAATATGGTAATTATTTGAACAACCTTTGTTCTCATAATACCTGATTTAAATAACAATTATTAAAACAAATCTTGAAGTCAAGCTTTGATGTCAACGGGAAATACAAACAACAGTTTGTTTGTTTTCGATGAACATCATCACATATTCTCTTGCTAGTTACTTAGGACATTGTGGTTCATGAATTGCATCGTTCCGTATAAAATTTCATACCAACCAATTCGGTATCCAATACCCAAGAACCACATTGTTTAACAAGCAAAGAATACAACCATAACATGTATATCATCTATATACCTAAATTGGATATTTCCAATCTTTTCTTTTCTGCCAAATATATTTTATAGATTCTCTTTCAGCATTTCCTTTTCTTTTCTAAAAGAATCTATCAACGTCAAAAGTGGCGCCATATACATGACACATAGTCCAAAGCATGTATATTCAAATAATAATACCTTTGGACTTGCACTTTGAAGTAGATCACCATCATCAAAATGATCGATATTCTTTCAAAATCCATTATTTAGTAATGTTTTAGTGTAGTAAACACTTTACATACATCTTCTATTCATCCTTATCATGACGACTTTCATGATCAAGCTACTGTAGCTTATAAGGAGAATCATGAGTATAACATTACTTTCCAAAACCCTTTTGGATGATTAGGATGTCTAGCATCTCCAACCTTTGTAAATTCTCATCCAATATGAGAACATATATTATACTCTATCATATTGCAACCAAAACATTGTTTCAGATATCATTATATCTGTCACACATGATGGTTTCTGAAACAATTCTTTTAGCTCCTAGATAAACTTGATATTAAAACAATCAAGAATCATGGAGGCAAACATGATACTGAAGATACTAACACTGGAATTGTTACTCCCGATTTAATACTAATTATTAAATTTCACGGAGTAAATAGAATTTTGCTGAAAGTTTGCAATAGGAGTTTAAACTTTGGATTGCCACTCAACACAATACGATACCAGTTCGTAAAGTATATATCCAGAATTCCATAGTTCTATTATCTCAATTACAACTATGCATAAGGTGGTGAACGAATGCCAATGACTACAACAAATTATGCAAATTCACTTTGATTTAATTTATGATAAATTGAGTTCTACTAATCCAAATTAGAAATGAACTCCCACTCAAAAACGACATCCCTCGTGTCTTTTTGGTGATTACATGAACCAAATCCACTACACCAAGTCCGATCATCTCGTGAGTCGGCGTAGCTTCAAAGGCGAGCATCAAATGGGCATCATATCAAAACATATGACTCATGCTTAACCTTTCGGTCCATGTTCCGAGGCCATGTCTGTACATGCTAGGCTCGCCAAGTTAGAACCTTAGTATTCGCGTGTGTAACTGTCTTACACCCAAGATATGCTCGTGGATTCAAGTACACCCGATCATCACGTGATGTCTTGAAGCGACGAAACATTGTCGGTGCATACTTAAGGAAGAACACATTCTTATCTTGATATTTAAATGAGGGATCATCTTATTATGCTAATAAAACGCTAAAATAGCAATATAAGATGCAATCAAACATCTCATGTTAATAAGTGAAATGATATGGTTCCCGCATATGATCTCCATCATGTGCATCGTGGTATGATCTCTATCATACCTTTATGTGTAAGGCCAAGGTCTATGGAACTTACACGCTATGTGTGTTGTAAGAGTATCATCTCATACTTCTACTTACAACATCACCATATCATAACACTAGCCCAGCAACAATCTAAACTAGACGCCTCTAATTTGTCCATTGCAAGTTTTACGTGGCTTAGGGCTTTCGAAGATAGAACCGTTCTTACCTACGAACATAAACCACAGCGAGGATAACCAAATTGTTGACAAATCGTTGCAAATTAGATATTGACTATAGTAGGAGAGACAGACACCCGCTAGCCACTTATGCAAACTAGTTGCATGTCAAGCGTGGAACAGGTCTCATGTGCGAGGACATGTAAAGTTTGTCCGGGCCGCTTCATCCCACTATGCCACCAATATCCAAAGTACAACTAAGAAGCAATAAAATGATCATCATCACCCACATACTCATATGTGTACTAACCGTGCAAAGCATCTACGCATAGATCCGGCTCTGATACCACTGTAGGGTTCACAGCATAGAAAACAAAAAAATTCCTACGATGGGAACATCTATGTACCACGATCTATCTACTAGATACAAGCAACGGGTGGATATACATCCATAGAATACATACCCTCAAAGACCGAATAGCGTTAACGAGGTTGTACTCGTGGATGATGTAGACGAACGCTTGCCGATCTCAAGATCGTGATGAAGTCCATCTGGTCCAACCGGTCCAGCACGATCAAGTCCAGCACCTCAAAGCAGTGGTGCATCCGTGATCGCACACACGTAAGGGTACCCCGACAACCTCCGTGACCTCGCTCCAGCGAAGCAGCGGAAGCAACAAATCCTTCCAGAAAAATCCACCGGGAACATGTATCTCGCTGATCCGAGACCATGGGGAAATTCTAAAGGGGGGAGAGAGATCCTTCGCGAGGAGGTGTGCTTTGAGAGGAGGAGGGGGCCTTTATAGGGAGAGGGGGCACCCAAGGGGCATGGAGCCCAGCCATGGGGGCTGCCCCCACCTCTTCCACATTCATGTGGGTGGAGCTCCCACTCAAAATGAAAAGCCTCCACTCCCATTAAAAAGCCTCCACTCAAAAATCCACTCACATGCATTAAATTTCCACCAAATTTAATGCAAGCTCTCATTTAAATAAAACTCTTTTATTTATTTATTCAGAATTTTTTTAATTACTTTAATTAACAAACATTCACATAAAACCCCTTACAACATTTCAATTTCACATGCAGAACCAGTTTCAGCAATTTCAGCAGCAGTTGATGTCTAGTGAAATAAATTCCTGCGCTTTCCTTTTCTTTTTCTGGCATATCATTTGCTCCGAATGGTGTCGTCATCCTACGGTTCGCGAATAATGTGGACATGATCGAGACCCCTCTCCGATCAATAATCAGCAGCGGGACCTGGAGATCCGTACTGACTCCCACACATTCAACGATGACTTCTGTGATCGTGTGAACCTTTTACGCTAGTATCTTAATCCCTTTGTTTCACGATATATTACATGTCCGAGATTTGATCATCGGTATCTCCATACCTAGTTTGATCTCGTTACTGACATGCACTCTTTTCTTGTTCCCGTGATATAACATTCTAGTGATCAAATCACTTGCTTGCAAGCTAATCAATGTGATATCACCGAGAGGGCCCAGAGCATATCTATCCGTCATCGGGATGAACAAATTCCACTCTCGATCCATGGGTCTCAACATAACACTTTAGTAGTTCTGAAGCCATCTTTATAATCACCCAGTTACGGTGTGACGTTTGATGTCATCGAGAAACTCTTCCGGTGTTAGTGATTGACATGATCTCATGGTCTAAGGATTAGGATCACTTCGTAAGTTGTTATAGCAATATAAACTCAATGACTTTGATCGTAATGCTATACTTCGGATGAATGTTCATCACATCATTACACTAATGTTGTGACCTCGTTATTAACAACATCCAATGTCCATGATCAGGAAACTTTGATCATCATGTTAATCAACGAGCTAGTTTATAAGAGAGGCATAACTAGGAACTTCCTTTTTGTTTATTAAACACACATGTATTAACGTTTCCGTATTAATACAATTATAGCATGTAAAATGAACATTTATCATAAATAAGGAATACAATAATAACCACTTTATTATTGCCTCTCGGGCATATTCCCTTCATTATGTATGTGTGTTAGAGAAACGCCTGGGCCGCTAGACTAAGCCATGCCTAATCATGGTGGAAACTTGCAGCATTACCATAGTGAGCAATCTATGAAGCTTTCTTCTTATAAAAAAGAGAGACACATTGAAAAGAGGAAAGAGAGAAAAAGGCACCATTTTCCCAAGGTAAATAAGAAGATTGCTGAGATGCTCATTGTCTGCTTGCCTTGTCATTTTGATTATGGGATAGCTCCTGTATAATGTGCAAGGGGTACCCCATTGGCGGTTCTCTATGATACACATGTACTTACTATGACATGAACTTACCAGTGACTAAAGTTGAGTAGCATGAGGTGTGGCCCTCGTACTCAAGGGACATGAGATTTCCAACTTTGTAAGAGGTCCCAACCTTTAATAAGGTAGAGATCCATGTGTTTACAATGCTAGTCCCTGGATCAATAGCTAGCATCCACAGTTAAGATGTAATATCAAGAAACAAAGGTCATAATACAACTTTATAACCAGGAATAAAATAGTTCATTACATCTTACATAGCTCATTTGGCTATCTCATTACAATGCAGCAAAAACAACTATAACATGGAGTCCTTCATCTTCAAAGTGCCACAGGTAATCATGTTGGTTGTAGACTTGTAATCCTATTCAACACACTTCACTAACATCAAACAAACCTGCAACATAATAAGTTACAGCCACAAGGGTCAATACTTTGAATTGTATTGGCAAGTGATACTATAGTAGAATAGTGGTATCTATCATCTATATGCATTTGGCTAAGTGGAGCTTAGGCTTGCTTTGCTCAAAATAGATTTTCCTTATCATTTGAAAACACTAAGTTTTTATTTGTCAAAATCACCTAAGGCATCTACCAATCAAAGATTGAAGATCCTTTAACCCTTGTTCAACCACAAGTTTTTAACTTAGAAATTGGGATGAGGAGATCCTTGATAGCTTCCATGTCTTGATGCTCAAACTATCCATTGCCGGGGACACGGCTAAGTACTTAGATTTTACTCTCTCGAGAGGTGGTGCAGTTTTCCCACAAGACTCAACATGCATCGAGACAAGATCTTTCAGAAGCCTTCCCTTAGACCACAATAGACGCTCTCCAAACCTATCATCCCCTACCACAAACTGTCCATCTGGCTAAGTTATTGCAACCTATATGATCCAGGCAGAGCCCATAATGCCAAGTGGTTGCACTTGAAGCTTCTCAACATTTGACATCTCAAATCTCTTTGTTCCTGGGTGGCTTTCCACAAGTGAGATACACTAGGGTAGTCCATAAAAATGGGCCATGTGTAACCACTCAACATAACCCATTCACAACCATTCCACCTAGGTGATTCATTCACATAGTTGTTTTATTAAACAAAACACCAGTCATAGACTTAGTAATATTTCATAGCATGAATATAATCCACCCTTGTTTTCTACTAGCTAAGCTAAGCATGATAGTAGTAGGAATCTTAACTTAGGGAAAATTCTACTAAGGCATCATATACTAGGATTTCCCATGGCATAGTTAACACATAGAAAATTCCATGCAAGTCCTACTTAGAAATATCACTAATGCATAGTGAAAATAATGGGACAAAAGTATGAAGCACCACTTTCCTTATTGGTAGAGAGTGTAAGTTCACTCCTTGATCTTTGCAATAGTCACACTCTTCAAATTTCACTACAATTCAATCAAGGCACAAATTCAATCTAGCATTCAAACAATTCAACACATAGAATAATAAAAACAATGCAATGCATGCAAGCATGCCAAAGATTGTTTTATTTTGGAAAAGTGGTTTCTAATAGGTTATAAACATTTTAACTCACCTATTGGTCATTTATCAAAGTGTAAAAACCATTTGATAATAATTTAGTGAAAAAGGCCACTTTAAATCCTTTTTGTTTTGCTAGAATTGATTTTATTCAAAGAATAATTTCTAGTGTTAGCCAAAATGTTTTTAAACACCAATATTAATGTTTATGGTCATAATGTTTTAAAACAATTCCATTTGCAAAGGGTTTCATCCAAAATCCATTTTTAAATCAAAGCAACATTTTATTTTGTTGGAAATGCCTTTAAACAAAGTAATAATTTTTCTAGGGTTCACCAATTATATTTTTAAATCCTAAAACTTGGTGTTTAGGGTCAGAGAGTTTAATTCAAGCCATTTTCAAAAGGTTTTACTCAAAAAGCATTTTTAAAACATATTCAACATTTTTATTTATCTAGAAATGCTTTAATTCAAAGGAATAAGTCCAAAGTGTCACAAAATATATTTTTAAATCCAAAAGTTGGTTTCTATGGTCAGTATGTTCAAAACAATCCATTTACAAAATATTTTACCCTAAAAACAATTTTAGAATAAATTTTATACACAAAATAAGCCTAAACAAGTTTCAGCAAAAACATTCAATTTTACAGAAGCAAAATAATAAAACAAAGTGCATGGTTGGAAAGTAATCTTTTTGATGATTTCATTGATATAAAATTTGCAAAATTTGGACATGTGAATCAAAACTTATGGAATTTACAAATTCAAACATCTAATAGATATGTTTCTGTTTTTAAAAGAAACTACATGCCACGTGGTGTGTTCTTATTGGTCCATACCGATTCATCTGGATCGAGCGGTGTGATGTGTTGGATTAAGGGCAGATTGTGCGGCACAGATCTAGTCATACCGGTTCACTTAAGTCATCTATCATAGCCGCTGGATCGGGATCTAATGCTCCAGAACGAAATGACCACGAATGGGCGGCGCGGTGACGGTGGCTGGTGGCGGCGTGCTCGGGCGGTGATGCTGCCAACAATACAGGAAGCGAGAGAAGGAGTGGGATGGCTCACCAGAATCGCGTGATCTTGTTGATGCTCGACGTGTCCTTGGTTGGCGAAGGGGCACACGGGATCGAAGGGGATTCCTCACCGGAGTTCGTGTCTGCGTCAGGCACGTTCTGTCGAAGATGGAGGCGAAGCTACAGTGCACGCTAGAGCCAAATAGAGACGCTGTTAGATGCGCAAGGTCGTGGCGAGTGCACGCGTGTGAAAGAGGGGGAGAGGGGAGGTCGGTTTTTACCAGGGGAGCTCGCGGAGAAATGGTAGGCGACAGCGATGCTCGGTTGAAGTTGTTGCCGAGGTTTCAGAGCGCGCGCGAGAGAGAGGAAGGCACATGCAGGTGCGTAGGGAGATGGGGAACATGCTTGTGGGATTTGGGAGGCAAGGGTAAGTCCGTGCTCGCCGGAATTGGCCGGGGAAGGTTGCCGGGGTCAGTGGCGTTGCTACAGGTATTTGAGGCAGCCTGGTGGTTCACTAGGCATGGTGTGAGAGGGGAAAGAGAGAGGAGAGACATGCGAGTTAACGAGCATGACTACTGGGCGGGATTAGTGCGGTAGTAACGCGAATTAAAGTCGCGAATCAAAGACAGAAACGGGAGAGAGAGGTGGAAGGAACTGGTCGTGGTGGTGAAGACGAAGACTGACAAGTGGGGCAACAGCGTCAGTGAGTGGGGAGGGGGTATGGTGGGGTCGCCTCGTTAGCGGCTGAGTGGGGGTGCTGCTGAGTGAAAAAGAAAACAGTTCGGGGGAGGAGAGAGGTGGGTTGGTTGGGCCTAGTGGGCTTGTTGGGCTGCGCTGTTTTCTTTATGTTTTCTTTCCTGTTCATTTTTCTTTTTCTGTTTCTTTTATTCTGTTTTGAATTTGTTCAAACAATTCAAACAAACATTTGAATTCAGAACCTTCCAAACTTTTCAGTAAGTTTTTAATCTGTTCATTCATGTAATTAAACAATCCATTTAGAATATTTATTTTATTCTCTTTATGGTTTGTTATTTATTTAAAATAGACATTTTGTCTCTATTCAAATAAGATTTTAAATACATTTTCAAACCTCTATTTGAATTCCAATTTTTATCAAACCTTTTTATTTAGGTTTTTATTTATTCCATAGTGCAAATAATTCACTTTGAATTATTAAAACTTTTTACTATGATTTAACATTCATTAAAATTGAGCATTTGTCTTAATTCAAATAAAATCGAATATGGTTTTAATTCCATATAAATTTTTATCCAAATAATTCTTTTATTCCATTTAAGTTAATTAAATAACTTTTATTCTACTTGGGCTAATTCCAATTATTATTTTCTCATGATTTAATTAATCATTTCTATTAGGGATTTTGTCTTCATTCAAATGGAATAGAATTTGGTTAAGGCCATATTATTTTATTTGAATATTCCTTATCCCGTTATTTCATTTGGATTATCTTTATTTCATTTGCTTATGGATTTGGCTAAGATTTAATTTGGCTTTTAAATATTCTTTATTTATTATTTCTTTCTTTGTCTTATAAAATCCATATCTTTTTATTTATAAAACCAAAATTGGTGATTCCAATTTGTATAATTTTATTTAGTATTTGTTTATCTTTTTAAATCCCTTTAGGATTATTTTGCTCACAATTTGGTATGGATTTTAGATAGGTGCTTTATTATCTTTGGGAATATTTCCTATTGCCATATTAAACTCATAAGTTTTTATCTATGGCTCCAAATTAAGTGAAACCAATTTCTATGGTTTTATAATATTTTTTTTCATTTTGATCATTTATAAATGTTTGTTGAATTTTTTTATATGGATCAAATCCATAGTCTCTGAGAGATCTTGGAAATGATTTTCTTTCATTAGGGTTTTTGTTTAACTTTTCCAAGTGTTTAAATTTCAAGGTATATTCATTGATGAATGCATTCCACTTGTTTGAAATTTGTTGGATTCCTTTTATTCAAATTTTATTCAGGAAGAGTTTTAATGTTTCCATTTGGAATCAAAAAGTTTCTTTTTACCCTAAATTTCAACAATTATTTATTTGTTTATTTATTTTCCACATTTCAAAATTTGGAAAATTTTGGGATGTGACAAACTTATACTTTGCCAAGCATATACTTCATAGTTTGTTCACTTTAACCTTAATCACTTCAAGATGATAGGGGCAATGAGAGCTGAAAGCTAACAAGTACCATAATTTTTGGAAGCTCTATATGAGACTTGAAATCCCCGCTTCCCTTTATGAAGGACATTCTATCCTTAGGCACCAATTAAGAGAGCATAGTTTCCATTCTTAGTTCTATGTGCATTGTCCCAAAACTTATTGATTGATTCATATTGTTGATATTTCTTGTTCTTGAACTATTTGTATCTAATCACTCTTATGAACTTTGAAGGTGTCCTATGCATTTATTGCTACTCCATGAGGGACAAGCTGAATGCCACTATGCTATGTTTTCTATATGTGAAACAAACAAATCTCTTTCAATGCATTGTTATTCATGATCTTTGTTTGTATCCTTTCATGTTGCATGCATAGTTACTATGTCTTATTGTTAGAACTTCTTCTTTCATGCTCATGTTTAGAGTTCTTTGATCCTAGCTTTCAATGCTTGCAAATGGTTTGATCTTGATTTTGATGGTACATGTCACCTCAAAAATGATTCTTTTTTATCACTTACCTACTCGAGGAAGAGAAGGAGTTAAGCTTGGGGATGCTTGATACGTGATAAACGTATCTATAATTTTTTATGTTCCATGCTAGCTTAGTATCCACTTTGCTTTGCTTTGTCTACACTTTGAGGTATTTTTATATGTTTTCTGGGACTAACCTTTTAACAAGATGCCATAGTGCCAGTTGCCTGTTTTCTGTTGTTTTTGGTTCCAGAAAAGTCAGAAAATGACTATTCTCAGAATTGGACGGGACAAAATCCAAAGTCAATATTTTACCGTGGGGAACACGGAGCCAGAAGACGAGACGGAGAAGGGCCTCGAGCGGGCCACACCCCTTGGCCGCGCAGCCAGGCCTAGCCCACGCCTAGGGTGTGTAGCCTCCTCGGGCACCCCCTCGGCCTCCCGCTTCACCTATAAGAAGCCCCCGATACCTAAACCCTAAGTACCCGATCAATCTTCCACGAAGCAGTACGTAGCCACCGACACCATTGTCCCTAGATTGGGAGGGGATCTGAAGCTATTCCCGACACCCTGCTGAAGGGGAGAGATCATCCCGGAGGCCTTCTTCATCACCATGCCAGCCTCCGGTATGATGCGTGAGTAGTTCCACCTTGGACTACGGGTCCATGTAGTAGCTATATGGTTGTTTCTCCTTTGTGCTACCATGTTTAGATCTTGTGAGCTCCGTTCATGATCAAGATCATCTATTTGTAATCATGCATGTTGTGTTTGCGGGGATCCGATGGATATTGAGATTACTATGTCAGATTGGTTAATGATTCTATCTTATTGATTCTATCATGTCTGTGTTGTTTGAGATCTTGCATGCTCTCCGTTTCTAGTAGCTATCTTGTCCAAGTAGATGCTAGTGACTCCAAGAGGGAGTATTTATGCTCGATAGTGGGTTCATGCCTCTATTTAATCTGGGGAAGTGATAGAAATATCTAAGGTTATAGATGTGCTGTTGCTACTAGGGAGAAAACAACGATCTCTTGTTCATGGAACTAGTGGATTGTTTACCTTACACACTTTGCTTAAAGAAGTTATCCGTTGCTTGCAACTTAATACTAGAGGGGGTTCAGATGATAACCTGAAGGTGGATTACTAGTCATAGATGCAGTTGGATGGCAGTCTATGTATATTGTTGTATTCCCCAATCAAATCTCATAGGATCGTGAATGTCTAGTATTGCATTGTTATGCCTTGCTCTGTCCTATCAATTACCCGCTGTAATTTGTTTACCCATCATGTCATGTTGTTTATCTTTAGAACACCTCTAGTGAACTATAGACCCTGGTCCAATCTTTACCATTGATACATCTTCCACTGGTCATGTTTACTTTCTGCAAACCACCATTACCTTCCACACCATATAGTTAATCCTTTGTTTTCAGCAAACCAGTGAGATTGACAACCTCACTGTTCGTTGTGGCAAAGTCTTGAGTTTGTGGTGTGCAGGTTTCCAAGTTGCTAGGAACACCTTTGGGTCGTTTCCTTCCTCCTACTAGTTCGATAAACTTAGTTTCTTTCTGAGGGAAAACTTGTTGTTGTGCTCATCATACCTTCCTCTTGGGGTTTCCCAACGAAGCTCTACAGTGATCTGAGTTGCATCAAAGGGTGCCAAACTTTCCCACCTGGAAGCACAGGCTCCCTAGCATCATGTCGACTTTGTATCCTATGGGATCGAAGTCTTTGCGAGTCGCTAGCGAGTGGACAGTGAAGTCGATGGTGACAAAGACGAGGTGGTTCTCCGTCGTAGAGGAGTCAAAGATCGTGGTGGATGGGGCCGTCATGACCGCTACATCAGCATCCCCAGTTCCCACAGATGGCGCCAATTGACGAGGGTTTGACTCGTCAATGCTCATTGTTATGGACTTGCGTTTTGGAGAAGGAGGGGACGCTGGAGATCGCGGAACGACTAACAGACAAGCAACATCAGGACACGAGGTTTACCCAGGCTCAGGTCCTCGGAGGGAAAACCCTACTCTTGCTTGTCTACTCTTTGTTAATGGAGATGCCGAAGGTTACAGTGGTGCGCAGATTAGATGTGGCGATTTGTGTGCTAGGTTATGAGGTGAGACCCTCCTCGCCGTGCCCTCCTGGCGTTTATATGGGGTGGTTAGGTCTCAGGGTTGGTCGAGTGTCGGGGGATAACCCCCGGGTGGGGAAGGCCAGGCATAAGTAGGCCGGCTCCAGAAGATGCAGGTCGCCTGGCCTCCAGGAAAGACAACTCTAGCCGACTAGCAAGAAAGCCCGCCTGGGCTTATAACCTTCCTGGCTGGCCCGTCTAACCGGTGGCTAGAAGAACCGGTCGGGTGACCGTTTCCACCTGGCTCACCTCGGATTCGATGGAGAGCACAGAAGGGCTGACGCTCCATGCGGGGTACGCTTCTGGATCTCCCTCGTCATCAAGGAAGCTGGCATGCCATCATGACGAGCGCTACCCGATGAAGATAAAGCAAGATGGTCGGCGGATGGTAAAGGTCCGTGACTGCTAAAGCAGGTGACGCCCCAAAGGAAGCCCGGTGACCGCTAAAGAGAAGAATGACGCTAAAAGAAGGGCGGACTGGTCACAGCCCACCAGCCGGGCCTGCCCTATAAACCCATATCCAAACAGTAAACCCTAGGACCCGATCTGTAATCTGCCCCCCAGACCAGTATATAAGGGAAGCAGAGCCAGGGTTCTAGGTAGGCAACAACAGAAGGAGAGAAGTGTTAGCATCAAGTTCCCATCTTCCCCTAGCTCTCGATAGCGGCTAAGGAAACAGCTCAAGGAGCATTTGTACCGAGCATCAGCTCCCATACATAGTTCATCTTGCAGGAGTAGGGGCGTTACCTCACCAAGAGGGCCCCGAACCTGGGTACGTCCCTGTGTTTGTAGCATACCGTGCCCAACCTGTTGCGCGAGCCACCGAATGCAACCGTGTGTCCTTTCTTTGCCATCCCCGATGGCTCTGCCGTGTTCCACACCACGACAGCTGGCGCCCACCGTGTGGCACAGCGCTTCGGCTGGGATCATCTTCCGCATGGGACTTCCGCTCGTCGCCGGCGAACGCCTGGCCTCTAGCCTCGTTCTCACGCTAGGTGCCTTCAACTGCGTCATCGACAACACATCGTGTTTCGCCGGGAACACCTTCCTCGCCGACGGCTCCATCATGCATTTTGGAGACGTCCGCGTCAATGTCGCCACTGTCGCTGAGGGTTTTCCCAGTGTCATGATGGTAAACGCTCGCGAAAACCATCGGCAGCCTCAAGAACGCCGGGCAGGAGGAGAAAACTCCGCGCTCGAGCAAGAGCAAGACCTGCTCACCGCCTCCATCCAGCACTTGCGTGCTCCGGTCGTCGTTGAGACAGATCCAGCGGCTGCGGCGGCAGTACTCGAAGCTACACGCCAAAAACTCCTGGAGGAATCCACCAAGGTCGCGGCTAACCAGCGTCGGTTGAACGCCACCTGCACGTGTACAACGCAGCTCACGGCTTCGCCAAGAAGATCCAGCATCGGGGGCGCGACCTGACGTCGGAACTGGACCGCGCCGCCGACTCGCATGCAGGCGTGGCACGGCCCGTCTACAGCACTCCTTCCAAGAACATGAGGGCAGTCGAGGCAGCAGCCGTGGAGCTAAAGCACCTAGAGGGCGAGGAACTTCATCGCTAGCAGGAGCGTGTATAGCTCCTCGTGGCCACTTCAAACAAGCAACAAGTCGAGGGCGTCCCCAGCCAGGTGGGCAACTCCCGCGACATCGTCGTCCGCAAAGGCGCAGACCAGACGGCGCATGGAGGCAGCAAGCATCAACAAGCCTCTTCTCCGGGAGGGGTTGGGCAAAAAAGCCGCCCGCGTGGCGAATCTAGAAACCGCGGTCGCCACAACCGGGACGCTGCCGCCTCAAGCGTAAGTCGCGCAGGCGGAGCCTCCCAGGGGAAAAAGACGCGAGCATCGGAGGAGGAAGCAGACGCGAACAAGGACCCGCCTGTGCCGCGTCTGAAGGGCCGGCTCGGCCCCCAAGAACCGGCTGACGCGCGGAAGCGCATCGACCTCCTAGTATAATCACGCACCTTGGAGGAGGAAATTCCGGCTGGCCCAAAGTGTTTCGGCCCGCGTATCCGGAACGAGCCGTTTCCAAAGGGATTTTCGCTCCCAAGGGACACGCCAAAGTACAACGGAACCGTCAAGCCCGGGGATTGGTTGGTCGATTACACCACCGCGGTGGGAATCGCCAATGGCAACCTCCACCTGGCCGTCCGCTATGTCCCCCTCATGCTCGTCGACTCGGCGAGGACATGGCTCAATAGCCTCCCCGACAACAGCAACAACACATGGCTGGACTTCGAAGAGGCGTTCATCCGCAACTTCACCAGAACATACAAGCGGCTGGGTCGGCCTCGCGAGCTTGACCTCTGTGTACAAGGCAAGGACAAGTCGGATCACGCCTACCTCACCCGGTGGACCAGCATGCACAATTCGTGTGAAGGGGTGCAAGAGCACCAGGCGATAGACTTCTTCACCAATGGCTACCGAGACGGCACCATGCTGAAGCACAAGCTCAGCCGGGCAGACCCGCAAACCATGGCCCATGTCATGGCCATCGCGGATAAGTACGCCACCGCGGACACAGCAATGAAGAAGCCCATCGTGGTGGATGACCAAGGCCAAATCATCACGGACGAGCAGGCGGAGCGACTCCAGCCGGGCGACCATCATCCCCGGTGGCGCGGTCATGACAACCGCCACAACAAGAGGAAAGACGACTAGCCGGATAGCCGGTACGGTACCAAACAAGTAGCCGCGATGCATGAGGATCCGGCTGCGGGGGGTAGCCGGAGGCAGAGGCCGGACGACAGGCCGCCTCGGCCTAAGTACACCATGGAGTCCATGCTCGACGGGCCGTGCAAGTTTCATAGCAGCGGCAACAATCCCACGAATCACACGACGCGCCAATGCAGCTGGACAAAGAAAATGGCCGAAGCCGGTGGACTCCCACCACCACCTCCACCGCCAGCCGGAGGCCCACCGGATAATAAGGAACTGCGCAGCCGCCGTGAGGATGACGAGGATGGTTACCCACGGCAGGTGGGTAATTACCACATATTCCTGGCGGAGCCGGAAACAAAGCACGCCAAGCGGAGACGCGAGGCGGAGGTGAACGCAATCGTCCCACCCGTCCCCAGTACCTACACTGGTCCGACCAGGCGATCACCTAGAGCAAGGAGGATCAGTCGGCCGTGTTGCCAAGCCCTGGCAGCTACGCGTTGGTCTTGGACCCCATCATCATCTCCAAGAAGCATTCATGCCGCTTCTCTCGGGTACTGATCGATGGAGGGAGCAGCATCAACCTCCTTTACCGGAGCAGCCTCGAGAGGCTGGGCATCAGTGAGTCCTAGCTGGAACCCTCAAGCACTTCATTCCACAGAGCAGTACCAGGGCCATTGCACTCCCCAATCGGCAAGATCCGGCTAGACGTCATCTTTGGCAGCGAGAACAACTTCCACCGCGAGCCAATTTGGTTCGAGGTCGTGAACCTCTCCAGTGCCTACCACGCTATACTAGGGCGCCCAGCTCTGACCAAGTTCATGGGAGTACCGCACTACGCATACCTCAATATGAAGCTATCGGGCCCAAATGGAGTGATCACTGTTGATGGATGCTACAAGCGTTCGATCGAATGCGCTTCAGACGGCTCTAAGCTGGCCGAAGCAATGATCATCGCTGAAGAGAAGCGCGTCATAATGCATAATGTGGCGGCTCTGCAGAAGGACATGCCGGCTGGAGAGCCCAAACTGGCTGGAGAATCACAGTTCAAGCCCTCGCAGGGGACAAGGAAGATCCTGCTGAACGAGGAGGACCCAAGCAAGTTCGTCCTGGTCGGAGACGGCCTGGACAGCAAATAGGAAAGCGCGCTCGTCAATTTCCTCCATGAGAATCGGGACATTTTTGCATGGTGCCCCAAAGACATGCCAGGTGTCCCGAGGGAACTCGCCGAGCACTCCCTTCATGTTCGACCGGATGCGAAGCCGGTCAAAAAATCTTTACACCGCTTCACAGAAGAAAAAATAAGAACCATCGGTGAGGAGATCACATGGCTGCTCGCGGCCGACTTCATCATGGAAGTTTTCCACCCAGAATGGCTCGCCAACCCGGTGCTGGTTCTGAAGAAGAACAAGACATGGCGCATGTGCGTCGACTATACCAGTCTCAACAAGGCTTGCCCCAAAGATCCTTTCGCCCTGTCGCGGATTGATCAGGTCATCGACTCCACCTCCGGGTGCGATCTGTTGTATTTTCTGGACGCTTACTCAAGCTATCACCAGATCAAGCTCAATGTAACCGATCAAATAAAGACATCGTTCATAACCCCGTATGGAGCATACTACTACACCACCATGCCCTTCGGGTTGAAGAACGCAGGCGCAACCTATCAGTGCTGCATGCAGAAATGCCTGCAGACGCAGATTGGAAGGAACGTACATGCCTACGTCGACGACGTCATCATCAAGACCAAGGAACAACGCACGCTCCTTGAGGATCTGAAGGAAACATTCGACAACCTCCGCCGTTTCCAGATCAAGCTGAACCTGGAGAAATGCGTGTTCGGCGTCCCAATCGGTAAGCTCCTGGGCTTTCTCGTCTCCGAGCGTGGAATTGAGGCGAACTCGGAGAAGATCGGAGCCATCAAGCGCATGGAGCTACCACAGAACCTGCACGACGTACAGAAGTTCACCGGGTGCCTCGCTTCTCTCAGCCGGTTCGTTAGCCGGCTGGGAGAGAAGGCTCTTCCCCTGTAACAGCTGATGAAGAAGACAAACAAATTTGTCTGGACAGCTCAGGCGGATGAAGCTTTCCAAGACCTCAAGCGTATGCTTACCTCGCCACCCGTCCTGGCGACGCCAGTAGCAAAGGAGCCCATGCTGATGTACATCGCTGCCACAAACAGAGTGGTCAGCATGGTATTGGTCATGGAGCGACCAGAGGAAGGAAAGGCTCAGATGGTCCAGCGTCCCGTATACTATCTGAGTGAGGTGCTCTCGCTATCCAAGCAGAACTACCCTCACTACCAGAAGCTGGTGTACAGCGTGTACATGGCCGCCAAGAAACTCAAGCACTACTTCCAGGAGCACTCCATCCGGGCGGTAGCATTGGCCCCTCTCGCGGAAATCATCGGAAACAAAGACGCCACTGGCCGCGTGGCAAAATGGGCCATCGAGCTCGCTGTGCATAACATCCAGTACGAGCCACGCATAGCAATCAAGTCGCAAGCATTGGCTGATTTCATCATCGATTGGGCGGAGACACAATACATGCCCCTAGTGCCGGATTCAACTTACTGGAAGCTACACTTCGACGGATCAAAAATGAGGGGAGGACTTGGAGCCGGAACCGTGATGACCTCGCCCAAAGGTGACCGGCTGGAGTATGTTCTCCAGATCCACTTCAAAGATTCCAACAACGTCGCCGAATACGAAGCACTCATCCATGGGCTCAAGATGGCCAAGAAGATAGGCATCCAGAGGGTGCTGTGCTTCGGGGATTCGGACTTGGTGGTGCAACAAGTATCTGGCGAATGGGACGCCAGGGACGCGAACATGGCACTTTACCGCTTCTTCGTCCAGCAGCTATGTGCCTGCTTCGAAGGATGTGAGTTTCACCATGTACCCAGAGCCAACAAATGAAGCTACTGACACTTTGGCCAGGGTCGGGTCAACAAGACAAGCCATACCGACTGGGGTCTCCCTCGAGCACCTACGCAAGCCCTCCATCACTCCCTCACCAGAGTCTGATTCCATCGTGCTCAGCGCGGACCTAGGAACAGCCGGTGCCGCGGCACACCCGGGGACTGCCGCACCGCACCCAGGGACCGCCGCATCTCACCCAGGTACTGCTGCATCGCACCCGGGGACTGCTACGCCGCACTCGGGGACTGCTTCGCCGCATCCGGAAACTACCACGACGCAGCCCGCCGTCGACATCAACACCTTTCCACCCGGCAGGCCTCCCGACGCTCTGGAGCCGGTCGTCCGCGAGGAGATCAAGCTCATCATACAGACGGTGCACACCATACGGGAGGCGCCCGACTAGGCAAAGCCGTACATGGATTTCTTGGCCAAGGATGAACTCCCAACAGAAGAAGTGGCAGCACGACAAGTGGGACGAAGGGCAAGCGCCTACACCATCATCAACAACGAGCTGTACAAGCACAGCGTCGGAGGCATCTACCAACGATGTGTCAGTCAGGAGTAAGGAGCCAAGCTTCTAACAGACATACACCAGGGTGAATGTGGCCAGCATGCCTCGTTAAGGGAAATAGCAGCCAAGGCCCCTCGGCATGGTTTCTATTGGCCGACGACACTGAAGGACGCCGAAGAAATAGTCAAGACATCCAACGGCTGCCAGCAATTCAGCCAGCTGAAGCACATGCCATCTTCGGCGCTCAAGACAATACCGATCACCTGGCCGTTCGTGGTTTGGGGCCTGGACATGGTCGGACCATTCAAGACAGCTCGATCCGGTATGACGCACCTACTCGTAGCCGTGGACAAGTTCACCAAGTGGATCGAGGCGAAGCCAATCAAGAAGCTGGATGGAGAGACGATGATCAAGTTCTTCAAAGACATCATCATCCGGTTCGGCTACCCGCACAACATCATTACTGACAATGGAACCAACTTTGCGAAAGGAGTCTTCGCTCGTTTCTGCAGGGAAAAAGGGATCCGCCTGGATCTGGCATCAGTCGCACAACCACAGTCCAACGGACAATGCGAGCATGATAATGGTCTGGTTTTAGCCAGAATCAAGCCAAGGCTCATCGAAACACTCGTCAGGTCACCCGTATGCTAGATAGAAGAGCTGCCAGCAGTGCTCTGGAGCCTACGCACCACACCCAATCGCTCAACCGGCTTCACGCCGTTCTTCCTCGTCTATGGGGCAGAAGCCATTCTCCCCATAAACATCCAGTTCGACGCACCCCGCAAGCAGCTCTACACGGAGCAGGAAGCCAAGGAGGCAAGGGAGGACAGCGTGGACTTGCTCGAGGAGGCACGCGAGTTGGCTCTGTCCATATCAGCAATTTACCATGAAGACTTGCGCCGATACCACGCCAGCCGGATCCGGCGCACCTCCTTCCGCGAGGGAGACCTGGTGCTGCGCCTGGTCCAGAGCAGCAAAGGAACGCACAAACTGTCCCCGCCATGGGAAGGACCATTCATCGTCAGCCAAGTGCTCCACAACAATTCATACTATCTGATCGACGCGCAGCAGACGATGAAGAACAAGGCAGGTCGCTTAGATGAGGAGACGGAGCGCCCATGGAATGCCAGCCTGCTCTGGCCATTTTACAATTAGAAAAGTGTATGTATCTCCCCTTTTTTTATGTAACAAGTGAACAAGATTGAAAGCCTTGGCACAGCGCCAAGGACTTTGCGCCAACTCTGCACACCATCTACATTTTTGTACCGGCTGGCCTAGGCCCCGCGATTTCTACAAACGGCATAATATTGCACGCGGCGTCCAGAGTAGCCTCTGCGGTTCCGGCTTCAGTACGCATGTCGGCTGTCGACCCGGCAAGAGCAAAAAATCAAAGCGCACGCGACAAGAAAATGCCAACATAGAAAGAAAGGGCGTCCAGGCGAATCGGCCGTGCCCTACATGAGTTAAGCAAACAACAACAAAATGAAGTATCGCGAGGCACACCAACGTAGCCAATCCTTCGGTTCCGGCTGCAGATCGCAACCCGGCTGTCAGCCGGCAAGGAAAAATGCTCGAAGGGCCAATACTCGCTGAGAAAAGGTGAGTTGCTAACGGCCTAACTCGAAGGGGCGCGTATCTATTTTCCTTCTACAATAAGTACCAACTAACGAATGAACATATGCACAAGAAAACTAATCCAAAGCAACGCTTTGTCTTGCACGACCCAAGCCATAAATTGACAGGAAACAAGGTGGCGAAAGAGCTTTGACCCGGCTGGCTACCCCAGTCGGCCTGAACCTCGGGGATTACACCCGGTGGACGCGCTCCCGCGCACCCACAAACTCAAGTCAAGGTAGCCAAAAGAGCCTCAACCCGGCTGGCTACCCCAGCCGGCCCGAACCTCGGGGACTAGACCCAGTGGACGCGCTCCCGTGCACTCACAAACTCAAGTCAAGGTAGCCAAAAGAGCTTTGCCCCGGCTATCTACCCTAGCCAGCCCGAACCTCGGGGACTACACCTAGTGGACGCGCTCTCGAGCACCCACAAACTCAAATCAAGGTATCCAAAAGAGCTTCGCCCCGGCTGGCTACCCCAGCCGGCCCGAACCTCGGGGACTACACCCAGTGGGCGCGCTCTCGTGCACCCTCAAACTCAAGTCAGGATGGCAAAAGATCTCCAACTCGGCAATCTATCCCAGCCAGCCCGAGCATAAAAGACCGCACATGATAGAGACATAAACAAAGATAAGCAAAAGAAACCAAGCCATAAAGCGGAGCACGAAGGCTTCGCGCAGATTCAAAAGTCAGTGACAGAAGTCAGCCGAAGTGTAGCACAGCAAAGTAACAACTTTCACAAATACACCCGGCATTCCGGGGATCACAAGTCTGGAACTGAAGAAGTGGAAGGAGCAGGAGCAGGTGCTGGATCAGCAGGGGCGGCACCAGCATCAGTGGGAGGAGGCTGGCTGCTGGAGGCAACGTCGATGGGATTCCAAGGCGCCGGGGCCTAGTGGAACGGTCGTGGCTCTTTGGGGGCACTAAAATCACGCTGCAAGTCCACGTAGGTGCCAATCTTCACCCCACAGGCCTGGATCGGAGGAGTGCTGGCACGAAGGCCCTCGTAGCTTGTCCCAAGATGGAAGCCGCGGGTGAGCACGCTTAGGTCGGCACCCGGATACCACGACTTCACCAGAGCTAGCGCCATCTCCACTCCGCCTCGAGCATCCCACTCTTTGTGCACATCCAGCACGTCGATGCCTCTTGACAGAGCCACAGCCAGGCTGGCGATGTCGTGCACCTCGCTCGCCTCCGGCTAGATGTAGTGGAAGAGATCGTTGCCAACAGCGCACAGGCCATTTCTGTCCTCCGCCAGCACCTTGACCAGGCCGAAGGCAGTCAGGTCACGTCCAACCTCATCCACGGGCAGCTTCTCCATGGCCATCTCAGTCGCTTCAGGATAATGATCTGTAGCCAAGCACAAAGCAGAATAAATGGACAAGGCCGAGCAAGTCATGACACAACGGAAGAAGGAAGCTGAAGAACTTACTGACGACCATCTCCGAGATGTCCTGGAGGTGCTGAGTAAGCTCTCCCTCCCGGCCGCGAAGAATCTTGATTGTCTCCTCCTGTTGGGTGGAGATCGTCTCAAAATTCTTCAGCGCCTCCGCCCGTATGTCAGCCGCCTTCTTGCCATGCTCCACGCTAACCTCAAGCTGATGCTTGGCCGCAGCAAGTTGATCAAACTGCGCTTGTCGCGCCTTGTTCAATTCTTCCAGCCGGGCGACCTCAGCTTTGACGCGCTCCACCTCCCTCTCCTTGTCCTAGATAATGGATGTAGGAGGATACCCGATGGTTAACAAAAATGGGAAAAGGGAGCCAATCGCCAAGACAGATCTGAAGAAGCAATCTTATGGCCAAGATCGTGGGTGTTCTTCACAGACTCCACAAAAGCTTTCTGCAGCAAGAAACACAAATGAATAACAGAGAAGCAAACCGGATGGAAGAATGGAAAACACATGAAGGGCAACGACTTACCTCCATCAAAACGGACAAATTTTTGGCCTTGCCAAGGCCCTTTTCCATTCCCTCAACCAGGTGGCGAACCTGGCTGAGTGAGACGGGCGCCGAGCCCGAGAGCTGGGCAAGGATCGCACCTGGCGTCAGCACAGCCGGAGCTGGCATCGAGCCGGTGACGATAACCTCGTCATCATCGGCAGCCACACCCGAAGGTGAAGCCACCACCAACTCCCTGCCAACCGGTTGACCACCATCCGGCTGGCTGCCATCCGCCGCAGCTGCCTGCGCAGCCCCAGCCTCCTCCGTCACCTCCGTGATCATGGGCCCGGCGGAGCTGCTTGGAGCATCACTCTAGGCCAGGAGCCCCGGGACGAAGGAGGGGGTCTCCGGGTCCTGCGCAGCCGCAAACAGCTGCCCCAACCGCGAAGACACAGGCGCCTGGTGCAGCAGCCCCGTGGTCAGGGAGCCGTCAGGGGCCCTGGGCGGAGACGGAGCAGCTGGCGCAACCGGGATGGCCGCAGCCGGCGCGGGCGCAGCCGGCGACCTCGCCACCTCTTCAGCCGGCGAAGGAGGGGGAGGAGCAATGATGGAAGCACCACCATCGCCAAGCACCATCGCCTCGCTGCGCAGAGTAAAGAGTCAAAAGAGGAACCAGCAAAACCATAGAGCGGCAAGCAAGGGCAAGAGAGATACTAATCCAACGACGAATGGTGGAGCTACGACCTGACGCCCTCGTCGCGTCTTTTCGCTTCAACTGGAGCGAGAGCGGTAATAGACATCGCCCTCTTTCCCCGCACTCTCTCCACGGGTTTCTCTCGGCCACCCTCCTCGTCGGTGACATCGACTGCGGCACAAGCAGAGAGTAAAAACCACAACCTCCAAAACAAAGGAGAAAGAAAAAGCTACGATCAGCAACCTACCATGAGGATCCGAGGGGCCGTCATCCGCCCAGATGGGAAACCCTTCGGGCTCCGTATGGGGGTACTTCTTCGGCTTCCTATCCTCCAAGAAGGACGGAAGAGGGAAGTCACCCATGCCATCCTCAGCTAGCTGCGCCGTGAACAACTAATAAAAAAGGGGATCATAAGGCACCCAAAGAAAGCTAGCAATAACAAGAGGCGAGACGCAAGACAACCAAAGAAAAACTTACCCGAGGCGACAGGCGGCCGCGATGATACGGGGGGCAGGAGTATGCCCAGTTGGCCTCGATGCGGAACTTGGAGATCATGGAGACCCAGTTCCACAGGTCCTGGTAGGGCACATCCTTCCGCGATGTCCTCATCGGGTCATTAGCAGTCGAGAGGTGGCACATCTTATGTGACCGCTTCTGTAGCGGAAGCACGCGACGCACCATCCACGACAAGGTGATGTCCCGGGCGGTGAGCCTCTCCGTCTCCACCATCGTCTCCGGCCGGGTGGCCATCCGGTCGAGGTCCGCCGCCGTGCCCATGCCCTTCATCGTCTAGCCCCTCTACGTCGAGGGCAAGTTGGCAAAGGGTGGAAGGCAGATCCAGTCAACCTCTATGGCATTGCTCACATAGAAATAGGAGCGCTGCCACAGCTTGACGGTGTCGGGGAGCTCGAACCGCAGAATCGGCGAGGAGGTCCGCGGGTAGACGGCGCAGCAGCCTGTCTACGTCAGTGAGCCATCCTTGGTGGTGTTCTGGGCCTTGAAGTGGAAGAGCTTGAGGAAGTTCGCCACCTCGGGCAACACCCCAAGGTATGACTCGCAGCAGGCCACATGATGCGACAGCTGCGCCATGGCGTTGGCGCCCAAGTGATGAAGCTAAAGGTCGAAGAAGAAAAAGAGATGGAGGAGGAAGGGGCTGACGGGACGGCCGAAGCCGCGGGCAAAATGCGCGAGGAAGACGACATGCTCCCCCGACCGAGGGTTCGGCACCCGCTCCCCCTCTAGCATGAGATGGTGCTTCACAAGCATTGACGAGGGAAGAAACCTCCCCCGCTGGTACTTGTTGACGAGCTCGTCGGTCACAAAGGACCCGCACCAGCCGCCGTGTTGCTCCGGCAACATCTCGACAGAGGAGGTGGCCGTGGTGGATGGGTAAGAAGTGGCCGGCAACGGCAAGGAGAGGACGCACAAGAACAAAGAGCGCTGGGGCACGAGGGGAAGATGAGCCGGAGGATGGAAAAGTGCAGGAACCGACCCCCCTTAGAGCTCTATTTATCCCCGCAAACGGCATCGTCGCCCCTTCGGCTTCTGCGCGACGCGTGGCATCACGGAACCATAGCCGCACGACGCTTCGGCTCTAGATCCTATGTGTCGTCGTAATTGCCATAGAAGATCCCCGGGTGTTAGCAGGAGACGAGGTGTGCGCACTTGCCCCGAGAAACGCTACGGCAAGTTTGCATGCGCAGTTACCAAAAACTGACGCAGCGACGCGGAAGTCAAACTGACGCGACGTGCGCTGAAACCTGATCGTGGTGCGACATCAACGGCGTCATCCAGCCAAGCGTTCGTCTTCTATGCCCGGTACCTGCCTTCGCTGTTTACACCCAGTGGACGGCCATCGATTCTGTAGCCGGTTAATTCCAGCCGGAAAGCAAAAGCAAAAGCTGCAGCCGGAGGAAATAAAACAACTCTCTCAAGACAAGAAGGAGCACGGAAGATCTTGCCCACCGGCCAAGCCCATACGTGCTCGGGGAATAGTGTCGGGGGATAACCCCCGGGTGGGGAAGGCCAGGAATAAGTAGGACGGCTCCATAAGATGCAGGCCGCCTGGCCTCCAGGAAAGACAACTCTAGCCGACTGGCAAGCAAGCCCGGCTGGGCTTATAACCTTCCCGGCTGCCCCGTCTAGCCGGTGGCCAGAAGAATCGGCCAGGTGAACGTTTCCACCCGGCTCACCTCGGATTCGATGGAGAGCATGGAAGGGCTGACGCTCCGTGTGGGTACGCTTCTGGATCTCCCTCATCATCAAGGAAGTTGGCATGCCGTCATGACCAGTGCTACCCGACGAAGATAAAGCAAGATGGTCGGCCGGACTGGCAAAAGCGGTCCGGGTGACCATTAAAGCAGGGGTGACGCCCCAAAGGAAGCCCGGGTGACTGCTAACGAGAAGAATGACGCTAAAAGAAGGGCGGACTGGGTCCTAGCCCACCGGTTGGGCCCTGCAGCCGGCCCTGCCCTATAAACCCATATCCAAACAGTAAACCCTAGGACCCGATCTGTAATCTGCCCCCAGACCAGTATATAAGGGAGGGAAGAGCCAGGGTTCTAGGTAGGCAACAACAGAAGGAGAGAAGTGTTAGCATCAAGTTCCCATCTTCCCCTAGCTCTCGATAGTGGCTAAGGAAACAGCTCAAGGAGCATTTGTACCGAGCATCAGCTCCCATACATAGTTCATCTTGCAGGAGTAGGGGCGTTACCTCGCCAAGAGGGCCCCGAACTTGGGTACGTCCCTGTGTTTGTAGTGTACCATGCCCAACCCGTTGTGTGAGCCACCGAATGCAACCGTGTGTCCCTTCTTTGCCATCCCCGATGGCTCTGCCGTGTTCCACACCACGACATCGAGTCGGTTACAAATTAGAGTTTTACCCTTTGAATTTATATCTAAAGCTAGTCGTGTTCTCCAAGGAGTCGCATCCTTCATGGGCCTGGGTCACCCGAATCCTTCATGGTCTTCATCATCAGGAGTGAATAACTGCATGGGCTTCTGCCGGTCAAGACCAGATAGGCCAACATCAGGCACCCGTAGGGCATACCCGTGTCAACAGCATATCGCGGTACTCCTTGTATGTCTGGGGAATGTGGGGCGCTGTCGGGTAGTTTCACTACCGTGTTTCTGCCCACGACCAGCCCCTCGGCCATGGCCACGCTGTCCGAATTCGCCTCTACCAGCGAATGTCATGGCGACCATGTCCGATGCTGGATTTTCTTCGAGCGAATTCTTACGCTTATTGTTGTTGTTTCTTTTGGCTTGGGTGGGAATAGCCACTGCCGGTAAGGATCCACGAGCATCATCGTTGGTAGCTGTGAACTCACTGGCCAAGGAGATCATTTGATTAAGATCTAGCTTGTGATTGTCTTGTAGGCGCTTCAACGTATGTTGGAGCAGGGTTCCTTTTTCCAAGCCATCGATAAAGGAGGCCATAGAGGTTTGATCATGCACTCCCGCGCAGGAATTTTTCATATCCAACCAACAAGAGAGGTAGGTCCGAGAAGACTCGTCATTTTTCTGAATGCACCATTGTAGGTCACCGATAGTGCAGGGATGCTTGTACATACCCTCGAAATTCTTGATGAACGCTTCATGCATGTACAACCAGTTGCATATGGATTTCTCTGGCAAGTCATCGATCCATTGGTGGGAGGTGCCTGTCAACATCAGCGGGAGGTACTTAATGGTGTGCTTGGGGTTTCCCCCTGCGATTTACACCGCCTCATTGTATTCCTGCAACGATGTGGCTGGCCTTGCATTTCTGTCATATGGCTTGATCGTCTTGTCAATACAGAAACCTTTCGGGTAAGTTGTGGCCCATATAACTAGGCCAAAACAGTTTGGTCCCAGGTATTGTACTTCCCAGGCTTCGTAGATCTTGTCGAGGACCGAACGTGCATCCTACGGCTTCGGGTTTCCTATGTGCTTATCACCACCATGTGGAGGACTGCCTGAGCAACATGGTCCTCCTCCACCACGGTGGTTTCTAGGTGGCAACGGTGGTAGTGGAAGAGGTAGTTTAGCCTTCTTGTTGTTACCCTCCTGCGACCCCTCGCGCCTGTCATGGTTGCTTGTCAGACGCGGAGGGTCATGGTTCGACCTACTCATGTGTCTGTTGTTGCGACTACACATTGTTGCGAATAACGATGTCGCCCTACAGGCGTCTAGGTGGATTCATGCTTGTACGAAGGTGAGCCTTTGGGTCATCGTGATGCTTGGAATGCTGGGGAGGTGGGGGCGAGCGACAGGGTTGAACCTTACCTTCGTGGTTAGAGGATATGGGGATAGCATCAGTCATGTTGCGTGCGTCCCTCCGTCTTTATTTTGATGAACCCGTGCAAGATCCGACATCATGAGGAGATCTTGCCCTGTGCTGTGTAGGGGCACTAGACTGGCAATATGCTAGGTCAGACTCGAGCCTCTGAGAGGTGGCCTTTTCCTGTTGTTTGACAGCCTTGGTGACAAGGTCATATACCTGATCCAGCGTTGCCGGCGATCTATACTGCTCAAGTAAAGTCTTGGTTACATCCATGTTGAGGGAGGCCGTTGTCATGACCTACTGTCCATCCTTATCAATGTATGGATTAGCTTATGCCAGCTTCGACGGATCCCACCCCAAGTTACGTGATGCGCTCAGATCACTTTAGAGCTTCATTAGGAAACCCCAAGAGGAAGGTATGATGAGCACAGCAGCAATTTTTCCCTCATAAAGAAACCAATTTTATCGAACCAGTAAGAGGAAGGAAACGACCCGAAGGTGTTGCTATCAACTTGGAAACCTGCACAACACAAACTTAAGACTTTGCCCCAACGAATAGTGATGTTGTCAATCTCACCAGTTTGCTGAAAACAAAGGATTAACTATATGGTGTGGAAGGTAATAGTGTTTTGCAGAAAGTAACAGGAACAGTGGAAGATGTATCAATGGTAAAGATTGGACCGGGGTCCATAGTTCACTAGAGGTGTTCTCCTTAAGATAAACAACATAACATGCTGGGTACACAAATTACAACAGGGCAATTGACAGGACAGAGCGAGGCATAGCAATGCAATACTAGACATTCATGATCCTATGATATTTGATTGGGCAATACAACAAGATACATAAACCGCCATCCAACTACATCTATGACTAGTAATCCACCTTCAGGTTATCAGCCGAACCCCCTCCAGTATTAAGTTGCAAGCAACGGATAACTGCTTTATGCAAAGTGTGTAAGATAAAAAATCCACTTGTTCCATGAACAAGAGATCTTTGTTTTCTCCCTAGTAGAAATAACACATCTACAACCTCAGATATTCCTGTCACTTCCCCATATTAAATAGAGGCATGAAACCACTATCGAGCATAAGTACTCCCTCTTGGAGTTACTAGCATCTACTTAGCCAAGATAGCTACTAGAAACGGAGAGCATGCAAGATCTCAAACAACACAAACATGATAGAATCAATAAGATAGAATCATTAACCAATCTAACATAGTAATCTCAATATCCATTGGATCCCTGCAAATGCAGCATGCATGATTGCAAATAGATGATCTTGATCATGAACGGAGCTCACAAGATCTAAACATGGTAGCACAAAGGAGGAGAAACAACCATCTAGCTACTACATGGACCCGTAGTCCAAGGTGGAACTACTCACGCATCATACCGGAGGCTGACATGGTTATGAAGAAGTCCTTCGGGATGATCTCTCCCCTTCGGCAGGGTGCCGGGAAGAGCTTCAGATCCCCCCAATCTAGGGATGATGGTGGCGGCGGCTATAGACTGTTTCGTGGAAGATTGATCGAGTTCTTAGGGTTTAGGTATTGGGGGCTTCTTATAGGCGAAGAGGGAGGCCGATGTTGGGGATATGCTATATGGGTATCCTCATAGCATGTCTCTTATCCGACTAACCCGGGTGGCCCATAGTCGGTAACATGGACTATGGCCTCACTGGCCCGATTAGGTGGATCGGAAGGGAGGCCCATGCCGGATAAAGGAAGGCTATGGTGGAGTCACCAGCGTACCCGGAGCCTTGGAGTGCAAGATACACAAGACTAGTAATAGACGGTGTAGAACTCTGTAACCTGTCCGGCTAGGACTTTTCCCTGTAACCCTAGGATCTGGCAACTATATAAGTCGGGCCTATGGAGCCTTTAGGGCACGATAACTTAGACTTTCAAGTCACCTCACACAGCGAACCTAATCTCTGTAACTCGGCGTATTGCCATTATAGTGATTTATAGCAGGAGTAGGATTCCGCCACCGTTGTGGGATCTGAACCTGGGTAAGCTGTGTTACCTCGTACATGTCAACCGTCCGCCTTACCCCACGTCTCTAAACACGCACTGTGAGGACCCCTCCATGGCGTAATCGTCGGCAATACCACGACAGTTGGCACCCACCGTGGGGCAAGATGCGCTTCAGGCTCTTCAGCGGGCGAGGACCAAGATCTTCGCGGGAATCGGCGAAACCATAGCCATCGGTCACGTTCTCTTCTCCGGCAACGTTCCGATCGTCCCCCCGACGAGTTCTGGATCCCGGCGAAGACGAACCCTACGTGGTGTTCGATCGTTCCTATCGGAGACATCCACCTATTCATCGGCGAAACTGACTCGGGCACTAGTTCCCTAGGAGTCGGAGGAGCATCAAGACCCGCACAGACCGCCTACGGGCAGGATACGTTCGCGGAAGGATCGATGTCGGATATCTCCTCGGAGTTTGCCGACAAAGATCGGAAAAATTCAAGACCCACCCAAACCGCCCCTGTGCAGGATATAAAGGTGGAAGATCACTGCAAATCCGCCGGCTTCGCCCGTGCGTCTGGACAGCAGAGATCCAAGTTCGTCGGCGTGGTTACCATCTTCGATCTGGCGTGCTGCATTCAGAGAGAGGGCGAAAACCCCCGCGACTACCTCGCCAGGTGGCTCCGTATAAGAGCCAATTTGGCCCACTACCCCGATGATGATGCCATCTATCACTTTGTGGAAGGACTGGACCATGGCACGCTCCTCCGACATTCTCTAAGGCGGCAACAGGCGTCAGGACGCCTCACCTTTGAAGGCCTGGTGAACACCGTCAACAACTACGTGGAGGCTGAAGCGGCAGCTCAGACAGCGCTTGCGCTCATTGACGGAGCACCTCCGATTCAGCCACCACCACTGCCTCCGGCCGCCATCATCGCAGCAGCGCCACCACCTCCAGTCATCGTCGAGGCCGTTGCACCCCCACCACCCGTCATCGAGGAAGTCCTGGCACCCTCCGACTCTGTCATTGACGCGCTTTATGCTGATTTCGGTGCAGATTTAGAGGAAATAGACTTCAGTCCAGAAGAGCTAGACTCCGCTATGCAGGAGATGGAGGAGTACTCGCGCGACGAACAAGCTAATAACACCGTCATGTCCCGAGGGGTGTTCGTCACCATTGGGACAGCGATGGATGAAGACCAGCCCGGGCAAGCTCCGCCTACAGCGCTGGATAAGGGGAAGGGACCACTTATTGCTATCGACAATGATCACGCAAGAGTCATGCCTCCTCCGCCTAATCCAGTGCAGCAGCCGCAGGAACTCGGCACCGGTCCGAGCAACAACAACACCGCAAACTTGCCGCCTCCAGCATCCATGTCGGCAGCAGCCCATGTTACTCCAGCTGATAGAGTGATGTACGACAATCTCCTTGTTGAGCCACTAACTGTTGATCATATCCGGAACATGACTCAGCTTGACGAGAAGCGCCAGCAGCTACTGGCGGAAGCGCAAGCCATCGCGGAGCAAGGCGCTAAACTAGATCGAGATCTGGTCAACGCGCAGAAGTCCATAGAAAAAGCTAGAGCAATGGAGGCCGAGTACAAGACTCTGCTCCAGCAGCAGAAGGCTAAGAAATCTCCGGCTCACGTCATCAACGATCCTGGTGTACGACGCAACCTAGGATGGGCTCCCTCGAAGCCGGCACAGGCCAAGCCATACATTGACAGTGAAGGCAAGCAGGTGATGCCCACCCCACTCCTTAACCTCGCCATCGCCAAGACCCTTCTGGAGCAGGATAGATCGCCTGAGGCAATAGAACAGGTCTATGACCTTGTGGCCAAGGAGGTAAAGCAGCAGGAAAAGTCCACCTCTCAGAGGCTTGAGTCTGACCTAGCGCTCTGCCAATCTAGCCAGTACAAACCGCCAAGGGACAGATCTCCTCAGGATGTCGGATCGCAGATGGATTCATCAAAACAAAGACGGAGGGATGCGCACAACAGGAAGGATGCTATCCCCATATCCTCCGACCACAGAGAAAGAGCCCAACCTCGCCGCCCATCGCCACCGTCCCGATCCCCCCGACATACGGAAGACTACAAGGCTCACCATCGCACGGATATGCCTCCACCAAAGCAGTGCGGCATCGTCATCCGCGACAATGCGGCACAGACCCGTCATGATGAAGAGCGCCACCAAGGACATAAGAGCAGGTCACACCACGACCCTCCGCGTCCGACAAGCAACCGCCACAGGCGCGGGGCGTCGCAGGAGGGTAACAGCAAGAAGGCTAACCCACCGCCACCTCCGCCTCCGTCGCCGCCAAGCAGTCACCATGGCGGAAGAGGCCCGCGTCGTTCACGCAGCCCGTCCCCTATTGACAACAAGAAAAAGAACCCGGATCCATACGACGCACGTTCGCGGATCGATAAGATCCACGAGGCCCGGGAGGGACCATACCTGGGACCACGTTGCTTCAGACCTGCAATACGGTCTGCAACTTACCCCAAAGGTTTCCGGATTGACAAGACCATCAAGCCCTATGACGGCACCGCCAAGCCCGCCACATGGTTGCAGGACTACGACAACCTGGTGGAGATTGCCGGAGGCAACCCCAACATCGCCGTCAAGTACCTCCCGTTAATGTTGGCGGGCACGACCCGTCAATGGATCGACGACTTGCCGGAAAGATCTATCTACAACTGGCTGGACATGCAAGAAGCATTCACCAAGAACTTTGAGGGTACATACAAGCGACCCTGCACGGTGGGCGATCTACAGCGGTGCGTGCAAGAGAAAGACGAGACATCTCGCGCCTACCTCTCCCGCTGGCTGGATATGAAGAATTCCTGCGCAGGAGTGCACACCCAGACCGCCATGGCCGCCTTCATCGATGGGTTGGAAAGGAGCACATTGCTCCGACATAAGCTGAAGCGCTTGCAGGACAATCATCAGCTTGACTTGAATTAGATGATTCAGTTAGCTAGTGAGTTCGTAGCTGCCGACAACGACGCTCGTGGCTCTTTGCCGGCAACGGCCGTTCCAACTCAAGCTCGGAGGAACAGCAGTACAAAGCGGAAAACCGCTCCAGAAGAAAAGCAATCTACGGACATGGTCGCCATGACTTTTGCAGGACGAGGCAAAGGTGGACAACGTGGCCGATGAAGGGGAGCAGGCCATGGGCGGCAGTGAGGAAGTGAAATCAACTCGGCGCCGCTCCGCGTTCCCCAAACCTACGAAGAGTACCGCGATATGCCGTGCCTCGTACACCTCGACGCCAACGGAAAAGCCACCCATACCAATCGACACTACAAGTTCGTCAACGACCTCAAGGAAGACCCGGAGTCTGGCTATAAGAGAAGTCGGCAGAATAGACCGCGAGGCAAGGGAAAGGGGAAGAAGAAGGAGGAGGAGTCCAAGGATTCAAGTGACATGGACGAGGACGTTGACCCCAAGCACGCCGCCAAGAGCGACGACAAGGGCAAGAACCCCTTCGCAAAGAAGGCCCCAGTCTACCACACTTTCCTTGGCACCCCCACCGTCCGACAACAGAAGACCTCTCTAAGGATCCTGATGGCCACTCTCCCCCTAGTTCCCCAATACCTGCGCTGGTCGGAAGTTCCAATCACTTGGGACAGGACGGACCACCCAGCCCTTGTGTCCACGGAGAACCAATACGCCATGGTCATCAACCCATTGATTGACGGCACGGAGTTCACCAAGTGCATGGTGGATAGTGGAAGCAGCATCAACGTCATGTACCTGGACACACTGCAGAAGATGAACTTGACCGAGTCAAACCTAAGGCGGACCAACACCGTGTTCCATGGCGTAATGCCTGGTCGGGAGGCTCGGTCCCTTGGGTGCATCACACTTCAGGTAGCCTTTGGCGATGTTAATAATTACCGCCAAGAGCGCATGACCTTTGAGGTAGTCCCCTTCAAGAGCGTGTACCACGTCATATTCGGCCGCGAAATATTCCACACGTTCATGGCCAAGCCATGCTTCATCTACAACAATCTCAAGATACCCGGACCAAACGGTGTCATCACCATATCCGGAAGCTTTACCAAGGCAAGGGACTGCGAGATCAATGAAGCAGCCGTTGCAGAAGCTGTCCTCTACAGCGAAGAATTCAAGGAGATCCAAAGCAAGGTCAATGACTCAGAGATGCCCGCGTCGAAGAAGCAGATCTCCGACTCCGCTCCTGCGTTCAAGGCCGCCATCGAGACCAAGCCGGTGGAACTCGTGGTAGGCGATGCCTCCAAGACCGTCGCCATTGGGACGAACCTGGATCCCAAATAGGAAAGCGCACTCGTCGAGTTCCTCCGTGAGAATAGGGACATCTTTGCCTGGCAACCTGCCAACATGAAAGGTGTACCTAGGGAACTTGTCGAGCACAGCTTAAACATAGACCCAAAATGTAAACCAGTGAAACAACCTCTATGACGCTTCGGAGATGAGAGGAGACGCGCCATTGGCAAAGAGATAGCTAGGTTACTTAAGGCTAGTTTTATCCGAGAAGTCCTTCACACCCAATGGGTGGCCAATCCTGTACTTGACCCCAAAAAGGGAACCACTGAATTAAGAATGTGCGTTGATTACAGCGACTTGAACAAAGCATGTCCCAAAGATCCATTTGCTTTGCCTCGCATTGACCAAGTCATTGACTCGACGGCTGGCTCGGAACTTTTGTGTTTTCTCGATGCATACTCAGGATACCACCAGATGAAAATGAGGAAGTCGGACCAATTGGCCACTTCATTCACTACCCCTTACGGCACGTTTTGCTATGTCACGATGCCCTTTGGGCTAAAAAACGCAGGTGCTACCTACCAGCGGACAATGCAACATTGCCTTCACGACCAAATTGGTCGGAACGTCCACGCCTATGTGGACGATATCGCGGTGATGTCTAAAAAATCAAACGACTTAATCTCTGACTTAAAAGAAACCTTTGATAATCTCCGGAAATACAACATGATGCTCAACCCTAAGAAGTGCGTCTTCGGGGTTCCAGCCGGCAAACTGTTGGGCTTCATCGTTTCCCAGCGCGGAATCGAGGTCAACCCGGAGAAAATCAAGGCCATCTTAAACATAAATGGTCCGACATGCCTAAAGGAATCGAGGTCACCTCGAAAGATTTCCAAGACTTCTGCGACAACTCGGCATCAACATCAGTTATGCCTCGGTCGCACACCCTCAGAAAAATGGTCAATTCGAAAACTCCAACAACCTCGTTTGCAACGGCATCAAGAAGTGACTCCTACGGCCTCTCGATCAAGTGGCGGGAGCCTGGGCAGAAGAACTACCCTATGTTCTTTGGAGCTTGCGCACAACCCCAAACAGCGCCATCGACTACATGCCTTTCTTCATGGTGCATGGCGCCAAGGCGGTACTACCTGCTAAAGTGCGCTACAAGTCCCCAAGGGTCATCGCTTACTGTGAGGCCGATTCCATGGCTGCATTCGAGGACTATGTCAACCTACTAGACGAGGCACACGACATCGCTGCTACTTGTTCGATGGTGTACCAACAAAGCCTCCGCAAGTACCACAGTCGACGACTATGACCAAGGTCCTTCTTCGAAGGATACCTCGTCCTACGACTCAAGCAGAAGGGGCACCTAAAGCTCTAATCCCCTTAGGAAGGACCCTACATGGTCACCGAAGTCATCAAAGGCGGAGCTTACCATCTCAAGTACATAGAATCAGGAGTAGCATACTTCAATCCCTGGAACATCACGTAGCTGCAATATTTCTACCCTTAGATGTCTTTACTTTCAAATAAGGCTACTCAGCCAGGCTACTTAGCCAAAAACATGTACCTGCTATTCTGCAATAAATAAAGCTAAGTTCCTGGCCCAATCAGTTTCCTCTTTTACATTTTTCGAGAACATTACACTCAAGGGCTTGTTATGTTGGAAACGTATCTATAATTTTTGATGCTCCATGCTTGTTTTGTATCTACTTTGCTTTACGTGTCCACACTTTGAGGTGCTTTTTTACATGTTTTCTGGTACTAACCTATTAACAAGTTGCAACAGTGCCAGATGCATGTTTTCTACTGTTTTTGGTTTCAGAAAAGTTAGTAAAGAAATATTCTCGGAATTGGACGGGACAAAGGACAGAGTCAATTACTTTCCGTGGGGAACAAGAAGTCCAGAGGAGATCCGGAGGGGCAGACCCACCCCAGGCGCGGGTGGGCCCCACCCCACGCCTGGCTAGGGTTTGGTGGCCCTGGCCGCCACCTCGCCCCTTCGCCTATAAGAAGCCCCTGATGCAGAAACCCTGAGTACCTGATCAGAAATCCATGAAATCGACTATATCCGCCACCACCATCGTCCCTAGATCTGGGGGATCCGAAGCTCTTCTCGGCACCCTACCGGAGGGGGGATCATCTCGGAGGCCTTCTCTCCGGTATGATGCGTGAGTAGTTCCACCTTGGACTATGGGTCCATGTAGTAGCTAGATGGTTGTATCTCCTCCTTTGTGCTTTCATGTATAGATCTTGTGAGCTCCGTTCATGATCAAGATCTAATCTATTTGTAATCATGCATGTTGTGTTTGCGGGGATCCGATGGATATTGAGATTATTATGTTGGTTTGGTTAATGGTTTTGTCTTTATGATTCTATCATATATGTGTTGTTTGTGATCTTGCATGCTCTCCATTGTTAGTAGCTATCTTGGCCAAGTAGTTGCTACTGACTCCAAGAGGGGGTATTTATGCTCGATAGTGGGTTCATGCCTCTAGTTTCCAAGGGAAGTGACAATAATCTCTTCGGTTGTAGATGTGTTGTTGCTACTAGGGAGAAAACAACAGTCTCTTGTTCATGGAACATGTGGACTGTTTACCTTACACACTTTGCTTAAAGCAGTTGTTTGTTGCTTGCAACTTAATACTGGAGGGGGTTCGGATGATAACCTGAAAGTGGACTTCTAGTCATAGATGCAGTTGGATGGCGGTCTATGTATCTTTTTGTATTTCCCAATCAACCTCATAGGATCTTTCTGACTAGTAATTGCATTGTTATGCCTTGCTTAGTTCCTGTCAATTGCCCTGCTGTAATTTGTTTACCCTTCATGTCATGTTGTTTATCTAAGGAGAGCACCTCTATTGAACTATGGACCTCGGTCCAATCTTTACCATTGATACATCTTCCACTGTTACTTGTTTACTTGCTGCAAACCATTACCTTCCACAATATGTTTAATACTTTGTTACAGCAAACCGGTGGGCTTGACAACCTCACTGTTTGTTGGGGCAAAGTCTTGAGTTTGTGTTGTGCAGGTCTCTGTGTTGCTTCCAACACCTGTGTGACGTTTCCTTCCTCCTTCTGGTTCGATAACCTCGGTCTCAACTGAGGGAAAACTTGCTTCTTCACACCTTGCTCTTGGGTTCCCAACAGGCTATGCGTAGATAGTCTTCAGGGCTACGCTTCACCTGACAGCCTTGTCGACTAAACATCCTTGCACCCACCTGAGTAGCTGACTATGCAATCGAACCCTTGAAAACTCTAGCCCAGTTGCAGCCCAACTGACAGGATGGCAGGGAGCTGAGATTGGTAGAGCATTAGGCTAACTAAAAGGGCATGCTTATTTATACAATTGAAATGCATACCATGCACTACTTATACAATCTTTACAAGGGCAAAAGTCAACCGGCCGAAACTATACAAGATTTACATTTTACACATGTTATACGCAAGAAATTCTATTGCTATCATTGTTGAAGGATTACATTGGTGTGCTTGTCAAATAGTTGAACAATGTCTTCAGCATGCTGAGAAACCGCATGGTAGTGACGATGCATATTTCATGCCATATTGTCCGAAAGAACAGGTGGCCCCGCCGTTATCTCTGCCAGATCTACATCGAGCGGTGCAGGCGCACAAGGGACAATGCAGACTTAGCACCCGCGATGAGTTGCTGGAGCATGCACTCCTTCATCGCGCCCATGTTTTAGAACCTCTGAAGCATCCCAGTACGCTGGATGGAGCTTCATCCAGGGGGAACATGGCCCCAAAGATCCCTGCGAGTGTTAACCTTGCATGCTTTAGCACCTTAAGCACCTGATGAACTCGGTCCTGCACCATCGCCACCACCACGGCTCGGTTCCGATCCATCCAGAAGAACCATCTAGCCTCTAGCTATTGCTAAGTCAGGCAGTTCAATCGAATGTTGATGCGATCTTTCTCTTCCTGTGGAATGATATTTAAAACTACTAGAACAACAATACATTAGTCAACAAGGATATCTACAGCAACAATCGCAAGGACTAAACAGTCAAGACCTGCTTACATTGCAGTTGCTCGCCAATTTGCGCGAACTCTCCAAGTAGATACTTCTCCCTCTCGAAGGCTTTCTATGCCTTCCACTTCCACACACTCGCGTGGCCACAAAGGATGGCAATGTCCTTCTCCAAGATCTTTATGCGGTCGTGAAGCAGAGGAAGCTGCGACATTTCATTCGCCCTTGGATGCAAAGGAACCAACGAGATCGTCGAAGCCATCGGAACAACACTTGAAGAGCCCTATGCAAATGAGGCGGTAGCACAATAAGACCAATACAAAGGCAAAAGAAGATAGAACATATATATACACCAAAAGCTACTATGTAGAAGTTCAAGACATTGTCTGATAAAAAATACGATGAACTACTCTTAAGCAACAACTACAAGAGGATCAACATGCGACTACACAGAAGCACCCAAGGGCTTCGCGACGTCCGTGGCAGCCTCCGTCTCCGTGGCCTTTGCCATGGCCAGTCACTTCTTCTCCTCTGAGTACTTCGCGAGCAGCTCGATGAGCCGCAAGATATACTTCTTGCAGCGAGAAGCAAAGGGAGCGAAGGATACCTCATCACCATCTACCACAATAGGCATCTTGGAGGTGGCCTTACTGAGGTCCAGCTGGGCGCCGCAATCTTGTGCCATCACTTCCCCAAGGGATGCACCCGTGCCTTTCTGCGCCTTCTTGTATTCCGCAGGTGCATCCTCCACGAGCGCCTCCGCTAGCGCGTCGACATCCTCCAGCACTGTGTCCTTCGGGAACATTTCCCGATGGAAACGGCCGAGTATATCCTTGGCCTTTACCAAAGTTTCCTGGGTGGAGCTGCAATGGTCTTCGAACGCGGCAACTGCACCAGCCAGCAGATCGCCACGCTCCAGCACCTAGCAGCTAAAGATAACCCAGTTGCCTCTGCAGAGGCGCAAAGCTTCAAGTTAATAAAGCAACAAACAAGGAAATCGCATGGTGGGTGTAACTTGCCATACATCGTTTGGGCTGCAACCATGAGTTGGTCAGTGAGAGTCTTCTCCTACTCAGCCGCCTCAGCCGCCAGTTTCTCCTCGTGCTCCTCTGCCTCTAGATTGAAGTTTGAGAGCCTCCACGGCGCTCTTCTCCTTGGTCTCCGCCTGGCTGCAACTCTTCTCGAGAGAAGTCAACTGTAGGAGCGCTTCATTGTTCTCATCTACCGTCAAAGTAGGAGGGTCAGTCGAAGCTCTTCCAGGGCACCTCACAAGTATTGACAATCAAGTACTCACCATGGAGCTGCCAAAACTCTGCCTCAAAGCGCACATGTTGTTGACCCAGAAGGTTCAGTTCCCGCAAGAAAGGCTGCACAAGGAAGACCAAGTTAGAAACACAAAAGACTCAGAGGCTCATCAAGATAGACTCGAGACCACTTACATGTTCACCCGAAGACTCCAAGGGTTGCGCAGTTGTCATCCGGGTAATAACCTTGTGAGTCCTCGGCTTGGAGGAACTCAAAGGGATGATGCCGGAGTTGGCCGCTGTCTTCGGGGAAGGCGTCGCCGCCTAGGAATTCACCGCCTCGGCACTCGCCGCCTTGGAATCCATGGCAACCTCACCAGTTTCATCCTTCATGGACTCATCTGGAGAGGACCCCCTACACAATGACACCAGCAAAGGCATCACTATCAATCACAAAAAATAAGCAACCCATCCAAAAAAGTTAAGTTTTAGAAACACTTACGTGGCAATATCAGAGAGGTCGAACACCTCCATCTTCTTCTGCTTCTTAGCATGCGTCTCAGGAGCCATAGCCCGGGTAGGCACTGCTGGAATCGTCCTATAAGCGCCCTTGGCAGGTGCAGATTCCTGTAGAAACAAAGGCCCACGTGGCGTCATCGGAGTAGAAGCATCTGAACCTTCATTTCGGCTCCTCTTGCTAGAATTGATGTTGCTATGCCTGGGGGCTTCCTCCAGCGGCGACTAGGCAACAGGTACGGTTGACTCTGACTCGTCCATCGCCATCAGAAGCATCCTTGAATGCCTCCAGCAATGGAGGAGTCATGTTCTCCACCCTCAGATCCTACAAGCAAAAGATCAACACGTCAACTATGTGAAGGGAATGTGCCCGAGAGGCAATAATAAAGTGGTTATTATCTTATTCCTTGTTTATGATAAATGTTTATTTTGCATGCTATAATTGTATTAATACGGAAACATTAATACATGTGCGTTTAATAAACAAATAGAAAGGTCCTAGTTATGCCTCTCTTATAAACAATGGTAAGGAAATCGGTAATCATTAACTACTCAGTTGGCTTGGGAGTAGCAACTAATCGAAATTCAGACGATTAACTGATTTAATCGGTCGGCTATTAATCGGTGCGGCCTACAAAAATTAGCACCTAAAACACGTATGAATCCTCTTGAACCTCAACCATATACCCAAAGGCAGCCTTAAGCTCCCGGATGAGATCCTCAAGACGCTCGAGCTCTTGTCTCTGAGGTCTGGTCGGAAACTATGAGTGGAGGCTTTTCATTTTGAGTGGGAGATCCACCCACATGAATGTGGAAGAGGTGGGGGCAGCCACCATGGCTGTGGTGCCATGCCCCTTGGTTGCCCCCTTCTCCCTATAAAAGTCCCCCTCTCCTCCTCTCACATGAGACCTCCTCGTGAAGGATCTCTCTCCCCCTCTAGTTTATACCCCATAGTATCGGACTAGCGAGATACATGTTCCCGGTGGCTTTTCATTTGGAAAGAGTTGTTGCTTCTGCTACATCGCTAGAGCGAGGAGGTGGAGGTTGCTCGGTGGCTTGAACGTGTGTGCGAGCATGGATGCGCCACTATTTTGCGGTGCTATGACTTCTTCTCGATCTTGAGATCGACAAGCGTTCATCTACATCATCCAAAAGTACAACCTCGTTAATCTTTATCGGTCTACAAGGGTATATTCTCTATGGATGTATATCCACCCGTTCCTTGTATCTACTAGATAGATCTTGGTACTTAGTTTTTCCCGTCGTAGGAATTTTTTTATTTTCTATGCTGCAAACCGTACACTATGGCGAGTCAACACGGCCAACTATGTCACAAAATAACAAGTAAATATATGAGCCTTACCTCAGGTATAGGATTCATGGCACTGTATTGTTGGGCCACATAGAGATAAAGCAAAACTTTTTCCTCTAACATGGTGATCCCAAGATCTAGCTGAGGTAGAAGGCCACGAAGATTACCACTAGACGTGCGGTTGCGGATTACTAATGAAGCGCGTCAGTTGATGTAGTGCGGTCCTCACGATTTGATCCGATCATGATCGTCCTGGTGCTGATTGTACAACACCTCTGCTGGTATCCACACGTACAAGGGGAAGCACCGGCGGCGAACTGCTAGGTTCGATACGACGGGTGGGCTGTTGTGGAGCTAGGGTTTCCGACGCATGGAATGACCTAACCAATCAACCCTCCTGGGCTTCTGCGCCCCACTATATATAGGGAGTGAGCGTGGGCTCCACTCACTTGTGGCCTATTCACTAAAGCACATATAATATTAGTCAGCATGAGTCTGACTCACTCACTCAGTCCAAATCCGGCTCAGGTCCAACCCAACCAGATTTCTAATTCAGATCCAATCTGAACTTGCTCCCGCTCTTAAGTGTGTGACCCTGCAGGCTCATGGCTACTTGGACACAATTGGAGTCCGACTCTCAATGGATCAGTCGGTAGCGGCTCCTAGCAGAATGTGCCGACTCCCAAGTACCAAAGAGTCATGACAACTTGCCTTTCCAATGAGACTTGCGTCCGAGTCTCTTTTGCCTCACGATATACCTTGTCATACTATAGGCGAATAATTGTCATCCCTTAAATAGTATGACTCTCTGCTCGATCCGAGATAAGATATTCATCTGACTAACTCTTAGCGCCATTTGCATTTTGTCTGTACTCGGACGCTATATCGTTTTCAAGGTGATTTGGATCTTTGTACTGTATATCTATATTCTTGACTCTTGCAGTTGTTGTTGTATATATCTGTTCTATGGGTTCCATCGTGGACTAATGTGTACTAGTATTACTTCGTTTTCCACCCGCATGAAAGTGCCTGGTGGGCACCTTTGAATCGTTACTATGCGGGTTTGGCTGGAATCGCTAAAACTTGCATAGGGCCGATCCGAGGGTGTTACAGAGTGGTAACAGAGCTCAGCAGTTGCGATACCCCACTGTTCTAGCCTGTAGAATGACCTAGCTAACGGATGTTGTAGAGTTTCAAAGCTATTTTTGAAAATCGGTTGGATAGATCTGATTAGGTCTACTTTTACTCCTTACCTCCGTGCTATTCTCTTTTTACCTAGGCGTGTTTTGAATCCACCCTCTTATCTTTTCTTTGAGTCTAGGATTTCTCGTGGTTGGGTTTCCGTCGTGCCTTCAGGGTTTCGCTTCCTTCCTCTTGTAACGGTGTTTTGACATCTGGTCTTCATGCTATCTAAGGAATTGTCATGTATTGTACCTTTCAGTGGATCAAAAATCCACTATTTTTTTTCTTTGTATCCTCTGGAGTTTTCCAACGTGATGATATCATATGTGTTAGATCTGATAAAGAGCCTGCATCACTCCTTGGTTTTGAAGCTTTCTGAACTTCGCTTGTCGAGATCTTCAGTCTGAATCCTGAGAGTTGGTTGCATAATTCTCCTATTAATGTGCAGAGTAATGCTTTGGGTGCGCGATGGACTGATCACCATCCGACTACTCTTATCATTCACTCTTGTATATTGAATCAGTGGATCAAGCAATTACACTCCTTCCACAGAAGTTAGAGGTGGCCTTACCTTTTGAGACCTTTACCCTTCCTCTTTGATTCTCCGGTGTGTTCTCTCAACTAATGGGAACATAGACCCTTGTTGGTGGTGTCGCCGATTTCAAGATGGAGAAAGAATCTTTGTTAGTGGTGTCGCAAGGATCTACACGAAGCGAGAAGATTCAGATCGTCGGCCTTCTTCCCCGTACAATGAGGCAGATCTCGAGGGCGAGATCCATTGTTAGTGGTGTCGAATTGTAGCACCCCGGGTAAAACCACTACTATAAAATCACCTGCATTTATATATGTGCATCATCATGATATCTGCATGCATGTTTTAACCTAAAACTATTTTCAAAAAGCTCCTCTTTGTTTTCTAGATATTCGTCGTCTTCATTTCAAATTAAAACCCTAGATTCGTCCGGATCTTTTATTTGTCTAAAACCCTATTTATAAATGTCTTGTTTTAAAATGGATAAAAGAAATAAATAATAAAACCATTTTTTATAAAACCCCAGGGAGGCAGTCCAACCGGTCAGGCCAGAGGCCCAACCGGACCAGACTGCCTACTACCCGACCCGACTAAACTTAGGCCTAAACCAAACCCTAGTCCCACCTCTAAACCCCAACCCTAACACCACCTACCACCGCCGCTGCCGCGCACTACCCAAGCTCACGCACGCACATAACCTGACCCAGCCCGAGACGCGTCGCATGCGACCACGTTGCCGAACCACCCAAAACGGTCACGCACCACCTTCCCATGCTTCCGCTCGGTCCACCTCTTCCCTCGCTGGCACGCACTCGCGCGGGCGCATGCACTGTCCTGGCCCCACTTTCCTCATGCGATCCCACCCCGCTCGCTTCTTTCCCCATCACAGACTCCTTCCTCTCGCGTCCGCCACCGCCTGCGAGGCGCCTCCCCGCCGTTCCTCTCACCACCAGGAGCCCGTTGCCCTCGCGGATCGCCTTCCTCACCTTGCCGGCGAGCGCCCCTACGTCCTCTACTCATCCTCACTTCCTTCTGCAAGCTGCCGCCGACGCCCAAGGTCACTGCCGCCTCCGCCTCCCCGCCTATGTGCCCGACCACTGTCGTCGACCTCCCACTCCTGCAAGGCCTCGCCACCTCTTGTCCCTGCCGCCAGGCTCCTTCCTCCTGCACCGACCCGAGCCGCCCCTCCGGCCGCGCCCTTGCCGTCTTCCCTCCGCAGGAACCGTGCGACAGCACCTCGCCTTGTCGCGCCCTCTCGACCTCCGTCTAGAGCGTCGTCGTGGCCCCCTCCGCAACACCGCCTGGAGCCACGCCTTTGGATGAGCCCTCCAGGTTGTCTCCTTTTCCTTGGTAGCAGATAGCAAGACGTTCGGCTCCACCGTCTGTTGTTTAACATTTTGGGCATCCTTGTTGTTCTGCAGACGTCATGCCTGTCTCTGCCTTGGTGTTTTTTTGGCCAGCAGAACCGTTTGTAGATGTTCCCCATGAACACCATAGGATTTTGGAAGCCGAAGACTATCGAATCAAGTGCTACATCGACATTAAAGACCTGACATGATCTCCAAAACCGATCTGATGGTTATGTATCGAGGCGATCCACAACTTTCACAAGATCTCGTATGCGTCCAGAGCAACCACATCAAGCTCTCCTTCTCGGAGCCGAAGACCCTGAACCCTAGATCCGAAGACAGATCTCGTCGACCCCGAAACCCCCAGATCACCGAACCCATGTGTGACCCTTTTTCCGAGATCTCCCCTATTTTTATAAATGATATATACATGTTGCATATAATTGTACATGCTTGCATACATATTGGTGTGGTTTGGGGCATTATGCTGATTCACCTCATAATTAAATATAAAGACCATATGTGGGCATTTTTAGTCTTATATTGGCTCCATTTAAATTTGTGTAGCGAACCAATGCTATGTTTTGCCTTGTTAAGACAATATTTAAATTATGGGGTATCTAAACAACATGAACCTATTAATTAATTGTTGGGACCCCGGTTCCGCTTAATATGGTCTAATTGCATCGCACCTTTGCCATGTCATACATCATACATGTATCATGCTTGATCTTCTGCCGTAGTATTAAATAGTGTATCCGGTGTTTCTTCTAGTGTTTGCTTCTTCACAGATTAGGCCGATGAGTTGATGCGAGTGTCGACCCGATCTTCGAATGAATCTTCAGCAGTTTTCCTAGGTGAGCATTCTCCCCCTTTCTACCTATCTTAATTTTATAGGCTTTACTTCCTCCTATTGATCTATTGTTATCTGTGTTGTGATGCTATAGATTCTGTACCCCTTTATACTTCCCTGCAACCTCTATATTGCCATGGACACATCCTATTACCTGTTGTTTGATAGACAGTCGGCTTTGCGAGCCATAGTCGCTTGCTCAGATGCTGCTTCGCATCATCGACATTCCACTGATGTTGGGGGTTGTCATATGCTTAATGGTGGAGATGATCATGGATTTAATTATAGTTTAATAACTAAAATTGAAAGTAGGTAAATAATGCAGAGGCATAGGTGGGTAATAGATGTTATTTGGTTTGTAACCGTCCACTTGTGTCTCGTAGGACCTCGAGTACTTGATACATATTCTTTGAATATTTGCACTATCCGCATGTGGGACCATGAATCCCCTTAGCATGAGCTTGAGTCATATCTTATTTCTTGGGGCCAGAAAGTAGTTTGGGGCTTTATTACTATCCTGTACTTATGCCATGATTATGCCATGCTTTACTACTTTATTTACTATTGCGCGTGGAATGCATGTACTGTTTTGGATCGTGGCACGATTTCGCAGTATCGACAGGCCTAGTCACACTTTTGGGTTCCCGGTCGTTTACAGTCATTCACGTAAACCTATGGGTCCGTCTCGGAGCCGGCCAACTTCGTAGCGAGTAGCTTGATGGGGTGGCCCCCTGAAATATTATATAAATCTTGTGATTTCTTTGTCGTGATGCCTCGTTGGGTTTTCATTTGGTTTTCCGAGGTTGATCGTGCTTGTGTTGCTATTTGTGCCCCCTTGGAGGGTAAAACTTTCTGAAAGCCGTGTCCGCGGTTATGGACGACTTGGAGCATAGTATCTCGATCATAGACAATTATAACTAAAGTAGTGCTATAAATTTGACTTTACAATGACTAGTAATCAGCTTCACTATAACGGAATGGCTAAATAGAAGTACCAACAACTACTGGTTTTGGGATGCCTCATGCTATATGTATCTCACTAGTAAGTATTGCAACTACAACGGGATGGTTAACTAAAACTGCCCACTATTTATAATATCAGGATGACTCATGCTATCTATATCTGACTAGTAATTGCCGCAACTATAATGGAATGAATAAAACTGCCAACTGTGTGAGTTCCTCGGTTGACTTCCTCGTTTGGTGTCGAGGGGGAAATACCAGGATGGGTATGCTCGGTGATAGTTTTAGTTTGGATCCGAATAGGTCTTTCTTATCCCTCTCTGATAGCCGTCAGATATATCGAGTCTCTATAGGTTATTTAGCGCATGCTTCCCTGCAGCATCAGTCCACCATACCTATGTTGGCGAGGACCGCCGAATTCTAAGACTCGCTGTGTACTGGCCTCAGTACTGACCTCTCCATTTTTTCCTTTGCCCTTTGTCGGAACCCTTTTTGTTTAAGCAGGTTTGAGATCGACGTCGTTAGCAGGTTTACCCTTCCGGCTTGGCCTGGGCAGGGTTATGGACTCCATCGGTTATTCTTCACGGCTCTTAGCCCCATTTGCATTTTGTCCGTACTCGGACGCTGTATCGTTTTCATGGTGATTTGGATCTTTGTACTGTATATATGTATTCTTGACTCTTGGAGTCATTGTTGTATATATCTATTCTGTGGGTTCCATCGTGGACTAATGTGTATTGGTATTACTTCCTTTTCCACCCGCACGAAAGTGCCTGGTGGGCACCTTTGAATCGTTTCTATGCGGGTTTGGCAGGAATCGCTAAAACTTGCATAGGGCCAATCCGAGGGTGTTACAGGGCCTAGAGAATATCTCTCCAAGTGGAGGGGCAAAATCCCATCTTGGTTATTCACATCACGCAACTTGATTCTCAGTCAAACCGAACTCTGCCTTTATAACTGCCCAGTTATGGATCAGCGTTTGACAGAACCTAAGTCGGTGATCCTCAACTCCGACCATGCAACAACCTCAGGTCTAAGGATTACATTGATTGAGATATACAAATTACAACTTGTTCGTTGTACCTCAATATAGGTCAATCCGACTCGCTAAACTCTTGCTCTGAATCTGTGTAAGTTAGAATAGCATCTCCATGCCCATGACAAGTGGAACCGAGTCATCAACCGACTTTTACATTGGTCTAAGTTGTGTGTCCAACACAACCTCGATGACCAAGGATATTTAGTGCAAACAACATGAATGTATAGTTCCACGATCGAATCACATATTCAATGATACACATCAGATGTTTATACAAGGAAAACTTAACATCTTTATGAATACGATGGGAAATATCATCATACATGATTGCCTCAAGGGCATATTCCCAACATGTATGGCACAGTCGACGTTTCCCTAGCAGAGGATCATCGGCTATCAGGCTTATCAGAGGTCTGATCTTATTTTCAAGCTCTATCGACGACAACTCCTCAACCAACACCCGCGTCGGATCATCGGCACCTGAATACAAGAACATCAGGTATGCCATGGCTTGTAGGGGCTGCACCTGATGCCTTCAGTAAGGTGCGGATGATATCGAGGATGGTGACTTCTTGGTCGTGCCTTAGCTGCAGAGCCTCCACGCTCTTCTATAGCGCCTCGACAACTTCGGTTTCACCCGAACGGATGTCGTTCTTCAACGAGCACTACCTCTTGATCTTAGCATCTATGTTGAATGGAAGAACGCCATAGTCTTGGCCAGCTATCTTCTCGTGGCGGATGTAGAACCACTTGTTCCTCCACCCTTGAGCTGCCTCGACCAGATTGAAGTTGAAGTATTGGCGGTTGGGGAGAATATAGATCCCGCACCTGCCAACCTCGTAGACAGCGCCACCGGAGCCGGATTTTCTCTTCAAGGCATAAAGCTTCTTGAAGAGGCTGAAGTGCGGCTCGATTCTGAGCCAGCACTCGTAGAGAGTGATAAAACAAGGAAGATGAAAAATGGAATTGGCGACAATTGATGTAGTTGAAGCCCGTAGAGAAAGAGGACACCACGAACAAAGTCGCGAAGAGGAAGAGAAATGCCTCGAAGGAGGAAGGCAAGGAACATCACCCAAAAACCCGCTGGAGGATCGGGGAATACCTCTAGACCGGGGATACGGCACTCGTCCTCCTTTTGCGGGATCAGATTGGCCTCATGCAGGTGGAGCAGGTCCATTGCCTTCATGGTGGAATGCTGCCAGCCACCGTTGGTGACAAGGTCGTCGGCGTTCTTCTTGGAATCGCCGTGTAACATCACAAAATTATAAAACAAGGATCATCAAACTCTAATCACTAAAATTAGGGTTAACAAAAACTTTGATTAATTAAAATCATATGAATGCATGTGTGAATGAAATGATTTGACAAATGCATGAATGAACTTGTGTGATTAACCTAAATAGCAAGAAATTGTTTAAAGATGAAAATAACATCATATAAAACTTTTCCAAACAAAAATAAATAAATATAAAATCAAAAACAAATCAAATAAGGCAAATGGTCATTTTTGCCAATCTTGCTCACTAGGTCACTTTGAGTGTTTCTAGTCCAAGATTTCAAACAAAAACTTTTCCAATTCTTTCACCCCTTGCTAGAACAAGTAAAAGCGAATCAAGGCCCACATTTCAAACTTGCAGAAACATTTGGCAACCTCATTCAAATCACAATTCAAAATTGAATGTTATTCATATGTGAAGATCATCCATTTTAAAATCCCAACCAAACCGATGTCCCTTGACTAATCCAACTAACCAGATACTCCCTAGCATGTTCCTAGCAAACCAACCAAGTTTGAATCCAAAATTCAAATTTAAACTTCTTGCGGCCATTTCATCAAACACCTTGCTGGCATCAAACAAACAAACAAACAAACAACAAACACTATAGTGTGCAGTAAAATTGGCCTAACTTGTTCCCTCTCTGGTTGCAACCAACCCTTAGTAGATCATATAGCCTATTTAACAATCTTTAGCACCAATGTGAGCAAGCCTAGCCATTAATGTCAACCATGCCGAGAGCACCATTGCCACCCCATTGTCACCAGCGAGCTAGAGGCCGCACTAGCCTCGCCAACCTTTTCTGGGACATGTAGGACCGTCCACCGCCACCCACTGTCCCAGCCCCGAGCAATGCCAGCCCCTGGACCACACGACACGCACATGCCAAACCTCTCTGCACGCGATCCGAGAGCGCGCCAGTGCGCCACACTCGACCAGCACCCACAGACCATGCGCCGCCCTCGCCGCGTACGTGCATGGTCACCAGCACCCCAGCAACCCCGCAGACATGCCCGTTCGCCGCCGCGCGGACCACGTGTGTTGTGCGATATTAAAATCGTCGTCGGACCCGCTTAGAGCACCACGACGTTCCGACCGATCAGCACCGCCCCACGCCGCAAGACCACGCCATTGAGCTTCGCTAGGGAGCACAACACTGCCCCCTACCGTCTCCCATGCCAGTAGCCCTTTGTGCCGTCGACCACAACGAGCTCCGCCCGTGCCCGTCGGTCCCCTCTTGCCACTATAAATAGAGCCCTCCCCAGCACGAATTCGCCACACCAGTTCACTCCCCTCCACCTCAGAACCAACCCACCTCACTCCCGGAGCAAGGCGAGCAGCGCATCGCCGGAATTTGGCCAGAGCCCACCGCTGCTGAAGAAGAAGGGAGCCGTCGATTGGAGTCGCCCCAGGAGGAGCTGCCGATACCAGGAGAACCGTCATCGTCGACTTCGTCGTTCGCCCCGTCGCCGACCCTCGCCTGAGCCCCGGTGAGCCTCCCACGACCCCCACCTATCGTGTTAGGGTTCTTTCTCGCCAGCGCTGCCCGACGTGGACGATGAACCGTAGCCATTCGATTAGAGTTAGATCATGCGGTTCACACTGCCCCGTACCGCTTCGCCCCTCCCCGTCTCACTGACGCGTGGGGACAGCCACTTAACCAGCCCGCGTACGCGCTGTGTGTAGTGGGCCGGCCCAGTTTGAATAAAAGAAGGCTACATTGGCATTTCGAGTCACTTTAGTTAATTAAAATAAAAAGGTTAAACCTTATTAAATTGTGACACCACTTTAAATCACATTCTCAGGTACTGAAATATGTGGTGATGACATGTGTCAACATGATCCGATGTTTGAGTTGGAGAATATTAAATCTTAAGTAGTTTTTCAACGAGTAGAAATTACTTTTCTCAAATTAAAAGAAATAAGACAAGTGCTTTAATATTGTAATGCTAGTGATGATGATAGATCATCTAGTGTGTGTGATATTTAGAAATAGTTAAGTATTGTTTGGTGATTGTGTACCTCGTATTTATTTATATACGCTAGTACCGACCAAGGATACGAGGAGGAAGGAGGATACTACGAGGAAGAAGCCGAGGAAAACTTCAACCACTGCTCTGCACAAGGCAAGCCTTACTACAGAAGTTAACCTATGCAAGCCAATATTTGCAAGCTAACACTTGCAACTTAGCAAGTTTATACTGATATCTTAGCAAGCTACAACTTGCTTGTTACTAGGACAACTATATGCCTTAAGCATATGTGATTACACCCACTTGATACCCAATCCTAGTTTTACTTGCAAGATTTATATTTTATTTTCTTTATCAAAGCTTTCTCTTAGAGTTTACATGGTGACTTGTAGATTCTAGAAAGATAAGTAAAGGTAGCATAAAGAGCATAAAATTTGTCCTAAGTTAGATAATCTTGATGTCATCCTAAGGCATGAGATTGAACTTAGAAAATCCCCACATGTTTACCACCCCTCATTAGTATTTACCACCACTTGTAGATGCTAGTGCTAAGTATAAAACTTGATCAACTTTAGATGGGAATACTTGGTGAAAATGGTTATGAAAACCTTAGAATGATGAGTCATTCTACTGAAATGTTTTGACATGTGTTTCCGAACACCAGATGATTTTGACGATGAAAATGTTGAGGCATGAGCCTTAGACCTTTTATAAAACTAATGGTTGTGTGGATGCGATACCATTCCAATTTTACCGTACAACCACAATACCTGTAAATTGGGTAGGGCTTAACTGGAAATTTATATACCTTAGTATGGGTTCCCTCGCGGCCAAGGTCTGAGCTGAGGCTACCTTGTGAAGATTGTTCACCTGTGCAGTACCCAAGATGACAGTTGGTCATGGTTGGGAGGCCAAACTCACAGGAGAGGTGCCTATACTAGGGCGTGTAATTGAAAGGTTAGGATTGATTATCCGCATACTGAGTATGGTGAATTCAGGATTGCTCCTGACGGGTGTATCGAATGTTGTGGTGAAAGTGTACAATCTCTGCAGAGTGTCAAACTATTCGAATAGCCACGTCCGTGGTTATGGACAGTTGGAGTGGCCATACTGTTCCCCCGTCAGATGTTTTCAAAATGACTTTTGTTATGACTTTGACTTGACCACAACAGATTTGTGATATGAAATTCAAATTCCCACTTAGGTGTTATAAAACTTCCAACTAGTTTTCTTTTCTTCTGAACTTAGTAGAGGTAAATCTAGCTTTTTGCAAAACAACCTTAGAGCTTAGTGTCCTACTACAAAAACCCCCTTAACTTGTTAGTATTAGTTTGCGAGTACTTAAAGAGTACTCATGGCTTTGTCCCTGGCTATTCCCGTGGCCAGACTATGAAGAGGAGTATCAGGATGACGGACCATAGGAAGGATATGACAACTGGGACCATCTCACATCGTCAGCATTGCCTGTGACCCTGAAGATGGAGCTTCGCCTACGCTATCGTTACTATTACGTTATTCCGCTACTTGAATTGTATTAAGAACTGGATCATGAGATCCTTATTTGTGTAAGACCTTATGTATGTTTTGTAATGGATGATGTACTGTGATATCCAAATCTTTTATGTATCGCAAAAATGGTAATCCTGGGATTGCGATGTATGGCATAACAGGCATCTATGATTAAAAATCCGGGTGTTGACACGCCGGTAGTGCTTGTCCTGGCTCTAGCGGTCTTCTTAATCTTCCCCATGACGATGTGGTGTCGCTTGCGTTGCGCGTGGGTCAAGGAGAAAGGAATTGTTCCAAATCCTTCCAGCTCAAAGCAAGAGCGATGGAGGCAAGAGGTGGTGCGCGACTAGAACACGAAATAGATGAAATACGGTGAGCAGAAGGGAAAATTTACTAGTGCCTTTAGGCATATTAAATGGTGGAGAAGACGAAGGAGCATTGTCGATTTGCATAGTAATATGCGCGTCGCACATCACAGCACACACATGGCAGCTGCCACCCGAACCGGTCGCCAACATGCTCTCCACCATGCACGGAAATCGAAGAGGCGTAGTTAAATTCACATAATCTATGTGTGACTAGTCAAATTCCGGTCAGAATGTGGGACCCATGGTTGTATCGTCCCATCAACACTGTTGCCGCAGATGGATGAGCTCACCAATATTCATCAATGATGTCACTATCAGTCACAAAGGAAGAAACACAACAACGGCTCTATATCGTTCAAGTCAATCAATGAGTTTTTACTCGAGTCTATGACTCGACCAAATACTCTGGGGCTACTCCTAATAGGAGCGTTGGCCGTGTACCCGAAGAATCTAGCGGGTCCAACATAAACCTGAAGACGACGATCAGCACAGCTTACGCCTCGACTCCTTTTCGAGTCAACGAATTGACTACGGACTCGGGGGATACTCCCATAGGGAGCATAAATTTTGGTTATAAACATCCTTCGCAAGACTAAAGTCTCTGCTAGAGTCTACAACACTCGGAGGATACTCCCATAGGGAGCGCTGGCCGTGCACCCTATGAACAAATCAGTGGCGATCCTTCGGATCCTTTGTAGTGACTACGTCATATAAACTAGCATACAATAAAAACATGGTGACTGGGCCATTATCAAAACTAGGAGATATCGTATCCTTGGCCAAGTGAATCGTCTCCGCGGCGATGAACATCCGGATGATTTGTCTATCACACCAAGATAAGACCTACAGACATGGTCTGATGGCCTCCTAATGCACCCGAGAGCGCTCTACCAGTAATATTCCGTACCTGCAGGTGCGAAGAAAAATCTTGATGGACGCGTTGGGTACATATTTGAAATAAATGGAATTCGACTCCTGTAAGACCTCTATGGCCTGAGCCAAATTACACCATCACTTTTTCGGATTCGAGTCCGGGGACTCAAGTCTTAGTAGATAGTGTTGTTTTTCCCAAAGGCATTTAACCAACCCTGATCTGTCGGGTGAGTTGGGCACACGTATCAACAATCCCTATGAACTGATCATTCCACCCGAAAGCATATTCGGATGAAAGCACTCGAAGACTTTGAAGTCTCCAGTTGAATCTACATTTTGACTGCACACTCGGGGGCTACTGACATGGGTATGCCCTGCGGGTACCTGATATTAGCCTATCCGGCCCGGCCCAACAGGATCCCACATGATGATCCGCACCTATTGACGAAGCCCGGGAAGGATTTGGGTGACCTAGGCCCATGAAGGATGCGACTCCTTGGAGGACACGGCTAGTTTCAGATATAAAGTTTAAATGGTAAAACCGTAATGTATAACCGACTCAACGTTATCCCGGGACCTGGCCTACCTATATAATGGCCAGGAGGGAACGGCGAGGAGGATCATCGTTTTTCACCCTATCACACACCCACCAGATCTCATCTGCGCACCCCAATAACCTTCGGTTTCTCCGATGATCAAGAGCAAACAATCAGGAGTAGGATTTTCCCTTCGGGGGCCTAGACCTAGTTAAATCCTTTGTTCCAAGTTGCTTGTCTATTAGCTGAACGTGATCTCCAATGCACCCCTCTTCCTCAAAACTGTCGTGGTATTGCCGACGAGTACGCCATGGAGGGGTCCTCACAGTGCGTGTTTAGAGACGTGGGGTAAGGCGGACGGTTGATGGGTACGAGGTAACACAGCTTACCCAGGTTCAGATCCCACAACGGTGGCAGAATCCTACTCCTGCTATAAATCACTATAAGGGCGATACGCCGAGTTACAGAGATATGTTCGCTGTGCGAGGTTGTCTGAAGTTATCTTCCCTAAAGGCTCCCATAGGCCCGACTTATATAGTCGCCAGGTCCTAGGGTTACAGGGAAAAGTCCTAGCCGGACAGGTTACAGAGTCCTACACCGTCTATCACTAGTCTTGTGTATCTTGCACTCCAAGGCTCCGGGTACGCTGGTGACTCCACCGTAGCCTTCCTTTATCCGGCATGGGCCTCCCTTCTGGATCCACCTAACTGGGCCGCCTAGCAGGCCATAGGCCACGCTACCGACTATGGGCCACCCGGGTTAGTCGGATAAGAGACATGCTATAAGGATACCCATATAGCATATCCCCAACAGTAGCCCCCGGAGGACTCCGAGATCTTGCGCTGTCTTGCCTTTTCTCGTGGAATGCTCCGTCTAGATGGATGTCGGCAAATCGTCAAGCAACATCTTGTAGTCCTCCCAAAGAACCCTGCAAGGTTTTCTCGGTCTTTGATTTGTAAGCTGGAGAAATGCTGAATCTTCCATCGTACTCTTCCGTAGTCGGATTAAATCCGTCCATGCCGGAATCTTCAACGCGACGTCTCATCTACCCGTGTCAGCTATGACGACGTGGGCTTAGGTTAGCGATGCCTCGTAACTCACACATGCAGAGAACGCAATCATATCCGATTTTCCCGCGCGAGCGATACAAACCGTTGGCGGCGGCGGTTGGAGACGTGGCGAAATTACCGCGCATGTTCACGAACACGTCGTCTACGCAGCAACCATCCGATTAGCTACACGAATCTTGACGCAGAGGATGATAAATAGTAACCATGGGGCATTTTCCACTTTTTACCTCATTCCTCTCGCGTCATCGTCTTCTTCCTCCAGCCGCACGCCTCCTCGAGCTCTCCGCGAGAAACCTCGAAAACCCTAGCTCCCATCTACGTCAGTCGCATCCTTCCATCACTCCATGGCTAGAAGCAGCTCCTCCCCATCAATGGTGGCGTCGAGCGAAGCCGCGGAGAAGTCGGCGAGCTCCGTCGCCGTGCCCCCAGAAGGCCTGGTCATCCCTACATCGGCGGTGATCGAGACCACCGGCGGCGACCACAATCTGGCGGCGCTGGAACCACTGGAAGAAGAGCCATAATCGCATAAGGGTGACTGGCGCGGCTCGGACATCACCGACCATGACATCCAGGAGATGGTCGCCAAAGGCTACCTCCCCGCGACGGAGGGGCTCGCCTGGCGGGCGACGCTGGCCGGTGAGGTGACACCTTCTCCCCAAGTCGGAGAAAAGGTGTACCTCAAGGCTCAGCTGGTACGCGGTGTTTCCTTGCCCATCTCCCACTTCTTTCTCTCCGTCTTAAACCACTACAAGGTCCAGCCCCACAACCTCTCCCCCAATAGCATCTTAGTGCTTAGCAACTTCGCGGCACTTTGCGAGGGTTACCTAGGGATAAGTCCTAGGTTAGACTTGTTCGTGTACTTCTTCACCATCAAGCATGAAACCGGACATAGTAGGGAGGAGCTTAGGAACTGCGGCACCATAAGCTTCAAGATTCGACCTGGCCGGCGGTTCCCCGACATCGTCGGCCATGAGTCCTGCAAAAACTGGCAGCGGACGTACTTCTACGGCCCCAACATTCCTTTGGCGGGACGAGAAGTGACATACCCGGACTTCGTGGATGGAGCCGCCGCCGAAGTTTCTACATGGAGATCCCATGCCTCCCTTCCCTTCGACCTCGACGCTTCTCGAGCAATAAGGCGGATCGAATGGTTCATAGAGACAGGTTTGACCGGCTTGGACCTAGCCATGTGCTGGTTCATCAGGCGAATCCAACCTCTGCAGCACCGGGCGAAGTATATGCACGAGTATACCAGTGATCGAAGGGATACCCTCCGGATCTCCGTGGATAATTTCTCGAGCGACTTCAAGCTCCGCCTGAAGGACATCGTCAAGGTGAAGGATAAGAAGCGTGGCTTCACCATCACCTACGACATGTTCGTAGACGGAAGTGCCCAAAGGTAGATGTTTTATTTTCCGTGTATGACATTGCTCCAGTTTTTCCGTCTTGCCAGTACCATCTTATCTAACATGGTGATTTATCACCTAACAGCTTAGCGATCTAGATGAGGGCAACCTAGCTGCCCAAATCTATGATCCAAAGATGAAGGAAGTCACGATCGTGTCCGACGATGATGTCCCGTTGGTGCGAAACAGAAGAGCTCCACCTCTGACGCTGCCGACGGAGGCAAGAAGAAGAAGACGGAGGGTGGAGCCTCCAAGAAGACTACCGCTGCCCTGGAGGCAGAAAAGAGAAAAGGCACCGGGATTTTTGCCAAAGCACCCCCCTAGTGTAAGCTTCTCATTCTCCGACATTGTCTATTTATCTGTCTTGTTCCTGTACTTATGCACTTTGCACATTTTAGGAAGAAAGCCACGACCAGCCTTAAGAAGTCCTCCAAAACTTTGGGGGCTCCTAGAAATATCAAGGACATGCTGCATCGCGACTCCTCCCCCGCCATCGCCCCTGCTACTCCTGCCGTCAAGCCCTCCTCTGCTCCGACAAGCTCTCAAGCCAAGGAGGCATTAGGCCCTTCCACCATGGAAGTGGATTCTGGCGCTTCTACCGAACTCGCTGTTGTCGGCGAGCAGGCGACGCAGGAGAGCACTGCTCTACAAATGGCTGAAGCTCCGGCTAAGGATGCCATCGGTAGCGGCAAGGCGGTGGTAGAGGCTGGTACTTCTGCCGAAAGCGGTGCCCCTACTCCCCAGAAACCCTTTGAGTTTCCGAAGATAGTTTACCCGGCGCTCACGCCAAGTAACACAACTCTGGTTCCTGGAGGAGTACCGTCATCTCCGACGTGCGGTCTTGAGGAGCTACTCCGACAAGCGGATATCTTGCGAGGAAATAGCATTTCCTTCGGCAAGCTGCTAGCCAAGAGTGCTACAAACCTCAAGATTATTGCACTTGTAAGTTTTTACTTTGCCTTTTGCATTTCATACGAGTATCCCACTGTAGCCCCCGAGGATGTAGACGGAAAACCATAGGTTTTGCATCTATATGCTCTAAGAGTGACTAAGTTAGAAAAAACTCTCACTGTAGCCCCCAAGCATTTAGATGGAATGAATTACTCCGACTAGATGCTTTAAGAGTAGCATAAGTAGTGTTTATAAATTTCAATATTGTAGCCCCCAAACCTCTAGTTGTAACTGAATTAGTTCCGACTAGATGCTTAAAGAAAAGCTAAGCAGATTCCGAGTTAAAAACTTTATACTGTAGCCCCCAAGCTTCTAATCGAGAACTAAATTAGCTCCGACTAGATGCTTAAAGAAAAGCTAAGCATATTGCTAAGTTAAAAACTCCTGCTGTAGCCCCCGAGCGTCTAGGTGGAAAGTCTCCGACTAGATGCTCCAAGCAGACCAAACAACGGTTTAACTTTACACTTGTTTCCACAGAACGAGAATGCTCGGAGGGGCATGGCCAACGACAAGTACCAGAAGATGCGCGCAGATCTTGAAGCCGAAAAGGGTAAAACTGCCATCTTGAAGGAACAGATCATCAAAAACAAGAGTCTGTTTTCTTTTTGCGCATTTCCATCTTGTTTTTGTGCCCACAATCTCCGAGTACTCACTATGTACTTTGTTTTCTCTGACTTGCAGAACATGTCACCAAGGCCAAGGACATTGTCGAGCAGTCCAAGCACATCCAGCAGCTAGACATCGAGAACAAGATCCTTAAGGAGGAGAGGAAGGAGATGTTGAAAATGCATGAGGATTCCATGAAGGCCTTGCAGGATTCTGCCTCCGCGGAAATCAATCGCTTGAAGGAGGAGCTTGCGATCTTAAAAGATCAGAAGCAAGCTGCTGATGAGCAAAACCAACGCCACATCGAGGCGTTTAAGCTCCTCCAACAGGACAAGGAATCCCTGGCGGACACCCTCTGGCAAGCCAAGGCCAGCATCTTCAGTAAGTTTCCTCCGCCTTGTATTTGTAGTCTGGATACTTAGAGTTTATTAAACTCATGCGCTCCTTGTCAGAATTTGCAGCTCCTATGGGTTTAACTCGCTCGCCTCCTTCGGACAAGGAATGCATGGTTCTTGCCGGCAACTTCATCAACACCGCCATCACCTAGGCCAAAGAGATTTCCAAGCCCCTACAGATATACATCAAGGCATCGGACTCCGTGACGAAGTACTCGGAGATTCTGCGCCGAGCCCCCGAGCGTGTCACAAGCTGGAAAGCTTCATGTGCACGGGCTGGAGCCAGGATGGCGCTGTCAATGGTGAAGGCACACAACGAAGATGCCGACATCGACACGGTGACCTCTGGCATCCCCGACGTTGACGATGACGGCAAGGAGATTGATCATGAAGCCATCTTGTCATCACTCGCGGGCTATGACACCAGAGTTGCTGAGTTGGTGGACGTTGACGTCTTCGTGCCCAGGAACACCATCGACAGCGTCAACCAAGATTCCTCCGAGTCTCATCACAGGGCCGACATCGAGGGTGATTCTCCGGCTGGTGACGATGCTGCCTCCAAGTCTCCTGCGCCCAAAGAATGAAAAACACTTTGTAATTTCTGTTTCACCTTTGGTGTATGCGCGAAAAAATTGGCGATGTAACTTAAGGCGGAAAACAATGATTGTGATGTCCTGCTACTTAAGAACTAATTTCCAGCATGTATTTTTTAAGCAAGTGCTGGCTTATCCATTACTTTGGTTCTTATGCTTGACCTTTCGTGAGTCGGAAGACTCATTGTCGGAACCATGCGCTTAGGTGATGATGCCCAATGGCACCATCAATAACCCAAGCACAAAATCGCCGACAATAAGTGCCAAAAGTCACTACTCCAGAATCCACATAAAAACGACAAAGAACGTGTAGACCAGAAAACTTAAGCTAACGCCCGTAGGCGGAATTTTCACAAGTGCAAATGCAAGACTTGTGCATAAAGGTTTTACATGATCCAAAAATGAACACTAAAGGAGGTAAAAGACTCAGCAAATATGAGTGAACCAAAGAGCTTTATTTCATTGATCATATAAGAGGTACACAATTAGATAAAAAATACTAAGTGTAAAAGGGACGTAGCTGTGCTATGTTCCATGGCCTATCAAGCTCCGGGTAGTCATCATCCGGGTCACGTCGCTTACGCTTATGATCCTCGTTGGGTCTATCCTTTAGTTCGTGGTTGTAGACAAGGTAATAAGACCCATTGAGCAGCGCCTTGCTTATGATGAACGGTCCTTCCCATGACGGGGATAATTTGTGTGACTTTTTCTGCTTAAGTCGGAGCACCAAATCCCCCTCTTTGAACGAGCGATGCCGAACGCGGCGACTATGGTAGCTGCGTAGATTCTACTGGTAGATGGCGGATCTTTGGCATGCCAAAATGCGGCCCTCCTCGAGAAGGTCCACATCTAGGCGTCTGGATTCTTCAGGGTCATCCTCGTCGTAGGCAGCAACTCTTGGTGCATCGTGGAGGATGTCGGAAGGCAAGATGGCTTCTGCTCCATATACCATGAAGTAAGGGGTGTAGCCGGTGGATCTGTTGGGTGTAGTTCAGAACTCCACAAAGACAGATGGCAATTCTTCCGCCCAGGCTCTAGCTGCTCTATGTAGCGGTTCCTCAAGACGTGGCTTGATTCCCTGTAGAATTAATCCATTGGCTCGCTCAACCTGACCATTGGATTGTGGGTGTGCCACAGATGCAAGGTCAAGTCGGATGCCTTTGTCCCAGCAATAAGCCTCCACTTCTCTGAGTGACAAGTTGCTTCCGTTGTTGGTGATGATGCTATGTGGGAGACAAAATCTCACTACTAGATCCCGGACAAACCTGAGGGCAGTTGCCCCATCAAGCTTTCTAATGGGTTTAGCTTCTATCCATTTGGTGAATTTGTCAACTGCTACAAGCAGATGCGTAAAACCACACGGTGCCGTCTGTAACGGTCCCACCATGTCTATCCCCCAGACTGCAAACGGCCAAGTTATTGGTATTGTTCGCAATTCTTCAGCAGGAACATGTGGTTGTCGGGCATAATACTGGCATCCCGTGCTTGTCTCAACCAGCTTGTCAGCGTCCGCCTTCGCGATCAGCCAGTAGAATCCTTGCCGGAAGGCTTTCGCGGCCAATTATCGGGGAGCGGCGTGATGCCCGCAATCTCCGAGATGGATTTCGCGCATGATTTCCATACCTTCTAGCTGGGAAACACACTTTAGGTATACACCAGTAGTGCTCCTTTTATAGAGTTGCCCATTGATTATGGTATAACTCTTTGCTCGTCATACTATTTTCCGTCTTTCGACTTCGTCGTCGGGCAAAGTTCCGTGTTCGAGATATTCCATGAACGGTTTTGTCCAAGCGGAGGGACCTTAGTCACCATGTTGACGAAAGAGTCAGCTCTATCCGGGTTGTCGATGTCGGCTCCTTCACGGATGGTGCGCGTAGATGCTCTAGGAAAACTCCTGGCAGAATTCGCTTGCGCCCTGATCCAAGCTTAGACAGCAGATCAGCCGCCTCGTTTTGCTCCCTAGGCACATACTTGACTTCGTAGACCAAGAAACTCTTGGCTATCTCGTCCACTTTGTATCGATATGCCGCCACCATAGGGTTCCGTGCATTCCAGGTGCCAGCCACCTGCTGGGCAACCAAGTCGGAATCTCCACAGCAAACTATGCGCTTGATGCCAATATGTTTGGCTACACGTAGTCCGTGAATGAGTGCCTCGTACTCTGCCATGTTGTTTGTAGCCTCGAAGTGGATCTGCAGAACGTAGTGTAGCTTGTCCCCTGTTGGTGACTGTAGCAATACACCAGCCCCCGAGCCATTGAGAAATTTTGATCCGTCAAAGTGCATCACCCAGTACTCTGGTTCTGGCAACGGAGTAGCATCTAGCATCTCCGTCCAATCTGCAACAAAATCCGCCAAGGTTTGTGACTTGATAGCGTCGCGTCTCTTGTAGGTGATCTCGAAGGCGGCAAGTTCAATGCCCCACTTCGCAACCCTTCCTGTAGCGTCATTGTTATTGATAATGTCGGACAGTGGAGTCTTACTCACCACTGTGATTGGGTTCTCCTGAAAGTAATGCCTCAGCTTCCGAGAAGCGAGGAATACTCCATAAGCTATCTTTTGGTAGTGCGGGTAACGCTGCTTGGACTCCGTCAAGACCTCGCTTACATAGTAAACTGGTCGTTGAACTCCGTGCTCATAGCCTGGTTCATTCCGCTCTACCACGACGATGATGCTGATAACCCGGTTGGTTGCCGCCATGTAAATTAACAGGGGCTCTCCAGGCTCGGGTGCTGCAAGGATGGGCGCTGAGGAGAGAATCTCCTTGAGCTGCTTCAATGCTGCATCTGCCTCGTCCGTCCACGTGAATTTGTCCGCCTTCTTCAGCAACTTGTACAGCGGCAAAGCCTTCTCTCCAAGTCGGCTGACGAACCGACTAACTGCTGCAACAGAACCTGTTAGTCGTTGAATGTCCTTTAGGCATGTCGGACGGTTTATGTTTAAGATGGCCTTGATTTTCTCCGGGTTGACCTCGATTCCGCATTGGGAAACGATGAAGCCCAACAATTTGCCGGCTGGGACCCCGAAGACGCACTTCTTAGGGTTGAGCATCATGTTGTATTTCCGGAGATTATCAAAGGTTTCTTTTAAGTCGGAGATTAAGTCGTTTGATTTTTTAGACATCACCGCGATATCGTCCACATAGGCGTGGACGTTCCGACCAATTTGGTCGTGAAGGCAATGTTGCATTGTCCGCTGGTAGGTAGCACCTGCATTTTTTAGCCCAAAGGGCATCGTGACATAGCAAAACAGCCGTATGGGGTAGTGAACGAAGTGGCCAATTGGTCCGACTTCCTCATATTGATCTGGTGGTATCCTGAGTATGCATCAAGAAAACACAAAAGTTCCGAGCCGGCCGTCGAGTCAATGACTTGGTCAATGTGAGGCAAAGCAAACGGATCTTTGGGACATGCTTTGTTCAAGCCGGTGTAATCAACGCACATTCTTAATTCATTGGTTCCCTTTTTGGGGACAAGTACAGGATTGGCCACCCATCGGGTGTGAAGGACTTCTCGGATAAACCCAGCCTTAAGTAACCTAGCTATCTCTTTGCCAATGGCACGTCTCTTCTTATCTCCGAAGCGTCGTAGAGGTTGTTTCACTGGTTTACATTTTGGATCTATGTTTAAGCTATGCTCGACAAGTTCCCTAGGTACACCTTTCATGTCGACAGGTTTCCAGGCAAAGATGTCCCTATTCTCACGGAGGAACTCGATGAGCGCGCTTTCCTATTTGGGATCCAGGTTCATCCCAATGGCGACGGTCTTGGAGGCATCGCCTACCACAAGTTCCACCGGCTTGGTTTCGATGGTGGCCTTGAACACAGGAGCGGAGTCGGAGATCTGCTTCTTCGACGCGGGCATCTCTGAGTCATTGACCTTGCTCTGGATCTCCTTGAATTCTTCGCTGTAGAGGACAGCTTCTGCAATGGCTGCTTCATTGATTTTGCAGTCTCTTGCCTTGGTAAAGCTTCCGAATACGGTGATGACACCGTTTGGTCCGGGTATCTTGATTTTGTTGTAGACGAAGCATGGCTTGGCCATGAACGTGTGGAATATGTTGCGGCCGAATATGACGTGGTACACGCTCTTGAAGGGGACTACCTCGAAGGTCATGCGTTCTTGGCGGTAATTATTAACATCGCAGAAGATAACCTGAGGTGTAATGCACCCAAGGGACCGAGCCTCCCGACCAGGAACTACGCCATCGAAGATGGTGTTGGTCCGCCTTAGGTTTGCCTCCGTCAAGTTCATCTTATGCAGTGTATCCAGGTACATGATGTTGATGCTGCTTCCACTATCCACCATGCACTTGGTGAACTCCGCGCCGTCAATCAAAGGGTTGATGACCATGGCGTACTGGTTCTCCGTGGGCACAAGGTCTGGGTGGTCCGTCATGTCCCAAGTTATTAGAACTTCCGACCAGCGCAGGTACTGAGGGACTGGAGGGAGAGTGGCCATCAGGATCCTCAGAGAGATCTTTTGTTGTCGGACGGTGGGGGTGCCAAGGAAAGTGTGGTAGACTGGAGCCTTCTTTGGGAAGGGGTTCTTGCCCTTGTCATCGCCCTTGTCGGCGTTCTTGGGGTCAATGTCTTCATCCATGTCACTTGAATCCTTGGACTCCTCCTCCTTCTTCTTCCCTTTGCCCTTGCCTCGCGGTCTGTTCTTCCGACTTTGCTTGTAGCCGGACTCCGGGTCTTCCTTAAGGTCGTTGATGAACTTGCAGTATCGATTGGTATGGGTGGCCTTGCCGTTGGCATCAAGGTGTACGAGGCACGGCATATCGCGGTACTCCTCGTAGGTTTGGGGAACACGGAGCGGCACCGAGGTGGTTTCACTTCCTCGTTGCTGCCCGCGGCCAGCTCCCCTTCCTCGGCCGCGTTGTCCGCCTTCTCCTCGTCCTGCAAAAGTCATAGCGACCATGTCTGTAGATTGCTTTTCTTCTGGAGCGGTTTTCCGCTTTGTACTGCTGTTTCTCCGAGCTTGGGTTGGAATGGCCGTTGCCGGCAAAGAGCCACGAGCATCATCGTCGGCAGCTGCGAACTCACTAGCTAACTGAATCATCTGATTCAAGTCAAGCTGATGATTGTCCTGCAAGTGCTTCAGCTTATGTCGGAGCAACGTGCCCCTTTCCAACCCATCGATGAAGGCGGCCATGGCGGTCTGAGCGTGCACTCCTGCGCAGGAATTCTTCATATCCAGCCAGCGGGAGAGGTAGGCGCGAGATGTCTCGTCTTTTTCTTGCACGCACCGCTGTAGATCGCCCATAGTGCAGGGACGCTTGTATGTACCCTCAAAGTTCTTGGTGAACGCTTCTTGCATGTCCAACCAGTTGTAGATAGATTTCTCCGGCAAGTCGTCGATCCATTGACGGGCCGTGCCCGCCAACATTAACGGGAGGTACTTGACGGCGACGTTGGGGTTGCCTCCGGCAATCTCCACCGCGTTGCCGTAGTCCACCACTTGACCGCGGTGCCGTCATAGGGCTTGATGGTCTTGTCAATCCGAAAACCTTTGGGGTAAGTTGCGGACCGTATTGCAGGTCCAAAGCAACATGGTCCCAGGTATGGTCCTTCCCGGGCCTCGTGGATATTATCAATCCGCGAACGTGCATCGTATGGCTCCGGTTCTTCTTCTTATTGTCAACAGGGGATGGGCTGCATGAACGACGCGGGCCTCTTCCGCCATGGTAACTGCTTGGCATCGACGGAGGCGGAGGTGGCGGTGGGTTATCCTTCTTGTTGTTACCCTCCTACGACGCCTCACGCCTGTCATGGTTGCTTGTCGGACGTGGAGGGTCATGGTGTGACCTGATCTTGTGTCCTTGGTGGCTCTCTTCATCGTGAAGGGTCTCTTCCGCGTTGTCGCGGATGACAATGCCGCACTGCTTTGGTGGGGGCATATCCGTACAATGGTGAGCCTTGTGGTCTTCCTGACGTCGGGGGGATCGGGGCGGTGGCGATGGGCGACGAGGTCAGGCTTTTTCTCCGTGGTTGGAGGATATGTGGATAGCATCCTTCCTGTTGCGCGCATATGCCATGGCCGTTGGAGGTTGTCGTCGGAGGTGGAGGAGGAGGAGGAGATGGTCGGTGTGGTTGTGGATGCCATGGCCGAAGTGGTCGCCGGAGGAAGAGGAGGAGGAGGAGGAGAGTGGAGGAGGAGGAGATTGGAGAAGGAGGAGTAGAAGGGGGACAAAGGAGAGGTGGAGGAGAAGGAGAATGAGAAGAGGAGAGGTGGAGGAGAAGAAGAAGAAGGAGAAGGAGGAGAGGTGGTAGGTGTTATATAGGTGTGGTAGGTGGATGTTTCGAATTTGAATCCGACCAGGTTATAGGCGATGCATATTGCTCCATATGCGCGTCCTATACTTGAAACTATAGGAGGCGCATATTGCTCCATATGTGCATCCTATCCTTCAAACTATAGGAGGCGCATATGACCATATGCGTCTCGCCTATGCGGCCACCTACCTCCACCCGGGCCCGCAGGAGTTACTTGAGGCGCACTCTGCTGCATGGGCCTCGCATATTATCAAGTATAGGAGGCGCATATGGTCATATGAGCCTCGTATATTCGACCACCGACCTCCACCCGGGCCCACATAGCTTATGCGAGGCGCATTCTTCTCATATGTGCCTCCTATACTTAAAACTATAGAAGACCCATATTACCATATGTGCCTCGCCTATGCGGCGACCTACCTCCACCCGGGCCCGCAGGGGTTACTTGAGACGGACTCTGCTGCATGCGCTTCGTATATTATCAAATATAGGAGGCGCATATGACCATATGTGTTTCGCATATTCGACCACCGGCCTCCACCCGGCCCACACAGCTTATGTGAGGCGCATTCTTCACATATGCGCCTCTCCTATCTGATATATATAGGAGGCCCATATGATTAGAATGTGCTCGCATAATTTGGGGCTGCCAGATTTCGTCCGTACAGAGATTATAGGAGGCACATTCTAATCATATGCACCTCGCCTATTTTTATACTGGAGACGCATAGCAAGGAAATATGTCTCGCTTATTATTTTATAGGAGACGCATATGGTCTAAATGTGCCTCCTATAAGCATGTCTCCTATAGCCTTTTCTCTAGTAGTCGAAGGATATTTACAAAGCCGCCGTCGCTTCCTTTGTTTCAGTAGTGCAAGTGGAATCTGAATATGTTTCCCACGGTTAATATGTAGAGAGGATGATAAAATATATGTTTTCCTAACTGTATTTGGTAGGATGGATTAGATTGATCTCCTAACTATGCCGTTGTGTATGTTTTTTAATAAATAGAATATATTAATATCGCGAAGATATTATATTTCCTTTGTAATATGTGGATATATATTTCGGTCTCGATGCCACGCTCTGGTTAGCGTTGTTAAGCTGTTAGTAGCTTTAATTAGGTGATTAATTAGGTGAGTGTTAAGCTGTTAGTAGCTTTAACAAAAGTTTAGGGTGTCTTTGGTAGATTGGGTCAACTTAGATATTTTCTCCTCATCCCACGTTTTGTTGTTTGTTAGATCGGGTCGGTTCCCTCCGGCAGTGCCCACCTGGTGCGAAAAAACCCCCTCAGCCCTGCCCGATTGCGAAGCTCAGATCGAGCTTCGCAACCCGGCACTGCCGAGTCCGTCCCACCCGCACGTGACGTGTCTGCTATGGACCGATAGGGGTCGAAGCCCCGCGTCTCATTCCCCCCGCTCGAGCGATGAGCCTCTCCTTGCCTCCCCCGCCGCCTCTCCCGCCACCTCTCCCTGCCTCTCCCGCCGCCTCCAGGTCTCGTCCCCGCGCGCGGTGCAGCAGCAGGCGGAGCAGCAGCAGCGGCCGTGGTGGTAGTGCTCGTGGCGGCAGAGCTCGGAGCAGCAGCATCGGCGGCGCATGGCGGCAGCGCCCGGAGCAGCAGCAGCAGCTGCAGCGCATGGAGGCAGCGCATGGCGGCAGCGCTGGAGTAGCAGCAGCAGCATCGGCGGCGCATGGCGGCAGCGCCCGGAGCAGCAGCTGCAGCGCATGGAGGCAGTGCTCGGAGAAGCAGCAGCGGCTCACGGCGGGCTCTCTCTCGCCGGCAGCGGGCGGCACATGGCTGCGGTGGGCTCTCTCGCCGGCAGCGGGCGGCACATGGTTGTGGCGGCGCTGGGCCTAACCACATGGTTGTTGTAACCAGGGACCCGGTTGTTTTTTATCTTTTTATTTAGGGACTTGATTGCTGTTTAATAATACCTAGCCTAGCTCAGGTCATACGGTGACACCAAACACAATCTCAACCGAGCACAACTCACCTAACACGACCTGCCAAACACCACAAAATAAAAGCAATGTAGTCTACATAGCTAGACTCAGCAGGTCTGAGTTAAGATTGTCCACCGAGCTACCAAATACACCCTTAATGTGCCTCGAGTTTAGCCGATCCAAGGATCGAATACCCTTGTCTTTGTCTCGTGAAATTAACCTAGCACACAGGATATTCCTCACTCCTCAGCTTCAGTCGTCTTCGCAAAATCCCGGGAGAGAAAACTTGCTCGCTTTCTGCAACGTAGTACGCGATCGACAAATAACCTGTACATAATATGCCTTGTTTAATTGTTTTGCACGCTTTTCCTGTAGTACAACGACATAGTAGTATATCGCATCGCATTAATGAATAGGACGAACCAACCTGCAGGTACGTGTAGGCACGAATTACCATCCGCAGGAGTAACACCGTCGGCATCAAAACAGTTCGGCGTTGAAATGCCGGGAATTTGAGATTCAGTTGTCTTTCTCTTTCGAACTGATGTCTAGACGTATACGCACAGATGTTTACAGTGGACATTTGAATTTTGTACCCCCTATATGTTTTGTCTACATTCTAGAGTAGGACGCGAAAATGCAAACGACCGATAGATTGTGAAGAAAAAGCTAGAGTCCAGACTCTATAACTAGAATGGGAATTTTGGGAATTACGCACAACTTGCATCATGCCTATGTCACACAAGACCTCATTCGTAATATCACAAGGACACCAATTACACCCAGCCTCTGCAACAACGCATGCTCTAGCGGCTCTACGGATGCACACGGCTCAGAAAAAATTACAAAAAAGAAAAGTCCCGCTACAGAGAACTAATACTCAAAGAAACGACAGTGACACCATCAGAACAACACCAGTAGTCCTTCACTCCAATAACAACGCCTTCAAGAAGGAAACAGTGTCCAAACGCCGTCGTTGCCCGACCAAAGGTCATAGGTTTTCACCCTGGAGAAAGTCCTTACTCACAAAACAATGCCTTCAACAAGGTCATTGCCAGGCACAACCAACTAAGGTCAGACCTTGGATTTTCACCCTGCAAGATAAGACTGGGAACTCCCATGTGTTGTCTTCCCGCACCAACAGTCGCTGCAACGAGTCCCAGATCACGCAGCCAGATCTCCGTCGCCACAAGAACAAAAATCACCATCGCTACCCTCAAATTTCCGCTTTCCTAACATTCTCCGCATCTGACATCACCATGGCTTAAAGCATGGCACTTGGTGGGAACAAACAACAGAGCTTTGCAACGCTCCCGCTGAAACCAAACGGCCAGAAAAGCAAGGTGCGCGCGACCGCGCACCTTCCGATCCAGGAATCTCCAGGCATGATACGTCCATGGGAGTTCGCCGGCGGAGCCTTCCGGAACCCGCCTCTCCAGACCAGATCGAGGAGGGCAGACATCAAACAGATCTTCGTCTTCGTGCGAAAGAAATCAAAGGACCACCACCTTTATTAGATCCGACACAGCGATCCCCACACCGCCGGATGGTTCCCGGAGGACGGATCAAGCAGGCAAAAGAGGGAGAGAGCCAAACCGGGAACCACCGCAGCAGCGCCAGAGCCGCCGCCCAGCAGGATCCCAGCACCACACCTTGACCGCTGCCTACCACAGCGCCCCTGCCGAGGGCCGACCTGGCCTAGATGGCCCCAGATTGATCCTACGCGATGCACCCGCAGACGGTCGTTGTCGCAGCAAGGCCCCTCCCTACGCCAGCCACACCGCCTCCGCCGAGCCACCATGCGCCGCCCACGACCTCCAGAGCAGGCCGCGCCGTCGCCCCGACCCGCCAAACGCCTCCACGGCAGCCCCCCCCCCTCTAGCCTTCGGCGACGAGGGCGCTCGCCGCCACCGCATGAGGGACCTGCGGCAGCGGAGGGAGTCGCGCGGGGGGAGCCCTCCGGCGGCGGCGGCTTGGGTTACCCCGAGTCGCCCCGTGCGGGAACGACACGTGGTCGGGGGGAGATCAGATATATGGACATGAAGCGGCATAAGTAACAACTCATTGTTTGTTATAGATATATAGGATCATGAAGACCGTACAAACATCCATCTTGTTGTGAAGCTAGGTCACAACTCTTTCAGTATCTTGGCATTCACACTCATTATTGCGAACACCCAAACATGGAGCCGAAAGGAGTAGAAAGCTTAAAAAACTAAACAACTAGATAGAGAAAGTTTTTTTCTTAAGGGGGTTATCTTGTGCTTATTAATGTTCCTCTCACTAGTTTTCCGATGTTTATGCTATGTTTCTTTGAAATACTTAAAGGTTAAAGAAAGAATTGGTTAATACATATCTAGATTTTCCTAGAAAAACAATGAACATAAACGAAAGTATTGACTAAGTGGAACATTATGGGCGCTAAATTACTAAGGGGGCTGGGAGTGGAGAGGTAGTAGATATAAAAAAAATTCTTACCGAGTAAATGTTTGTGTTAGTTTACCCGTAACAAAATATATGTATATTAGTTGTTCACCGAGGAAGGTGTCTACTAAGAGTTGCTTCATACAAAAATACATCCACTCCAAAACGCTACCGCATATTTCATCTGAACCCATAAATTCTCCTTTTTGTAAAGGTCCATAGGATCGAAACAATAATTCTTTCCATGAGCCTTTCTTGGTAGGGAATGATAGTCACTAGGTGGTCCAAGGACCTATTTATAATTATTATTATTTTTAGGACTCGTTTTGCTTATGTGGATGATTTATAGATCAGTGAAATTTCGTAAAAAAAACCCGGCCAAGTGATAGACATTTGTGTCTGATATACTCATTCTTGTATAACATTGTGCAATGGAAGCATGCTTTTGTTGTAAACATTATGTTTGAATACAACTCAATATCAGTTTCAGATAGACCTTGACGGGGAAAATGGACATCTTGGTTCCATGATGTAGTCCAACGGTTGATGAAACCTATGTATTAAAATGAAGTCACGTACTTCTGACTATTTCCAGTAAAATCAATGTATGCAGACCTAATGAATAGTAATACATGGTTACGGGAATGATATTAATTACTGAAAGGACCCGACCATAGCTTACTAAGCTTACCCCATGCTCCAATGGGGCAGCCCTGCCTATTGAAAACATCGCTGTGTCAACTCTCCCATAATGTACAACGTCTAGCGTACACACCCCTACCAACTCTACAATTATGTTGATCCGTCCACACGCTAATTTTTCATTTCTCAGTAACAATAACACCTAATTTCTTAATAACTTTACAAACCAAATGGACCCCTAAAAATTAAAATATTTTTAGGGTTTATGCATAGATTGGTTTCAACAAAGAATAATCTTGCAAAATGAAATTGGACTAGGAGTAATAAATTTTTCTTTGTGAGAAAGAAGCAATTCAACATCTTTGCCTGTGCCATGTCCTATTGCTTGTCTAGCATGGCCGATAGTTCATGTGGCTTCTAACTTACCACCACCAACTAGTATAACGCATATGTTTGGAATTTGGCTGACTGGTATTAGTGTGTAACTAAACACTTAGGTGTAGGTGTGGGTATGTGCTTTATGTTGTGTGTTATGGAATTTTTGTGATGATATTGCTTTTAACAAGGTCAAGAAGTATCCTATTTTTGCAGGTTACTTGTAAATGTGCACGTGCCACGCATGTGTAATGTTATCACTTTATGAGAACAAACATATTTATAGAAACTGAGAAAAACAATGGTATAGACGTGAATCTGGCATTCAAAAAAAACCAGTCATGCACATTCACATAACATTAATGTACTGCTAACACGAATACTTAAACAGTAGGTACGTGCTAGAAAAAATCCTACGTAAAACTTCTTATATCCCAAGTTCTAATGGTTCCCCACTAGAAGAAAAGCATATTACTTGCTGTGAAGATGAAGCTTATTTTCCAGTTGCTGGAGAATAAAACTTTTGTGCATTTGTTGACAAAGAAACCATGAGCTTGGACATCTCTTTGCTTGTTACATGATACATAAAATTAGACGAAAAGAACATTATCCTAAAAACGTATTTATTATATTTTTCAAATAAAGTAGATTATACAGTATCAATAGCTGCAAGTACGAACAATGCGGACAGAAAAACGATTGAAGCTCCATCCTTCTGCCACATGGATCATCCGTTAAGAAAATATCTAGATTACTTAAACCTCGGCAGAACTTGTAGCCTAAAGCCAAGTCAATCAAACTGCAAGCCGGCACCATGATCGCATCCATGCCCTCGTCCTCAGAAGCAGCCGACACATCAGGCTGCGGCGATGGTGTAGTGCCCAGCCATCCGACGCGCCTAAACCTCTAGCCGGTATAACCCCACTACAAGGTTATAGCTTCTAGAGTGAGCACGTGCCGGCTCGGTAATCGCGCCTCAGCGTACACAAGTGAGTATGTACGCCGGCGACATATAAGCACATATCAGAGCACGCCATGTATAAAGAAAAGAAATATAGACAACAAGATCCAAATATATATGTTTATAGATAGGTAGCACACAGATAACAGAGGTCCCAACAATACATTATACATCAAGCGGAAAATGTAATATAACATCCGAGTACGGATAAGATCCAAATAGGCATAAGATGCCAAGTAATAAGCAAGTGAGCTCCATGCCCACACGTCTCAGAACTTCCTGGTAGAATCCCGACTACTGCTCGTAGTAGTCCTCATCAGCATAGTCGACGTAATAAGATCCATACTCATCCACCTGATCACATGTACCTGTTCGGCGGGAATGAACCCAAAGTGAAAGAACATAAAGAAAACAAGAGCGTTAGTACTGAGGCCAGTACACGGCGAGACTAGAATTCAGCGATCCTCGCCTACAACGGATATATGGTGTACTTAGCGGCTGCAAAGCTTGCGACTGACTAACTTATAGAGACACGCTACAACATCGTCTATTAGAGTGAGATAAGAGGGCGCTAAACGGTAACATTAAGATAACTCCAGGCATAACCCATCCGAGGCTTTCCCCCTCGAAAGCCAGTCGAGGAAATAGCTCTACGGAACACACACGTTGCAATTTTAGTTAAGCTGTTGTTTAATTGATAAGACTAATTACTAGTCATATTATTAGGCAAAACATTAGTAGCGTTGTCTATGATCATGACACTGTAATCCTGAGGCGTCCATAACCGTGGACACACGGCTTCTCGAAAAGATTTACCCTGCAGGGGTGCACAACTGTACCCAAACGCATGTTCAACCCTTCAAGCATTAAAACGCAAATAGGCATGGGATCTAAGTCTCACAACAAGAACTGTCCCATAACTATGTGCACATCCAGGGGCATCACCTACTGAGTTTGACCCACACAAGAGATACAGCTGATTCTCCAGGTGGCACAGCGTTTGAGTCTACGGTCGGTCGATGATCGGAAGATAACTTGTAGAGCTCCATCCCACCTCCGACACGGTATCCCAATTTATGCAATGCAAGCCATGGCAATCCACCAAAATCATATCAAAACTCAACCCATGTCCGAGGACATATTATGCGTATGCACCAAATGGAAAACCGATTTTGTAACCCCCTGGATATACGAATAGAGCCGATAGTTGAGGGGGGATCCTAGAGGCCCGTACGTTTGGTTAGCGCGGTCAACTCAGAACTAGTATCGTAGAACGAATGGTTCCTAGGTCGACTCAAGCAGTCCCCAAAGGTGGTCGCTGTCAGGGCCTTATCATTAGGTGAAGCCATTTACCAACAACATCAAATTAATATTCATAACAACAACATTATTCAGAATTTAAATTCCACCTATATGAGAGCTGAGCTAAGCAAGCCTACGACTCGCAAGGTCAAAGCTAGTTAAAGAAACAAAACAATAGGATAACCAAGGCAATATAGTAGAGCAGATAAAAAATAAAGGTACGGTACTAAAGCATCGATAATAAGGATAGTAATAGATCAACAAAGGAAGTAAAGACTATAAATGAAAAATAGGTAGAAGGGGGTGATGTGCTCGCCTGACTTCTCAAAGTAAGGAGTCGGTACAAACTTGAGAGGGTACTCGCACTGCTCAAACTCCTGCTGGTACTCGTCAGGCTCGCCTTCTACCGATAAGAACCAAATGACATACATAGAAAGGAAATAACGCAATCAACACATGAACGATACGATGCAATCAATAATGTATCATGGCAGTATATGATGTGATATGTTTAATGATTCAACTATAAGTGGCCGAGGGACGAAAGTAAAGCAATAAAGTAAATCGGCCACATGTTACTTAGGTGTTCGGGTGCAAATTTTATTAAGCTTTGATGATGCATGATGCGAAAGATCAAATGGATACCACTGTTGGGTTCGTGTCGTCGAGCAGATCGATTTAGACATATTATTTGTAAAATTTGGAATTACAGATTAAAAGTTATTAAATTGCATTTTTAGGGCAAAAATGTCAATGTTGTAATAGTTGGAGTTGTATCTGCAAAATTCCACTCAAGCCATTTATTCATCTCAGAAAATCATTTACTTTTCATGTTAAAAATATTTACAAATTCGATTTTTTGGAAGTTATTTAGATTTGAATGAATTTGCATTAATTGAATTAATAAAAGAAATAGACAGAAAAAAATAAGAGGTGGGCCGCCGTGGAGAACTAGGCCAGCGACATGGCTATCTACCGCACGGCCCGGAAGAACAAAACGGGCCAGCCCGGAAGAATCCTGCTAAGGGAGGACTTCGGGTGAAGATCAGTACATGGTCAGGGGCCTTTTTAGAAAAGCTTCACGGATATGCGATTTTGAATTAAAATTGACCTGACTTCAGATGATGATGGCAATGAAACGGTGAAAAATTTGAAGATTCCGTAAAAATGAAAATTGTAGATCTCAACTTTGATGAAGAAATATTTTCCAAAAGAGTAACAGGTGTTCCGGAAAATGTAGATTTTCAGAATAGGTTTAGGTAAACTTCACAGAAACAGAAAAATTGTCTTGACTTTGAATGACGATGAGGACAAATTGGGACGGAATTGGGAGATTAAGTAAACATGAAAGTTGTAGATCTAGCCAAGATCTATAACTCAGCAAAAGGAAGTTTGTCCAAAAGATTAACTGTACACGCCGGAAAACTCGGGGATACAGAGGGGATTCAGTTTGCACTGTCGAGAAAATTCAGAAATACAGATTATTTTCCTTGTTTTCGACTGAAGATTTCTTCGCCTGTATAGATACAAAATGAGAGTCGTTTGTTGCGTTGGAAAGCTGGGATGTAGGATAACAATTTTCGTTTAGGAAGTTTTCGCAAAGGAGCAAAGGATATACCGGCACAAATTCAAGGAAGTTAGACTGACAGAGGTGTATGTGTGTGCTACTGCTGCTATCTCGTGGAAGCGTCAGTGCTGCTTGCGACAAGCCTTGATGCAAGTAGAGAGGAAGGATGCGTACCAGGAAAGAGAGAGGTGAGGGTGTGGCTCACCGGAAGGAGGTCGGTGATGGCTCGACGGTGAGGCGACGACAGCAGAACGGAGGCAGGATGGTGACCGCAGCGGCATCGTCCGTGTCTTGCAGCTCCGACGTCATGGACGTTCTTGCTGTGCCAGGTAGAAGAGAGAGCGGTGGCGGGTGGCGCGGCTACAAGGGTAGCGACAGCAGTTAGGCTTCTTTCTTGGAGAAAAAGAAGAAGGGGGAGATAGGGACAAGACGCATCTGCTGCGCGCAAGTCATGTTGTGTGCGCGTGTGTGTTGGGCTGTGCTTGCTTGCTGCTGCATGTGCGTGCTGGCTGGGTAGATTAGGATTAGGTGTATATAGATTAGGAATTTAGACTAGGATTTAAATAGGAGGAGTTTTTAGGGAGAATAAAAGGCTAGAATTTAAAAAGAGGATAAAAAGAGAGTTATTATGTGTATATGGGTATACATATACATGGAAGGATATATTGGAGAAAAGAAGGTGACCAAGAAGGATAGATCAACAACAAAGACAACAAACAAAATGCAATCAAAAGAATGGTATGGATCATGGACATAATAGGTGGACTAGAGTATAAAGCCAATAAGATTCAAATAGAAGCCCACATATTATAGATGCAATAAGAGGGGAGGATGATGAGATTGTCAAGAGGTTAGTGGTAGGAAAGAAATAAAGAGAGATGCCTTCAACTCCAATTGGGCATTATATCAAATTTAATAAAAGCCAAATACAATTATATCAAGAACCAAATCAAAAGCCAACAAACAAATATGATGCATGCATGATGAAGATAAGAAATGCACAAATCATGACAAAGGTTGGGGATTGGAACCTTGGGATGTCACAACATGCCCCTCCTTGAAGGAATCATGTCCCGAGATTCTAAGAAGAGGAGAATAGAGTGGGGTACTCGGATCTCAAGAGATCTTCGCGCTCCCAAGTTGCTTCTTTATCGAAGTGATGTGACCATTGAACTTTGAAGAACTTGATGGTTTTGTTTATTGTCTTTTGTTCGGCCTCATCAAGAATGTGAATAGGATGCTCATGGTAAGAGAGGTCTTCCTTGAGCTCAATAGAGGAATGATCCACGGCTCTACCAGGATCCTTGAAGCATTGCCTCAATTGAGAGACATGGAAGGTGGGGTGAACATTTTTGAGATTCTCAGGCAATTCCAAGACATAAGCAAGAGGACCTGATCTTGAGAGAACCTTGAAGGGACCGATGTATCGCGGGGCAAGCTTCCCTTTGATACCAAAGCGGTGTGTGCCTCTCATCGGAGTCACACGGAGATAAGCAAGATCACCCACTTTGTACACCATATCATGGCGCTTTCCATCATAGTAGGCTTTCTGTAGATTTTGAGCAATTTTAAAGTTGTCGCGAACAATCTGACAATTTTCTTCTACCTCTTTGATGATATCCGGGCACATTTTAGGATCTAGAGGATCTTTATTTCTCAAGATTTTCCTTTCACCAGTTTCTGACTAGTAGAGAGGAGTACGGCACTTGCGGCCATAAAGAACTTCAAATGGTGACATGTCCAGACTTGATTGATGACTGTTGTTATAAGATAATTCAGCAAAAGGAATACATTCTTCCCATTTCATGCCAAATGATATGACACAAGCTCTAAGCATATCTTCAAGAATTTGATCTACTCTTTCCACTTGGCCTTGAGACTGAGGGTGATACGCAGTGCTGAACTTGATATTAGTTCCCATATACTGCTGAAAGGATTCCCAGAATCTGGAAGTAAACAAGCTTCCACAATCAGATGTGATTTCTTTAGGAACACCATGGAGTCTTACAATCCTCGCAACATAGAGTTCTGCCAATTGACTAGTTGTAATAGTCTCTTTGACAGGCAAGAAGTGGTCCACTTTGGAGAAGCGATCAATCACCACAAAGATAGCATTGTTGCCCTTCTGAGATTTCGGAAACCCGGTGATAAAATCCATCTCAATTTTATCCCACTTCCACTCAGGAATCTGGAGAGGCTGAAGAAGACCAACGGCTCTCTGATGTTCTGCTTTCACTCTTCTGCAAACATCACACTCGGCAACATACTTGGCAATTTCACGCTTCATGCGCGTCCACCAATAGGAAGGCTTGAGATCATGGTACATCTTTGAGCTACCAGGATGAATAGCAAGCAGAGTTTCATGAGCTTCTTTGAGAATTAGATTCTTGAGTGCTTGCACTTTTGGTACAACAATGGGCCCTTCGAATCTGAGAGTGCCATTAGCATCAATGGAATAGGATTTGTACTTGGGAACACCCAATTCTAGATTTTTCTTGACTTTGAGGACCATAGCATCAGTCAACTGGGCCTCACGAATTTTCTATTCAATATTAGGAGCCAAGCATAGATTTGCAAGATGCCCCTGAGGACCAATCTCAAGATTGTATAACTGAATTTCTTTGAAGAGATGCTTATTGCTTTCCTTGACCATGAGGGTATTGCAATAGACTTTTTGACTAAGGGCATCGGCCATCACATTAGCCTTCCCTGGAGTGTAGTCAATTGATGCATCGAAGTCTGAGATGGTTTCCATCCATCTTCTTTGTCGCATGTTTAGATCAGGCTGAGTGAATATGTACTTTAGAATCTTGTGATCAATGAATATTTCACAACGGTTTCCAAGCAAGTAGTGTCTCCACGTTTTCAATGCATGAACAATTGTTGCAAGCTCAAGATCATGAGTAGGATAGTTTATCTCATGTGGACGCAACTATCGAGATGCATAAGCCACGACTTCTCTTTCTTGCATAAGAACATCACCAAGACCTTGAATGGAAGCATCACAGAATATCTGGAAAGGCTTGGATGTATTTGGAGGAGTCAGAATAGGAGCTGAGGTGAGCTTCTTCTTTAGAGTTTCAAAGCTTTCTTGATAAGATGGAGACCAAAGGAATTTCTTATCCTTCTTGAGGAGCTCAGAAAGAGGTTTTGCTATCTTCGAGAAGTTCTCAACAAATCAGCGACAATAACTTGCCAAACCGAGGAAGCTTCGGACTTCCTTGACATTTTTAGGAGGAACCCAATCCACAATTGACATGATTGTTTCCGGATTGGTTGCAATCCCTTTATCAGAAATGACATGGCCCAGATAAACCACTTCAGAAAGCCAAAATTTACACTTATAGAACTTAGCATACAAACGATGCTCTCGGAGCTTAGAAATAATGAGCCGAAGGTGTTCTTCATGTTCTTCCCTCAACTTGGAGTAGACAAGAATGTCAACGAGATATACCACCACGAACTTATCAAGGTATTCCATGAAAACCGAGTTCATGAGGCGAGATAATGTTGCAGGAGCATTGGTGAGGCCAAAGGACATTACGGTGTACTCATACAAGCCGTATCTGGTGGTGAAAGCGGTTTTTGTAATATCCTCCTTATGGATTTTTATTTGGTGGTATCCACTTCTCAAATCAAGCTTAGAGAATACTTTTGCTCCAACGAGCTGATCAAAGAGGTCTGTGATGCGAGGAATAGGTTACTTATTCTTGATTGTCTTTGCATTGACACCATGATAGTCAACAACTAGACGATCAATTTTATCTTTCTTCTTGACAAAGATGGTGGGGCTTCCCCACGAAGAATTTCTATGCGGAATATGGCCTTTACTTTCAAGTTCATCAAGTTGCTTCCGGGTTCCAATTTGATCACGAATTCAATGGCCCGGTCAGGTGGCATGCCTGGCAGCTCTTTTGGAAACACATCTGGAAATTCACACACCACATGTGCATTTTTTTAACATCCCAGCATTAGATCTTAGAAATAAGCTAAACACAGATGTGTGCATTGCATTCATGCATAGAAAATCCGAATAATTTTTGCGCTTTTAAATAAAAAACTTGCCAAAGTGATTGAAGCTTCTCTCAACTTGATGGAATTGAAGTAGATCATCAAGTTGACTGCGATAAGATTCAATATGACCTTTGTTAAAACCTTATTTTGGGTAAGGGAGATTTGATCTAAGGTAGATCAAATGTAATAAAAGTTAAACCCTAATACATTAGTTAATGGATTGTATTTTATCCTTAAGTAATCATATCCCAGTATTCATTAAACAACCCATGAATACCAAGTTATAAACATAACTTAAGTAGTAGGAATGTAACAACTAAATCTTGATCTATCTTAATCTCATCTACTAATCCCATGAGGATCATGGTAATACCTAACCTTAACTCTTTAGTGAGGTTGAGTAGGAAGGAAACCAAGTCAAGATCATTCCCCATATATCTTTCTGCCCATATCAACCTTTACCATTCCTATTGGAATCATATTCCAATATCTGTTGTTCATCAATGTTGAGTAATCAACTATTGATTCACCAATTCTTAACCTATCAATTCTTGATCTATTGACTCTTGTCCTTATCATAACAATCACTCTAAGTCCTTTAGAGAATGAAGTAAGAAGAGGTAAGTGGTAATGATAGTTTTAGATATCATCAATAGGATGGGAGAGTTGGAAGAGAATAAGATCAATGTGATAATTGATGGAGTAAACTCACTCCTGTAATGATAGAAGAGTTATTAGGAATATATATTTATATGGTGATAAAGAAGATTACAAAGGATGAATCCTGAAGAAAGTTACCAGGAGTAATCCTATTGAATAAAGTAGGTATAGTAAATGAATAATCTCTCTTAGTCAGATAGATTCACTAAGAAGGTAATTATAATACAACTGTAGGGTTGTATTGATGAAGGCCTTGATTAGCCAACTGGAAACCTAAACCATAAAGGATCAAAGGATTATAATGATCATGCTTTAGTCACCAAGATTGAATGCTTATATCATGTATCAGTGACATAGGTGGATAGAACATGATTGAACCCTAGTATAGATATATCATTCTAGGTTAGCCATGACAAGTCACATTAATATAATGTGAGGTTGGAGTATTAGATATTGGAGTTACGTAGATATAAGATAGTGTGACTAAGATGAAGTTAGAGTAGCATGAAGTTATTGAAGTAATAATATTCCTCTTAAATAATAGTAAGCACTTGAGGTGAAGTAGTTTGATATATACATCTACTAGAGTAATATTAGTGAAGGATGATTAAGGAAGAGTATGAGTGGAGTTAAAAGTAACTACTTGTTAGATTGGAGGTTATCAGTAGTAGAGTAGTTGATATAACCAAGTATAAATATAAAAAGATTATGAAAGCTTAGTGTTAAGCTTACTATATTTATAAATGGATTTAGAAGAATAATAGGTGGATAAGAATATTCTTGTGAAGTAAAGCTCATCATGTTAATACATGATGATGGATAAAGAGAAGTAGTATATATAGGAAAGGAATTCCTTAATTAGAAGTCCAGGATTGTGAATTATGAAAGATAGGAATTCCTGGTAAACACTAAACCCTAAATTTATAATCAAGCTTAACATCCATCTCATCTGTTGGATAAATCATTTTATTTCCACAAAGGCTTGTGGGAATACTTCTCTATAGCAAATCACTTAAGCAAGTCTTTGTCACTTTCAAACATTAAAATCATATGTGCCTAGAAACTATGGTTATCAATTATTTCTCATAATTCATTCTAAAAGGATAACCCCACTATTTTAAAAAATGGTGATATCATTCCTGGTCATAAATATATGGGCAATATGTCTTCATTCATAGTGTTCATCCACATTCATAAAATGATACAAGTATTTTGAATCTCTTAAGAATCATGGTAAATATTTATAATTCAAAACCCTAACTCCTATTTCAATCCTAAATATCACTGTATATTAAATGTCATATCAAAAAGTATTAAAATATTATTCCCCTATTAGTGGAATCAGAATAATAGAAACTATCATTTTAAGAATTTTAATAATCAAATCATCTTATCTAATGATTGCTATATAATAATAAATATGGCTATGTTTTATGCATATCCTTAGCTATCTTAAACCATTACCATTAAATTTATCATGTGGAAATTAAAATCATTTTATAAGATCTTATTATGTATAAAAAGATAAATCTCTACAAACCTAAGTGATAAATTGTTACAATTAATAAAGATGCTTTCCAAATAGTTTAATCTTTGAAAATAATAAATGAATATTGGAACAATTAGCCTCATAAGTTCCTACAGTAATTTTGTTATTTTATAAAGTTTCTGAATATTTGAATCATTGTAGAAATTCAAATTGAAAAAGAAAGAGGAAACAGAATTAGAAAAGAAAAAGAAAAAGGAACCAGACCCGAGCAACAGGGCGGCCCAGGAGTTCTCTTCTCTTATTTACTGCCTGGTGCACCAAGTTGCATCCCAGCAGCAACCCAACAGCGGCCCAGCAGGGATACCTCTTTGTTGTCAAGCTGGCAAGTGGGACCCACGCGGGAGGAGCACCATCATCTTCGTCCTTCTTCGCATGACCGACACGCCAACGACGAGTCCACCTCACCGCCGTCATTTTGGACTTTCGTGGATGCGATTGAAACCTCTGAGCTTCGCCCTAACCGCTAGGAGTCCGCTAGTAGGAGTCGCGCAGTGATTCGTGCCCCTAACGAGCTTCAACGCTGCCGCCATATCCTGACCGTCTCTACTGCCATGCTGATGATTCCGTCTTCACCTGGACCTAGAAGTAGCACGAGAAGAGCCACACCAACGTCCTTATCCACCCCATCCTCTCAATCTCTCTTTCCCTCTCTAATTTCCTTTACAACACCGAAGCCACCGCCGGTGAGCTCCGGCTAGCCACTGATACAAGCCACCTCGAGGATCATGGGGTGGTCGAGAAGGAGCGCCGTGTCTCCGAGATCCACTAGGTGGAGCACTGCAACAAGTGGAGCTCGGATTAAAGTGAATTTCTCAATTTCCTTTCCACGATGATCGTCGAAATCCGTGAAACTGTGCCCATCTCCGTCCACCATTTTCGACATGGATCACACGGCTGCACTCAGGGTACACTCACGCATCTCTGGACCTATTATTGTTTCCTAATTTCTCCTCTAGCGAGAGTTCGTCGTGAGGCCGACGAGCGCCTCCATATTTCAGTTCACCGGAGTTGCCACCATGGTTTTGAGTGTCGGGATAGCACCCTATTCTACTCACCGCATCCAGTCGCATCGAACACACCCTTTAGATTGAAGCCTCGTGCCATATTTTAGCGGCGCCGTCGTGTTCTGGCGAGGTGACGTCAAACTCCGACGAGGTGATGTCATCATTGACCTAGTTCAAGGTTTGACCTGGTCTTTGCCTGTGTGGCATGTGATGTGGCCCCTGGCCCATGTGTCATTGTATCTGAGTAGAAACAAGTCCAGTAACAAAGACATTATTTTAGTTGGGTATGCCATGTGGCCACTGGCCCACTAGTCAGTCACTAGGGTAGGTGTAGCTTCGGTATAAAAAGTATTTCTGCTTAGGAAATAGATAAAACATTATAGAATCAAATATAAATATTTCCTAAAATGTAATAAAATGATTAAATCTTATAAATTCAATAACTTTTGTTTTATAATTCAGAAAAATATGTGTAATATATGAAAGTTTTTAGAAAAATAAAATCTACAACTTAAAACTATTATCAAATATTATTATGATAAATATTTAAATAAATATTATTTAATAAAGAATTTATAAGTAATACGACTTTGATAATTCATATTTTAATATTAGTAAATGTTAAAAATATAAATAAAATACTAAAAACCTTTAAAAAAATAAGAACTATAATTTAAAACTATAATCATGCATCATTATTTCACTTAATTAAATGTTTATTATTTATTAAGTATTTATAAAGTAATAAATCTTATAAAATCATATCTTTTTATTTATAAATCACAAAAATAAATGTAATATACCTAAATGATCACAAAAATAATACCTACATGTTAAAAATACGATATTCCACTTTTGAGGTAAATACAAAATTCAAACACTTTAACAACTTGAATTTAAACCCATTTCCTTAATTGATAATTAAGATAAGGGTAAATAAAAGTTACTAATACTTCTAAAATTAGCCAGTTGAGTCTAATAAATAGTAATGGTCTTAAAGATTGATAATATGAAGTCAAAATGGTTTAACACATTTTAAATACAAGTTGATTGAATTATCATTCATCCATAAGTGTAGATTATTCCTTAAAAAGATTCTTATCCAATATAAAATCTTCAAGAATAATTTGTGACTAAATAAAACATTTTCCCTTACTTCAACCACAAGTTATAAACATACCAAAACACTATATTGAATCCATAAGTTGATAAGTAATATTACTTACTTGATTACAAATCATAACCACACCTTTATAAAAAGAAAAATGATTCTATTCCATTATACAATTAAGAAACCACTACTCCAATAGAAGTAATGTCATTCTTAAGTAACTTTAAGGAAACAATATAAAGTGAACAAGATACAAGTATCATAAGTAATACACCATAAGTCCATCTATGTCTTTAAAGTTAACTTTAGTCTACAATACATCAAATACTATGCTAAAGGCTTTGTTATGAATTTTATAGTTAACTTTGGTCTGTTATAATTAAGTTAAAGCATCTCAAGTCCAAACTATTCAAACAAGCATAGACAAAACCAATCACATTCTATTAATATTATTCTAAAAACTATTAGGATTATTTAAACCTTAATAAAGAAATCATTTCTTCAAAAGTTATTCGTTTTGCCACTTAAGTCAACAGATGACAATTAATCATCATCACATTACTTTATACTTTACTTATATACTTAGGATTGATAACACTTAAGTTCTTTATAAGTGACATTAATTGTAAAGTAAAAAATTTGAAGATAAACAATTATAGTATAAGCAATCTTGAGTAACATATCACATTTGTGTGTATCTCATTGTTTTAAGATATTATAATTACATGTTGTTTCACACACACTCACAAGCCTTAATAAGAAGCACAAATATGAAACTTAATCTAAAAGGGCAACACATTCCAAGGAAACCCTTTCCAGTATCCAAACCCTAGAACAACCTTATCCCCAGGATTCGAGTTTATCAACTTGCATTACATTACTTATGCATAAAAGCATCCTGCTTCTTTAAACATTAGTCCTTACCGGACCAATGATGCTGATTTCAGATATTGGATCTTTTATATTGTCTCGAAGACCGTGAGTGCATAATCTTGCAATCACACAAGGCAAGTTCACACTTGCTCATGTCCTTTGATTATTTTCTGTAAAGTATTTTGCAAATCTAGTGTTGTCATCACCTACATTTGAAAAAGGACAGAAAAAAACTATTTTCATAATAATGTGATTATAGGTTATTTACCATGAGGTGATAACCTACTATAAGAGTTCCGGTGGTAAAGGAACATATTATCTAGGACTTAAAAACCAATGTCGCCAGTGATTCTTGCGTCGTATATTACGCGTTGACCATGAGATTTGGAATGAGACGGAGAAGTCAGCTGTATCTTTTCCCTCTCGCATGGAGCCGGATGTGTGGGTCGTGGCTGTTATCACTCGTAGCATGCATATTAATTGGTAATTCATAGAGGATATGCAACATATGGGTGGGAGCCCTCAGTGTCCCACGATAGTTCCGGCATCTAAACGGTTTGTACTGCCAATAGCTGTAATTCAATAGGTGGGCTGGCGTACACTAAGGAGACATGTGGGGTCACGGAGAAGGCAGTGATTGGCTTGGATCTTAGTCTGGGCCTCACACCAAGGAAGTGTGAACGAACCTGCACTTTGGATGTGCAATAAAACTAAGATCTCTAATGGGTAAAGTGACGCACCTCTGCAGAGTGTAAGAACTATAACTTGTTACTCCCTGTTCCGGGAAGGAGCTGCGAACGCGGCAGGAAAGGAACTCCATGAAAGTTCTGGTAAACCCTTGAAGGCTGACGGACATAGTTTTTCAGAATAAAAGCAACCTTTGAAGAAATGTTTATGAAAACTTGCATTGCCTACGATCTATGGTATGCGGCTGTAGATATAGTATATCAAACACTCCTTTTATAGAGAACTTGCTGAGTACGCTCGTACTCAACGTGTCTTCTTAACCCTTGCTAGGTTCTGAAGCCAATACAGATGATGTCTACATCAAGTCATACTCCAGGAATCATCATCAAAGGCTAAAGCTCTTCAATAAAGTCAAGAAAGTCAACATATACATCAACTCAAGTGAAGACGAAGTTACTAATTAGATAGGAATATAATCTCTAGCCATCGTACCTATTTCTATAGTGTATTGCAATAGCAGCAATGCCAGACCATTACTTAAGATACTAGTCTTAATAGTATGATAGTTTTTGAGTTGTTTATCTCTGATTCTTCTTTGAAAGAAGTTTATTTCTCTCTCTTTAACCTAGAGTTTCTATGGATCTTGTGTAAAGAGTTGAGTTGTAACCTATAGTCATGTCTTGGACCTGTTGTGTTTCTGTTGTACCACTCTTAGGGATGTAATACTAGTGAACGGTGTTTCATTGGTGTTATGTCAACGACTATAGTGTACTACATCATGTAGTGGTATTGCTGGGTCACCGCAATTTTCCAGTGTTGGCAAAGGATCAGCATTGAGAGCAAATACTTGTGTTGAAGGAATTGCATTTGGAGTATAGATTATGTGGCCACTTGGATGTGAAAGAGATACCGAATTGTTCACACAGTCGATAGTTGCACCATTAGCTTTGAGCCAATCCATGCCTAGAATGACATCAATGTCGGATGGACCAAGGACAATTAGATCAGCAAGGAAATGACGACCGCCAATGAGAATTTGATTTCCATAACTCATCATAGAGGACATCATCTTGGCACCGGGAGATTTAACCCAAAGGTTCATTTGAAGAATTTCCAATGGAATATCATGCATTTGTGCAAAATTTTGCGAAACAAACGAATGAGATGCACCAGTATCAAAAAGAACTTTTGTAGGAGTAGAGTTAACCGGTATTATACCAATGACAACATCAGGCGCCTGCTCTGCTTCTTCTGCCATCACATTGTTCACCATGACATTTCTTTGAGTAGGCCTATTCTTACCGTTGAAGGCCTTTTGCTGTGAAGGAGGAACTCTCACCATGGGTTTGGAAGCCTGGAGAGGGGGAGGGGAGGAAGCTTCTCTTGATTGGGACACGCTGGAGATTTATGACCAGGTTATCCACACTTGAAGAAAGTGATAGGCCGAGGTGCATACTGCCTCTAAGGAGCACCAAAGGGAACACGGGGCTGCTGCTGCAAGTACTGCTGCTGCTGTGGCTGAGTGCCCTGCCTGATATAACATTGAGGAGGACTTTGCTGAAACATCTGAGTATGAGGAGGAGCCCGTGGTTGCTTATGTTGATAGGAGGTCCTAGTGGGTTGGGAAGCTTCCTGCTGGTAGACACGACACCTTTGAGGCGGGCCAGAGTGAGTAGTTGAGCTAACTCACGAGCATGTTTCAGGGTTCTTTCATACTCACGTCTACCAGTTTCAGCCTTTATTGCCATATTGACCTACTCTTCAAAGTTCTTGCAAGTGGTGAGGTTTAAGCTGAACTTGATTGAAGGATCAAGACCATTTCTGAAGAGAGCTTGCTTCTTTTCATCATTTGATATTTCATCACCAGCATAGCGAGCCAAGAGAGTGAATTTCTTGCTATAAATCAAGACATTGTTAGAGCCCTGAGTCAACTTCGTGAACTCTTCTTTCATTCTATCCAATTCACCTTGAGGAATGTGATGATCACGGAGCAATTTCTGGAATTACACCCAAGCGAAAGGAACATTTGGATCCCTAGCATTCTCCACAGTTTCCCACCAGGCTGCTGATTCACCAATAAGCATATAGGAAGCAAAAGACACTTTGTATTCTTCAGCCACTTTAGCATTAACCAGAGTGAGGGTGATACCACGGAGCCAGTCATCCACATCGAGATGAAACTTAGAAGTGTCAAAGTTCTTCGGGTTGAGACTAAGAAAATCCCTGAGAGTCACCCTTGGGACAAAGTCCTGCTGAGAAAAACAAGCCTCGGTCTGCTGCTGACCACGAAAAAGTTGTCCCAACAGGTTTGACATTGTTAACATCGCTTCATCCAACTAAGGGTTTGGCGGGGGTGGTGGAGGAGATTCTTCTCTCCCTCGAGGCATCCTGATGACAATCATCAAGGCACGAGTTAGCACATGTTCAAGATAATAAAATCCAACATAAATGCAAGAAGAGATACAATTAGAACAAGAATGAGCCATAGATATCATCAAGGTACAATTAAAGCACGCAATAATGAACCACAAGCAACATGTAGAATTAGATAATAGGATTCAACATATTTCACCCATTACAAGTGTCATATTTTTATAGAAACCAAATTACAATTACGAGTGTCGGAACGATCCAAGTTATGTATTTCAACAGATTATATTTGATAGCGCTTGACATATTTCACTAATGATAAGTGTCATATAGCTATACAAAAACATTACAATCACGAGAGTCCAAAATAACTCAAGTTATGCATGTATCGGAGAGGAACTGAAGACGAATTAAAAACTTCCGGTTCACGCATCGGTAGCAAAGAACAAGTCGGCAAGACCATGCCAACAAGTCGAAAGGTTTAAAACTTTTGATCAAAACAGATGGAGTTGATGAAAAAGAAGTTGAATAAAACCAGAAATTTTTTAGGTTTCAAAATCTTCGAGAGGAACAACGGATTGTAGATTCAAAGGTTTTTGATTTGAAGCAACTTTACTCTGACACAAACAATAAACTTATGACGGTACTACGGATAGCCGAAGACGTTCGAACCTAAAGAAGGTGATGAGAACAGATAAAATGTTGCACTTCCTTTCCAGAAAAAAGGTGGGAGGAAGGTGGGAGGGTGGGAAAAGAAATAAAGATCAAGAAGTTCTACTCTCCGATTAGTTTTTCCCTAATATATAGCTACCAAAATATTTTTCTAGACTCAACAACGTCCGCTGCAAGGGATCCTAGCAGGTTGACCATGCTCTGATACCAACTTGTAGTGCCCAGCCATCCGACGCGCCTAAACCTCTAGCCGGTATAACCCCACTACAAGGTTATAGCTTCTAGAGTGAGCACGCATTGATTCGGTAATCGCCTCAAGACATACAAGTGAGTATGTACGCCATGACATGCATAAGCACATATCAGAGCACGCCATGTACAAAGAAAGGAAATATAGGTAACAAGATCCAAATATATATGTTTATAGATAGGTAGCACATAGAGGACAGAGGTTCCAACAATACATCATACATCAAGTGGAAAACGTGATATAACATCCGAGTACGGATAATATCCAAATAGGCATAAGATGCCAAGTAATAAGCAAGTGAGCTCCATGCCCACACGTCTCAGGACTTCCTGGTAGCATCCTGACTACTGCTCGTAGTAGTCCTCATTAGCGTAGTCGAAGTAATAAGATCCAGACTCATCCACCTGATCACACGTACCTGTTCGGCGGGAATGAACCCAAAGCAAAAGAACATAAAGAAAACAAGAGTGTCAGTACTGAGGCTAGTACACGGCTGATACGCCCAATTTGCATCACCATTCTATATCATAATTTACCTCTATTCATTGATATTTGTCTTATTATGAGGTATTACTTATGGCTTTTCATTTGTTTATGCATATTGGATCATCACCACTTCGTCCCGCTGTAACAATTGTGTTGGATATTGCTTTAGTTCTTAGGGGAAACTTTCCCGGTGTTAATTACTATTGTAGTTGATGCTTGTGAGTGGAACCATTGGATTATTGTCTATGTTCAGATTGTTATCCATTATCATATCATCTTTGATCTTGATCCATATGATGTCTTGTGAGTAGTTCGTTTAGTTCTTGAGGACATGGGAGAAGTCATGTTGTTAGTAGTGAATCTATGATGAGTTATTATTCAATGGTTTAGTATTTAAGTTGTGGTGCTATTCTTCTAGTGGTGTCATGTGAATGTTGACTACATGACACTTCACTATTTATGGGCCCAGGGGAATGCATTGTGTATTTGGCTACTAATTGTGGGGTTGCCGGAGTGACAGAAACCTGAACCCCCGTTAGGACACCTTTGCACAAGGGAGCGTAGGATCTCAGAGTTTAAGGTTGTGGTTAGATTTATATCTTAATTGCTTTCCTGTAGTTACGGATGTTTGCAGGGGGTTTAATCACAAGTATGTATTAGTCCAAGTAAGTATGGTACATTAGCACAGGTTCACCCACACAATACTTACAACACCAAAGAAGAGTACTCAGCTATTTGAAGCGAAAGCACTTAACAGAATTCCCATGTGTCCTCGAGAACGTTTGGTCCTTATAAGTATTTCCACTGGCTTGTACTTAGTTAAGAAAGGATTGGGCCACTTGCTCTGTTTGTTCATTACTTTTGTTACTTGCTCCTTGCTTTGTTGCCTTGTCAGAAACCCACTAAAAATCCGTTTGCTAAGTATACACAGGGATTTCCTGCTCCATACCATTGTTCAGCACCTTCTGCTCCTTATTGGGATCAACACTCCTATTTATAGAAAGTACTACGATACACCCCCTATACTTGTGGGTCATCAAGACTATTTTGTGGCGTCATTGCCGGGAAGTGAAGCGCTATTGAAGAGTGGAACTGGTAAGGGAAACTTTTACTGTGTGTATTGCTTTTGTTACTGCTTGTTACTTTGTTTCCAATATGGATAACCCACTTGGTTTTCTGTTTGGGAAAACTACTACCACTGCTAGGGTAGTAGATGAACCACCTCCTATTGAGATAGATCCTTTTAAGATACCTACAAATATTGTTAATCGTGTTATGGATAATTATTATTTTGGGGATGGAATTTTCCATCCTGGTGATCACTTTCTTTTTATCCATGAATTATGTGGGTTGTTTAAGTGTGCAGGTATCACAACAGAACAGGTGAAGAAGAAGTTACTCTCCATATCCTTGAAAGGGAGAGCTGAAGAATGGACAATCCATGGAATGGAAGGAGATGGCATCTCTCTTTTACTCTAAATTTTATCCTCCCAGTGAAATTCATAAGGATGGAAATCTTATATACAACTTTTGGCCTCTTGATGGTGAAAGTACAGCTCAAGCTTGGGGGAGATTGAAGTTACTAATTCTTAAATGTCCTATTCATGAACTCCCTAACAATATTATTCTCAATAACTTTTATGCTAGGATTTCTCTTCATGATAAAGATTTACTAGATGCTTCTTCTGCTGGATCATTCACACGTATGCAGGAAGAAGCTAAATGGGACCTTCTAGACCGTATTCAAGATAACACTAAAGCTTGGGAGAATGACAAAGGAAGAAAGTCAGGTATAAACTATGATTATGAATGCATTAAATCTTTTATGGGAACTGATAACTTCCGTGATATTAGCAATGAGTTCGGTCTTGATTCCCAAAGTATTGCCAACTGTTTTAAGGCCTTTGCCTCTTACATTGAAATTCCCAAAAAGAAGTGGAATAAATACCATGCTCCGTATAAAGAAGTTGTTAGTCATGTTCCTATTAGAAGTACTCAATTTTGTACTACTAATCATATTGTGCCTGAACCTCATGTTGAGAAAATGCCTTTCCCAGCTAAGTTAAAGGAGTATTCTACGATCATTAGTGCAAATAACAAAGGTACAATGAAAACCATGGATACTGGTAAGCATTTGAGTGATGAACCTGTGGTAGCTATTGTGAAAGACACTGTCACTAGAAATATAGAGGATGAGCACATTGTCTTCTATGAAGACGCTTCTAATATTATCTCTCATCCTAGTAAGGCTAGAAAAACTAGTGTTCCTGTGCTTTCTATTAAAATTGTTGATCATTGCTACTATGGTTTATGTGATATTGGTGCTAGTTCTAGTGTTATTCCTTATGAGCTTTTATAGGGAAATTATGCATGAGATTGGTCCTTGTGAGCTTGAGGACATTGATGTGGTTATTCACCTTGCTAACAAGGAGACCATTTGCCCTATTGGTATTGTAAGACATGTGGAGGTTCTCTGTGGTAAGATTAAGTATCCTACTGATTTTCTAGTGCTTAACTCAGCAGCTAGCAAAACTTGTCCTATCATTTTTGGTAGACCTTTCCTAAACACTTCTGGAGCTATTATTGATTGTAAGAAGGAAAAGTTTTAACTAAGTTTGATGGAGATTCTTATGAGTTTAACTTTTCCAAATTTGCTAAAGCTCCTTGTGAAAATAGCTTGCCTAATAAAGATTTCAGGATGGAACAACTTTCTTCTATTGATCCAGTCTATGACCTTGGACCTTTTTTGGTGACTATAAGTATGCTTATTCTGATGATAAAGTTGTTTCCAGTGACAGTTATATTGTCAACTTTATTCAAAGTGCTACTAAAAGTTATTTTGAGAGAGGTAAACATGGTTTTATGCATCTCAATGATGTTAAGTTTCCCCGTTTTATGTTGAAAGCTTTGAAGTTGCATCTGTTTTGTCTTCCTATGCTTGTGGATTTTTGTTTCAAAAATTCGTTTTCTCATGATACCCCCATGCATAGGAAGTGGGTTAGACTCAAGTGTTTTGGTTATTTGCTTCTTGATGCTCTTTTTCACTCCATATATATATATATCAACACGGATTTGCTATCTAGGATGCTACCAATGCACGCAAGCATTGACGTTGGATACAGGAAGTACTATTACTAGCTGCCAAGATGAGAGAGAGCCAAAATCTTGTATGCAGTTAATGGTGTTATTTGCCGTTTGTAGAATTGCAAGACCAGCCTTTATTGTAGCGTACCAAACCGCATCTATTGTTGCAAAAAAAATACAAAGTGCATACGATGTGCTAGTAGTACTTGTTTGCACTAGACATTACTAGCTTGTACTAGTTGATGAGATGTGTGCATGTTAGTATCAATATGAGCATGAAAACATGCAAGAATTTCTGTAATAATTTTAACCATGAGAGTAGACCAAATATATCAACTAGTGCATACGGTATGCCAGTAGTACTTGTTTCCACTAGACATTACTAGCTTGTACTAGGTGATGGGATGTCTGCATGTTAGTATCAATATGAGCACGAAAACATGCAAGAATTTCTGCAATAAGGTCAACCATGAGAGTAGACCAATATATCAAGCAAGTTAGCATGCAATAAATTCAACCATGAGGGTTGCACGATTTTCGACCAATTTTCCCGCGCTTGGCTTTCGTTTTAGCGCATGTGGTGCTAGAATGCGTGCTGAAATTTTGGCTGGTTCAATGGTCTGAATGTATTGCTAGAATGCATGCTGAAATTTTAGCCAGTTCAGTGGTCTACTAGTATTGCTATCTTGCATGCATGCGTGAGCTGTTGCTAGTTTGCATGCATGTGCTAGTACTTGCATGTGTACTTGCATGTACTAGCAATGCATGCAAAAAATGCTCTCTATGTAACGGGGTGTGATGTTTTCCGTTAGATATTTTGTGCTCCTGCTGCTCAACTTCATGCTATCTATAGAATATCCAATGGTTGGATTAGTATGCATAGGTAGCATCCTAGATAGCCCACTATTTCCCATATATATATATATATATATATATATATATATCCTATGTGAGCATCTTTGGTAAATGCATTAAAGAGAAGTACTTGTTGGGAGATAACCCAAGAATTTTGTCGAGTCCTGGAAGTTATTACCTCTGTAATAACCGCTCCTTATCCTTTTTGTTTTGGTTTTTGTGTCAAGTTCAACTACTTTTGTGAAGTAGAGGAGTTGTGAAAAGTGGCTGTCCTGGGACAGATTTTTGTGCTGTATTGTAAAAATTCATGAGGAAGATAAGTACGTCGGATGGAGCTGCATTTTTCTGTGCTTGTTCTCCAAGTTGTTACCCAACTTTCATCAGTTCTGCACTTTTTGATTTGAGCAACAGAAGGTCTTCGAAAAAATCAATATTTACCTGCTGGTCTGTTTTGACAGATTTCTGCCATCATTTGCATTTGCCTCTTACAGAAGCTTTTGTTTTGATGGGTTTTCAGTTGAAGTGTGTACCAAAATTTTATTGTTTTTTATTACACTAATGTTGTCATTGAGTTTGTGCAAAGGTGTTGTATGAAGGAAATTCTCAGGAGAAAGAGAAAAGGATTCTGCAGAGTTCGTTTTTAAATAGGTAAAAGTGGTGAAAACAAAAGGTTCGTGAAACCCTAATCTTTTTATATTTTTGATGTTTTTAATACATAACAGAAATTACGAGACAAGACTGAAGAGGAAACGGAGCCCGGGGTGGACAAACCCATCCCAGGCACGGGCCTAGCCTGGCCGCGCCTGAGGGGGGTGTCCCCCCCACCCCCCCGAACTCCGTCTCTGCCTCGTTTCCGTGCCAAAACATTTCTTATGCATTGAATCTTCGTAATATATAACCCCCCGGATCCCCCGAGGTTCGTGCATTGTTTTCTCGTCATGTTTTCGTTTCAATTTGTTTCTGTCAGGAAATCTTTTCAACTTTAGAGCACCATGGCCTTCGCCAATGACAAAGGCAAGAAGCCCGAGGAAGAAGAACCTCAAGTCCCCAAGGAGGAGGAGATTTCGATGGATATGAACGTGACATGGAGGAGGACGAGAATCCGGACACCCGTGCTACCGTCGCAAGCATTGGTTTGGTGGCACGATCTACCAAACTTAAGAAGACAGCACGGATGTGTACCGGAGGGAAATCTCGACGGCATACTCTCTCTCCACGATCATCTCCTCCACGTAACAAGAGACCCTTCCATACACTTATACATGAATATTAATATCAATATCAACATGTGACCAAAGGGGATTTGCCCTCGGTTTGGGATATGCCTTGTTTTAACAATGCAGAGAAGGATCATGCTAAGGATGAAGAGTGGGGAAAGAATAACAAGAACTGGGATTCTCGGACTGACATGATCATGAACCGTATAGAGCAAAACTCGGAGCTAATCCGTACTCTAACCTTCGATATGGAGGATTTGAAGAAACTTATTGAAGAGCTTATCAAGAGAACACCACCACCACCGAAGGAGTAATTCGTCATCAGGTTTGGCATCCCCTTGGCTTGTTCCAAGCTTGGGGGAGTGTGATATCCTACCATTATCTTTTATCTTTTACCTTTTTAGTGGATTCATATCTGTGGTAGAGAGGTTATTTTATAGTTTGGTTTGCATGTGGAAGTATCTCTCCTTTAGTTGATTATCTATGTATCCCTTGGTGTGAGTGCCTTTATTGGAATATTAATGAGAAGTCTCATCTTTTATTTTTTGCACTTTTTATTTTAGTTTGCAACCTCTATTATATGATGGATCTTGTTGATCAGTATTGGCACCACTTTGGGATCATCAAGTGTATCTAAATTGGTTTTGGCAAACCGAGTTCTGGTCAGTAGCATTATTATGAAAGAGAAAAAGAAAGAAAAAAGGCATACAGATATTTTGTATCATTTGTTTTCTTTCTTGTTGGCTCATAAGCTTAGTATTATCTATTTAAGATTCTTTTGTGTCTTCAAGGAAGATTGCATGTTTGGATTTATTACTTGTATGTTTGCTTGTTTCTTTCAACTCTCTTGCTTGCTACCCAGCCTTGCTAGCCAAAAACCTATTTTGAGAAGGCATACTTCTCATGTTTCCAAAATCCTTTGAACCAAAACGTTTGCCACTTGTGTCCACCATATCTACCTAGTAGCTTTTGCTATTCCAAGCAAATTCTCAAGCTTCATCTACCTTTCGAATTAAAAAGTATTTTGTTATGAGAAAACTAGTTAGTAAAGCTCTCATGAACTTGATGGCACACCTTATTTACTTGCCCCTAATAGACTTGAACCATTGTGAACATCGAAGTTGTATGCTTGCATCTATACGTTGGAATTAGCAAAACCGTGCTATCACGGGGAACGTTTTCAACATTGCACTTGTACTTTGTACACCGTTGATATCGTGCTCTTTTGTCTATGGATGTCAACGATGTGAAATAAAGAGGGAACTTGTAAGTCCATGGAGTTTGTATCCTGTGTTAGAGAAACGCCTGGGCCGCTATCCTAAGCCATGCTAAATCATGGTGGAAACTTGCAGCATCACCATAGTGAGTCATCTATGAAGCATCCTCAATAAAAAGCTATGCACATAATAAATAAAAAGATTGCTGAGATGCTCACTGTCTGCTTGCCTTGTCATTTTGGTTATGGGAAAGCTCCTGTACCATGTGCAAGGGGTACCCCGTTGGCGGTTCTCAATGATACGCAAATACTTACAATGACAAGAACTTACCTGGGCCCAAAGTTGAGTAGCATGAGTAGTGTCCCTCGTATTCAAGGGACATGAGATTGCCAACTTATATTTTTTCAAGCATATACTCCATCTTTGTTCACTTTAACCTTAATCATCTCAAGATGCTTATGATAGGGGAAATGAGGGCTCAAAGCTAGTAAGTACCATAATCTTTTGGAAGCTCTTTATGACTTGTAATCCCTGCTACCCTCTAAGAAGGGACCTTTCTCCTAGTTACCAGTTGAGTCAGTAAACCTACTTCCTCTCTATCTACAGCAAGCTTTTGAGTTGTTGCGTTTCAAGCATTCATATGGTGATTTATTCAATCATGTTCTTCATCTTCCTTGTTTGCACAGAACTCTTATCTATTGATTATTACTTTGAAAGCCTTCACTTGTGAAAAACCTTTTTGAGAAAAGAGTGTTCCTGTTTTGAAACTTCTACAAAAAAGGCTTTTGTGAAACTGTTTGCCAGTTGTTCTCTGACCAAGAACAAGTTTGCCAATTCCAATTATGATTTATCTTTATGCATCTCTATTATGACTGTTGTACTTGGTTGCAAGCTAAGTTATATAATGGTGAGTTGCTTTCTTCTATGAGTTATGCAATGGTAAGTGTGATGCTTCTTGTTCGTATTCTTTTATCGACACTTCACTCCATAAACCTGTGGACAAGTTTACTGAGCTCAGTTTTTGATTGGGGACAAGCGAAGTCTAAGCTTGGGGGAGTTGATACGCCCAATTTGCATCACCATTCTATATCATAATTTACATCTATTCATTGATATTTGTCTTATTATGAGGTATTACTTATGGCTTTTCATCTGTTTATGCATGTTGGATGATTCCTGGAGGATGGACTGCCAGAGTCTGGATTCTGATGGAAAAGAAGACGTTTCGGTGCAATTTCGCAAAGATCAGAAAAATACCAGAAAAATATGGAAACATATTATTTTACCAGAAGACGAAGGAAGCCAGAAGGAGGGACAAAGTGGGGCCTCAGGGGGGCCACACCCCCCTAGGCGCGGGCCCACGACCCGCCTAGGCAGGTGGCCCACCGCCTGCCCCGACAGCCCCTTCGCCTATATCTTCCCTATGAAACCCTAAGGCTCGGGGAGCGACCACAGATAGATTTCCGCCGCCTCTAGGGGGCGGAAAACACCGAGAGAGAAAGATCTCTCCGGCAAACAGATTTCTGCCAGGGGAATTCCTTCCCGGAGAGGGGAGACCGTCGCCATCAACACCATCATCAAGCTAGGCCTCATCGGGATCATAATCATCATCATCCACACCATCATCTCCACCAGCACCATCATCACCACTCCATCCCGCTGTAACAATTGCGTTGGATATTGCTTTAGTTCTTAGGGGAAACTTTCCCGGTGTTAATTACTATTGTAGTTGATGCTTGTGAGTGAAACCATTGGATTATTGTCTATGTTCAGATTGTTATCCATTATCATATCATCTTTGTTCTTGATCCATATGATGTCTTATGAGTAGTTCGTTTAGTTCTTGAGGACATGGGAAAAGTCATGTTGTTAGTAGTGAATCTATGATGAGTTATTATTCAATGGTTTAGTATTTAAGTTGTGGTGCTATTCTTCTAGTGGTGTCATGTGAACATCGACGACATGACACTTCACTATTTATGGGCCTAGGGGAATGCATTGTGTATTTGTCTACTAATTGTAGGGTTGCCGGAGTGACAGAAACTTGAACCCCCATTAGGACACCTTTGCACAAGGGAGCGTAGGATCTCAGAGTTTAAGGTTGTGGTTAGATTTATATCTTAATTGCTTTCCTGTAGTTACGGATGTTTGCAGGGGGTTTAATCACAAGTATGTATTAGTCCAAGTAAGGTCGGTACATTAGCACAGGTTCACCCACACAACACTTACAACACCAAAGAAGAGTACTTAGATATTTGAAGCGAAAGCACTTGATAGAATTCCCATGTGTCCTCGAGAACGTTTGGTCCTTATAAGTATTTCCACCGGCTTGTCCTTTGCTAAGAAAGGATTGGGCCACTTGCTCCGTTTGTTCGTTACTTTTGTTACTTGCTCCATGCTTTGTTGCCTTGTCAAAAAATCACTAAAAATCCGTTTGCTAAGTATTCACATGGATTTCCTGCTCCATACCACTGTTCAGCACCTTCTTCTCCTCGTTGGGATCGACACTCCTATTTATTGAAAGTACTACGATACACCCCCTATACTTGTGGGTCATCAATGGAGAAACTAGAATTCAGCGGTCCTCTCCTACAAGGGGTATATGGTGTACTTAGCGGCTGCAAAGCTTGCGACTGACTAACTTATAGAGACACACTACAACATCGTCTATTAGAATGAGATAAGAGGGCGCTAAACGGTAACATTAAGATAACTCCAGGCATAACCCATATGAGGCTTTCCCCCTCGAAAGCCAGTCGAGGAAGTAGTCCCGCGGAACACACAAATTGCAATTTTAGTTAAGCTGTTGTTTAATTGATAAGACTAATTACTAGTCATATTATTAGGCAAGGCATTAGTGGCGTTGACTATGATCATGACATTGTACTCCTGAGACGTCCATAATCATGGACACATGGCTTCTCGAAAAGATTTACCCTGCAGGGATGCACAACTGTACCCAAACGCATGTTCAACCCTTCAAGCACTAAAATGCAAATAGGCGTGCCGTCCAAGTCTCACAACAAGAACTGTCCCATAACAACGCGCACATCCAGGGGCATCACCTACTGAGTTTCACACACACAAGAGATACAGCTGATTATCCAAGTGGCACAGCGTTTGAGTCTACAGTCGGTCGATGATCGGAAGATAACTTGTAGAGCTCCATCCCACCTCCAACACGGTATCCCAATTTATGCAATGCAAGCCATGGCAATCCACCAAAAATCATATCAAAACTCAACCCATGTACGAGGACATATTATGCGTATGCACCAAATGGAAAACCAATTTTGTAACCCCCTAGATATAAGAATAGCGCCGGTAGTTGAGGGGGGTTCCCAGAGACCCCCACGTTTTGTTATCGCAGTTAACTCAGAACTGGTATCGTAGAACGAACGGTTCCTAGGTCGATGATACGTCCAAAATGTATCTACTTTCCCGAACACTTTTGCTATTGTTTCTCCTCTAAACTTATGTGATTTGGATACAACTAACACAGACTAATGTTGTTTTCAGCAGAATTACCTTGGTGTCTAGTTTTTGTGCACAAAATTAACTATCAGGAAAAATCCCAGAAAATATGCCAAAAATTATATTTCACCAGAAGATCCACGGAGCCAAAGACGAAACGGAGTGTAGGCCTGGGGGCCCACACCCCTGCCAGGCGCGGGTGGGCCCTGCCCCGCGCCTAGGGGGTGTGTGTTGGGCCACTCGGAGATAAAACAAAAAATTTCCTCTATCGTGGTGATCCCAAGATCCAGTTGAGATAGAAGGCCACGAGGTTTACCACTAGACACGCAGTTGCGGATTACTGATGAAGTGCGTCAGTTGATGCAGTGCAGTCCTTTACGATCCGATCGTCCTGGTGCTGATCGTACAACACCTCTGCTAGCATCCACACGTACAAGAAGGAGCACCGGCGGCGAACTGCTAGATTCGTTACGGCGGCAGGACTGCTGTGGAGCTAGGGTTTCCAACACATGGAATTACCTAACTGAACAACGATTAGCCCTTCTGAGTTACTGTGCTCCACTATATATAGGGAGTGAACGTGGGCTCCACTCTCGTGGTCCATTCACTAAAGCCCATATAACACTAGTCACTGCGAATCCAACTCACTGACTCAGTCCTAATCCGGTTTAGGTCCAACCCAACCAGATTACAGGTTCATATCCAATCCGAACTTGTTCCCGCTCTTAAGTGTGTGACCCCGCAGGCTCATGGATACTTGGACACGATTGGAGCCTGACTCTCAATCGATCAGTCGGTAGCGGCTCCTAGCAGAACGTGCCGACTCCCAAGTACCAAAGAGTCATGACGACTTGCCTTTCCAATGCGACTTACGTCTGAGTCCCTTTTGCCTCACGATATACCTTGTCAGACTATAGGCGAATATTTGTCATCCCTTAAATAGTCCGAATCTCTTATCGATCCGAGATAAGCGATTCACCCGACTAACTCTTAGTCGATCGCCTCGGTTAACACTTAACCGAGTCGTGCATGGCCATGCTTTCCGAATCACATCTCACGAGAGGGCCCAGAGAATATATCTCCAAGTGGAGGGGAAAAACCCCATCTTGGTTATTCACATCACACAGCTTGATTCTCAGTCGACCCGAACTCTGCCTTTATAACTGCCCAGTTACGAATCAACGTTTGACAGAACCTAAGTCGGTGATCCTCAACTCGGACTATGCAATAACCTCAGGTCTAAGGATTACATTGATTGAGATATACAAATGACAACTTGTTCGTTGTACCTCAATATGGGTCAATCCGACTCACTAAACTCTTTATACGAATCTGTGTAAGTTGGAATAGCATCTCCATGCCCATGACAAGTGGAACCGAGTCATCAATCCAACTTTCACATTGGTCTAAGTTGTGTGTCCAGCACAACCTCAATGACCAAGGATATTTAGTACAAACAACATGAATGTATAGTTCCACAACCAAATCACATATTCAATGAGACACATCAGATGTTTATACAAGGACTACTTAATATCTTTATGAATACAATGGGAAATATCATCATACATGATTGCCTCTAGGGCATATTCCCAACAGTCTCCCACTTGCACTAGAGTCAATCTTCCGACATCACATGTCTAAGCATCTAATGCCCATGGCTCTCAGGTGCGCCTCATGATTCGGCTGTGGTAACGGCTTTGTCAACGGATCCGCAATATTTGCATCCGTGTGTGTACCTTGCATAACTTGATATCACCCTGATCCACGAACTGGCGAATCAAGTGGTACCACATGAGTATGTGCTTGTTCGTTTGGTGTTGTCTAAGTTCCTTGGCTTGAGCAATAGCACCATTGTTGTCACAATACACATCTAACGGATTGGACGAGCCCTGAACCACACCAAGATCCATGAAGAAATTCCTCATCCAAACAGCTTCCTTTGCTGCCTCTGAGGCGGCAATATACTCAGCCTCTGTTGTAGATGCAGACACAGTCTCTTGCTTGGAACTCTTCCAGCTCACAGCACCTCCGTTTAAAATAAACACGTATCCGGATTGTGAACGAGAATCATCACAGTCGGTAAGATAACTCGCATCCATGTAACCCTTTACACTGAGTTCATCTTCACCACCATAAACCAAGAACATATCCTTAGTCCTTCTCAAGTACTTTAGGATATTTTTAGCCGCTGTCTAGTGGATCTCTCCAGGATCAGCCTGGTATCTGCTCACAACACTTAGAGCATAGGAAACATCCGGCCTAGTACAAATTATGGCATACATGATGGATCCGACTGCATAAGCATATGGAATCGCACTCATCCGACTCCGCTCATCAGTTGTCGAAGGACACTGAGTCTTGCTAAGTTTTACACAATGGGGCATCGGTAAGAACCCCTTCTTAGACAATTCCATGTTGAATTCTTCAACACTTTGTCCAAATAAGTACTCTGACTCAATCCAATGAGCCTTCTTGATCTATCTCTATATATCCGGATTCCGAGGATATATGTTGCCTCACCCAAGTCTTTCATTGAGAAACTCCTTTCCAATGATTCCTTGGTTTCTTGCAACATCTGGACATCATTTCCAATCAGTAATATGTCATCCACATATAAGATTAGAAAGTTTACTTTGCTCCCACTAAACTTCTTGTATAAACAAGAATCATGATCACTCTTGATGAAGCCAAATATTTGACTACCTCATCAAAGCGAATATTCCAACTCCGAGATGCTTGCTACAACCCATAAATGGATTTCTGAAGTTCACATACTTTGTCAGCTTTAGCCGGATCGACAAAACCCTCGGGCTGTATCATATACACATCCTCGGTTAAATTTCCGTGAAGTAAAGCCGTTTTGACATCCATCTGCCATATCTCATAGTCGAAATAGGCCGCTATAGCTAACATGATCCGAACTGATTTATGCATCATACGGGCAAGAAAGTCTCGTCGTAATCAACTCCTTGAACTTGTCGGAACCCCTTCGCGACAAGGCGTGCTTTATGGACAAAAACATTTCCATCCATATCAGTTTTCTTCTTAAAGACCCATTTGCACTCGACGGGTCTTGCACCATCTGGCAGATCAACCAAGTTCCAAACTTGATTTTCATCCATGGACTATAACTCGGATCTCATGGCTCCAAGCCATGAATCGGAATCAGATCCCACCATCGCTTCCGAATAATTTGTCGTCTCATCACTGTCTAACAGTAATACATCACGAACACTTCGTAATCTTGCCGATCTTCGAGTAAATACGGTCTTTGCATCGGCTCAAGCTAATGGCTCAACCTCCAAGGTTTTTGTCGACTCGCTACTAGCCGGTTCCTCTCGAATTTCTTCGAGCTGCACCGTGCTCCCACTTACTCCCCGATTGAGAAACTCTTTCTCAAGGAAGACACCGTTCCGAGAGAAAAACACTTTGCCCTCTTCTCGGTTGTAGAAGTAGTAACCCAAGGTTTCCCTCGGATACCCCACGAAAATACACTTATCCGACTTGGCTGTAAGCTTGTCCGACTGAAGTCGCTTGACAAATTCTTCACAACCCCAAATCTTAAGAAAAGACAAACTCGGTTTTTTGCCTGTCCACATCTCATGCGGTGTCTTCTCTACCAATTTTGATGGTACTCTGTTTAGTGTGAACGCCGCTGTTTCTAGACAATAACCCCAAAATGATAAAGGTAGATCTGCCCGACTCGTCATTGATCGTACCATGTCCAACAAGGTCCGATTCCGCCTTTCCGAAACACCATTCATTTTCAGCGTTCCTGGCGGAGTAAGTTGGGGAACTATTCCACAACTTTTCAGATGGTCATCAAACTCATGGCTCATGTACTCGCCTCCTCGGTCCGACCAAAGAAACTTTATTTTCTTGCCGAGTTGATTCTGTGCTTCATTCTGGAATTCTTTGAACTTTTCAAAGGCTTCCGACTTATGTTTCATCAAGTAGATATATCCATATCATTAGTGAAGGTAATGAAGTACTCATAACCACCCCTGGCTGTCGTGCTCATTGGTCCACATACATCACTATGTACTAGTCCCAACAAGTCGGACGCCCTTTCGCAACTCTTTGCAAAAGGTGTCTTGGTCATTTTGCTGAGTAGGCAAGATTCGCATGTCTCGAATGACTCCAAGTCGAACGAAGTTAGGAGTCCATCATCATGGAGCTTCTTCATGTGTTTCCAACTTATATGACCAAGCCGATAGTGCCAAAAGTAAGTCATATTCAGATCATTTGGTTTCAACCTTTTAACATTTATGTTATAAACCGACTCACCATCAAGATTCAAAATAAATAACTCGTCATGGACGGGTGCAAAGCCGTGAAACATATCATTCAAATACAAAGAACAACCATTATTCTTGATATTCGACTCATAGCCTAATGTTTCGACTGAGCACTGGAACATAATAACAATTATTCAGTTCCATAATGAATCCGGAAGGTAAATGAAGTTGCATCGTGCCGACTTCCAACGCAGCAACTCTTGCTTTGTTGCCGACTCAAATATCAACCTCGCCTCTTGCTACGCTCCTAGTTCTTACTAGTCCCTACAACGAGTTGTAGATGTGAATAACTGATCCGGTATCATATACCCAAGAACTATTAGGTGCATCAGCAAGATATATGTCTATAACATTGCAAACAAGTGCACCTGAGTCAGAAGTCATACCTCCACTCTTGGCTTTGTCGGCCAAGTACTTGCTGCAGTTCCTTCCAGTGGCCATCCGCCTTGCAGTAGAAGCAAGTGGATCCGGCTGAAGGAGATGGCTTAGTCCCTGAGGAAGCGCTTGGGACCGGGTCCTGAGCCTGCTTTCCTCCTGACTTAGCCTTCTTCTTAGTCCAAGAACTCTTCTTGAACTTAGCCTTATTCTGCATCATCAACACTTGACTGGCGCCCTTCTTGAGATCCGCCTCTGCCTGCTTGAGCATCCCATGCAATTCAGTGAGCTTCTTATCCATACCATGCATGTGGTAGTTCGAAATGAACTGCCCATATGCACTAGGAAGATAGTTCAGAATTATATCCGTAGCGAACTCTTCGCTTATGGGGTAGCCAAGCCTCTCCAGAGACTGCACGTAACCAACCATTTTGATCACATGCGGACTCAGTGGATCACCATCCTTAAGCTTGCAACTCAGCAAAGCCCGAGAGACTTGATACCTCTCAGTCTTCGCCTGAGCCTGGAACATACTTTTGAGGCTTTCGATCATATCGTAGGCCTCAACATGCTCGAACTGCTTTTGCAAGTCCGGTTCCATGTGAGCAAGCATAAGACAGCTAATATCTGTGGACTCATCCTTAGCCCGACGATAGGCATTAGTGGCAGCGACAGTCACATTCTCATTCGGCTCATCTGGAAGTGGGTTGTCTAGGACATGGTCCTTCTTTTCTTGTTTGAGAACAATTCTCATATTTCGATACCAGTTGGTAAAATTAGTGTCGTTTAGTTTATCTTTCTCAAGGATAGTTCTCAACGCAAAACCGGATATCTGAGAGTGACTGCTACTTCGTTCCATGATCTACAACAGAAAATATGTAAAACACTTAAGACATGTATTCATAAAAGAGCAAGCATATTAAACACTTTAATATTTTATGCTCCCACTAGAACCAACACCCCTCCGATGGTTACTTAGTGATTCAGGATCCTAAATAAGCAAGTCGGCTAGTGAGCTTTAGCATCACCGCTAGCCGCCAAGTGATCTAGGTAGACAACTCCTTGTCAATCGTATCTCATACGACTCCTGTTGAACGGGTGTCATCACATGCCCCGGCTCCCATCCGACTTTTCCCCAAGTCCCACAACCGTTGTGATAGACCCGTCTAGCTTACCGAGTGTTTCCGCAGTAAGAATCCGACTCGAACCCACCTAGTCAGAAAGAATTGGCATCACCTCAATATTATGAGCCCACTACCAAAAATGTCTGACTTGTGATGGTGCAAACACTGGCGGGAAAACCGACTAGACCTTCTTTGAGGGATTAAATTTTACCGACTATCTAATAGAGGTAAAACAGAGACATAACAATAACACAAAATAAAGCAATTATAATGTGAAATGGTATGGCTCTCTTCATGGCGATCTCCATCTCCATAAAGCCTGTAATCCGACTCGTGCCAACTCTTGTCACTCGCCGTCTTACTCCATGTCGCCGACATGTACAATGCCTTGCATGCCTTCCGGGTTCTCCAAACAGCTACACTAGCTTAGTAAAGTAAATTACAAGGAGAATCCGACACGCAGGTCGTTATACAATAATATGACAGCACCTAGGCTCCAGCCGGCTGACAAAAACCGTGATTCGCAGATCACGCATGGATTACACACATACATCACATGCACATGAACCATACCATTCATAACTTCCTGCAAAAACATGTTATGCATAGATACAATATCTACCGGCGTTCTGAAACTCGCAACGACATCTAAGGCGCTACGACAGGGCGAAGTCGGCGGTCCCGAACATGGATTCTGACCATTGTTCCGATTCGATCAAACTTTTTGATCTTCGATCACCGCCTCTGGATTTACGTGTCACAGTCTACCCCGATGGCGGAAGCCGACCGGTAGGGGTATGTCGTTCCACGACCTCAGCAGTATGATCACAGAAATCAGATCTACCATTCCCCGAGTACAGTTGATCTAATCAACCTCGTACAAAACCGATCTATCTCATAGATCGACCACCAAAAAAACACATAGATCTCATCTACAGCTAACCGCATATCACATATGCGAGATCTCGAGCCTAAAACCAGAAGCTATCGCTCTGATACCACTGTTGGGCCACGCGGAGATAAAACAAAAAAAATTCCTCTATCGTGGTGATCCCAAGATCCAGCTGAGGTAGAAGGCCGCGAGGTTTACCACTAGACGCGTAGTTGCGGATTACTGATGAAGCGCGTCAGTTGATGTAGTGCATTCCTTTACGATTCGATCGTCCTGGTGCTGATCGTACAACACCTCTGCTAGCATCCACACGTACAAGAAGGAGCACCGGCGGCGAACTGCTAGATTCGTTATGGCGGCAGGACTGCTGTGGAGCTAGGGTTTCCAACACATGGAATAACCTAACCGAACAACGATTAACCCTTATGGGTTACTGTGCTCCACTATATATAGGGAGTGAACGTGGGCTCCACTCCCGTGGCCCATTCACTAAAGCCCATATAACACTAGTCACTGCGAATCCAACTCACTGACTCAGTCCTAATCCGGTTTAGGTCCAACCCAACCAGATTACAGGTTTATATCCAATCCGAACTTGCTCCCGCTCTTAAGTGTGTGACCCCGCAGGCTCATGGCTACTTGGACACGATTGGAGTCCGACTCTCAATCGATCAGTCGGTAGTGGCTCCTAGCAGAACGTGCCGACTCCCAAGTACCAAAGAGTCATGACGACTTGCCTTTCCAATACGACTTACGTCTGAGTCCCTTTTGCCTCACGATATACCTTGTCAGACTATAGGCGAATATTTGTCATCCCTTAAATAGTTCGACTCTCTTCTCGATCCGAGATAAGCGATTCACCCGACTAACTCTTAGTCGATCGCCTCGGTTAACACTTAACCGAGTCGTGCATGGCCATGCTTTCCGAATCATATCTCACGAGAGGGCCTAGAGAATATATCTCCAAGTGGAGGGGCAAAATCCCATCTTGGTTATTCACATCACATAGCTTGATTCTCAGTCGACCCGAACTCTGCCTTTATAACTGCCCAGTTACTGATCAGCGTTTGATAGAACCTAAGTCAGTGATCCTCAACTCGGACTATGCAATAACCTCAGGTCTAAGGATTACATTGATTGAGATATACAAATGACAACTTGTTCGCTGTACCTCAATATGGGTCAATCCGACTCACTAAACTCTTTATACGAATCTGTGTAAGTTGGAATAGCATCTCCATGCCCATGACAAGTGGAACCGAGTCATCAATCCAACTTTCACATTGGTCTAAGTTGTGTGTCCAGCACAACCTCAATGACCAAGGATATTTAGTACAAACAACATGAATGTATAGTTCCACAACCGAATCACATATTCAATGATACACATCAGATGTTTATACAAGGACTACTTAATATCTTTATGAATACAATGGGAAATATCATCATACATGATTGCCTCTAGTGCATATTCCCAACAGTGTGGCCACCCCAGGCACCCCTCGTGCTCCCTCTGCGCCTATAAGTTACCCCTTGACCTAAAAACCTAGGGGGGTTCGACGTTTTTCCAGAAAGAGTTCCGCTCCGCCGCCACCATCAGAAACCAAGATTCGGATCCAGAAAATCCGTTCTGCCACCCTGTCAGGACGGGAAATTTGGAGAGGATCGTCGCCATCGTCATCACGAACGCCTCCCATCAACCATCGATGTTTCCCTCATCCATGAGTGAGTAATCCCCCGTTGTAGGCTTGGGGATGGTAGGGATTGGATGAGTTATATCATGTAATCGAATAAGATTGTTAGGGCATAGTGCCTAGTATCTCTATTAGTGATATTTGACTTTGTTGCAACTTGTTATGCTTAATGCTTGTCACTAGGGCCCGAGTGCTATGATCTCAGATCTGAACTTATTATTGAATCATTATGGTAGTATTGTTTGTGACCTTATTTGTCGGTGTGTACACATATCATTGTCCGGATCCAAAGGCCTTGAAGTGACAATAATTAGGACAACCAGAGGAGATGGCTGTGATGTGAGAATCACATGTGTTCGCGAAGTGTTAATGCTTTGCTCTGGTGCTCTATTAAAAGGAGCACCTTAATTGCCAGTAGTTCCCTAGAGGCCCAGCTGCCACGGGCTGGCTGGACAAAAGATGTTGTGCAAGTTCTCATTGCAAGCACGTATGACTATATATGGAGCACATGCCTAGGATTGTTTAGTACTTGGATGCTTGTTATTATTTATCTACAATGCCCTAGATCTTAAAGTTACATGTTTAGACTCATCCATGCAACGCCCATCCATCCATCCATATGTCTACCGCACTCGAATCCCACTGTTTGTTGTTACTATTACTATTGCTCTTGTTCTACTATTAATGTTGCTTTGATGTTGCTACTACCAAACTATTGCTACTGATAAATTTCTGTGATCAAGAACTATTTCCAGGTGCAGCTGAATTAATAACTCAGTTGTTAAGGCTTGCAAGTATTCTTTGGCTTCCCTTGTGTCAAATCAATAAATTGGATAATACTGCCCGCGAAGACTGTTGCGATCCCCTACACTTGTGGGTCATCAGTCGACTCAAGCAGTCCCCAAAGGTGGTCGCTGCCGGGGCCTTATCATTAGGTGAAGCCATTTACCAACAACATCAGATTAATATTCATAACAACAACATTATCCAGAATTCAAGTTACACATGTATGAGAGCAGAGCTAAGAAAGCCTACGACTCGCAAGATCAAAGCTAGCTAAACAAACAAGGCAACAGGATAACCAAGGCAATACAGTAGAGCAGGTAAAAATAAATATACGGTACTAAAGCATCGACAAGAAGGATAGCAATAGATCAACAAAGGAAGTAAAGACTATAAATGAAAAAATAGGTAGAAGGGGGTGAGGTGCTCACCTGACTGCTCAAAGGAAGGAGTCGGTACAAACTCGATAGGATACTCTCACTGCTCAAACTCCTGCTGGTACTCGTCAAGCTCACCTTCTACCAATAAGAACCAAATGCCATACATAGAAAGGAAATAACGCAATCAACACATAACGATGCGATGCAATCAATAATGTATCATGGCAGTATATGATGCGATATGTTTAATGATCCAAGTTTAAGTGGACGAGGGACGAAAGTAAAGCAATAAAGTAGATCGGCCACATGTTACTTAGGTGTTCGGGTGCAAATTTTATTAAGGTTCAATGATGCATAATGCGAAAGAACAAACGGATACCACGGTTGGGTTCGTGCCGTCGAGCTGATCGATTTATACATATTATTTGTAAAATTTGGAATTACGGATTAAAAGTTATTAAATTGCATTTTTAGGGCCAAAAAGGCAAAAATGTCAATGTTGTAATAGTTGGGGTTGTATCTGCAAAATTCCACTCAAGCCATTTATTCATCTCAGAAAATCATTTACTTTTCATGTTGAAAATATTTACAAATTCGATTTTTCTGGAAGTTATTTAGATTTGAATGAATTTGCATTAATTGAATTAATAAAAGAAATAGACAGAAAAAATAAGAGGTGGGCCGCCATGGAGAACTGGGCCAGCGGCATGGCTATCTACCGCATGGCCAGAAGAATAAAATGGGCCGGCCCATCAGAATCCGGCCAGGAGAGGACTCCGGGTGAAGATCAGTAGATGGTCAGGGGCCTTTTTAGAAAAGCTTCACGGATCTGCGATTTTGAATTAAAATTGACCTGATTTTAGATCACGATGGCGATGAAACGGTGAATAATTTGAAGATTCCGTAAAAACTGAATTTGTAGATATCGCAAAGATCTACAACTTTGATGAAGAAAGATTTTTCAAAAAAGTAACAGGTGCACCAGAAAACATAGGTCAGAACAGGTTCAGTTAAACTTCACAGAAACAGAAAAATTGTTTGACTTTAGACGACGATGGCGACAAATTGGGACGGAATTGGGAGATTAAGTAAAAAATAAAAGTTGTAGATTTAGCCAAGATCTATAACTTAGCGGAAGGAAGTTTGTCCAAAAGATTAAATGTACGCGCTGAAAAATTCGGGGATACAGAGGGAATTCAGTTTGCACTGTCGAGAAAATTCAGAAATACAAATTATTTTCCTTGTTTTCGACTGAAGATTTCTTCGCCTGTATAGATCTAAAATGAGCGTCGTTTGTTGCGTTAGAAAGTTGGTATGTAGGAGAACAAGTTTTGTTTAGAAAGTTTTCGCAAAGGAGCAAAGGAGATGTCGGCACAAAATTGAGGAAATTAGACTGACAGAGGTGTACGTGTGTGCTACTGCTGATGTTGCTGTCTGTCAGCGAGCGCGTCCAGCGCTGCAGCGGCGAGCGCGGCGCGTGCCGGCGGCGAGAGAGAAAGGATGCGAGCCAGGGAAGAGAGAGGTGAGGGTGTGGCTCACCGGGAGGAGGTCGGTGATGGCTCGACGGTGAGGCGACGACGGCAGAACGGCGGCAGGATGGTGACCGCGGCGGCGTCGTCCGTGTCTTGCAGCTCCGGCGTCCTGGGCGTTCTTGCTGTGCAGGTAGAATAGAGAGCGGCGGCGGGTGGCGCGGCTACGGTAACGACAGCAGCGAGGCAGCCATGGCACGGTGGCGGCGGCCTAGGCTTCTTTCTTGGAGAAAAAGAAGAAAGGGGAGATAGGGACAAGACGTGTCTGTTGCGCGCAAGGCGTGCTATGTGCGCGTGTGTGTTGGGCTGTGCTGGCTTGCTGCTGCATGTGCGTGCTAACTGGGTAGATTAGGATTAGGTGTAGATAGATTAGGAATTTAGAAAAGATTTAGACTAGGATTTAAATAGGAGGAGTTTTAGGGAGAATAATAGGCTAGAGTTTAAAAAGAGGATAAAAAGAGAGTTATTATGTGTATATGAGTATATATATACATGGAAGAATGTATTGAAGAAAAGAAGGTGACCAAGAAGGATAGATCAACAACAAAGACAACAAACAAAATGCAATTAAAATAATGATATGGATCATGGACATAATAGGTGGACTAGAGTATAAAGCCAATAAGATTCAAATAGAAGCCCATATATTATAGATGCAATAAGAGAGGAGGATGATGAGATTGTCAAGAGGTTAGTGGTAGGAAGGAAATAAAGAGAGATGCCCTCAACGTCAATTGGGCATTATATCAAATTTAATAAAAGCCAAATACAATTATATCAAGAACCAAATCAAAAGCCAACAAACAAATATGATGCATGCATGATGAAGATAAGAAATGCACAAATCATGACAAAGGTTGGGGATTGGAACCTTGGGATGTCATAGATGGGTAGGGGCTTCTACGAGGAGAGAAACAACAATAGAGATGTTTTTCCTTAACCACAGATGACTTCTGCTCAATCGAGTCAAGCGGAAATGAAGCCTGGCCAGGAGCAAGGTCTAGGCCACCAGAATTACATGCCTCCGCTGGCTCCAAAGAATGACCAACACGCACTAGCAACAGCTTGAGTGTAGCCTGTTAGATGTATATATCTGTATATTGTATTTTCCCTATATGTTAGGGGGCTTCCTGCATATTTGCCCTGTACCTGTACTATATATTGTGGCCTTTGGCCCCCAGAGGAATACATGTTGCATATTCCTGACATGGTATCGGAGCTAGGTTAGACAAATTTTCTGCAACATCGTCACAGCCGCCACCGTCCCTGTCGTCGTCGTTCTTCCGATGTCGCCGCCGCCGGTTGTCGCTGTCGCCGGCCATCTCGGATCTGGCGTTTTTATTTTCGGATCTCCTCCGACGAACGTCTGCCTCCTCCTGCGCGGGACTCCGCCTGCCCCACGTCGCCGAGAATCTCCTGGCGCAGCGACGCGAGACGCTGTCTCGCCTCGGCGTGCGATCCGATCCAGAATCGATCTCCTGCAAGGCTCACGCGTGGCCTCTCTCCTGCAAGGTCCACGAGCCTAACTCTCCTCTGTCCTGCAAGGACCACGCACGCGTGGCCTCCCTGGCTCCCGCGTCCCAGATTGCCCACGCCCCTGCCTCCCGCATGGCTCCCTGACGACGCGTGCCTGCTGCTCTGCTGCTCCCTGACGACGCGTGCCTGGCTCCCGCGTCCCAGATCGCGCCAACCGCCACCGCTCCCTCCAGTTGATCCCGCGCGTGCAGGACTGGGTGCGTGTTGTCCTTTGGTCTCCAGATCGGCGCCGGATCCCGCCTGCTTGCCTTCCCGCGTGGTGCTGCGTGGTACTGCTGCGTCTGCCGCCTGCTTGTCTGCTGCGTGGTACTACTCCTGCCACTGCTCCCTCGGTGCTGTCCTTTGCCCCCGCTGTGTCCCGCATCTCCCAAGGCAGGGAGCCTGCTGTTGACCCTGGCCGGATCCTGCTGCTCCTGATCGGCACCGATTCCGTCTGGCTGAATCCCGTCTGACCGGATTTCGTCCGCTTGCACTTAGATCTAGATCTGATCTGAAAAAAGAAAAAATGTCTAGTTCATCGGGTTATGTTGCGATTCCTCGCTGCCCGGTGGTCTTTGATGGCGCGAATTATCCTGATTCTGCTGCCTCTATGCGCGTTCACATGCGCGGTCTCCGTCTTTGGGGTGTGCTCTCCGGCGAGGTCTCCTGTCCGCCGTGCCCCCCTGCTCCTGTGGCTCCTATTCCGCCGACGCCGATTGTTCTTGGTGCTGATGCTTCTCAGGAGGCCAAGGATGCTGCTGATGATAGTCTTTGTTGTCGCTTATGACCTGAAGTTCAAGCAGTACTCTTCTGATCTCGAGGCCTATCGCCACGCTCTCACTGCTTACACTCAGTGGGTTGATGAGGATGCTCGTGCTGCTGCTGTTCTCACCTCCAGTGTTCTGCCTTAGTATGCTGCTGAGTTCATGAGTCTCCCTCATTGCAGCCATGGGCTCATCTTCGTCGGCTATCACCGTCTGGGGATGCTCTTTACCTGTCTGTGGTTCGCCAGGAGCATGCTCTCCAGCAGGGTGATTCTACTATTGATGAGTTCTATACTCAGAGCGCAGCTATCTGGCGTCAGCTTGACTCTCTTCGTACTGCTGTTTGTGGCACATGCTCGTGTTGCCAGATTGTGCGCTCGGATTTGGAGTTTCACCGCATCTATGAGTTTCTATCTCGGCTCAGAGTTTGAGCCAACGTGCTCAGCTGAATGCTCGTGGTCGTGTTCCGCTCTCCGAGGTGTTGTCCGAAGCCGGGCTGAGGAGACCCGTCTCCGTGGTGCTGGTCTTCTTGCGGTTCCATCTGCGCTTGCTACTCGTGGTGCTCCCTTGCCGTCTACTCCCTCGACTCCGCCGTAGTCCCCTGTGTCGCCGCCGCCGATACTACCCACTCCTCCAGGTCAGGGTCAGGGTCAGCTTCAGCACCAGCAGCCTCAGGGTCAGAGTCAGCATCAGCAGGCTCGTGGTCAGGGTCTCCGTGGTTCTCTTCACCGCTCTTCATCGCAACAGGATGGTCACACTTGGGCCACCTTATACACGGACCCCAGCCACGCCAACACCAGGCTCGTGGGCCGGCTTCTTCCGGATCTTCAGCGGTTGCTCTCTCCGATCGTGACACTATCGAGTCTTCGTGGTCCGCTTGTCGCTATGTGCTCTTCTTCGACGGCACCGCTGGTTCTGGATCGACTCTTCTTCAGACCTTGGCGCCCACCACCTTCTACGATCAGTACGTCTCCGTGGTATCTGGATTCTGGAGCTTCTTTTCATATGACCTCTGAGTCTTCTCTTCTGTCCGCTCTTTGTTCTCTCCCTTCTCCTGTCCGAGTTTTTATGGCTGATGGTACCTCTCTCCCTGTTTCTAGTCAGGGCACCCTTTCTACTTCTTCTTTTTTTGTTCCTGATATTTCTCGTGTCCCTCTTCTTACGATGAATCTGTTCTCTGCTAGCCAGCTTACTGACTCTGGTTGTCACGTCATTCTTGATGCTGATTCTTGTGTTGTTCAGGACCGTCGCACCCAGGCCCTGGTTGGAGCTGGCCCTCGTAGCCGTGACTCTTTAGGTCTTTGGGAGTTAGACTGGCTTCGTGTTCCTTCCGCTACCACTTCATCTGCCAGTTCTTCTCCGGTCGTCGCCTCTACTACCAGCTCCTTTCAGCAGTGGCATCATCATCTTGGTCACCTCTGTGACTCTCGCCTGTCGTCATTAGTTCATCGTGGTCTTCTGGGGTCTGTCTCAGGAGATGGGTCTTTGCATTGTCAGGGCTGTAGGTTGGGTAAACAGATTCAGCTTCCCTATCCTACTAGCGCGTCTGTATCTCAGCGACCTTTTGATTTAGTTCATTCCGATGTTTGGGGTCCGACTCCCTTCGCTTCGAAAGGGGGCCATCGCTACTATATTTTATTCATCGATGATTTTTCTCGATACACTTGGTTGTATTTTATGCGCTCTCATAGTGAGGTGCTCTCCATATATCAGCGTTTTGCGGCCATGGTTCGTACTCAATATTCTACCCCCATCCGTGTGTTTCGTGCTGATTCTGCTGGTGAGTATATCTCCCAGATGTTGCGAGGTGTTCTTGCTGAGCAGGGCACTCTTGCTCAGTTCTCCTGTCCTGGTGCACATGCCCAGAATGGCGTTGCTGAGCGTAAGCATCGCCATCTTCTTGAGACCACTCGCGCTCTGATGATTTCTTCTTCTCTCCCGCCGCATTTCTGGGCTGAGGTTGTCGCTACGTCGGCTTACCTCATCAATATTCAGCCTTTTGCTGCCTTGCAGGGTGGTATCCCTCTTGAGCGCCTCTCTGGACAGTCTCCAGACTACTCCATGCTTCGCTTGTTTGGTTGTGTTTGCTATGTTCTCCTTGCTCCTCGCGAACGCACCAAACTGACCGCTCAGTCTGTTGAGTGTGTCTTCCTCGGATACAGTGATGAGCATAAGGGCTATCGCTGTTGGGACCCTGTTGGTCGTCGGATGCGTATCTCTCGTGATGTTACTTTTGATGAGACGCGGCCTTTCTATCCTCGTCCCACCGCTGGTACTTACCCGGTGGAAGATATCTCTTTTCTTCTCTTCCCTGACACACCTCCTTCTATCCCTATTGTGTCTTCTTCAGGATCTCCTCCCCTTGATGTATCTTCTTCGACACCGTCCTCTTCTGCTTCGTCTAGTTCTCCTAGTTCTCCTCGTTCTCTGGAGTCTTCCTCTCCTATTCCCTCTTCTCCATCGTCGTCTCGCGCTGCCTCTTCCTCTCGATGATCTTCCTCTACTCGTCCTGCTCGGCGTCGTGCCCCCAACCGTTACTCTCCTAGTCAGTATGGTCTTTCTGTTGCCTCCGAGCCGACCTCTTATCGGTATGCTGAGCATCATCCTGAATGGCAGCTGGCCATGGCCGAGGAGATTGCTGCGCTTGAGCGCACTGGCACCTGGGATCTTGTTTCTCCTCCTCCCGGTGTTCGTCCTATCACGTGTAAGTGGGTCTATAAGATTACGACTCGCTCTGATGGATCTCTTGAGCGCTATAAAGCGCGTCTTGTGGCTCGTGGTTTTCAGCAGGAGCATGGTCGTGACTATGATGAGACCTTTGCTCCTGTCGCTCATATGACCACCGTATGCATTCTTCTTGTGTTGCTTCGCGTCACACCGGGTGCGTGTCCCAGCTTGATGTTCAGAATGCCTTTCTCAATGGTGAGTTGAGTGAGGAGGTTTATATGCAGCCTCCTCCTGGGTACTCTGTTCCTGAGGGGATGGTTTGTCGTCTTCGACGTTCTCTTTATGGCCTCAAACAGGCCCCTCGTGCCTGGTTTGAGCGCTTTGCTTCTGTAGTGACAGCTGCTGGTTTCTCCCCTAGTGCTCATGATCCAGCGTTGTTTGTTCACACTTCTCCTCGTGGACGCACTCTTCTTCTTCTCTATGTTGATGATATGATCATTACCGGTGATGATCCTGAGTATATAGCATTTGTTAAGGCTCGTCTTCGTGATCAGTTTCTTATGACTGATCTTGGTCATCTTCGATACTTTCTTGGGATTGAGGTTTCCTCCACTTCTGATGGCTTTTACATCTCTCAGGAAAAGTATATTCAGGATCTTCTTGCTCGTGCTGCTCTTGGGGATGAGCGCACTGTTGAGACCCCTATGGAGCTTAATGTTAAGCTTCAACTTCTCGATGGTGATCCTCTTTCGATCCGACGTTATCGTCATCTTGTTGGGAGCCTTGTTTATCTTCTTGTCACTCATCCCGACATCTCATATCTTGTTCATATTCGAGTCGGTTTGTTTCGCTCCTACCACTGCTCATTATAGTCATCTTCTTCGTGTTCTTCGTTATCTTCGTGGTACGATCACTGTCGCCTTTTCTTTCCTCGCTCCAGCTCCCTCCAGCTCGGTGCTATTCGGACGCCACGGGCAAGTGATCCTTCAATCGTCGTTCACTTTCTCGCCATCGTGTTTCTTGGTGGTTCGCTCATTGCTTGGAAGATAAGAAAAGCATAGCTGGTTTCCGCTCGAGTGTTGAGGCTGAGTTATGCTATGGCCTTGTTGATCGCTGAGGTGACCTGGTTACGATGGTTACTTGCGGATTTTGGGGTCTCTATTACCACACCCAGTCTGGTTTTATCTGATAGTAGAGGTGCTATTAGTGTTGCACGTGATCCGGTCAAGCATGAGCTTACCAAGCATATTGGTGTTGATGCTTTCTATACACGTGCTCAGGTGCAGGCTCAGGTTGTTGCGCTTCAGTATGTGCCTTCAGATTTACAGTTGGCGGATTTCTTCACGAAGGCCTGCACAGAGCGCAAAGATGATTTCTTACTCTCCAAACTCAGTGTTGTGGATCCACCATGAGTTTGTGGGGGGGGGTGTTAGATGTATATATCTGTATATTGTATTTCCCCCATATGTTAGGGGGCTTCCTGCATATTTGCCCTGTACCTGTACTATATATTGTGGCCTTTGGCCCCCAGAGGAATACATGTTGCATATTTCTGACATAGCCACCTCTTCACGAAGGGGGCAAGACACCTCCTCGACGCGAACTTCGACTAGCTAAACGAGCTCCAAGCGCATCAAGGCAACCAGGGACTAAAACAGAGAGTCCAAACTGGCATTGACATTAAACTCCTCGCAACGCCTAGGAGAAGGTCTTGGCGGCACCGTTGCACGCAACGACGAGTGGCGCACCACCTCAACGCAACTCTAGGACGGCAAGGAACGACGAGGCAGAGAGGGGCTTCGATGGCAAGGAATACGGGTGTTTGGAGAGAGGCTCCACTGGCAAGGAACAGGGGTGTCCGAAGAGCGAGAACGGCGGCGGGAAAGCGTGCATGGCAGAATCACTTCCAAGGACTAGGACAACGACAGTGGATGCATCTAAAGGGCTCACGGTATTTGCTGACCTGGTGGTCACGCTCGAGGCACCGAAAGCATCTTCCTCAAACCCAACGTTTGAAGGAAAGACTATGCTCAAGACCTTCCTTTCGAAGCAAAGACGATGCTCATGGTCGGGGTGGCTGCCCCGTCCCACCTGCACCCAGCCTTCCCCGTCTCCAAGAGCGGCATTTGCAGCAGAGATACCACCGCATGGCTTTGCTGGCACCTTCTCCTCATGACGCACATCGGCGGTGCCGCGAACTGAGCCAGAAACAGAAACAATGCCCTCAGTGGAGGCCAACGGCGTCTGCAGAGCCAACTCTCTTTATTGTTGTCGTCGGAGCTCAAAGAAGCAACCCAGAGCAGGCTCGAAGTCGGCAGGACAACACCATCGGGAAGTGGAACCTCAGCACCTCTCTTGGTCTTCTTATATTGGTATAGATTCACAAGGCTACTGACTCGATCGTATGTGGTATTTTCTATATCATGCGGAGGCGTCGATGTCTCTAGATACCGGAGGCACCCAATTGGAGAAGGCAGATCAGGACACTTACAGCCGATTTTGATGGAAGCCTTGCAATAGGATTTGTGTTGATGTAATCGTTTTTGCGTTCGGTTGAACTTTGTACCTGTATCTCTTGCCGTGTAAAACTTATTCTGAAACTTTGCAAGAAATATGGTTGTGAGATCAATCGATACATAGGTTGAAGTCTTAGGCCTTTTCAAAAAGAGAGATAAGGTTTCAGATTAGGAATAATTCTCTTGTAAGAGACGTGCTAATTGACCATGCATTTGATTCATAGAAATGATTCGGTCCATTCATGACTAAAACAACAAATGGGAAACAAATCGCTCTGAACGATGCCAAAATCAGTAGAATCAGGATAGTATCATGGATTGAAATATATAACTGTCAGAACTTACAACCAGCATATACATTGAAATTCACGTATTATGAGTATCTGACTTTGGGTGACCACAACGGACAAAATTCGAAGATGAGGGAGTACCCTCGGCCTCTGTATTGCAAAGTTTTAAGACCACAAGGGAAGTATCATGGTAATAATCAGAAGTTTGTAGTTGTATCTACTAACACATTTCAAGCCACACCAAACTGAACAAATTTAAAAGTACTTAGAGCTAACTGGAGCATATTAAATTGCATCACTTCAGTTTCATACTCTCTTTCACCAGCATAGATATACTTTCGGACAAATGGAAGCGTGCTTCTTCTCATTGCAAGCTGACGAAATTAAAACAGGGTTTAATAAAGCCTGAAGGACAAGGCTAAAAAAGGCATTAAAGTAACATCCTAGAGTTTTCTTCTGTCAAAAATAAAAATCCCAGAGTTTTCTACCGCATCTCCCTTCTTATGCTAGGCGTGACTACCACTTCTTCTTCGCACTTTTTCGTACACATGAAATACACACTTTTCATGCGTCGCCAAGAAACCAACAACAATGCGTTATGCCCTTGTCAACTGGCATGACCAGTAAAGAAACAATACATATGAGATTGGTATATCTTAGTTCATGAGAACCTGAACTTTCGTTGACAGTTTTTGTCGTTTGCAGGGTTTAGAGATTTTCATTATTTTAATCTTGCCATGCTAGAAAAACAAGTTTGGAGACTAATCAACAAACCAGATTCTTTATGTGCCAAGGTGCTTCGGGCTAAGTATTATTCTTATGGTGACATATTAAAGGCAGGGCCCAAAGTTAGAGCTTCCTTTACTTGGCAAAGTGTTATGGCTGGACTGAGTACGTTGAAACATGGATATATTTGGAGAGTCGGCAATGGGCAGAAAATAGATATTTGGACAGACTCATGGATTCCTAACAGCCCGAATAGAACGGTTATTTCATCAAGAGGAAACACTATATATACAAAGGTGAGTGAACTTATTAATCCCATTACTGGCCAGTGGGATGAGGCATTGCTTCGTGAGCTTTTTATCACAGTGGACGTGAACCGCATCATGCAGATCCCTCTGCACGATCGAGGTTTCGATGATTTTATAGAGTGGGGCTTGTCTCGACATGGAAGGTATACTGTGAGGTCGGGGTATCATGTACAATGGCGCCATCAGTTTGGTGCCTTGGCAGGTCATCTCGCTATCCTTGGATCGTCTGTTAAAAACCCGGCTTGGAAAACTCTGTGGAAATTACTGATTCCAAGTAAAGTCAAGATATTTATATGGCGTGCCCTCCATGCTATTGTCCCGGTTAAGTGTATTTTGGCTAACAGGCACGTGGGTACATCTTCAGAATGTCCTATATGTCAGCAAGGCCTGGAGGACATCCAACATCTCCTATTCACGTGTCCTACGGCTCAAGATATGTGGACTGAGTTTGGTTTAAAAACTATGATTGATGAGGCTTTGTATGTTGGCCATGCTGGATCAGCCACACTGGAATTTCTTTTACGGAGGGAAGACAATGATTACCTGGGATTTGATAATGTGTGACTAAAAGAGATTATTTCTATAGCTTGTTGGTATTTGTGGTGGATCAGAAGAAGGCGAACGCATGGCGAGTCTGTTCCTCCTTTATTCAAATGCAAGATGTCTATCTTAGCTATTGCTGCAAATTCATCCAAAGTGGGCAAATCTACCATTACGGAAACTAAGTGGACAAAACCTGAAGCTAGACAGGTAAAAATTAATGTGGATGCTACATTTTATGCAGATCTTTGTACCGGTGCGGTTGGTGTTGTGGCTAGAGATTACCAAGGACACTTTGTCGCAGCTGCTACCAAATACCTTCCCCATGTAGCATCTGCTTCAATGGCGGAAGCATTGGCGATGAAAGAAGGGCTCCTTCTAGCGATTAGACTTGGCTGTAATTCGGTGGTGGCGGAGGCTGACTCAAGTGAGACTATTAATGCGTGCACCGGCGAAGATACATGGTGGATGGAATCAGCTGCGATTTATGCACACTGCGTGGACGCTGCAACTAATATTGGTAGTGTTATTTTTAAGCATTGTTTGAGGGAAGCAAACACACCTGCTCATGAGCTAGCTAGATTTTCTTTTCTTAATAAGGATTCTTGTATTTGGGACGATGATCCCCCTAGTTTTTTGCTTAATAGTCTCATAAACGATGTAACAATTGTCGATGATTAATAAAGCTCACAGCAGTACGGAGTCCGGCTGTTTCCCTCAAAAAAAAAACTATTTTCAAATCACAATAAAGCAAAGATGCACACACAAGTTCAAAGATCAGAGCAAGTCTGGTACCTGGGTGGTAGAAGCTCACGGATGATACCCTGGTTGCACATTTTCCTGACTCTGGCTTGATTTGAGTTCAAACGTGAAGCCCTGACTTGTGACTTCCCTCAACCTTGGGTAGATGCTGGACTCGAGTCCCGAGTGCCAGCAAATCCCAGTCCTGTCATCCTCGGCCATCAATAGACAATGTTCACCTCATACACCGATACGCGTCAGGATGATCCATCACCGATAGTTCCCGGCTGGCCAAGTCAGAGTGCGTTTCCAACATGGACCCTGCAAGGATCCGAGCTGTTGCACGAGCTACTCCCTCCGATTCATATTACTTGTCTCAGAAATAGATGTATCTAGACATGTTTTAGTGCTAAATACATCTATTTTTACGACAAGTAATATGGATCGGAGGGAGTATATATTTGCATCACTCTCTGAATGAATACAGCAAGTGTTGCATTACTTATTCAAGCATTTCACACTTGGATATGTCAAACTATGATCCGTCAAGAATATGTCAATCTACATCCTTTGGGACGTGGATGTCTGAAAGTACCTTCAGTGTACAAATCGATCATCAACACTTGATTGTTCAGAGTAAGGTTCATTGGTTAGAAAAAAACCAAGTACATTGTTCATGCTTCAGGCACAATGATCAACGTGCCAAAATTGCTTCTAGTACATCATTCATATTCCAACTTGCATTTTTAACAGAAGAATCGCTATGGTCAATAGTGTGAATAAAACATTCTGATTCAACATGACACATTGACAAGAAAACAACATAAAATAAACTAATACAAAAACACCAACCAAAGCGGCGTCATTCGTTGCTAACTCTATTCTAATATCTACTTGAATAAATTGAAGGACTTCAGCAGGAGGTTACGTGCAATCAGAAATTAAACAGAGTCAATAGGATCATGCTGTACATAAATGTTGCGCTGCAACATCGAAAATTCAGGCGATGTAGCCACAAAGGTTGAATTCCTTCAGGCCACGAAAGCCATCTAATTTACCTAGCTAGAATTAGATATCTCGCTCGGCGTTGAACAGAGGCACGAGCAATCAGTTTCGTTAGTGCCTCTTTCAACCAGGCGTTTGTTGCGATTAATCAACAGCTTGATCAGAGGTTCCTTCACGGAAACTTGGCGCCATATTTCATACACTGGTCCATTCGGATCTTCATATTCAAAGTAGTGTTTTACCTGAAACATGTCCAAGGTTCAGCAACAACTAGTTAACAGCCAAATATGTCAGAAAAATACGGATATGCATTGCAGCCAATGACAATACAGAAAAAAATGATCGGTTCTAGCCAAAAAAACACCAAACAGCCAAGTGTTGTTGCTAGTAATTTTAAACATATAATCAGCTTCTAAACAACAAAATCACTTAATCAAACAAGTGCAGATACGTTATTCAGCTTCTAATACTCCGTACGATTTTTTTTATGGTAATCATAGGACTATTCAGACTTTTTATTACGTTCGCTTGTCCAAATGAAGAAGCCTGACTGGCATACTATCAAGTCTCTCAAAGGTCTACTGATTTTTAGTGTTCCTTGCATCACTTGTCTCAGTCGTCCGAAACTAACTGAACTTGGCATGTGAGTATGTTGCTATACACTATCCAGGGTGCATTTGCATATTGTACTCTACAAAAAATCACAGCAGAGGGGCACTGTCACTGGAAGAAAATCTATGTAATCAAAGATGAAATATTTTGTTTCAGATATATGTACGAAATTGGTTGCTAATAGCTGAAATACATACAGCGAAAGATATAGTCAAGATGCATACAGAAGCATCAACTATGAAAGATGGAGGACTGACCCTTTGTATTTCTCTCTGGTACTCCAGAATCCGCTCTGAACTGACTCTTCGAAGCATCGAAGTCAAGAATCCAGGCTGTACAGCCTTGCTTGTGTCAACAAAAATTGATATATTACTGTAGTCTATAACATCTTCAAATGGTAACTCGATGTGATCACTAACAATAACAGGAACGCATAAACTGACAAGTGCATCAAACAATCTGCACGCCGAGGGAGTATCTCCAGCAGGGTGCAGGCAAAATTTGGATGAGTGCATTCCCTGTGTGGCCATACGCCGACTCACCCTTGATTGGGCTCCATGTTTTATGATTACATCTCCCTCATTTTCAAGAATTTGAAAAAGTGTATCACGGACTTTCCCGCCCTACATTATGAAGAATGGTCAACCATACGCAAGTAATGCTTCTGCATAAACTGAAATAAGTAATGAAAGCAAGATAGCATTTACTATAATCTCCACAGTTAAAGCAAAGAAGGACGTATGATTGTACTAAACTCAGCAAAAGGAAAAAAAAAGGACGAGTGCACACCATCACATACCTTAAGTAAGGTATGGGAACTATATAGAACTTAAAGGAAGATAAATGTGAACAAATATGTAAATTAATCAAGACTTGAAGAGCACATTTCCCGCAAAAGTTTTAAATCATGCAGTTACCAATATATTTTTTAAGCATCCCTCTCCTGTATTTCTTTACCCTTGGGTCAATTCAATATATGCCAAAGTCCACTTTGCATAATCGAAATAAACCATTGCGAAAAACAGTGAAGAAAAATGCCAACGCAACAGTTGAATACTTCGATATTTGCCATTGTGGCAGTGGCATATATCAAACTAACTCTTTACAGTGGCATCTTTCAGAAGTTCTTCTTTGTAATGGCCTTTTTTTTAATACACGAAGTTCTCATATGGTGCATTTATTACCTTCACTCTTGTTCCTAACCAAATTATTTATCATGCAGAATTAAGTACCCAACATTAGATGAACAGTTGCAACAGAAAACAAGAAAAACTGAATGCAGCTTAAAACTTTGATGTCATATTAGACAAAGAGAAGGGTATAAGGTAAAGGAAGGGTTACAGAACTGTGGAAGGTTTATCTCTGCAATAAATTATTAACTAGCTAGATTAGCAATTGGAGTACAAGAGACTGATTTTAAAAAGATTGTGGCTTGCAGAATAGTGAATGGGTACTATTGAATAATACTTCCATTCTCAGCCATTTATGTACCCAACAAGCCCTCATATGTGCAACAGTTTATCCAATATAAGAAGGGAGTGACTATTTCTAAGTTGACTCAAAAAATAGTTATTTCTCAATCTTCATTCATAGGTATCCGATGAACATCTTTTCGTCTCTTTGTACTTCCACAAATCTCAATATTTAGATAGGATGGTTCTTAGTGTCAACCTACAAAGTTATTTCTCAGTCATGCAAGAAATAGTTAATTTACTTGAGAAGATTGTATGTGCCGCCACTTGAATACCAAATGGTGTCCTGGTCGAACTGTCCTACAATATGGGTTCCTGGACTGACTGCCATGCCTATTTACACAAAGCAACCTCACTCATCTAAGCAAACTAAATTCAATGTAATCATATCCTAACTTTCTCTTCATGTAACTTCATTTTATATGATATGATAATTTGAAGACAGGAATATAACATCATATGAGAGTGCTCTGAAAGTGATCTAGACACAACTCAAATTTAACGATAATGTTATAAACATATCACACAAGCATTGTGTATATCCGAAAACTAGGAGCAATAGAGTAATTGTCACATACTATTAATGGAGTACTTGTTCGTCAAAGGCTTGTCCTAACAAAAACTTATATGGCGGGGTAACTTAAAACAGAGGAAGTATCCCATAGGTCCGCTTCAAATGCAGAATACTCTTCAAATGGAATAGCACCCCCAATTTGATCGAGTATCATATTTATTTCACACACAGATTTGCTTTAAATGCAAATGCACTTCAAATGGAATGACACCCCCAATTTGATCAAGTATCATGCTTATTTCACACCCAAAAACTCACCTCCTTTCGGTAGCGGTTGCCCATAAAGAACAACAAGGCTGGACGACCGTCAACACCGACATCACCCTTGAAGGGGTTGATGCGGTGGGAGTAAGGAAGGATGACATCCTTGACAAGCGAGGCCTGATCACCACGCAACCGGCCAAAGTCAGAGACGAGGAGTACGGCATTGCTGATCCGGTCCACCACCCTGTAGAGAGCGTTGGGATCCTGGCAGATGAACACATGATCCCTCCCTCGGTGGCGCCCCCAGTATGGCTGCCGCTCCAGCCACTCCACCAGCTCGTCCTGCATAGCCTCGTCGCTATACAAAGGCCCCACCGTGGCCTCCGCCCCGGAGGCATTGACGGCTGCTGGAGGACGAATGGGATTGACGACGAGGCTGAGGGACGAGAAGAAGGGCACGTAGAAGAGGTCGGCCTCGGCCGGGTCATCCACGCGGGCCACGGGGCGATCGCGCGGGCCGCGACGACGGAGGTCCTTGAAGAGCCACCACTCCGCCGAGTGCTGGTGTCCCGGATACCGCAGCTCCTCGTCTGCCAGCGTCGCGGCCACATCCGCCGACCCCGGCAGAGTTCGCGCAGACATGTAGCTGCGTACGACGCCGTAGGTGAACTTGGACGGCAGGTCGTAGAGGTAGATCTTGACGGGGGAGGGAGGGGAAGAGGCGGCAGAGAAAACGGAGGTGGAAGCGAAGGAGTGGGAGAGGCGGGAGGCGGAGGGGCCGGAGGGTGAGAGGAGGAGGAAGAGTAGGGCAAGCGCCAGTGCGAGGAGGAGGAGGAGGACAGGGGAGGGGCGGCGCGACGGCATGATGCGGCCGGCGAGTGCGAAGAGGGATCTGGGGAAGACGAATCGAGGGGGAGGGGGCGACACCAGCGCCGATGCCGGCAAGATGAGAGGCGACGGTCGCGGCTTGCGGGGCGGCCTGCCACGCTCCCACATGTGGCCGGCCGCAGGCGGGCGCGCGTCGTGTGCCGGGATGGGACAACAGGCGGCGGAGGATCGGAGCAAGACGGAACGACGGCGATTGGGGCAAGCAGTGGTGGGATAGTGGCTCCCACTTTGCTGTGCTATTGGATTTCAGGTCCACATAGTAGTAGCACGAGTAGTAGTACCATTCTTGTATTTTGTTTTGGGCACAACTACGCTCCCCCCAGTGGTAAATCGCTCTCCTGGTGCCGCCATGTGTCTCTAAAAAATATTAGTAAATCTCGTTTTTCTATATTATACCTGTTTATAAATTGTTTCTTTTTGCTGTATGTAGTAAAAATTGGTTAGCTCGTGCGATAAAATAAAAAGACAGATTTCGTCGAAGTTTCGTCGGAGACCTAATGTTTGTTCTAATATAACAAAATCGATTTCGCCGGAGACTTTCACAGACTACGTTGGAGACATTGTAGCAGAAACTTTACGCTGTTGTAGCAAAACTAGAAAACAGATTTAGCAAAAACGTTTAGCATCTGTAGAAAAAAAGGATTTTGTTGGAGACTTTCACTGGGTAGCAAACCCAACGTCTACTTGTAGCACTGTCACAGACCGTTGGTAGCAAAACTCGATGCCGCTTGTAGCACCTCCACCGACCACATGTAGCACCGACGTTGACTGCATGCAGCAAATCTCGACACCGTACGTAGCGGTGTCGGTGGCCTTGGGTAGCACTCTCGCCCGACCGCATGTAGCAAACCCGTGGAGAGACGACCGTATCATCGACAACGGCGACCCCATGCCCGGTCGTGCTCGCATATGGAAGCACAACAGGGCGGAGATTTGCAGGGAAGCACGACAGGGTGGAGGCGGAGCAACGAGGCTCCCTAAGGCGGTGGCCATGGTGGGTGGTTTTCATCTTCGGCGGCGAGAGAAGCGCAGCGGTAGCCGCAGGCGGCACGGAGACGCCTGCCCCGACGGAGCGCGGCGGCTGGCGGTGTGGTAGCGCAAAATGCATCAGGCAGCGCGTGCGAGTCGCGGTGGCGAGCGGGAGCCTCGACGGAATAAACCATTCATCACAGGTGTATGACCATAAAAGATATCATACATATAAATCGAACCATTGTTTTCGGATTTAAATGAATAACCACTTCGCTTCAAATGCGATCTAAATACAATATTCATGCTCAGTGCAGGCACCAAATAGTAATTATTTAGGTTTATAACTAATTCCGACGGTAAGTGGAGAGGCAACGTTCCGACGGAGATCACATCAACACTTGATCCATTGCCGACACGCATCTTAAGCTCACCCCTTGCTAGCGGTCGCTTGTTTCGTAGCCCCTGATTCGAGTTACAAATATTAGCAACTGATCCGGTATTAAATATCCAGATGCTACTGCGAGTACTAGTGAAATACACATCAATAACATATATACATTTGTTTGCCTTGTCGTGGGCCTTCTTGTCTGCCAAATACTTGGGTAGTTGCGCTTCTAATGGCCAGTCCCCTTGCAATAATAGCACTCTGTATCAGACTTAGGGCCAACTCGGGATTTCTTTTCAGGTGTGGCAACCGATTTTCCGCCCTTCTTTCTCTTATGTTTACCCTTCCTGTCTTTCTTAAAACCGGTGGTCTTATTAATCATCAACACTTGATATTTTTTCTTGATCTCCACCTCTGCAGGCTTAAGCATTGACAAAAGCTCGGAGAGAGACTTCTTCATGCCTTGCATATTATAGTTCATCAAAAAGCTCTTGTAGCTAGGTGATAGAGATTGGAGAACACGATATGCCTGTGTCAATGGGAATCGATATTCCCAAGGACACAGGATTATCAGCGTATCCAGACATTTTGAGTACGTGCTCGCTAACAGAGTTGTTCTCTTCCATCATGCAGCTAAAGAACTTTTTAGAAACATTATAACTCTCTACAGCAGCATGGGTGTCGGAAATCATTTTCAACTCACACATTGTATCAAAGGAATTGCCTTTTTCGAAACGCTTTCGAAGTTCTGGCTCTAGCCCATACAATATGTCGCAATGAACTAAGTTGTGTTCCTCCTGACGGGCCTGATAGGCATTCTTTTCCTTGTTAGGGGCATCATCGAACGGTGGGGTCCTAGCGGCGCTTCTAGCACATATTGCTTTTGTGTAGCAGAGAGGAGAAATCTCAAATTCATAGCCCAGTCGGTAAAGTTGCTACCATTCGTTGCAAGTTTCTCTTTCTCCATGAACACATTGAAATTAAAAGCAGGTGGTGCCATCTACAATAGAATTTATAAATTTAGACTAAGTTTATGATAGATCGAGTTTAACTAATCCAAATTATGAATGAACTGCCACTCAAAAACGACATCCCTCGTATCTTTTTGGTGATTACATAAATCAAATCCACTACACCAAGTCCGATCATCACGTGAGTCGGTATAGCTTCAAAGGCGAGCATCTATATGGACATCATATCAACATATGACTCATGCTTAATCTTTCGGTTCGTGTTCCGAGGTCATGTTTGTACATACTAGGCTCGCCAAGTAAGAACCTTAGTATTTAGCATGTGTAAAACTGTCTTACACCCGAAATATGATTGTGGATTCAAGAACACCCGATCATCACGTGATGTCTTGAAGCGGCAAAACATATCGGTGCATACTTAAGGGAGAACATATTTTTATCTTAATATCTAAATGAGGGATCATCTTATTATGCTAATAAAACGTCAAACAAGCAATATAAGATGCAACAAACATCATACGTGAAAAGTGAAATGATATGGTTCTTGCACTTGATCATCATCATGTGCATCATGGTATGATCTTTATCATTCCTTTGAGTGTAAGGCCAAGTCTATGGAACTTACATGTTAGGTGTGTTGTAAGAGTATCGACTATACATCTACTTACAACATTACCATATCATGACACTATCCCGGCAACAATCCAAACTAGACGTTTCTAATTTATCAATTGCAAGTTTTACGTGGCTTAGGGCTTTCAAAGATAGAACTGTTCTTACCTACGAACATGGAACTACAACGAGGATAGCCAAATTATTAACAACTCGTTGTAAATTAGATATTGACTATAGTAGGAGAGACAGACACCCGCTAGACACTTATGCAAAACTAGTTGCATGTCAAGCGTGGAACAGGTCTCATGTGGGAGGACATTTAAAGTTTGTCCGGTCGCTTCATCCCACTATGCCACCAATATCCAAAGTACAACCAAGAAATAATAACATGATCATTATCGCCCACATGCTCATATGTGTACTACCCGTGCAAAGCATCTATGTATAGATCCATATCTGATACCACCATAGGGTTCGCAGCATGGAAAACAAAAAATCCTACGATGGGAACAACTATGTACCAAGATCTATCTACTAGATAAAAGCAACTGGTGGATATTCATTCATAGAGAATATACCCTTGTAGACCGACAAAGTTTAGCGAGGTTGTACTCGTGGATGATGTAGACGAACACTTGTCAATCTCAAGATCGAGAAGAAGTTTAGCGTTGCAAATCAGCAGCGCATCCATGCTCGCACACACGTCCAAGCCACCGAGCAACCTCCGCCTCCTCGCTCTAGCGATATAGCGGAAACAACGACTCTTTACAAACGAAAATCCACCAGGAACATGTATATCGCTATTCCGAGACCATGGGGGATAAACTAGAGGGGAAGAGAGATCCTTCACGAGGAGGTGTGCGTATGACAGAGGGAGAGGGGGGCTTTATATAGGAGGAGGGGGCATGCCAAGGGGGTGGCCGACGCATGGGGTTGCCCCCTTGCCCTCCCTCCATTCATGTGGGTGGAGCTCCTACTCACCAAAAAGCCTCTTCATTTCTCCACTAAAAAATCCTCTCATATTCCCATTAAATTTCCACCAAATTTAATGTAATCTCTCTTTAAATAAAACTTCTTTTATTTATTTATTTAGAATTTTGTCAATTACATTAATTAACAAACATTCACATAAAACCCCTTGCTAGTATTCTATTTCACATGCAGAAACACTTTCGGCAATTTCACCTGAAATAATTCCGGTGTCTAGTGAAATAAATTCCTACGCTTTGTAAATCTTTTCTTCTGGAAACTATTTGTATCAAATGGTGTTGGTGTCTCTTAAGTGTGTCACCCTATGGTTCAAGAATAATGCGGACATTATCGAGACCCCTCTCAGATCAATAATCAGAAGCAGGACCTGGAGATCCATACTGACTCCCACGCATTCAACGATGACTTCTTGTGATCGTGAGAACCTTTTATGCTAGTAACTTAATCTCTGATACGTCCAAAACGTATCTATTTTCTCGAACACTTTGCTATTGTTTCTCCTCTAAACTTGTGTGATTTGGATACAACTAACACGGACTAACGTTGTTTTCAGCAGAATTACCTTGGTGTCTTGTTTTTATGCAGAAAATAAACTATCAGGAAAAATCCTGGAAAATATGCCAGATATTATATTTCACCAGAAGATCCACGGAGCCAGAAGACGAGACGGAGAAGGGACCTGGGGGGCCCACATCCCTGTCAGGCATGGGTGGGTCCTGCCCCGCACCTAGGGGGTGCCGCCACCCCAGGCACCCCCTCGGCCTGTTGGGAATATGCCCTAGAGGCAATCATGTATGATGAGATTTCCCATTGTATTCATAAAGATATTAAGTAGTCCTTGTATAAACATCTAATGTGTATCATTCAATATGTGATTCAGTTGTGAAACTATGCATTCATGTTGTTTGTACTAAATATCCTTGATCATTGAAGTTGTGCTGGACACACACAACTTAGACCAATGTGAAAGTTAGCTTGATGACTCGGTTCCACTTGTCATGGGCATGGAGATGCTATTCCAACTTACACAGACTTGGCTAAAGAGTTTAGCGAGTCGGATTGACCCATATTGAGGTACAATAAACTAGTTGTCATTTGTATATCTCAATCAATGTAATCCTTAGACCTGAGGTTATTGCATAGTCCGAGTTGAGGATCACAGACTTAGGTTCTATCAAACGTTGATCCGTAACTGGGCAGTTATAAAGGCAGAGTTCGGGTCGACTGAGAATCAAGCTGCGTGATGTGAATAACCAAGATGAGATTTTGCCCCTCCACTCGGAGAGATATTCTCTGGGTCCTCTCGGATGATATGATTCGGAAAGCATGGCCATGCACAACTCGGTTAAGTGTTAACCGAGGCGGTCAACTAAGAGTTAGTCGGGTGAATCACTTATCTCGGATCGAGAAGAGAGTTGGACTATTTAAGGGATGACAAATATTCGCCTATAGTCTGACAAGGTATATCGTGAGGCAAAAGGGACTCAGACACATGTCGCATTGGAAAGGCAAGTCGTCATGACTCGTTGGTACTTGGGAGTCAAGACGCTCGCTAGGAGCCGCATCGATCGATCGATTGAGAGTCGGACTCCAATCGTGTCCAAGTAGCCATGAGCCTGCGGGGTCACACACTTAAGAGCGGGAGCAAGTTCGGATTGGATTTGAACCTGTAATCTGGTTGGGTTGGACCTAAGCCGGATTAGGACTGAGTTAGTGAGTTGGACTCATGGTGACTAGTGTTATATGGGCTTTAGTGAATAGGCCGCACGAGCAGAGCCCACGTTCACTCCCTATATAGTGGAGCATCATAACCCAGAAAGGTTAATCGTTGTTCGGTTAGGTCATTCCATGTGTTGGAAACCCTAGCTCCACAGAAGTCCTGCCGCTGTAACGAACCTAGCAGTTCGCCACCGGTGCTCCTCCTTGTACGTGTGGATACCAGCTGAGGTGTTGTACGATAAGCACCAGGACGATCGGATCATGAAGACTGCACTGCATCAACTGACGTGCTACATGAGTAATCCGCAACTGCGCGTCTAGTGGTATACCTCGTGGCCTTCTACCTCAGCTGGATCTTGGGATATCCATGTTAGAGGAAAAAATTGTTTTATCTCCGCGTGGCCCAACAGTGGTATCAGAGCGATAGCTTCTGGTATTAGGCTCGAGATCTCGCATATGTGATATGCGGTAGGCTGTAGATGAGATCTATGTGTTGTTTTGGTGGTCGATCTATGAGATAGATCGGTTTTGTACGAGGTTGACTGGATCAACTATACTCGGGGAATGGTAGATCTGATTTTCGTGATCATACAGCTGAGGTCGTGGAACGACATACCCCTACCGGTCGGCTTCCACCATCGGGGTAGACTGTGACACGTAAATCCAGAGGCGGTGATCGAAGATCAAAAGGTTTGATCGAATCAGAACGATGGTCGGAATCCATGTTCGGATCGTAGATGAGATCGTAGCGCCTTAGATGTCGTTGCGAGTTTCACAACACCGGTAGATATTGTATCTATTCATAACTTGTTTTTGCAGAAAATTGTGAATGGTATGGTTCATGTGCATGTGATGTATGTGTGTAATCCATACGTGATCTGCGAATCATGGTTTTTGTCAGCCGGCTAGAGCCTAGGTGCTGTCATTTTATTGTATAACGACCTGCGTGTCGGATTCTCTATGTTATTTACTTTACTAAGCTAGTGTAGCTGTTTGGAGAACCCGGAAGGCATGCAAGGCGTTGTACATGTCGGCGACATGGAGTAAGACGGCAAGTGACAAGAGTTGGCACGAGTCGGATTATAGGCTTTGTGGAGATGGAGATCGCCATGAAGAGAGCCATACCATTTCACATTATAAATGCTTTATTTTGTGTTATTGTTATGTCTCAGTTTTACCCCTATTAGATAGTCGGTAAAATTTAATCCCTCAAAGAAGGTCTAGTCGGTTTTCCCGCCAGTGTTTGCACCATCACAAGTCGGACATTTTTGGTAGTGGGCTCATAAAATTGAGGTGCTGCCAATTCTTTCCGACTAGGTGGATTCAAATCGGACTCTTACTGCAGAAACACTCGTTAAGCTAGACGGGTCTATCACAACGGTTGTGGGACTCGGGGAAAAGTCGGATGGGAGCCGGGGCATGTGATGCCACCCGTCCAACAGGAGTCGTATGAGATACGATTGACAAAGAGTTGTCTACCTAGATCACTTGGTGGCTAGCGGTGATGCTAAAGCTCACTAGCCGACTTGCTTATTTAGGATCCTGAATCACTAAGAAACCATCGGAGGGGTGTTGGTTCTAGTGGGAGCATAACATATTAAAATGTTTAATATGCTTGCTCTTTTATGAATACATGTCTTAAGTGTTTTGCATATTTTCTGTTGTAGATCATGGCACCAAGTAGCAATCACTCTCAGATATCCGGTTTTGCGTTGAGAACTATCCTTGAGAAAGATAAACTGAACGACACTAATTTTACCAACTGGTATCGAAATCTGAGAATTGTTCTCAAACAAGAAAAGAAGGACCATGTCCTAGACAACCCACTTCCAGATGAGCCGAATGAGAATGCGACTGTCGCTGCCACCAATGTCTACCGTCGGGCTAAGGATGAGTCCACAGATATTAGCTGTCTTATGCTTGCTCACATGGATCCGGACTTGCAAAAGCAGTTCGAGCATGTTGAGGCCTACGATATGATCGAAAGCCTCAAAAGTATGTTCCAGGCTCAGGCGAATACTGAGAGGTATCAAGTCTCTCAGGCTTTGCTGAGTTGCAAGCTTAAGGATGGTGATCCACTGAGTTCGCATGTGATCAAAATGGTTGGTTACGTGCAGTCTTTGGAGAGGCTTGGCTACCCCATTAGCGAAGAGTTCGCTACGGATATAATTCTGAACTCTCTTCCTAGTGCATATGGGCAGTTCATTTCAAACTACCACATGCATGGTATGGATAAGAAGCTCACTGAATTGCATGGGATGCTCAAGCAGGCAGAGGCGGATCTCAAGAAGGGCGCCAGTCAAGTGTTGATGGTGCAGAATAAGGCTAAGTTCAAGAAGAGTTCTTGGACTAAGAAGAAGGCTAAGTTAGGAGGAAAGCAGGCTCAGGACCCGGTCCCAAGCGCTTCCTCAGGGACTAAGCCATCTCCTTCAGCCGGATCCACTTGCTTCTATTGCAAGGCGGATGGCCACTGGAAGAGGAACTGCAGCAAGTACTTGGCCGACAAAGCCAAGAGTGGAGGTATGACTTCCAACTCAGGTACACTTGTTTGCAATGTTATAGACATATATCTTGCTGATGCACCTAATAGTTCTTGGGTATATGACACCGGATCAGTTATTCACATCTGCAACTCGTTGCAGGGACTGGTACGAACTAGGAGCGTAGCAAGAGGCGAGGTTGATATTCGAGTTGGCAAGAAAGCAAGAGTTGCTGCGTTGGAAGTCGGCACGATGCAACTTCATTTACCTTACGGATTCATTATGGAACTGAATAATTGTTATTATGTTCCAGTGCTCAGTCGAAACATTATTTCTGCTTCATGTTTGATGAGGCAAGGCTATGAGTCGAATATCAAGAAAAATGGTTGTTCTTTGTATTTTGAATGATATGTTTCACGTCTTTACACCCGTCCAGGACGGGTTATTTATTTTGAATCTTGATGGTGAGTCGGTTTATAACATAAATGTTAAAAGGTTGAAACCAAATGATCTGAATATGACTTACTTTTGGCACTGTCGGCTTGGTCATATAAGTTGGAAATGCATAAAGAAGCTCCATGATGATGGACTCCTAACTTCGTTCGACTTGGAGTCGTTCGAGACATGCGAATCTTGCCTACTCAGCAAAATGACCAAGACACCCTTTGCAAAGAGTTGCGAAAGGGCGTACGACTTGTTGGGAGTAGTACATAGTGATGTATGTGGACCAATGAGCACGACAGCCAGGGGTGGTTATGAGTACTTCATTACCTTCACTGATGATTTGAGTAGGTATGGATATATCTACTTGATGAAACATAAGTCGGAAGCTTTTGAAAAGTTCAAAGAATTTCAGAATGAAGCACAGAATCAACTCGGCAAGAAAGTAAAGTTTCTTCGGTAGGACCGAGGAGGCGAGTACATGAGCCATGAGTTGGATGACCATCTGAGAAGTTGTGGAATAGTTCCTCAACTTACTCCGCCAGGAACGCCACAAAGGAATGGTGTTTCGGAAAGGCGGAATCGGACCTTGTTGGACATGGTACAATCAATGATGAGTCAGACAGATCTGCCTTTATCATTTTGGGGTTATTGTCTAGAAACAGAGTGTTCACACTAAACAGAGTACCATCAAAAGGCCCCTATGTTATGCGGCCGTAATATTTTGATACCCTCCACCGCTCGGTAGAGAAGACACCACAGGAGATGTGGACAGGAAAAAAGCCAAGTTTGTCTTTTCTTAAGATTTGGGGTTGTGAAGCATTTGTCAAGCGACTTCAGTCGGACAAGCTTACAGCCAAGTCGGATAAGTGTATTTTCGTGGGGTATCCGAGGGAAACATTGGGTTACTACTTATACAACTGAGAAGAGGGCAAAGTGTTTGTCGCTCGGAATGGTGTCTTCCTTGAAAAAGAGTTTCTCAGTCGGGGAGTAAGTGGGAGCACGGTGCACCTCGAAGAAATTCAAGAGGAACCGACTAGTAGCGAGTCGGCAAAAACCTTGGAGGTTGAGCCGGTCATGGCAGCTGAGCCGTGTAAGGGTCCCAACCTTTAATAAGGTAGAGTCCCCTGTGTTTACAATGCTAGTCCCTGGATCAATAGCTAGCATCCATAGTTAAGATGTAATATCAAGAAACAAAGGTCATAATACAACTTAATAACCAGGAATAACATAATTTTATTACATCTTACATAGCTCATTTGGCTATTACATTACATTGCAGCAGAATATCTATAAGCATGGGGTCCTTCATCTTCAAAGTGCCACAGGCAGACATGTTGGTTGTAGACTTTGTAATCCTAATCATCAAACTTTACTAACATCAATCAAACCTGCAACATACAAGTTACAGCCACAAGGGTCAATACATTTGAATTGTATTGGCAAGTGATACTATGGTAGTATAGTGGAGTCTATCATCTATATGCTTTTGGTTAAGTGGAGTTGAGTCTTGCATTGCTCAAAAATAGATTTTTCCTTATTATTTGAAAATACTAAGTTTTTTCTTTGACAAAAATCTTTCCCAAGGCATCTCCCAATCAAAGATTGAAGATCCTTTAACCCTTGTTCAACCACAAGTTTTTAACTTAGAAATTTGGATGATGAGACTCTTGATAGCTTCCATGTCTTGATGCTCAAATTTTCCTTTACCAGGGACATGGCTAAGTACTTAGATTTTACACTCTGCAGAGGTGGTGCACTTTCCCCACAAGACTTGGTTTCACCAAGACAAGATCTTCGAAGCCTTCCTTAGACCAAAATGGACGCTCCCAACCTATCAAACCACTACCACCAACTGTCCATTTGGCTAAGTTATTGCAACCTATATGATCCAGCAGAGCCCATAATGCCAAGTGGTTGAAGCTTCTCAACATTTGACATCTCAAATCTCTTTGTTCCTGGGTGGCAATCCACAAGTGTGATACACAAGGTAAACCATAGCCATGGGCCTTGTGTAACCACTCAACCAAAAACCACCAAGCAATTACCATTCCACCCAGGTGATTCATTAACTTAGTTGTTTTATTAAACAAAAACACAAGTCCTCAGACTTAGAAATTTTTCCATAGTATGAATGTATATATTCCACCCTTGTTTTCTATTAGCTAAGCTAAGCATGATAGTAGTAGTAATCTTAACTTAGGAAATTCTACTAAGGTTTTCATCTACTAGGTTTTCCCATAGCATGGTTTATACTTAGCAAAAATTCCATGCAAGTTTTACTTAGAAAAATCACTAATGCATAGTGAAAGTAGTGGGACAAAAGTATGAAGCATCACTTGCCTTTTGGTAGAGGGTATAAGTTCACTCCTTGATCTTTGCAATGTTCACGCACTTCAAGTCACTACAATTCAATCAAGCAAACAACATTTCAATCTACCATTCAAGTAATTCATCACATAAGATAACAATAACAAAACAATGCATGCAAGCATGCTAAAAGATTGTTTTATTTGGAGAAGTGGTTCCTAATGGGTCATAAACATTTGAAAACACCTAATGGTCATTTTATAAAGTGGCAAAGTCATTTGCAAAGGATTTCACTTCCTAAACCATTTTCAAAACAAAGTATCATTTTATGTGGTGTAGAAATGTTTTTACTAAGGAATTAATCTATAGGGTTCACAAAATACATTTTAAAATCATAAAACTTGGTGTTTGGGGTCAGAGAGTTTAAAACAAAACATTTCCCAAAGGTTTTCTTCTAAAACCATTTTTAATAAATAAACCATATTTTTATTTGACTAGAATTGGTTTTAGATCCAAGATTCATTCTTTTGCATCACCAAATATATTTTTGAAACCACAAAGTGTTTCCTATGGTCAGTAGGTTCAAAACACACCATTTGCAAAAGATTTTATCCCCAAAATCAATTTTGAACAATTTTTACATTCTAAACAAGCATACAAATGTTTCTGCAAAACAAACAATTTAACAGAAACTTTTTACTAAACAAATGGTATGGTTGGCTAGGGCTTGCTTTTCTGAATCCATTGATATAAAATTTGCAAAATTTGGACGTGTAGAACTAAAGTTATGCAATTTACAAATTTGATCATCTAATAGATCAAATTGTGTTTTTAAAACAAACACTGGGACACGCGTCTTAATTCTATTCATCCATACCGTTTCGCCTGGATCAGCTGCTCTGGCGCGTTGGATTAAAGTGCAATCGTGCGGCTCAGGTGGATACATACCCCTTCGGGTTAAATCTATTCTCACGCGTCTGATCAAGATCTAACGGTTGTAAAGTGTGCGACCAGGAGGAAGCGGGCGACTTTAATGGCGGCGAGCTATGTCCACAGCATGCGGCGGTTATAGGAAGCGACGGGAGGAGGGGAGAAGCTGACCAGAACCGCAGGACCTTGCTGATGCTCAACGTGGTAGTCGGAAGGCAGGGGGCGCTCGAGTTCGATGGTGATTCCTCGCCGGAGTCGTCTCTGTCGACGAGCTGGTTCGGCGACGTTGTTGGCGAGGTTGTGGTCTGTGCTAAGACAAGCCAGTGGCATAGTTCGATGCGCGCGAGTGAGTAGATTGTAGAGGCTTCAATCAGAGGGGAAGGGACGGTCGGGTGTTACCAGGGGTTTCGCCGGAGATGGTAACAGACAACGGCGGTGGTTGCGTTGACGTTGGCGATGATGCAGAGTATGTGCGGCTGAACGGGCGACCCTGGGAGATGCGCCAGAGGCCAGGGAGTGTGCTCGTGTGGTCTAGGGGACAAGGCGCGGCGATGAGTGGCCGGAGTTGCTCGAAGAGCTCGTCGGAGTCCGCGGTGGTGCGAGCCAAAATGGAAGCAGCCTGGTGGCAGAGAGTGGGTGGTTCCTGAGGGGAAATGGAGAGGGGAGCAGGTGTTTAAGGGAGCGTGGTCGCGGCGAGAATTAAGCCTGTAATCAACGCGAATTCAATCGAATTCAATCGCGACAGAGCGACGTTGAGGGAGAAGGAAACGGCCAGCGCGGGGTTGAAGACAGTGGCGTGGCTGTGGGGCCTGTTCGTCAGCGAAAGAAAGAGAGTGGAGGTGGGGCCAGTGATCAGTGACTGCGCGGGTTCTTTCTGCGGTAGGAAAATGCTTCGGGGAGAGAGGGGTGAGGTGGGCTGCGAGTGGGCTTAGCTGGGCTGAGCAGATGGGCTGAGTCCTTTTCATATTTTTTTTTCTTTCTGATTGTTTTTTTCCTTTTTCGTTTGAATTTCCTGTTTTGAATTTCAAACAACAAATCAAACATCCAAAACAATTCAAACCTCCTCCAAACTTGTATTGAGTTTTGGTTCTGTTTAACAACATAAACCAAAGTCCCAAAATAATATTTTTATTTTAGGATCTATTTAATAATTAATTAAAAAAATATACCTTAGTTAATAATTCAAATAGGATTTGTTTTATTTAAAATCTCCATTTGAAATCTAAATAGTACAAAAACCAATCAGTAGGTTTTATTTGAAAATACATAACACTTGGAAAATTTATTTAAAATAAATAAATAAGTTTTAGTGTTTATTTAAAATGGGAAAAGCCTTTACTTAAATAAATTTGGTTTATTAATAAATCCTCATTTTTTTATTTAAATAAACCTTTACTCTCTTTATCAAATAGAAGCATTTTATTTCAAAAGCTTGGCCAAGTTTTCATTTGGCTTTATAAATTAGTCCTTATTTATAATTTCTATGCTTTTCTTTTCAAAACCCAATCTTTTTATTAAAAGATCCAAAAATAGTAATTTTAAATATTTTAACTTTATTGTTTATTTATATTTTTAAATCCCTTTAGGATTTTATTTGATCCAAATAGGTTTTGAAAGTTTCCAATTGGATTCAAAAAGTTTCTTCTCACCCTGAAAATCAACAAAGTTTTATTTTATTCATTTATTTTTCACATTACAAGATTTGGAAAATCTTGGGATGTGACAAGCCGGCAGCAGCAACTGTACTACAAAGATCGGCAAGATTACGAAGTGTTCGTGATGTGTTACTGTTAGACAGTGATGAGCCAGCAAATTATTCAGAAGTGATGGTGGGATCTGATTCCGAGTCATGGCTTGGAGCCATGAGATCCGAGATAAAGTCCATGGATGAAAATCAAGTTTGGAACTTGGTTGATCTGCCAGACGGCGTAAGACCCGTCGAGTGCAAATGGGTCTTTAAGAAGAAAACTGATATGGATGGAAATGTTTCCGTCTATAAAGCACGCCTTGTCGCGAAGGGGTTCTGACAAGTTCAAGGAGTTGATTACAACGAGACTTTCTCGCCCGTAGCGATTCTTAAATCAGTTCGGATCATGTTAGCTATAGCGGCCTATTTCGACTATGAGATATGGTAGATGGATGTCAAAACGGCTTTCCTTAACGAAAATTTAACCGAGGACGTGTATATGATACAACCCGAGGGTTTTGTCGATCCGGATAATGCTGACAAGGTATGTAAACTTCAGAAATCCATTTATGAGTTGAAGCAAGCATCTCGGAGTTGGAATATTCGCTTTGATGAGGTAGTCAAATCGTTTGGCTTCATCAAGAGTGATCATGATTCTTGTTTGTACAAGAAGTTTAGTGGGAACAAAGTAAATTTTCTAATCTTATATGTGGATGACATATTACTGATTGGAAATGATGTCCAGATGTTGCAAGAAACCAAGGAATCATTGGAAAGGAGTTTCTCAATGAAAGACTTGGGTGAGGCAACATACATCCTCGGTATCCGGATCTATAGATATAGATCAAGGAGGCTCATTGGATTCAGTCAGAGTACTTATTTGGACAAAGTGTTGAAGAAGTTCAACATGAAATCATCTAAGAAGGGGTTCTTACCGATGTCCCATGGTGTAAAACTTAGCAAGACTCAGTGTCCTTTGACAACTGATGAGCGAAGTCAGATGAGTGTGATTCCATATGCTTATGCAGTCGGATCCATCATGTATGCCATGATTTGTACTAGGCCGGATGTTTCCTATGCTCTAAGTGTTGTGAGCAGATACCAGGCTGATCCTGGAGAGATCCATCGATGGCTAAAATATCCTACAGTACTTGAGAAGGACTAAGGAGATGTTCTTGGTTTATGGTGGTGAAGATGACCTCAGTATAAAGGGTTACACGGATGCGAGTTATCTTACCAACTCTGATTATTCTCGTCATAATCCGGATCGTGTTTATTATAAACGGAGGTGCTGTGGAGTGGAAGAGTTCCAAGCAAGAGGCGTCGTGTCTACAACAGAGGCTGAGTATGTTGCCGCCTCGGAGGCAGCAAAGGAAGCTGTTTGGATGAGGAATTTCCTCATGGATCTTGGTGTGGTTCAGGGCTCGTCCAATCCGTTGGACGTGTATTGTGACAACAATGGTGCTATTGCACAAGCCAAGGAACCTAGACAGCACCAGAAGAACAAGCACATACTCATGCGGTACCACCTGATTCGCCAGTTCGTGGATCAGGGTGATATCAAGTTATGCAAGGTACACATGGATGCAAATATTGCAGATCCATTGACAAAGCCGTTACCCCAGCCGAAGCATGAGGCGCACCTGAGAGTCATGGGCATTAGATGCTTATACATGTGATGTCAGAAGATTGACTCTAGTGCAAGTGGGAGACTGTTGGGAATATGCCCTAGAGGCAATCATGTATGATGAGATTTCCCATTGTATTCATAAAGATATTAAGTAGTCCTTGTATAAACGTCTGATGTGTATCATTGAATATGTGATTCGGTTGTGGAACTATGCATTCATGTTGTTTGTACTAAATTTCCTTGGTCATTGAAGTTGTGCTGGACACACAACTTAGACCAATGTGAAAGTTGGCTTGATGACTCGGTTCCACTTGTCATGGGCATGGAGATGCTATTCCAACTTACACAGACTTGGCTAAAGAGTTTAGCGAGTCGGATTGACCCATATTGAGGTACAACGAACTAGTTGTCATTTGTATATCTCAATCAATGTAATCCTTAGACCTGAGGTTATTGCATAGTCCGAGTTGAGGATCACAGACTTAGGTTACATCAACGCTGATCCGTGAATCGGGCGATTATAAAGCGAGTTCGGGTCGACTGAGAATCAAGCTGCGTGATGTGAATAACCAAGATGGGATTTTGCCCCTCCACTCGGAGAGATATTCTCTGGGCCCTCACGGATGATATGATTCAGAAAGCATGGCCATGCACGACTCGGTTAAGTGTTAACCGAGGCGGTCGACTAAGAGTTAGTCGGGTGAATCACTTATCTCGGATCAAGAAGAGAGTTGGACTATTTAAGGGATGACAAATATTCGCCTATAGTCTGATAAGGTATATCGTGAGGCAAAAGGGACTCAGACACATGTCACATTGGAAAGGCAAGTCGTCATGACTCATTGGTACTTGGGAGTCGGCACGTTCTGGTAGGAGCCGCTACCGACTGATCGATTGAGAGTCGGACTCCAATCGTGTCCAAGTAGCCATGAGCCTGCGGGGTCACACACTTAAGAGCAGGAGCAAGTTCGGATTGGATCTGAACCTGTAATCTGGTTGGGTTGGACCTAAGCCGAATTAGGACTGAGTTAGTGAGTTGGACTCACGGTGACTAGTGTTATATGGGCTTTAGTGAATGGGCCATGTGAGCAGAGCCCACGTTCACTCCCTATATATAGTGGAGCACCATAACCCAGAAAGGTTAATCGTTGTTCGGTTAGGTCATTCCATGTGTTGGAAACCCTAGCTCCACAAGGTCCTGTAATGTGAACCTAGCGATTCGCCGCGGTGCTCCTCCTTATGCGATGGATACCAGCGAGAGGTGTTATGATCAGCACCGGGACGATCGGATCGTGAAGACTGCACTACATCAAGCGGCGACTACATGATAATCATAGAACGCGTCTAGTGGTATACCTCGTGGCCTTCTACCTCAGCTGGATCTTGGGATATCCACGTTAGAGGAAAAAATTTGTTTTATCTCTGCGTGGCCCAACATGGCCTCCCTCTGCGCCTATAATTTGCCTTTCGACCTAAAAAACAAGGAGGGTTTGATAGTTATCCAAAAAGAGTTCTGCTCTGCCGCCGCCACCAGAAACCAGGATTCGGATCCAAAAACTTCGTTCTAGCACCCTGCCGGGACGGGGAATTTGGAGAGGATCATCGCCATCATCATCACCAACGCATCTCCATCAACCACCAATGTTTCCCTCATCCATGAGTGAGTAATCCCCCGCTGTAGGCTTGGGGATGGTAGGGATTGGATGAGTTCTATCATGGAATCGAATAAGATTTGTTAGGGCATAGTGTCTAGTATCTCTATTAGTGCTATTTGACTTTGTTGCAACTTGTTATGCTTAATGCTTGTCACTAGGGCCCGAGTGCCATGATCTCAGATCTGAACTTATTATTGAATCATTATGATAGTATTGTTTGTGATCTTATCTACAAGTTGTGTACACATATCATTGTCCGGATCCAAAATCCCCAAAGTGACAATAATTGGGACAACCGGAGGGGATGGCTGTGGTGTGAGGATCACATGTGTTCATGGAGTGTTAATGCTTTGCTCCGATGCTCTATTAAAAGGAGCACCTTAATTGCCAGTAGTTGCCTAGAGGCCCCGCTGCCATGGGCTGGATGGACAGGAGATGTTGTGCAAGTTCTCATTACGAGCACGTATGACTATATTTGGAGAACATGCTTAGGATTGTTTAGTACTTGGATGCTTGTTATTATTTATCTGCAATGCCCTAGATCTTGAATTTACATGTTTAGACTCATGCATGCAACGCCCGTCCATCCATCCCTATGCCTACCGCACTTGAATCCCACTGTTACCGTTACTGTTACTATTGCTCCTGTTTTGCTGCTGCTGTTGCTTTGCTGTTACTACTACAAACTATTGCTACTGATAAACTTTTGTGAACAAGAACTATTTGTAGGTGCAGCTGAACTGACAACTCAGTTGTTAAGGCTTGCAAGTATTCTTTGGCTCCCCTTGCGTCGAATCAAAAGATTGGGTAATACTACCCGCGAAGACTATTGCGATCCCCTACACTTGTGGGTCATCAAGACTATTTTATGGCGCCGTTGCCGGGGAGCATAGCTTTATTTGTAAGTTCACTTGGATCTATTATTGTTCACTGCTACTCTGCTCATCATGGGTAAGTCTCGTGATGGAAAGTTCCCTATTTTACCATCCACTACAAGAAGAGGTATAGTCCTAAACACCTCTGTTGCTCTTGATTCACCGTCTGTGATAAGTAAGCTTGTTACACCACCACCACATACTCATGCTACACACACTTCTACTACTAATGAATCTGAAACTGATTTTGATGCTCATGATGTTACTTCTACTGTGCTTGATGCGAGTGGTTCACTAGGTCCTTTCCTGGATGCTACTATGGCTAGTCTAGGAAATACCGAAACTCCTAGTGAAGACACTATTACACCTGTTAGCTCACCTGAGTCTAGTGAGAGTTATGATATTAATGATGGTTACATTGAGTTCACTGATGAATTTGTTGAAGAGTGTCGACACACACATGGTACTAGTGCTACTAAGAGTCTCATTGCTAGACGCACCATTATGCCTAAACTGTCCTCTGATCCTAAGTTTGCCACCTCTCCCATAGATATTAAAGATAAATATTATGATTTCTCTCTTGATTTATCTTATTTAGATATTGTTGAGAAAGAACCTTTTTGTGGGACTGAAAATGAGTGTTGTGGCTCATATGAATGAGCTTTCTACTATGAGTCCTTTATTCTCTGATGATTTTAAGATGCGCAAGTACTTTGTTACTAAGATCTTCCCCTTTTCACTAAAAGGAGAAGCTAGGGCTTGGTTTAATAGATTACCTCCTGGTTCCATTGATAGCGCTGATTGTTTGATTGCTTCTTTCTTCCAGAAATATTTTCCTCCTGGTGCTAGACATGCTGCTTTGCAGAGACTTTTTGATTTGAAACAGGGAAAAGAAGAGAATTTTCCTAAGTCATGGACAAGGTTCTGTGCCTTGATTCATGCACATCCTGGATGTCCATTACCTAAGAATGAGCTTCTTGATATTTATTATAATGGACTAACTGATGATTCTAGGACATACCTAGATAGCTTTGCTGATTATGTTTTCAGGAAAAGAACTCCTACAGATGCTGAAGAATTAATGGCTAAGATAAGCAAGAATTATGATGATTGGACTTCAACTGCGATAAATACACCTGAGCCTATTACTCCTGAATTGTGCCTGAACCAGTTCCAACACCAAAGAAGAGGGGAGTTATTGCATTAAATGATGAAGTGATGAAGGAAGCTAAGAAGTGTCTAAAGGAGAAGGGTATTAGAGCTGAAGATGTGAAGAATCTACCTCCTATAGAAGAATTATGTAAGCCAATTCCCCACTCATCCACTATTGAGGTACACTCTCTCCACTTTAATGAAGGTGATATTCCTTATGGTAAGCCTCCTGATCAATGCTTAGAGGAACTTGACACATTTATTGTTAAACAAGGTAATTTTAATAAACAAATTCAGAATCATTTATTGGAAAACTCTAGAGCTATCCATGAGTTGAAAGATATTGTGGAAAGAACTTCTAATGATATTAAAATGCTTTGTAAACACTTTCAAATGGTTCAAACCCAACTTGATCAACTTGCTAAGGTACAAAAGGATATGCTAGTTAATGCCTCAGGAGATAAACATGATTATGGAATTAGAACTAGGAGTGGTATAGCTACTCAAGATCCCTTATATCTTGAAGGACACCCTAAAAGAATAGAGCAGGATTTCCAACAAGGTGAGAGTAGTGGTAGTCCTCGTAAGAGAAATAAAAAGAAACATAAGATAGTTGAGGAATCACTTGAACCTGCTGTAGATCCTAATAGTATATATGTCTCTGATGCTGAAACTGAGAATGGTAATAACAATGATGCTCCTGATAAGGAGGAAGTTGAGGAAGACCTGAGAAGCACACTAAGAACACTAGGTACACTAAGGAAGATTTTATTGCTAAGAAACATGGTAGTGAGAGAACCTTGGGTGCAGAAACCTATGCCTTTTCCCGGTAAGAAACACAAGTCAAAGGAGGAAGAACACTACAACAAGTTTTGTGAGTGGATGAAACCTTTATTTTTGCAAATTCCTTTGACTGATGCTATTAAATTGCCTCCTTATTCGAAGTATATGAAGGATAATGTCTCTAATAAAAGGAAGATTCCTAATGAGAAGATTTCTACTTTGCTTGCTAATTACTCCTTCAATGGTAAGGTTCCAAAGAAACTTGGTGATCTAGGTATACCAACTATTCCTTGCTCTATTAAGAACAATTATGTTAGAACTGCTTTATATGATTTGGGAGCTAGAGTTAGTGTTATGCCTTTTTCTCTCTACAAGAGACTCCAGCTAGAAAAGTTGATACCAACTGATATATCTTTGCAAATGGCTGATAAGTCAACTACTATTCCTGTTGGTATATGTGAGGATGTTCCTGTTCAAGTGGCTCATAATTGCTTGGTTTCGACTGATTTTGTTGTGCTTGAAATGCCTGAAGATGATAATATGTCTATTATTCTTGGGAGACCTTTTCTTAATACTGCAGGTGCTGTCATTAATTGCAATCAAGGAAAAGTAACATTCAATATTGATGACAAAGAGCATACTGTTTATTTCCCCAAGAAGTTTGTTAGAAGCTATTGCCTGAATTCCATTGAAAATGTTGAGAGCATCAAGGTTGGAGAAATATATTGTCCCATTCCACAAGAAAATTTTGAAACTATTATGATTGGGACCATTGCTATCAAGTATGAGGAGACATAATCATCTTATGGATTACAAAGTTTTGTTTCATATAAGATTGTTTTGATAACAAGACTTGATCAACCTTGTTAACAACAGGATTTTTATGAACAGAATAATGTTTCCACTATGGTTATACTTGCTTTCTTTTACTTTTCTCCTTCCTTGTCTTTGCCTTTCTTTTGCTAGCTTTGGTTTTGCTATTCATTTGCTTGTTAGAGCTTCTGTAGTTTGTCTTTTGGTTTGCTTTTGCTTCTTCTGAAAAAAAATTGTTTCTGCGAGAAAATCAATTTTCATACCCTGAAAATTGTCCAAAAATAAAGTTTTCCGAAAAATCCCAAAAAATTCAAAATAAATATTTCCTCGAAAAAAGGGGCAGAGAGACACCTGAAGTGACCCAGGGGGCACCCTAGGCCACCACACCCATGGTAGGCGCGACCTACCAGGTGGTGGCGCATGGGGGGGGTCTGGCCCACGTGGGCCCCTCCAGGCTGCCTCCTCAAAGCCATCTTCTTTCTCTCTCCCGAAAAACACGGGAAAACTTGCTCAATCTCGAGTTCTTGTTGTTCTTGCTCGTGATTTTCGATCTCCTTGTTCAACCCATCTCAAGTGCTGATTTTTGGAGAGATTGTTCCTTGGTATGTGCCTCCTCCACTTGCCCAATTAGATTTGCGATTGGTAGATTGTATCTTGAGTATTTTTCTGCTATAGGTGTCAGGTTGTTTGAGCTTGCATGCTTGTTCTATGCTTAGAAATTTCATTTTGATGCATGTGTAGTCCTCTAGCAAGTTCCTATAGTAGTTTCTCATCATTTATCAACTTGGAAATCACTTGGTTTGATGGTTGTCTAAAAATTTCAGAATAGAGTGGTCATGGATAACCACACATTTGGAGAGATATTTGAGGGTGATGCTCCTAGAAGGGCAAGGCTTCCAAGATCATCCACCAGTGTCAGGACCTCATACAATGAGGATTTCATCACTCCGCAATTTGGTGACGAGGGGGATGAGGGGGATGCGCATACCTCCGCCTTTCCTTGCCAAACCTTCTTGCAGGCTGCTGGGATCCTTAATAATTTTATGACCTTGGTGCGGAGGGCTGGTCTAACAAATCTTATGCAGGATGAGAGCGTGCAGTATGCTACGCTCACCAAAACATTTGTGGAGAGTTTCTCCTTCACTAACAGTGTATTCCATCCAGATGTTTCCTTCAAAGTTTATGGCAGGTATTATCATATGACATTGAAGAAATTTTGTGGGGCTCTTGGACTTGGTATAGCTAGGTCAGCAAAGAAGATTCTAGCCCAACCTGCTGATTTGTTGGAGCTCTATCGCGAAATAACCAACGAAGATAACCGTAGAGCTCAACGGGGAAAGATAAGAAACATTCAGCTTCCAGCCATCAGGTACTTCACTTACTATGTTGCCACTAGTGTTCTTGGTAGGGAGAACACTAGTAATATTTCCAGTTATCATTTGGCTTTCTTAGCTGCTGCGCTCAACAATGAGACCAAGTATAATCTTGGTTCTCTCATTGCTCGTCGTTTGACAGCTAAGGGACCCATTTATGGTGGAGTTATTCCTATGCGTGTTGCCGCTTCCTTGGACATTGTTGTTGATCCAAATGATACAATTTTGGCTCCTTAGAGGCTTGATCTTGCTGCCATGAAGGCGCACCATTTTGTCACTAATGTCTCTACCTTTGAGAACTTGGTCTATAAAATGTTGTTTATTGACGGGAAAGAGAGAGATCCCTCTCCCCCAAACCACTTTGTTCAGTATTTCTCAGGGACCTTTGTCATGCTCCAAGGAGGAGATGGATGAGTTGCTGCGCTCCCTTAACTTCCATGGGCACTATCAGGAAGAAGCGCCCTCATATGACCCCGCGGTACACTACACAGGGGAGGCCTCGAGCTCGTACCAGGACAAGGGAGCCTCCTCGTCATACTACGAAGGTGCACCTACTTGGGCACCATGGGATTGAGCCCCACTTAGGCCAAAAGCCTAAGCTTGGGGAGAGGTATACCGACATCACACTCATCAATATATCATGTTCGGTCGGTTCTTTGTATATCCATTGTTTCGCTTTCTTTTTGTTTCTTGTTACTTCTTTCTCAAAAACACAAAAATACCAAAAATATTTTCGTTGTTTCTCTTGGTTTGTTTCTTTGCTTCTTGTGTAGTTTGCCTTTTTCTTTGTTTGGTTTTGCTTTGTTTGCTTTCATTAAAAAATCGAAAACACCAAAAATATTTGTTGTTCTTCTTTGGTTTTGTGAGTTCTTTGCAGGGTTCAGCCGTCCTCAGTGGATTTTGGTTTCATGTTATTATTCAAGTCACACAAGTGAAGGGCAATAATTAAGATTAATACAACTTGAGGTGTGCTAAGAGGCTGGTAACGAACTCTATTTGTTTCATTTTTGTACATATACTCATCATTGTGAGCACGCTTAGTCTGTTCATGGTAAGGAGTGTGTTACTGATGGATGCTCAGTAGTTCTTGCTTGTTTATGACTAGCTCCATCTTGCTAATAGTTTGTAGCATGTCATATGAATGTTTGCTTGCATTGTTTTATTCATATTTTGGTATCATATTGTGGTATCCTCCTCTGACTGTTCATGTGAATCGACTTGGCACATGCTTATGCATGGATATGACTAATCAATAGTCAGTAAGCCTTGATGATTTATTTTGCCTTAGAGTTCTTGTATCACTTTCATGCCATAATTAGCCCTGTTCTATTGCAAGCATGATTATGACAGTTATTGCTCTCTCGTTTGTTGCTCACTTTCTTTTGCTAGCTGATACGCCCAATTTGCATCACCATTCTATATCATAATTTACCTCTATTCATTGATATTTGTCTTATTATGAAGTATTACTTATGGATTTTCATCTTTTTATGCATGTTGGATGATTCTTGGAGGATGAACTGCCGGAGTCTGGATTCTGATGGAAAAGAAGGCGTTTTGGTGCAATTTCGCGAAAATCAGAAAAATACCAGAAAAATATGGAAACATATTATTTTACCAGAAGACGAAGGAAGCCAGAAGGAGGAGCGAAGAGGGGCCACAGGGGGCCCACACCCTCCTAGACACGGGCCCACCTGACCCCGTGCCTAGGGCAGGTGTGGCCCACCTGCTCGGCCTCCGACTCTCGCCCTTCGCCTATATCTTCCCTACGGAACCCTAAGTCTCGGGGAGCGACCACAGATAGATTTCCGCCGCCTCTGGGGGCCGAAAACACCGAGAGAGAAAGATCTCTCCGGTAGACAGATTTCTGGCAGGAAATTCCTTCCTAGAGAGGGGAGATCGTCGCCATCAACACCATCATCAAGCTAGGCTTCATTAGGATCATCATCATCATCCACACCATCATCTCCACCAGCACCATCATCACCACTCCGTCCCGTTGTAACAATTGTGTTGGATATTGCTTTAGTTCTTAGGAGAAACTTTCCTAGTGTTAATTACTATTGTAGTTGATGCTTGTGAGTGGAACCATTGGATTATTGTTTATGTTCAGATTGTTATCCATTATCATATCATCTTTGATCTTGATCCATATGATGTCCTGTGAGTAGTTCGTCTAGTTCTTGAGGACATGAGAGAAGTCATGCTGTTATTAGTGGATTTGTGTTGAGTTATTATTCAATGGTTTAGTATTTAAGTTGTGGTGCTATTCTTCTAGTGGTGTCATGTGAACATCGACTACATGACACTTCACTATTTATGGGCCTAGGGGGATGCATTGTGTATTTGGCTACTAATTGTGGGGTTGCTGGAGTGACAGAAACCTGAATCCCCGTTAGGACACCTTTGCACAAGGGAGCGTAGGGTCTCAGAGTTTAAGGTTATGGTTAGATTTATATCTTAATTACTTTCCTGTAGTTATAGATGTTTGCATGGGGTTTAATCACAAGTATGTATTAGTCCATGTAAGGTCGGTATGTTAGCACATGTTCACCCACGTAACACTTACAACACCAAAGAAGAGTACTCAGGTATTTGAAGCGAAAGCACTTGACAGAATTCCCATGTGTCCTCGAGAACGTTTGGTCCTTATAAGTATTTCTACCGGCTTGTCCTTTGCTAAGAAAGGATTGGACCACTTGCTCCGTTTGTTCGTTACCTTTGTTACTTGCTCTGTTGCGTTGTTAGAAAACCACTAAAAATCCGTTTGCTAAGTATTTACAGAGATTTCCTGCTCCATACCTCGCTCAAAGACCTTACGCTTCCTCATTGGGATCGACACTCCTATTTATCGAAAGTACTACGATACACCCCAGATACTTGTGGGTCATCAAGACTTTTTTCTGGCGCCGTTGTCGGGGAGTGAAGCGCTATTGAAGAGTGGAAATGGTAAGGGAAACTTTTACTGTGAGTATTTCTTTTGTTACTGCTTGTTACTTTGTTTCCAATATGGATAACCCACTTGGTTTTATATTTGGGAAAATGTCGGGGGGAATAACCCCCGGTATGGTCACAAGGGGTAAAACACATCCTATCTTGGCTTACACCGAGTGAAGAAAGAACCAGGCCGAGTAAGTACGGCCAGGTAAGAGGATCGTATGAGGCCGACGTAGAAACTATGTCGGCCCATGTAAGACAAAGATGTTAATCTTGCAGGAACCAACGAGCCGAGTTTCACTACGAGGGGTCGAGTCAGATAGGACCTGTGGAACCTTTCCGAGTGAGGTTCAGTAGGGACCATGGTAAAGCATGGTCAAAAGAGAAGGGCGACGCCGGATGACACAAAAGGAGCCGGGTGATGCCTAAAGCAAGGGCTGACATACAAAGTTACTACATGACGCCAAAGGAACAGGAGGCAATGTACCTGAAGACCGTTAGCTGTCTAGCTTTAAGGACTGGGCCACTGGGCTTAGGGCAAGCCCATGACCCGGCCCACATAGTAGGGACCAAGATCCAAACGGTAACCCTAGAACTCAAAGGGGTGTGACCTAGCTAGCAATGCCTATATAAGGAGGGGCATAGCTGCAGAAGAGGAGGTTGGACCAAGTAGGGAACTGGAGTACAAAACACTAGTTCATACAGCTCAAGGAGCACTTGTAAACCTCTAGAATCAATAAAACTCCTAAGTGTGGAGAGTTCATATTGTTCTTCGTGCATGGCTAGACCGTGCACTCCCTCCCCGGTGACCACAAGCACCCATTCGCCCCCCAACTTAAGCCTACCCATGGCATCTACCGTGCCACCACCACGACAGTTGGCGCCCACCGTGGGGCAGAAGCAGGTGCTTGATGGAGTCTTCATCCGAACGGGCAACATCATCGCCAAGACCGGCGAGCGCGTCTACTCCGGATTCATCCAGAGGTTTGGAGCGCTCAACTTTGTCAGCGACAACGCGGGATGATTTGGGACCAATCCGTTCCCTATGGGTGGTCGCTTTATCAAGTTCGGCGAGCACCAGGTCTATGTCGCCGTGCGCGTGGAGCACGCGTATCCGGAGCGCGTCGTTCTGGCTCGGAATCCACCTGCGGTTCCTGTCGCAGGAAAGCTGCATCAGCTCGTCTCTGTTGAGGTAATGATGACATCTCCTAACCCAGCAGCACCTCCTATAGCTCCTGTAGTGAATGCGGATCCTAAGGGAGGAAATCAAGTGGAAGCGCCAAGGGCTGTAAGAACAACAAAGGCACCGCTAGAAAAGCCAGAAAACATAGCAAGAAGTAAGAGAGCTAAAGAGCTGCAAGACGCGATAGACAAGTTGGCAGAGCCAGTAGCACAAGCAACTGACCCGGCACGCGTGCAGGCCGAGTTGGAGGAAGCCAGGATAAAGGTTCTAGAGAAAGCAAAGGAGTTAGCATTGTTACAACAAGATGTGGATATCACAATCCGAGAACTGAACTCGGCAAATCGAGTCAAGGGCACGAAGACCCGGCTTGATGCAAAAAGTATAAGAGGAAGGAACCTCAATGAGGAGCTGGCAGATGCGACGTCAAAGTTGACACTAGAAAACAACAATGAAACAACCATGCAGCCGACATACAATACAACAACAGCTAACCTGTGAGCCGCAGAAGCAGCAATGGCAGAGCTACCCCATTTGACGGGTGAAGCGATGAAAAGACAACAAGAGCGAGTCAATGAACTGGTAAGAGCAGCTAGCATGCTGAATGAGGCATATTACAGGGCGAATCCGGGTATAGCAGGGAGATCACAGTTGGTACACTCGACAACTCCTGTCCCTGCAAGATCAGTGGGTCATACAGCATCCTCACCTGGAGCGGCGCCAAGACAGAGAAAAGAAAAGAGTGTGGATTCAGGGAGGAACAAGAAAATGATCACTTATGACCCGACAATGGCTCAGGGAAACCCAGCGCATGCACAGGGAACGAGAAGGAATAACGCCCAGGGAAATGAGAACCAGGAAAATGCAAGCCGAGAAAGGCAAGTAGGACAAAGGAATGATAATGGAGGGCAAAATTTTGCGCCTCAACCTAGGCGTGGAGCTCACTCGATAGGAGGAGCAAATCCAGCACCGAATAATGCTCCAGCTCAGCCCGAAAGAAGACAACAAAGTGCGGGAAAAGCAGCACAACAACATGCTGACCCGAACGCAAACAGGTACAATGATGGTTACTCAGCGATTGTAAATGATAGGTATGAGTTGCCGGATCACGCATATCAAGCGATGGGAGCTAGACTCGGAGGAAGGAACCTTCATCCGGATGATGCAAGGCTGAAGCTTGACCGAATAAAGATGGCAGAGCTGGTCGAGTCACAAGGTCCACAGGGTACACCGTGCTTTGGCCCAAGGATCATGAAGGAGCCACTTGTACCAAATTTCCAGCTAGCCAGAGGAACAAAAACTTACGATGGAAGCACAAAGCCAGAATACTAGCTCATAGATTATGGAACTGCTGTGAAAATCGCACAGGGAAATCTGAGATGGGCAGTATGATATGTACCGCAGATGTTAGAAGGACCAACTGTTAGGGATATGCTATATGGGTATCCTCATAGCATATCACCTATTCGGATAACCCGGGTGGCCCATAGTTGGTAGCATGGCCTGTGGCCTGCTGGGCAGCCCAGTTAGACGGATCCAGAAGGGAGGCCCATGTCGGATAAAGGAAGGCTACAGTGGAGTCACCAGCGTACCCGGAGCCTTGGAGTACAAGACACACAAGACTAGTAATAGACGGTGTAGGACTCTATAACCTGTTCGGATAGGACTTTTCCCTATAACCCTAGGACCTAGCGACTATATAAGTCGGGCCTATGGGAGCCTTTAGGGCACGATCATAGACAACTTCAGACAACCTCGCACAGCGAACCAATCTCTGTAACTCGGAGTATTGCCCTTATAGTGATTTATAGCAGGAGTAGGATTCCGCCACCGTCGTGGGATTTGAACCTGGGTAAGCTGTGTTACCTCGTACCCGTCAACCGTCCGCCTTCCCCCACGTCTCTAAACACGCACTGTGAGGACCCCTCCATGGCGTACTCGTCGGCAATACCACGACAGTTGGCGCCCACCATGGGGCAGGAGGCGCTTCAGGCTCTTCAGCGGGCGAGGACCAAGATCTTTGCGGGAATCGGCAAAACCGTAGCCATCGGTCGTGTTCTCTTCTCCGGCAACGTTCTGATCGTCCCTCCTGACGAGTTCTGGATCCCGGTGAAGACGAACCCTACGTGGTGTTCGATCGTTCCTATCAGAGACATCCACCTCTTCATCGGCGAAACCGACTCGGGCGCTAGTCCCCTGGGAGTCGGGGGAGCATCAAGGCCCGCACGAACCGCCTACGGGAAGGACACATTCGCGGAAGGATCGATGTCGGATCTCTCTTTGGAGTTTGCCGGCAAAGATCGGAAAAATTCAAGGCCCGCACGGACCGCCTACGGACAGGACATGTTCGTAGAAGGATCGATGTCAGGTCTCTCTTTGGAGTTTGCCAGCAAAGATCGGAAAACCCCAAGGCCTGCACGGACCACCTACGGGCAGGATACATTCGCGGAAGGATCAAAGTCGGATCTCTCTTTGGAGTTTGCCGGCAAAGATCGAAAAAATTTAAGGCCCACCCAAACCGCCCCTGTGCAGGATATAAAGGTGGAAGATCACTACAAATCCTCCGGCTTCGCCCGTGCGTCTGGAAAGCAAAGATCCAAGTTCGTCAGCATGGTTACCATCTTCGATCTGGCGTGCTTCATTCAGAGAGGAGGCGAAAACCCCCACGATTACCTGGCCAGGTGGATCCGTATACGAGCCAATCTAGCCCACTACCCCAATGATAACGCTTTGTATCACTTCGTGGAAGGACTGGACCGTGGCACGCTTCTCCAGCATTCTTTAAGACGGCAGCAAGCAACAGGATGCCTTACCCTCGAGCAGATGGTGAGCACCGTCAACAACTACGCGGAGACTGACGCGGAAGCCTAGAAAGCACTCGCACTCATCGACGGAGAACCTCCGATTCAGCCACCACCACCACCATCTCCGGCCGCCATCGCCGCAGCGGCACCACCACCTCCAGTCATCGTCGCTGCCATTGCACCTCCACTGCCCGTCATCGAGGAAGTCCTAACATCCTCCGACTCTGTCATTGACGTGCTTTATGCTGATTTCAGTGTAGATTCAGTGGAGATAGATTTCAGTCCAGAAGAGCTAGACTCCGCTATGCAGGAGATGGAGGAGGAGTACTCGCGCGACGAGCAAGCCAACAACGCCGTCGCGTCTCGAGGGGTGTTCGTCACCATTGGGATGGCGATGGAAGAAGATCAGCCCAGACGAGCTCCGCCTACAGCGTTGGAAAAGGGGAAGGGGCCACTTATTGCTGCTGACGACGATCACGCAAAAGTCATGCCCCCTCCGCATAACCTAGTGCAGCAGCCGCATGAACTCGGTACCGGCCCGAGTAACAACAACACCGCAAACTTGCCTCCTCTAGCATCCACGTCTACAGCAGCCCAAGTTACTCCAGCTGATAGAGTAATGTACGGCAATCTCCTCGCCGAGCCACTGACCGTTGCTCATATCCAGAACATGACCTAGCTTGACGAGAAGCGCCAGCAGCTACTGGAGGAAGCGCATGCCATCGTGGAGCAAGGCGCCAAGCTAGATCGAGATCTGGTCAACGCACAGAAGTCTATAGAGAAAGCTAGAGCAATGGAAGCCGAGTACAAGACTTTACTGCAGCCGCAGAAGGCTAAGAAAGCTCCGGCTCACGTCATCAACGATCCTGGTGTACGGCGCAACCTAGGAAGGGCTCCCTCGAATCCGACACAAGCCAAGCCATACATTGACAGTGAAGGCAAGCAGGTGATGCCCACCCCACTCCTTAACCTCGCCATAGCCAAGACCCTTCTAGAGCAGGATAGATCGCCCGAAGCAGTGGAACAAGTCTACGACCTAGTGGCCAAGGCGGTGAAGCAGCAGGAAAAGGCCACCTCTCAGAGGCTCGAGTCCGACCCAGCGCTTTACCGGTCTAGTCAGTACAAACCGCCAAGGGATAGATCTCCTCTTGATGTCGGGTCCCAGACGGGTTCATCAGAACGAAGACGGAGGGACGCACGCAAAAGGAAGGATGCCATCCCTATATCCTTCGACCACGGAGAAAAGGCCCGACCTCGTCGCCCGTCGCCACCGCCCCGATCTCCCCGACATCGCGAAGATTACAAGGCTCACCATCGTACGGATATGTCGCCACCAAAGCAGTGTGGCATCGTCATCCGCGACAACACGGAGCATACCCGTCATGACGAAGAGCGCAACCAAGGGCACAGGAGCAAGTCACACCACGACCCTCCATGTCCGACAAGCAACCGTGACAGGCGTGAGGCATCGCAGGAGGGTAACAGCAAGAAGGCTAACCCACCGCCACCTCCGCCTCTGTCACCACCAAGCATTCACCATGGCGGAGGAGGCCCGCGTCGTTCACGCAGCCCATCCCCTGTTGACAAGAAGAAAACGAACCCGGAGCCGTACGATGCACGTTCACGGATCGACAAGATCCACGAGGCCCGGGAAGGACCATACCTGGGACCACGTTGCTTTGGACCTGCGATACCGTCCGCAACTTACCCCAAAGGTTTCCGAATTGACAAGACCATCAAGCCCTATGACGGCACCGCCAAGCCAGCCACATGGTTGTAGGACTACGACAACACGGTGGAGATTGCTGGAGGCAACCCCAACGTCGCCGTCAAGTACCTCCCGTTAATGTTGGCAGGCACGTCCCGTCAATGGATCGACGACTTGCTGGACAAATCTATCTACAACTGTTTGGACATGCAAGAAACATTCACCAAGAACTTTGAGGGTACATACAAGCGTACTTGCACCGTGGGCGATCTACAGCGGTGCGTGCAAGAGAAAGACGAGACATCTCGCGCCTAGCTCTCTCACTGGTTGGACATGAAGAATTCCTGCGCAGGAGTGCACGCTCAGAGCGCCATGGCCGCCTTCATCGACGGGTTGGAAAGGGGCACGTTGCTCCGGCATAAACTGAAGCGCTTGCAGGACAATCACCAGCTTGACTTGAACCAGATGATTCAGTTGGCTAGTGAGTTCGCAGCTGCCGACGACGATGCTCGCGGCTCCTTGCCGGCAACAGCTGTTCCAACTCAAGCTTGGAGGAACAGCAGTACAAAGCGGAAAACTGCTCCAGAAGAAAAGCAATCTACCGACATGGTCGCTATGACTTTTGCAGGACGAGGTGAAGGCGGACAACGTGGCCGAGGAAGGGGAGCTGGTCGTGGGCAGCAATGAGGAAATGAAACCACCTCGGCGCCGCTCCGCGTTCCCCAAACCTACGAGGAGTACCATGATATGCCGTGCCTCGTACACCTTGATGCTAACGGTAAGGCCACCCATACCAATCGACATTGCAAGTTCGTCAACGACCTCAAGGAAAACCCGGAGTCCGGCTACAAGCAAAGTCGGAAGAACAGACCACGAGGCAAGGGCAAGGGGAAGAAGAAGGAGGAGGAGTCCAAGGATTCAAGTGACATGGATGAAGACATTGACCCCAAGAACGCCGACAAGGGCGATGACAAGGGCAATAACCCCTTCCCAAAGAAGGCTCCAGTCTACCACACTTTCCTTGGCACCCCCACTGTCCGACAACAGAAGACCTCGCTGAGGATCCTGATGACCACTCTCCCCCCAGTTCCCCAGTACCTGCGCTGGTCGGAAGTTCCAATAACTTGGGACAGGACGGACCACCCAGACCTTATACCTACGGATTACCAGTATGCCATGATCATCAACCCCTTGATTGACGGCGTGGAGTTCACCAAGTGTATGGTGGATAGTGGAAGAAGCATCAACATCATGTACGTGGATACACTGTAGAAGATGAACTTGACAGAGGCAAACCTAAGGCGGACCAACACCATCTTCCACGGCGTAGTTCCTGGTCGGGAGGCTCGGTCCCTTGGGTGCATTACACTTTAGGTTGGCTTTGGCGATGTTAACAATTACCGCCAAGAGCGCATGACCTTCGAGGTGGTCCCCTTCAAGAGCGTGTACCACGTCATATTTGGCCGCGACATATTGCACACGTTCATGGCCAAGCCATGCTTCATCTACAACAAACTCAAGATACCTGGACCAAACTGTGTCATCACCGTATCCAGAAGCTTTACCAAGGCAAGGGACTGCGAGATCAATGAAGCAGCCATTGCAGAGGCTGTCCTCTACAACAAAGAACTCAAAGAGATCCAGAGCAAGGTCGATGACTCAGAGATGCACGCGTCGAAGAAGCAGATCTCCGACTCCGCTCCTGCGTTCAAGGCCGCCATCGAGACCAAGCCTATGGAACTTGTGGTAGGCGATGCCTCCAAGACCACCGCCATTGGTACGAACCTGGATCCCAAATAGGAAAGCACGCTCGTCGAGTTCCTCCGTGAGAATAGGGACATCTTTGTCTGGCAACCTGCCGACATGAAAGGTGTACCTAGGGAACTTTCCGAGCACAGCTTAAACATTAATCCAAAATGCAAACCAGTGAAACAACATCTACGACGCTTTGGAGATGAGAAGAGACGCGCCATTGCCAAAGAGATAGCTAGATTACTTAAGGCTAGATTTATCCGAGAAGTCCTTCACACCCGATGGGTGGACAATCCTGTACTTGTCCCCAAAAAGGGAACCAATGAATTAAGAATGTGCGTTGATTACACCGGCTTGAACAAAGCATGTCCCAAAGATCCGTTTGCTTTGCCTCGCATTGACCAAGTCATTGACTCGACGGCTGGCTCGGAGCTTTTGTGTTTTCTCGATGCATACTCAGGATACCACCAGATCAAGATGAGGAAGTCGGACCAATTGGACACTTCGTTCACTACCCCGTACGACATGTTTTGCTATGTTACGATGCCCTTTGGGCTGAAAAACGTGGGTGCTACGTACCAGCGGACAATGCAACGTTGCCTCCACGTTCAAATTGGGCGGAACGTTCACGCCTATGTGGACGATATCGCGGTGATGTCTAAAAAGTCAAACGACTTAATCTCCGACTTAAAAGAAATCTTTGATAATCTCCGGAAATACAACATGATGCTTAACCCTAAGAAGTGCGTCTTCGGGATTCCAGTCGGATAATTGTTGGGTTTCATCGTTTTCCAACGCGGAATCGAGGTCAACCCGGAGAAAATCAAGGCCATATTAAACATAAACCGTCCGACATGCCTAAAGGACATCCAACGACTAACAGGTTGTGTTGCAGGAGTTAGTCGGTTCGTCAGCCGACTTGGAGAGAAGGCTCTGCCGTTGTACAAGTTGCTGAAGAAGGCGTACAAATTCACATGGACAGACGAAGCAGATGCAACATTGAAGCAGCTCAAGGAGATTCTTTCCTCAGCGCCCATCCTCGCAGCACCCGAGCCTGGAGAGCCCCTGTTAATTTACATGGTGGCAACCAACCGGGTAATTAGCATCGTCGTTGTGGTAGACCGGAAGGAACCAGGCTATGAGCACGGAGTTCAACGACCAGTTTACTATGTGAGCGAGGTCTTGACGGAGTCCAAGCAGTGTTACCCGCACTACCAAAAGATAGCTTATGGAGTATTCCTTGCTTCCCAGAAGCTGAGGCATTACTTTCAGGAGCACCCAATCACAGTGGTGAGCAAGACTCCACTGTCCGACATTATCAACAATAGCGACGCTACGGGAAGGGTCGCAAAGTGGGGCATCGAGCTTGTCGCCTTCGAGATCACCTACAAGAGACGCGACGCTATCAAGTCACAAGCCTTGGCGGATTTTGTTGCAGATTGGACGGAGATGCCAGATGCTACTCCGTTGCCGGAAACAGAGTAATGGGTGATGCACTTTGATGGATCAAAGCCGCTCAATGGCTCGGGGGCTGGTGTATTGCTACAATCACCATCATGAGACAAGCTACACTACGTTCTGCAGATCCACTTCGAGGCTACAAATAACATGGCGGAGTATGAAGCACTCATTCACGGACTACGTGTAGCCAAGGATATTGGCATCAAGCGCATATTTCGCTGTGGAGATTCCGACTTGGTTGCCCAGCAGTGGTCGGCACTGAATGCGTGGAACCCTATGATGGCGGCATATCGAGACGAAGTGGACGAGATAGCCAAGAGCTTCTTGGGCTACGAAGTCAAGTATGTGCCTAGGGAGCAAAATGAGGCGGCTGATCTTCTGTCTAAACTTGGATCAGGGTGCAAGCAAATTCCGCCAGGAGTTTTCCTAGAGCATCTACGCATACCATCTGTGAAGGGAGCCGACATCGACAACCCGGATAGAGCTGACTTTTTCGTCAACATGGTAACTAAGGTCCCTCCGGCTTGGACAAAACCGTTCATGGAATATCTCGAACACGGAACTTTGCCCGTCTACAAAGTCGAAAGACAGCAAATAGTACGACGAGCAAAGGGTTATACCATAATCAATGGGAAACTCTACAAAAGGAGCACTACTGGTGTATACCTAAAGTGTGTTTCCCAGCTAGAAGGTATGGAAATCCTACGTTAAATCCATCTTGGAGATTGCGGGCATCACGCCGCTCCTCGATCGTTGGTCGCGAAAGCCTAACGGCAAGGATTCGACTAGATGACCGCAAAGGCGGACGCCGACAAGCTGGTTGAAACATGCGTGGGATGCCAGTATTATTCCCGACAACCACATGTTCCTGCTGAAGAACTGCGAAGAATACCAATAACTTGGCCGCTTGCAGTCTAGGGGCTAGACATGGTGGGACAGTTACAGACGGCACCTTGTGGGTTTAAGCATCTTCTTGTAGCAGTTGATAAATTCACTAAATGGATAGAAGCTAAACCCATTATAAAGCTTGATGGGGCAACCGCCCTCAGGTTTGTCCGGGATCTAGTGGTGAGATTTGGTCTCCCACACAGCATTATCACTGACAACGGCAGCAATTTTTCACTCGGAGAAGTGGAGGATTATTGTTGGGAGAAAGGCATCCGACTTGATCTTGCATCTGTGGCACACCCACAATCCAACAGTCAGGTTGAGCGAGCCAATGGATTAATTCTGCAGGGAATCAAGCCACGTCTTGAGGCACCGCTACATAGAGCAGCTGGGGCCTGGGCGGAAGAATTTCCATCTATGTTGTGGAGTTTACGAACTACACCCAACAGATCCACCGGATACACCTCTTACTTCATGGTATATGGAGGAGAAGCCATCCTGCCTTCCGACATCCTTCACGATTCACCAAGAGTTGCCGCCTACGACGAAGATGACGCTGAAGAATTCAGACGCCTAGATGTGGACCTTCTCGAGGAGGAGCGCGTTTTGGCATGCCAAAGATCCGCCATCTACCAGCAGAAGCTACGCAGCTACCATAGTCGCCGCATTCGGCATCGCTCGTTTAAAGAGGGGGATCTGGTGCTCCGACTTAAGCAGAAGAAGTCACACAAACTATCCCCGCCATGGGAAGGACCGTTCATCATAAGCAAGGTGCTACTCAATGGGTCTTACTACCTCATTGATAATCGTGAACTGAAGGATAGACCCAACGAGGATCATAAGCGTAAGCGACGTGACCCGGATGATGACTACCCGGAGCTTGATCGGCCATGGAACATAGCACAGCTACGTCCTTTTTACACTTCGCATTTTTTATCTAATTGTGTACCTCTTATATGATCAATGAAATAAAGCTCTCTGGTTCACTCATATTTATGAGTCTTTTACCTCCTTTAGTGTTCATTTTTGGATCATGTAAAACCTTTATGCACAAGATTTGCAATTTCACTTGTGAAAATTCCGCTTAAGAGCGTTAGCTTAAGTTTTCTGGTCTACACATTCTTTGTCGTTTTTATGTGGATTCTGGAGTAGTGACTTTTGACACTTATTGTCGGCGATTTTGTGCTCAGGTTATTGACGGTGCCATTGGGCATCATCACCTAAGTGCATGGTTCCGACAACGAGTCTTCCGACTCACGAAAAGTCAAGCATAAGAACCAACGTAATGGATAAGCCAGCACTTGCTTAAAAAATATATACATGCTGGAAACTAGTTCTTGAGTAGCAGGCAATAACAACCATTGTTTTCCGCCTTAAAGTTACATACACAAAGTTTTTTCCATATACACACCAAAGGTGAAAGAAATGTTACAAAGTTGTTCCTCACTCCTTTGACGCAGGTGACTTGGAGGCAGCATCATCACTAGCTAGGGAGCCACCCTCGAAGTCGGCGCTGCGGTGGGACTCAGAGGAATCTTGATTGCCGCTGTCGATGATGTTCATAGGCATGAAGACGTCGACGTCCACCAACTCGGCAACTCTGCTGTCATAGCCCGCGAGCGATGACAAGACGGCTTCATGATTAATCTCTTTGCCATCATCGTCTACATCAAGAATGCCAGAGGTCACCGTGTCGATGTCGGCATCCTCATAGTGTGCCTTCACCATCGACAATGCCATACTTGCGCCAGCCCGTGCACATGAAGCTTTCCAGCTCGTGATACGCTCGGGGGCTCAGTGCAGAATCTCTGAGTACTTCACCATAGAGTCTGATGCCTTGATGTTTATCTGGAGGGGCTTGGCGATTTCTTTGGCTTGCGTGATGGCGGTGTTGATGAAGTTGCCGACAAGAACCATGCATTCCTTGGCTGGAGGAGGCGATCGGGTTAAACCCATAGGAGTTGCAAGTTCCGACAAGGAGCGCATGAGTTCAACAATTCAAAGTATCCGGACTACAGAAATCCAAGACGGAGAAAACTTACTGAAGATGCTGGCCTCAGCTTGGCAGAGGATGTCCGCCAAGGATTCTTTCTCTTGTTGGAGGAGCTTATACGCCTCGCTATGGCGTTGATTTTGCTCATCGGCAGCTTGCTTCTGATCTTTTAAGATTGCAATCTCCTCCTTCAAGCAAGTGATTTCCGCGATGGCGGAGTCCTGCAGGGCCTTCATTGAATCCTCATGCATTTTCAGCATGTATTTCCTCTCCTCCTTAAGGATCTTGTTCTCGCTGTCCAGCTGCTGGATGTGCTTGGACTGCTCGACAATGTCCTTGGCCTTGGCAACATGTTCTGCAAAGTCAAAGAAAGCAAAGTACACAGTGACTACTCGGAGAATGTAGGCACAAAACCAAGACGGAATGCGCAAAAAGAAATAGACTCGTGTTTTTGATGATCTGTTCCTTCAAGATGGTAGTTTTACCCTTTTTGGCTTCAAGATCTGCGCGCATATTCTGGTACTTGTCATTGGCCATGCCCCTCCGAGCATTCTCGTTCTGTGGAAAAAAGGACAAAGTTAAAACATTGCTTAGTCTGCTTGGAGCATCTAGCCAGAAATCCTCCACCTAGACGCTTGGGGGCTACAGTGAGAGTTTTTAACCTAGCAACATGTGTATGCTACTCTTAAAGCATCTAGTCGAAATAATTCATTCCATCTAGATGCTTGGGGGCTACAGTTAGAAGTTTTCTAGCTTAGTCACTCTTAGAGCATCTAGACGCAAAAGCCTATGGTTTTCCGTCTACATCCTCGGGGGCTACAGTGGGATACTCATATGAAATGCAAAAGGCAAATAAAACTTACAAGTGTAATGATCTTGAGGTTTGTAGCGCTCTTGGCCAGCAGCTTTCCAAAGGAGATGCTGTTTCCCCGCAAGATGTCTGCTTGTCGGAGGAGCTCCTCAAGAGCGCACGTCGGAGATGTCGGTGCTGCTCCAGGAACCAGAGTTGTGCTACCCGGTGTAAGCGCCGGGTAGACTATCTTTGGGAACTCAAAAGGTTTCTGGGGAGCAAGGGCGCCGCCTTCGGCAGAAGTACCAGCTTCCACCATCGCCTTGCCGCCACCGATGGCATCCTTAGCCGGAGCTTCGGCCATTTGATGGGCGGTACTCTCTTGTGTCGCCTGCTCGCCGACAACAGCAAGCTCGATAGAGGCGCCAGAATCCACTTCCATGGCGGAAGGGCCTGATGCCTCCTTAGCTTATGAGCTTGTCGGGGCAGACGAGGGTTTGACGGCAGGAGTGGTAGGGGCGATGGCGGGGGAGGCATCGCGATGCAGCATGTCCTTAATATTTCGAGAAGCCCCCGATGTTTTGGAGGTCTTCTTGAGGCTGGTCGTGGCTTTCTTCCTGAAACGTGCAAAATGCATAAGTATAGGAGCAAGACAGATGAATAGGCAATGTTGGAGAATGAGAATCTTACACAAGTGCGGGTGCTTTGGCAAAGGGGATCCCGGTAACTCTTCTCTTTTCCGCCTCCAGGGCGGCAGTAGTCTTTTTGGAGGCTCCACCCTCCATCTTCTTCTTCTTGCCTCCGTCAGCAGTGTCAGAGGTGGAGCTCTTCCGCTTCCGCGCCAACGGAGCTTCGTTGTCGGACACGACCGTGACTTCCTTCATCTTTGGATTGTAGATTTGGGCAGCCAGGTTGCCCTCCTCTAGATCGCTAAGCTGTTAAGTGAGAAATCACCGTGTTAGATAAGATGACATTTGCAAGACGATAAACCGAAGTATATGTCGTAGACGAAAAATAAATACTTACCTTTGGGCACTTGCCGTCTATGAACATGTCGTAGGTGATGGTGAAGCCACGCTTCTTATCCTTCACCTTGACGATGTCCTTATGGCGGAGCTTGACGGAGTCGCTCGAGAAGTTGTCCACGGAGATGCGGAGACTATCCCTTCTGTCACTGGTATACTCGTGCATGATCTTCGCACGATGCTGCAGAGGTTGGATTCGCCTGATGAACCAGCACATGGCTAGGTCCAAGCCGGTCAAACCCGTCCCTATGAACCATTCGATCCGCCTTATGGCGCGAGAAGCGTCGAGGTCGGAGGGAAGGGAGGCCTGGGATCTCCATGACGAGGCTTCAGTGGCGGCTCCGTCAACGAAGTCCGGGTACATAACTTGTCGGTTAGCCAGAGGAATGTCTGGGCCGTAAAAGTACGTCCGCTGCCAATTTTTGCAGGACTCGTGGCCGACGATGTCGGGGAACCGCCGGCCAGGTTGAATTTTGAAGCTTATGGTGCCGCAGTTCCTAAGCTCTTCCTTGCTATGTCCGGCTTCACGTTTGACGGTGAAGAAGTACACAAAGAGGTCTAACTAGGCCTTATCCCTAAGTATCCCTCGCAGAGCGCCGCGTATTTCCTAAGCACTAAGATACTATTGGGGGAAAGGTTCTAGGGATGGACCCTATAGTGATTCAAGACGGAGAGGAAGAAGTTGGAGATGGGCAGAGAGACGCCACGTACTAGCTAAGCTTTGAGGTACACCTTTTCTCCGGCTTGGGGAGAAGGTGTCACCTTGCCGGCGCCGCCTGGCCAAAGCAGCCTCCGTCGCAGGAAGGTAGCCTTCGGCGATCATCTCTTGGATATCACGATCTATGATATCCGAGCCACGCCAGTCACCCTTGTGCGAGTCTGGTTCCTCCTCCAACGGCTCCAGCGCCGCTAGATTAAGGTCACCGCTGGTGGACTCGATAACCGCCGATGCGGGGATGACAAGGCTCTCTGGAGGCACGACGATGGAGCTCGCCGGCTTCGCCGCAACTTCGTTCGACTCTGCCATGGAAGGAGAAGCGCTACTACTGGCCATGGAGTGAGGCTGGGTGCGACTGGTGCAGATTGGAAGCTAGGGTTTTTTCCCGAGTTAGGCGCGGAGAGCTCGAAGGGGCGTGCACTGGAGGAATAAGATGATGCGAGGAGAATGAGGTAAAAAGTGGGAAATTCCACCGCGGTTAATATTTATCATCTCCAAGCATCAAGATTCGTGCAGCTTGATCGGATGGTTGCCGCGTAGACGACGTGTTCGCGAACGTGCGTGGAAATTTCGCCACGTCTCCAACCGTCGCCGCCAACGGTTCATATTGCTCGCACGGGAAAATCGGACATGATTGTGTTCTCTGCATGTGTGAGTTACGAGGTGTAGTTGACCTAAGCCTACGTCGTTCTAGCTAACATGGGCAGATGAGCCATCACATTGAAGATTCCGGCATGGACGGATCCAGTCCGGCTACGGAAGAGTACGATGGAAGATTCAACATTTCTCTGACTTACAAGCTGAAGACGAAGAAAGCCTTGCAGGGTTCTTTGGGAGGACTACAAGATATTGCTTGAAGATTTGCCGACATCCAACTAGACGGAACATTCATCTGAAGAGGCAAGACGGCGCAAGATCTCGGAGTTCTCCGGGGGCTACTGTTGGGGATATGCTATATGGGTATCCTCATAGCATGTCACCTATCCGGCTAACCCGGGTGGCCCATAGTTGGTAGCATGGACTGTGGCCTGCTGGGCGGCCTAGTTAGACAGATCCAGAAGGGAGGCCCATGCCGGATAAAGGAAGGATACGGTGGAGTCACCAGCGTACCCGAAGCCTTGGAGTACAAGACACAGAAGACTAGTAATAGACGGTGTAGGACTCTGTAACCTGTCCGGCTAGGACTTTTCCCTGTAACCCTAGGACCTGGCGACTATATAAGTCGGGCCTATTGGAGCCTTTAGGGCACGATCATAAACAACTTCAGACAACCTCGCACAGCTAACCAATCTCTATAACTCGACGTATTGCCCTTATAGTGATTTATAGCAGGAGTAGGATTCCGCCACCGTCGTGGGATGTGAACCAGGGTAAGCTGTGTTACCTCGTACCCGTCAACCGTCCGCCTTCCCCCACGTCTCCAAACACGCACTGTGAGGACCCCTCCATGGCGTACTCATCGGCAATACCACGACACCAGCACGAGTATGGCTAAACAATTTGCCACCTGGAAGCATCAACAGCTGGATCAATTTTTAGGACACTTTTGTGAGCAATTTCACGAGCACATACAAGAGGCAGAATCGCCCACAACATCTAGCAATGTGCAAGCAAAGGCCGAATGAGACAGACAGAGAATTCCTCACAAGATGGTGCATAATGCGCAACTCTTGCGAAGGGGTAATCGAATCGCAGGCAATCGCTTAGTTTGCTCAAGGATGTAGACATGAAAGTGTGTTGTGGAAAAGGTTATAGAGGGATATGACGGCAAGCTTGGCAAAAACAATAAGGATTGCTGACTCGTATGCGTTAGGAGATCTGACTCAGCCACTGCTCATGTCAGCAGATGGGATGACTGAGACTTAGATCTATGATGCTGCTGGGTCGCAAAGACACCAGGAAAGATCCGAATACAGAAGCAGAAGAAGATATGAAAGGCCAGACTACAGATATGGTTCGATTCAGGTTGTGGCCGTGAGTCAGGATCATCCACATACTGGAAGTATCCAACATCAAAGGACAAATGGACAACAATAGTGAATACCAAAGAATGATGGCAAAAAGCCATATGAACAAAGGAACCCGTATCAGGACCGACAGAAGTATACCTATGAGATGATGCTGGACCAGCCGTGTAAATTTCACACGCCTAGTCCGAGTAAGCCAGCAAATCACACAAGACAATGCACTTGGTTTCAGAAAGGAGATAGAGTGGATTCGCCGAGTAAGCAGCTACCACCACCTCCCCCTCCACCACTCACAGGAGGAAATGCTCAAGCTGTGGGAGCTGATAATAGATATGAAAACAGGTAGCCGAGGTATCATAATAAAGAAAGAAGGGAAGCTGTGCACCAGGTGCATAATCCAAGAGGTGATGATGCTCATATCGTCCAAGAAACTAGAAATGAGTACGGAGAACATCACCAGAGCTATGTCGTCTTTGTCATAGAGCCGAATGACAAAAAGAGCCAGCAGAGACGAATGATGGAAGTGAATGCCACACTACCGACAATTCCTAAGTACATGCACTGGTCTGAACAGGAAATAACTTAGAGCATAAAGGATCACCCCAAGATCATGCCAACCCCAAGAGGTTATGCTCTAGTCTTAGATCCAACTTTCATGGGACTTGATATCAATGTGAAGTTTTCCAAGGTACTGATCGATGATGGCAGTAGCATCAACATCATGTACAAGGATATCATGCTCAAGTTAGGCATTACCATGAACATGCTGGAGCCGACTAAGACAACTTTCCATGGCATCGTGTCGGGATTGTCCTGTGATACCATTGACAAGATCTGGGTCGACGTCTTATTCGACAACAAAGAGAATTGTCGCACTGAAGCCATAGAGTTCGAGGTGGTCGACTTGGTTAGCTCGTATCATGCGTTACTCGGCAGGCCAGCTATGGAGAAGTTTATGGCTACTCCTCACATTGCTTACTTGAAGATGAAGCTGCCAGGTCCATGTGGGGTGATCATAGTTGAAGGAGATTACAAAAGGTCCATTGCATGTGCCTCAGCCGGAACTTCACTGGCCGAGTCACTGGTCATAGCATAGGAAAAGCATCAAATGTTGGAGGTGGCAGCATTGGCCAAAGTAGCACAAATGTCCATGTCGGCACTCACTAATCCGCATGGCAATGTGTCATTCCAAGCCACCAAAGAGACCAAGAAAATACAAGTGGATGAGACTTTCCCAGAGCGCACAGTTACCATTGGGGCTGGGCTAACTGACAAATTGGAAAGCGAGCTCACCAGCGTCCTCTATGAGAATCGGGATATCTTTGCATGGTCCACATAGGATTTGCAAGGAGTCCCGAGGGAGCTGGTTGAGCACTCTCTTCATGTAAGGCCAGATGCCAAACCGGTGAAGCAACCCCTCCGCCCCTTTGCCTAAGATAGGAGGAAAGTGATAGCTACCGAGATAGCCAGGCTCTTAGCCACTGGATTCATCATGGAAGTGCTGCACCCGGATTGGTTATCAAATCCAGTCTTGGTTGAAAAGAAAAAGGATGACCCGAACATGGGAGTGGTGTGGCGCATGTGTATTGATTACACGAACCTCAATAAGGCGTGTCTAAAAGATCCATTCCCCCTGCCACGGATCGATCAAGTCATAGATTCTACTGCCGGGTGTGAGTTGTTGTCATTTGTATATGCGTACTCTAGATTCCATCAGATGCCACTGAATCCGAATGATCAAATAAAAACAGCCTTTATCACCCCGTATGGGGCTTATTGCTATCGTACCATGCCATTCGGATTAAGAAATGCATGTGCAACATATAGAAGATGCATGCAAAAATGCTTGCAAGATCAATTGGACAAAAATGTTCAAGTGTACGCCGATGATGTGGTAATAAAAACCAAGCAAAGTCATACTCTAATTGAGGACTTGCGTCAAACATTCGCAAACTTAAGAAGATTCCGGATGAAGCTTAACTCGGAAAAATGACATTTGGTGTCCCGGCTGGCAAGTTACTCGGATTTCTTATATCCAGCCGAGGAATTGAGGCTAACCCGACAAAGATCAGGGCCATTGAAAGAATGGAATTGCCAAAAACCCTCAACGATGTCCAGAAGTTCACAATATGCCTGGCCTCGTTGAGTAGATTTATCAGTCGGCTAGGTGAAAAAGCTCTACCACTATATCAACTGATGAAAAATCAGCCAAATTCACATGGACACAGCAAGCAGATAGTGCTTTCCATGAACTCAATAAAATGTTGGCAACAACACCAATATTAGCATCACCACTATCCAAAATCCAATGCTGCTCTATGTCGCCGCAACCAACAGGGTTGTAAGTGCAGTAATAGTAGTGGAACGTGAAGAAGAGGGCAAATCATTCCAAAGGCCAGTTTATTACTTGAGCAAAGTGCTCTCTATATCAAAGCAAAATTACCCTCATTACCAGAAAATGACATATGGGGTATATATGGCAGCAAAAAACTGAAGCACTATTTCCAAGAACACCCAATACGGGTCATATGTGAGGCGCTTATCTTAGATATATTGGGCAGCAAAGATGCCAGTGGCCGAGTCGCAAAATGGGCCATAGAGCTAGCACCATATACTCCATAGTATGATTGGCGAGATGCAATTAAATCTCAAGCCGTATAAGATTTCTTCGTGGATTGGATGGAGATGCAATATGAACTACCTCTCCCAGATCCGAATTATTGGAAGATGCATTTTGACGGATCCAAGACGAAAATGGGTTTGTGCGCCGGGATAGTGCTCACATCGCCAAAGAGGGATCAGCTCAAGTATGTGTTACAGATCCATTTTGCTGCTTCCAACAACGTTGCCGAGTACGAAGCACTTGTCCACGGCATCAAAGTGGCCAAAGAGATTGGCATCAAAAGGATCATGTGTTTTGGTGATTTGGATTTGGTGATTCAGCAAGTGTCTAGACATTGGGACGCATTGGACGCAAACATGGCACTATATCGTTTCCATGTGCAACAAATTTCGGGATACTTTGACGGGTGTGAATTCCATCACGTACCAAGAGCAGAAAATGAGGCAGCGGATGTACTATCCAAGTTAGGCTCATCTCGGCAAGCAATACCACCAGGAATAGCATTGGAACATCTCAGGAAACCATCGATCAAGCCCTCGCCAGAGTCTGAGTCAATATTCATCCCGGTAATACAAGAGTCAGACGTTGTGCCAATGGACATTGACTCAGGGGAAGGTTCGAGTCACTCGGGGACTAATCCGCTCACCTCAGGGGTTGTCGAATCACGCTCGAGGACTCCTCAGGTCATGTTAGCAGAACATATGTCGGCTGAGCCAATGGAAATTGATGGACAAACAGATCTGGCACCACTGATACCAACATGGTTGCAGCTAGTATTCAACTATTTAAAGGATGGAACTTTGCCAGATGATGAGATATTAGCAAGGCAAACAGAAAGAAGGGCAAAAGCATACACCATAATCAACAAGGAGCTGTACAAGAGAAGTGTGACGAGTGTACTACAGTGTTGCATTAGTTCATAGAAAGGCCAAGCAATTTTATTGGATATTCACCAAGGAGAATGTGGGCACCATGCATCATCAAGGGCATTGGTGGCCAAGGCGTTCCGACATGGATTTTATTGGCCAAGTGCACTGGCAGAGGCACAAGAGTTAGTCGGAAAATGCAACGGTTGCCAGCATTATGCATCCAAGTCACACTTACCAGCGTCTGAATTAAAAACTATACCAATCACTTGGCCATTCACAGTATGGTGCCTGAATATGGTAGGACCATTCAAGCCAGCAAGGGGAGGCATGACTAATATATTGGTAATGATTGATAAGTTCACCAAATGGATAGAAGTGAAGCCCATCAAGAAATTGGACGGAAAAACAGCGGTCACATTCCTAAGGGACATAATCCTGAGATATGGTTACCCACACAGTGTAATCACAGATAATGTCACAAATTTTGCCGAAGGAGCTTTTGCTCGATTCTGCGGAAAAAACCGAATAAGACTCGACATAGCATCAGTCTCTCATCTAGAATCAAATGGACAAGTTGAACGAGCTAATGGCTTAGTTCTATCCGGGATAAAACCCTGTTTGATGGAACCACTACAAAGATCACCTGGCTTTTGGATAGAGGAACTACCCTTAGTGCTATGGAGTCTAAGGACAACCCCGAATCGATCAACAGGCTATACACCATTCTTCCTTGTGTATGGGGCAGAAGCAGTTTTGCCTGCCGACATAGAGTATGACTCGCCAAGAGTAAGGCAATACTCGGAAACCGAGGTAAAAGAGGCCCGAGAAGATGGAGTTGACTTACTCGAAGAAGCAAGGGAACTGGCATTATCTAGATCCGCTATATATTAGCAAAACCTCTGACGCTACCATAGCTGGAAAGTTAAACCTCGTGTTTTTCGAGAAGGGGATATGGTGCCGAGACTAGTGCAGCGCACAGCTGGAATGCATAAGTTATCACCCCCATGGGAAGGTCCATTCATTGTAATCAAAGCATTGCACAATGATTCATATTATCTCATAGATGCTCGTAAAGCACAAAAGAACAAAGAGGACAGAGCAGGTGATGAGACTAAAAGACCATGGAATGTGGCACTACTTCGCCCCTTCTACACTTAGGAGAAGTAGTGCATGTATCACTCGAACTCTCATACGTCTGACGCTTGTGCTGGCTATGTGCTGATAATAAAATGGTATGACTCGAAAAACTGACTCGGGGACTGCCCCTTAGGTTTATCCTTTCAATTATTTTATGTCGGCTGGCGTAACACCTGAATCTTATCTCGGAATAAGTAGTGTTTACTCGCAAAAAGTCAACTCTTTGACTATGCTATTGTTCGAAAACACGGCTTCATGGCAAGCAAGAGGAAAGGATGCATGACGAGTAAACATGAACGCCGGATAAGTACAAGGAGAAACATGAGTTGACCCTATGCTTTTTGCCTAACCCACTGTAGGTTATCTCACATTGTGTGTTGAGTGATCCTTGGCCAAGTGATCTAATTCTCATACCCGCTAACTAGATCCTTAGTACTTTGAGACTCTAATGTTGAATGCCAAAAAAGGTAGACAAGATCCAAAGTCAAGGAAAGTTGAAACGGTAAAATGAGACTCGGGGATTTCCCTTGGATGATTCACACTCAAAAATATAACAAGATGTTTAAGCCTTATCAAAAAGCACACAACTAAGCATAAGTGCAATATATGTTACATTTGTACCCGACAATACCGGGGATCTCATCAAAGTTCAAGTATTTTTCCTATTCATTCTAAGAAGCAGCAGGGCTCGGAGGAGCAGTCTTGGAGACGGGAGCATCGCTTGGAGCATCTGCCGAGTCAGGGGCATCAGTCGCCGAATCTTCGGGGTCATCCGACTCGGTGGCCTCGCTGTCAGCACCCTCCTCATCAGCAACTTCAATAAGTGGTTTGCCGATGTCGAGGAAGCTAGGCCCGTCGCACCAAGCATGCACCATAGTATACTCGATCATGGTGTAGGCTCGCTCCTGGCGTATCTTGATCAACTCAGGATCATTCAGCCATTTCCCGTCCCCCCTTATGCATGCAAGCATATCAAGATTGATGTCCTCGTACCATGATAGCATGAAGGAAAGGGCCTTGTCCGCTGCAGCTCGGTCGGCCTACTCACGCCACTGATCCAGCCTGTTCTCGGTGAGAAGCAGCCTTTCAGCAAGGGTCTCGATGAGTGTGGGTGCGTCTTCATCCAGCCAGAGCATGCAGAACGCATGAATCGCTGATTTGAGCAAGTCCACACCACATGACTTGAGGGTCTTGATGCGCTCCAACAATGCTTTGAGATGCTCGTCGTTGGTCACCTCGCCATCAGCTAGAGCACCAGACTCGGCTCTCACTTTCTTCATGGCCCGGATGGCGAACATATTGGCCTCGAGAAAATTCTCTGCAAGCAAAAGAGAATATTAGCAAAGTAACAAAGAGGATGACAAAGTCAAGAACAGAAAGCACAGTGCAAAAAAGGGTAAGAACTCACTACTGAGAAAAGAGTTGATGGCGCCGAGTTTTCTTTGCCAAGCCTTGGCCTTGGCTTGGAGCGCGTCGAGATCCATGTTAGCCGACTCAACCGCCGACTCGGCCTCCTTGAGAAGCTCCCTGGTCTTCTCGGCGCTGGCGGCATGCTGGCCGTCTTTCTCGGCAAGCTCCTCCTTCAGCCCTTTCACCTCGGCTTGATGCTTCTGCTCCATGTCAGCCATCAGCTTTTTCAGCCGGATCACCTCGTCTTGCTTCTTCTAGAGTTCGGCTTGGTGCTTCTCTGCTTATTCGAAACAGATTACTTGTCAGCAGCAAGAGAATGGCATAAACACAAAACAACACAACGATGGTTAAGGACTTACTCTCTGTCTCGCTGATCTGCGAGTGGAGCGCATTGATGGTGGACTGGTCAGAAGCTGTGGGAAACAACGAGAAAAGGAGTAAGACAATGAAGCCAGGAAAGATACACAGGATAAAGATATGGAGAGTAAGAAAGTTACCTTGGCCTTGAGTCTCGACTTGCAGCTTCTGATGAGCAAGTTCGAGCTTGCGATGCTCCAGGAGGAGAGATTGATGCACTTTGGTGCGCTCATTGTGCGTAAGCTGCACAAAGGAAAAAGAAAGCGAATAAATGGAGAAGTCAAGCTCACCGCCGGATAAAGAATGACTCCTATCTTAGAGCTTACAGCGAATAAGTTCCTTACTCGGTAGTAACCTCGGGGACTAGGTGATATGTACAACAAAAATACTCAATAACGCAAAAGAGTAAGAAGGTTATTTACCTTGTTCACTTCATCCGCGCAAGCCATCAAGGCAATGGCCTACTGGGTCATGTAGGAAACGGCCTTGGGGCCTAGATTCATCTTCTTGCCAGCGCGGGTGCTAATCTCTTGCTCGCCAGCTGTGTTCCACGCCACAGCATAAGGCTCAGCGGCGCCAAGGCCATTCCTGCTGAGCGTCCGAGTGAGAACTTGCCCTTTCTTCAGGGTAGTTCGCACATTGGCATGGGTTGCAGTGGCACTGGTGTGAAGGGTAACAGCTTTAGAGCCGTTACCCCACCCAGCAGCCGCAGACCCGCTCGGTTTACCCGTTGGGACGAGCGTTGTTGCTAGAGCCGTGAGCCGGATATGAGGGGCGGTGCGTGGAGCACAGACCAAGGTTGTCTGTTTGGAGGAGGTGGTCTTGCCGGATGAAGTGCGAGCCGGACCAGGAGCAGCAGGCCGGGTCTGGTTCTTTGACAGAAGAGGAGAGTGAGCAGGTTTATTTGGAGATGAAACGGGAGCTGACTGACTGGGCTCAGCAGTATTGCTGGCACCAAGATCAGGAAGTTGTTCATGAACACCAGCTTGTGGGCTGGTGCCAGAGGAACTGGTGGCGAAGGTCTTATCGACGCCAGCGTTGCCGGCACCAAGATCAGGAAGTTGTTCCTGAGATGTGGCAGATGTGCTGGGCCGAGTCTTCTCCGCCGGGTGTGCCACCAGGTATGACTGACATTGAGAAGCATGAGCCTCAACAGTGGGAGCCTCGACTCGGATGGAGCTTTGCACTGTAGAGTCAGCTGGAGAAGACACAGGCCTTAGCGGCGAGGCAATGCTAGGAGCAGCCTGGTTGGCCGACAAAGGCGTAGCGCTGAAAAAACAACAAGACACTCATAAGAAAACAATAGCAACGCAAAAGAAGGAAAAATGTAATGTAAGCAGACCACAAAAGCTTACCCGGTGACAACCGGATCGCGCGGTGGGCGACGAGTGACTAGGCGTCCACCTGCCTTGCGAGTCTCCGCCAGCGTGGTCGCAGTAGCAGAGGCCTTGCGCTTCTTTGCCGGCTGAGCATTGCAGGATGCCCCCAGTCGCTTATTCGGCTTGGCGACAGGGAGTTTGCCGACTCCGCCCACAGCGAGAGGTGGGGTGTCATGTACCTGGCCAGCTGCATAAGTAAATGACAGGCTTACTCGAATAAGTTAGAGGGCTAAGGTCACAAGGCAAGTACCTCCAAAATCTTACAATCATCATCGTCATCGTCGTCAGACCAATCTTGTAAGGGGTTTCGAGATTGACTCTTACCCGGAGTTGAAGCAGCAGCCGCATGTGGAATGGGCATGAAGCCCTCTAGGTCATACTCGACTTTATCATAGTCGGAGAAATCCTCATTGTAAGAGCTAGGAGGGAAAGTACTATCATCAACCTGGTGAACAAGATTCTGCGAAAGACAAACAGAATAAGCACCGAAAACTAAACAAAAAATAGCAAAACAAGCTAAAACTGATTCAGCAGCGGAGGGAGATTCGGAAACTTACCCAGGGGACAGGCCTGACCCGGCTAAATAGAGGGCAGCTCCAAGCCCAATCATCCGCCAAGTTCAGTTTGAAGATTGAGCTTACTTGGCAGGCCACATAATCGTGGGAAAGCTTGTTCGTGGAGTGCCGAGTGGGGTCATGGGTGCCGCTCATGAAGCACATATTGTGGCTCCTGGCTTGGATAGGGCTTACCCGGCGTGAGATGAAGGTGCACATGAGGTCCGTGTCGGCAAGATGAAAGTTCTCATCCGGCGACAGCAACCTATCCAAGATCACATTGGCCTCATTCACCACAGCGTCTTGGTCGCGCGGGTCAAGCTGCCAGAATTTCTTGCTGGGGACCTCGTCCGAGGAAGGGGGAGCTTGATGTAGTCGGCGGTCCCACTGTTTTTGACATAGAAGAAAGTCCTATGCCATTTATTGCAAGAATCGAGGCCAGTAACCCGAGGAAAGATGGAGTCTCTCCTGGGTGTGATGCTAGCGGCACCGCACCGGGTCGGCTTTTTCTCGGCTCGGGGAGCGCCAGGCTGAGGAACAACTTGCACCCTAAAACTAAATATTTGGCCCACAGAAGAACTGTAGGCCAAATGCCAAAATAGGCCTCGCAAGCGGAAATGAAGCAGGAAAGGGAGCCAATCGCATTGGCAGGCAAATGATGGGTCTGGAGATGGAAGGTGGAAAGAAAGGAAGAAAAGAAACTGCTCACTGGCAGAGCAAAACCTCACTCAAAATGAGAGAGGAAAACCACCCTTTCATTTGCATCGGTGATGGGGATATGCCTACCGGGGTATACCCAGCAGGACATTTCCGACTGACCCAGAAACTGGCGAGTGGGCCTGCAGGACGGCGACTGGATCAAGGCCTGGTGTAGATCCAAGCGACTGGAAGCTGAAGGCCCAGGCGAGTAGATAGGCCTAGTAGGATTAGGTTAAACAAGAACCGAAGCCTTAACTGAATTGGTTGAGATATGTAAACCCTAGGGGAGGTGAGCCTATATAAACCTCCCTGCGGGGCGTGTAGAGATACGTTCCATCATACACCCAAGCGACTCGCTGCCTAGCCGCCGAGCTCGCCCATTGTACCACCTTCATAATACAATCTAGCAGGAGTAGGTCTTTACCCTCCGGGGGGGCGAACCTGGGTAAAACCCTGTCTCCGCCTCATCTCACCGCAGATGGCTGGCCGCCTTGCCTTGTTCTACTACTGCCGATTGCAGATTCGGCGTGACCATTCCCACGATAGTGGCGCCCACCGTGGGGCCTGGCCGGTGTTCTGCGGCGAGATCCAATCTGCCCATCAATGAGACGGTCACCACCGGCCGCATGATAGCGATCGGCGAGATGCTCCAAATCTTGCCGAGCAGCTACGTCCCGGCGGCGCGACCCGTCACGCACAGCGTGATCCTGCCGGTCGGCACGATCAGCCTCTTCGTCGGCCTCACCGACGTCATCGTCTCGGAGGACTCGGCTCGCATCCGCGAGTCGCCGCCACGCGATCGGCTCTCTGAGAGCCAGATCCGCACGATCCATCGCCGCCCGAGTACAACTCGCCCACAAAGAACGTGGCCGAAAACTCAGCGCCGCAGAAGACGCCCTCAACGACGACGCCGACTGGCGACCAGCGCCACTCGCGGATCCATCACCAGGGCTTCACCCGCGGGCTCCATCACCCAGGTGTCCAACGTGGGAGACTTCGAGGACCCCTCCATCCTCGGGATCTTCGACTTTGACTCCGGGTCGGAAAACTCCGCCGACCTCCGCGACGGCACCGGTCGCCACGCCGCGACCTACATGGCGACCGGCACCGAGCCGCCGGAGGACCCCTTCTCCACCCCAATCCCTCCTAACGCCACGGCGACGGAGGTCGAGGAACTCCGCCTGAAACTGGCAGAGGCAGTGCGCAAGGAGCAAGCCGAGCGCGAAAAATTTCGCGTCGAGCAGGTGGCGGCAGAGCTTTCGCGCTACCACCAGCAGCGTATCAGGTCGCGCATGAACCCCACCGTTTAGGGGCGCGCCCTGAACTTCGACGACGAAAACGACCCGGCCAGCGGGTCGGGCTTGATTCTGCGAGAAAGCGCCACCAGAGGAAGCGCCCGCCCCGCCAGGTCGACGATGATGGCGCCCACCTCCACCCAACCGCACACCCCCTGTGACCAGCGGATAGTAGTCTCCTCACGGGAGCGAGACGCAAATAGCCTCCCACTGTTCTCCACCCCGATGGACAACCTCGTGGCATGCCGAGCAGCAGCCGACAACATCACGGCCACCGGCGACGGCGCCCTACAGATCCAGTACGTCAGGGCCCTGCTCGCAAAGGCCGTCGAGCAGCAAAACGCGGGCGCCGACTTGCCGGTCGAGTATACTCACGTTCTTCGGGAAGCAGAGCGGCCTCAAGCGGCCGCCCAATGGCGGCAAACACCCTCAACTGCCCGCCACCAGAGCCACTGCAGCTCCAACACCGACCCGCGAACGCGGCACTCTCCACCAACGACCCCAGGCCAGCGACCAACTTCGTCGCCGCCAACGGTCAACCCATCGACGCCCGCACCCACATCATCAACAACCAAAGCTGGCGCGCACGCCAGCCCGACGACCTGCGACACACCCTAACCAATCGCCGCGACGGCGAGCCCATGGGGTCGCTCAGTCGACTCGGCCCCAAGTGCTTCGGACCAATGATCCGAGGCGAGAAGTACCCGCCAAACTTCAAAGCGCCAAAGGAGATAGAAAAGTACAACCCCTCGTACGACCCCGCCGTCTGGCTCGATACATACCTCATGGCAATGGGGATCGCAGGCCACACTGACCTGCTAGCCGCCCGCTACCTCCCCCTGATGATGGAGGGGACGTGCAGGCAGTGGATCAACACCCTCCCCCAGGATAGTATCGACTCCTGGGAGGAGATGCGCGACGCCTTCGTCAGGCACTTCGAGTGCTCCTACACCCGCGCCACCACCATCGAGGACTTGGAGCGATGCGTCCAGGGACCCATGAGTCGACCAGAATCGGGTCCAACGGTGGCAGGAACTCTGGTACAACGCGGTCGGCATCCACCCGGACACCACGATCCATTGCTTCAAGACCTCATGCCGCTACGAGCCGCTGGTCGCCAAGCTCAAGCGACATTCTCGCACACTCGACAACATACCGGACCTCCTCGATATCGCCAAACGGTACGTGGAGGAAGATCCAAACCAGGAAACCGACGACGAGTCAAAAGTCGCCGCCGAAGCGGCAGCGACAAGACGACGGTTCGACCTACGCTATAGCAACACTCGCCTCACCGGCAAGCGCCGCAGTGACGGGCGAGTCAACTTCGTCGCCAACGCCGGGCACGCACAACGCGAGCCCAAGAGCTTCCGCCGTGACGGAGGACAACGCCGCGACGGCGGCAACTACAAGGCCAAGCCAAGGTTCGACCCCGCGGCCCTCCTTAACCAACCTTGTGTGTTTCATAGCAGGGAAGCCCGCAACGCACACAACCGCCGACTGCCACACCCTCAGGGAAATCGAGAAGGCACGGAGAGCACAAGAGGACCCCGACAACGACCCGCCAAACGGCGGAAAGTTCGGCAAAGTGGCTGGCTCGCTCCATAACTTCACAGGCTTCAACACGAAGCGCGAGAAGAAGGTCATCGCCTGTGCCGTCGCTGTCAACGCGGTGGCTCAGGTGGACGTTCCCCAGTTCCTCAACTGGTCGGAGCAGCCCATCACCTGGAGCCGCCAGGACCACTCGCCGCGCATCGAGTACCCAGGCCGAGTCGCCCTCGTGGTCAAGCCAAAGGTGGGTGACTATCGCCCCAAGACATTGATGGACGGCGGCAGCTCCATCAACATCCTGTACCTGGACACCTTCAGGCGGCTGCGGCTCCCGCAGTCGATGATCGAGACAACCCACACCACGTTCCACGGCATCGTCCCCGGTCGGAAGGCGTACCCGATCGGCAAGGTCACGCTGCTACCACCTTCGCACGCCAGCAAACTTCCGCACCAGCGGATCGTCTTCGAGCTGGTGCCCTTCGACGATCCCTACCATCGCGTCTGGGCGCCAGGCGTTCGCCAAGTTCATGGCAGCGCCACACTACGCGTACAACGCGATGAAGCTCCCTGGGCCGTGCGGCGTCATCACCATCAACGGCGACCCCGACATGGCCGCCGAGTGCGAGGCCAAAGGAGCCGAACTCGCCGATGCCGTTATCGCGGCAGAAACCAATCACGCCGATGAGCTCGCCAAGTACGCGAGCGGGGTCAACAACGACGACCCCACCATACTCAAGAAGCCCAACTCGGAGGGCGCAAACACCTCAACCTTCGAGGCAACGACGCACACCCGCACCGTCGAGCTGGTCCCAGGCGACTCCAGCCAGACGGTGACGATCGGGACGGGCATGAGCCCAGCCTAGGAAGGCGCGCTCATCGAGTTCCTCCGTGAGAACAGGGACATCTTTGCATGGAAGCCCTCTGACATGCCTGGTGTCCCTAGGGAGCTCGCTGAGCACAAGCTAAACGCCGACCCCAAAGTGCGACCCGTCAAGCAGTCGCTGCGGCCCTTCAATGAAGAGCGCCGCCGAGCCATCGCTGAGGAGGTGCAGCGTCTACTCGCTGCAGGCTTCATCCGGCCAATCAAGTACTCCAAGTGGTTGGCAAACCCAGTCCTGGTTGAGAAGAAGAACGGGACCTGGAGGATGTGTATCGACTACACAAACTTAAACAGCGCCTGCCCGAAGGAGTAGTTCGTCCTCCCGCGGATCGACCAAATAATTGACTCCACCACGGGCTCAGAGTCGCTATGCTTCCTCGACGCCTACTCTAGATACAACCAGATCAAAATGGCTATTGAGGACGAGGAGAAGACGGCGTTCATCACGCCATTCGGAGCCTTCTGCTACATCGCCATGACCTTTGGCCTCAAGAACGCCGGTGCGACCTACCAGCGGTGCATGCAGGAGTGCCTCGCGAGCCAAATTGGCCGCAACATCCACGTCTATATCGACGACGTGGTCGTAAAATCCGCTCGCCAGGGTGATCTCCTCGCCGACCTGGCGGAAACGTTCGCCAACTTGCGAAAATACAAGATAAAGCTTAACCCAGGCAAATGCACCTTCGGTGTACCAGCAGGGCAACTACTGGGTTACGTCGTCTCCAAGCGCGGGATCGAGGCGAACCCCACCAAGATCGACACGATCGCCCGACTCGGCAAACCCGAGTGCCTCCGCGACGTCCAGAAGCTGGCCGGGCGAGTAGCGGCTCTCAGTCGCTTCATCCCCCGCCTGGGCGAAAAGGCGATGCCCCTATACCGTCTGATGCGCAAGAACCCCACCTTCCAGTGGGACAAGGAGGCGGACGACCGCGACCTCAAGAAGGTGCTACTTCGACCGCTACTTCGCGCCCGCCGACAAAGAACCCATGTTGGTCTACGTCGCGGCTTCCGAGCGAATCGTCAGCACAGTCATGGTCGTCGAACGGCCGGAGGAAGGAAAGGAGCGCCCAGTACAGCGACCGGTGTACTACATCAGCGAGGTCCTCACCGAGTCGCGCCAGCGATACCCGCAGTACCAGAAACTGGTATATGCGGTCTTCAGAGCGCAGCGGCGCCTGCCGCACTACTTCCAGGAGCACCCGATCACGGTCGTCTCCTCAGCACCGTTGCAGGACATCATCCGCAATAGTGAGGCGACCGGGCGAGTCGCTAAGTGGGCCGTCGAGATCGGTGTCCACAATATCAAGTACGAGCCACGAAAAGCGATCAAGTCGCAAGCTCGAGCGGACTTCATCGCCGACTGGGAGGAGGCCCAGCAGCCAGAGAAGCTGTCATACCTCCATTACTGGAGCCTGCACTTCGACGGCTCCAAGAACGCAGACGGCGCAGGAGCAGGGATCGTGTTGACTTCCCCGAAGGGCGACAAGCTCCGCTACGTCCTCTGCCTCGACTTCACACCCTGCACCAACAACATGGCCGAGTACGAGGCCTTACTCCACAGCATGCGAGCTGCCAGGGAGATGAATGTCAACTGCCTACGCTGCTACGGAGACTCCGACCTCGTCATTGGCAAGTCGGCGGCACCGCGACGCCGTCTCCCCCACCATGGCGGCTTACCGCCAAGCAGTGGACAAGCTGGGCGGACACTTCGCAGGCTACTCCGTCGAGTGGATCGACAGGCGGAAGAACGAGGAGGCCGACGCACTCTCTCGCATTGGGTCGGCTCGACTCGCACCACCCGCCGGTGTCTTCCTCGACACGATCACCAAACCATCAGTCTCTCCCTCGAGGGAGATCGACATCGGAGTCCCGTTACAACCGGAGGCAGCCCTGGTCGCACTCGTCAACGAGCCAGACGACTGGACCAAGCCCTACGTCGCCTACCTGGAGACCGGCACCTTGCCGGCAGACGAGACGGACGCTCGGATGATCGCACGCCGATGCAAGTCCTACACCATTATAGACGGCGAGCTCCACAAGCGCAGCGTCACCGGCGTATTCCAACGCTGCGTCCAACCCGCCGAAGGACGCAAGATCCTCCACGACATCCACTCCGGCGACTGCGGCCACCATGCCGGCGCCCACTCTCTGGTCGCCAAGGCTATGCGTCATGGTTTCTACTGGCCTACCGCACATGTCGATGCCGTCGACATTGTCCAGCGGTGCGCCGGGTGCCAGAAGTACGCCAACCAGACGCACGTGCCGAGCTCAGCGCTCAAAACAATCCCCATCACCTGGCCATTCGCCGTATGGGGCATGGACATGGTAGGCCCCTTCAAGAAGGCTCCCTCCGGCTACACCCACCTCCTGGTCGCGGTTGACAAATTCACAAAGTGGGTGGAGGCCAAGCCAGTCCGGAAGTGCGACGGGAAGACCGCCACCAAATTCCTACGCGAGCTCATATATCGCTACGGGTTCCCAAACAGCATCATCACGGACAACGGCACCAACTTCGCCAAAGGAGCCATGGCCGAATTCTGCGAACAGCACCACATCCGGCTCGACCTCGCGTCGGTTGCGCACCCGGAATCCAACGGCCAGGCGGAACGGGCCAATCAAAGCATCCTCCACGGCCTGAAGCCGCGACTCCAAGTACCACTCGAGCGCACCGCCGGGTGTTGGGTCGAGGAGCTGCCCTCCGTCATCTGGGGGATCCGCACCTCGGTCAACAGGTCGACGGGATTCACCCCCTTCTTCATGGTGTACGGCGCCGAGGCAGTCATGCCCACCGACCTCGAGCACGACTCTCCGCGGGTCGTCCACTACACGGAGGCTGCAAACGAACTCGCCCGCCAGGACGGAGTCAATCAACTCGACGAGGCACGTGACCTCGCTCGGTCACGCACCGCCATCTACCAGCAGGGACTCCGCCGCTACCACAGCCGGCGGGTGAAAACTCGCACCTTCCAAGAAGGCGACCTGGTGTTGCGCCTCATCCAGGACAAGAAGGGCATGCACAAGCTCTCCCCTCCGTGGGAGGGACCATTCGCCGTCGGGCGAGTACTCGGCAACGACGCCTACTACCTCATCGATGTCCGCGGGGACGGCGAACTCGACGTCAAGCGACCATGGAATGTAAACCTCCTACGGAAGTTCTACCCCTAGAACCCTATATATGTACTCTCCAGTCGCTATGAAATACAAAAGAATTGGTTACCGCAAATTGCGCCTACTCTCCGTATCTTGTGCCACTCACACTCGTAGTAACAGCGTCAAGCTCACTGCAGAAGTCAACCTTTGGTACAGCGATCGGCGTGGCTAAGTAGTGCGGTGCAAGAGCACTGAGTCACCTCAGGTCTTGCACCGTCCACGAAAACGCCTACCCGGAGCCCCATTGGAGTCGCCCAGCCCGACTGGCTCTACGAGCCAAGATAACTGCCATGATCCTCCCCATCCTCGATATAGCGACTCGAACGGCCAAGTACCACGCTCGGGGACTGACGACCAGTTCCGCACGAGCGGCTCGGGAAAACGCTAAGTATGAGAGCATGTCCAGGACTCGCCACGCGACTGACCCAACGGGCCAGGCTGGAGTGACGCGCCAGAACCAACGCGCCAAGTCCTCACCCACCCTCGAGTCGCGCCTAGAACAACCAAGTACCACGCTCGGGGACTCGGCCACCCGACCCTGTTCGCGCAAGGGAAAACGGTGAAGTACAGAGCGTTCAAGGGAGTCGTCCTGCGACTGGCTCTTCGAGTCCGGGTGAGTAGACCACAATAATAAAACATTCAAAAACCACAAACAAATCACACACGAGGTAAACCCCACAAAAGGGCGGACGCGCTCGGGGACTCGTTCAAACCTCAATCACAAAACACATGTCAAATCCCAAAACAGACACGATGTCTCATTCAATAGCATGTAGCATTGTCTCAAATTACAAAATATGCCTAAACGGCAGACCTGCTACTAATGCCCAGGGCAAACTATCCTATTCTGCAGGCTTCGACGACGACTCGCCAGCACCCCGGCGATTGCGGATGAATGGCGTGTACGGGTTTGATGGGTACGTCGTCAGTTCACCCTCCATCACCGCGCGGAAGGGCTGCTCGACCTTGAAGTCCCGATGCTGCGGCTCGGGGTCGTTGGGCGCAATGACCGTCTCCTGGTACGGAAGGAGGTCGCCCATTGCCCAGACACGCTCGGAGTACATCGTGGCGCGGTCCGTCAACTTGAGCACCTCGGACAGCTCCACTGCGCCAGTCGACGACGGGTAGCCACTCGTCACGTCGTCGATGTCGAAATCCTCCGGGAAGTGAGCAAGTCCAAGGCTAAGCGCCGTCGCTGCTCCGCTCCGAAACGCCGATCGCGTCATGAACTCAACGACCGAGGGTGCCTTCTCCAAGTACTTCCACACCTCGACGAGGTCGCTCGGATTTACTTCCGTGGGAGATATCTCCTGGAGGTAGGCTCGGATGCACGTCGCCGACAACGTCGCCGAGTCAACGAGCGTGGACACACACTGCCGCACGTCGAACGAGCTCACCTTTTCCGCGCTATCAAGGATGCGACCTGCGAATGGAAGATAACAATGAGTACATCGGGCACCACAACAGGACACATGTTATTGGCAGAGGCAGATACACTCACCAATCAAGGGGCGGGAGAGATCCGTGATGAAGCATTGAAGCGAAGTATAGTCGTCCTGAAGCCCAGCAACAAGGGCGTCAGACACTTTACGATCCTCTGCGGCGGCGGTAATAGCGGCCTTGGCTCGCCCATCCGCCGAGTTCGCTTCCTCCTTCGCCTCCCTCAGCTCGCGCTCGAGTTCGGCGATCCGCTTCTCAGCCGAGCTCAGTGTTGATTGAGCCACCGCCAACTCACCCGCTAGGACAAGCCCCTGGCGAGCTTCCTCCGCCTTCGCGGCAACCGCCTGAAGCCCCTTGTTCGCCTCCTGGACGGTGGCCAGTTCCTTTTCCGCGCGGCGCTTCGCTGCCAATCGGTCAGCTGATTCACGTTGCAGACCCTGCACATCATTCAAACAGTTAATCAAAGCACATCCTAAGTGCCCACCCGCTGAAATTCAGCGAGTGCGCACTCGGGGACTGGCAATCAAAAACTCCTAAGTGCCCACCCGCTGAAATTCAGCGAGTGCGCACTCGGGGACTGGCAATCAAAAAAAAACTCCTAAGTGCCCACCCGCTGAAATTCAGCGAGTGCACACTCGGGGACTGGCAATCAAAAAAAAACTCCTAAGTGCCCACCTGCTGAAATTCAGCGAGTGCGTACTCGGGGACTGGACGCGAAAAATAACAACTATACACTAAAAGAATCAGATCGTTGCAACACACCGACCTGATCCTCGGGAACTGGACATACCTGGATGGCTGCGCCAAGCATGCCATGAAGTTGTATCGCGTCCACGGACGCGAGGAGAGCAGGCGTGTGCCCACAATGCTGCTCGACTTCTGTATCAGCGACCCCAGGTGTATGGCTCGAGGGCGAAGTCCCACTCGCTGTGGCCGCTTTGGCCATGAAGCGCGGGAATGTCGCGATGGAGGCACCCGCACCAAAGGAGGTCGGCTCGGCCGCTCCAGGCAAGGAAGCGTCCTCCTTCGTGGATGCGGCCGCCTCTGGTGCAGGTTCGGTCAGCGCGACCGCCGTGTCGTCAGAGATCGTGACGACATCGTCGCCCTTGGCCTTTTTGCCACCATCCGCAGGGACGACGACCTCGTCCGCCTTCCTCTTACGGGAAGGATCCTCCTCGCTGACGACGGATGGCACCTTAGCCACGGTCGGGTGGCCCATCTTATTCACTCCGGTCCTGTAAATCAATCACGTAAGCAAGATAATTCAAACTGTTATGGAAGACAAAGGTAGGTGAGCAAACTCACTTGGCGACTGGAATGAAGTGCAGCCCCGTGCGGAGGCCGGCCGGCTTCTCCAGTTCAGGGCCCAGTCGGCGGCTGAGCCCCATCTCCAGGACGTCGCGTGCCCAAGACACGGATGGATTCTTCGTCGTCGAGGCCACAACGGGAGCCTCTAGGACATCTTCGGTAGGAGCTTCCCTGCGAGGCGAAGCATCCTGGTAGGCCGGGGCGAATGGCGGGGGCATCGAAGCCAGTGGCACCTCGACAATGGCCGTGTCCAGCGCGACTGCCGTCGGTGGCGCCTTGTCTTTGGCCGGGCTGGGGGCGTCGGAACTGCTTGCCGAGTGCAGTGGCGAGGCCGGCCTCATCGGCTTTGTCTTCTTCTTCGGAGGGGCCTTCGCCTCCTTCTCTTTCTTCTTCTTCTTCTTCTTCGACGGAGTAGCCTGGCGGCACGAGGTGGTCTCCGGAAGTTCTTCATCATCATCATGACGCTCGAGGCTTTTGCTCGCCTCAAGCTCGCGTTGATGTTGCCCGCGGGTCTTGCGGACCAGCGGGGCGACCTCCTCCTCGGACTCGTCGTCGCTGTTGCTCTCGTCGCTCCCAGCGTCGCCCTTGGCGGGAGGCGACTCGCCCATGTCCTGGACGGACGAGCTTGAGTTCTCATCGTCCGAAGGCGGGAGCCACCCTTCCACTACTTGGAATAGCTGCAATGAAGGCAAGATGAAATTAGAATGACCGCGACTGCAAAAAACTGCGACTGCGAATGATGCGAGGTGATTACCGTTGGGGCTGGACGCTTTGCGGTGTAGGGGGGCGACCCCAGCCTGTGCGTCCAGGTACACCGCCTGGGTGATCTTCTTCAGTGCTGCGGTGTAGTCCTCGAGCTTCCACTCGGCTAGGCTGGACTTCGTTGAGTCCTCCCGGCCCATGTATTGGTACATGTAGTGGTCGCGCCGAGCCAGAGGGACGAGCCGCCGCCCGAGCCAGCAGTTATATAGGTTGATCGTTTGGAGGCCCTTCTTCTTCAAACTGCGGATGGTTTGGAGCATTTCGTCCACGTCCATCCGCTGGTCGCTGGGGAGCTTGCCGACTTGAAGACGGCGCGGCTCGGACCGATTGGTGGAGTACCGTGGGATCGCCGTCTCGCCCTCCGGGGTCGCCTCGGCAACATAGAACCACGACTTCTTCCAGTCGCTCGCTGCCTTGGCAGGCAACATCAAGTCGAAGAATGAAGCCTTCGACTTCAGCTGGAAGGTTAGGCCGCCCGCGGCAAGCATTGGGCCGCCCGCTTCCTCGCGGCTGATCCGTCCGTGGAACAGATCTTGCCACAGATGGAAGTAGGGCCGGCAGCCCAAGTAGCACTCGCAGAACGCCACGAAGATGGCGAGCTGCTCGATGCTGTGAGGACCCAGGTCTGACGGCTGGATCCCGTAGTAGGCGCAGAAGCGCCGAAAGAACAAGGACGTAGGGAATCCTAGCCCCTGTTCCAGGTGGCTGGTGAAGCAGATGAATTCCCCCTCGCGCGGGTTCGGGGTCACATCTCCGGCCGCGAGGATGCACCAATAGCCGGCGCGCAGGATCCCGGCCTCCTCGAAGGACGCCAGCTGCGCCCTCGTACACTTAGATCTACCCCAAGGCTCGGTGGAGAGGGCCATGGCGGAAGGATTTGTGGGGGGTCGGAAGATTTCGGGTCGGCTGGATCAATCTTGAAGGAAGACGAGAGTGCGTGCAATCGGAGAAAATGGCGAGAAGGTGGTTCTCTGATCGCCTGCCATTCCCCTTATATAGCAGTTGTTACCCGCCAAATCCGGAGGCCGTTACTACGCGGTGATTACGCCAAAAGTTACCGTTGGATAACCCCAACGGCTAGTTTGACCATTCCTAACGGTCCAACTTCAGCCACTCGGCTCGCCGACCCGATCACTATGACAGTGTTTCGCCAAACTCGACTCGCCAAAGCTGCGATCAGGATGACTAATTTTCCCCTTTATACAGGAGCCCGCCGACGATTCGGATGTCTGCTCAAGCCCGTATACTCGACGCGGCCACCCACGCCCAATCGACGATGGCCTCGGGGACTCTTGATGGGGATATGCCTACCGGGTATACCCAGCAGGCTTCCGATCGACCTAAACCGGCAAGTGGGCCTGCAAGACGGCGACTGGATCAAGGCCTGGTGTAGATCCAAGCGAATGGAAGCTAAAGGCCCAGGCGAGTAGATAGGCCCAGTCGGATTAGGTTAAACAAGAACCGAAGCCTTAACTGATTCGGTTGAGATATGTAAACCCTAGGGGAGGTGAGCCTCCGGGGGGGCGAACCTGGGTAAAACCCTGTGTCTCCGCCCTTATCTCGCACCGCAGATGGCTGGCCGCCCTTGCCCCTCGTTCTACTACTCGCTGCCGATTGCAGCATCTACCGTGACCATTCCCACGACAATCGGGTTTGGGGAGATCTCACCGGCGAGAAGACGACAGTCAACCTGGAGCGGGATGCGCCTGGTGGAGCGAAGCCATTCGAGCTCCTCGGTGGAGACCTCCGAACCCTCCCAGCCGCCGCACTCGCCGGCGGGAACCTCCTGTTCTTTATCCCCTTCAGCGCTATCCCGTGCATCCATGATCCTCCTGGACTCAATCTCCTCCGCCTTTGGAAGAGGTTTGGAAGAACAAGGACCCGTAGTAGAATGAGAAGAGGAAAATGGCAATCGCAAGGCAAGAACAGAAGGCAAGAAGAACTGCAGAGGAGGAAGTTAGATTTTGGAGGAGCAAGGAAGAAGAAGAGGAAATGGGGAAACTGAACGGGCGAGGGAAGTTATAATCCCCTCACCCCTACTTAAGGGAAGTAAAAACCCCAATCGTGGGATCTTCCTGCGCCGTGCGGCCAGCGTGTGGACGTGTATCCGGCCAAGTGAGCCAATCAGCGGGCGCCACGTGACAACAATACACGAAAAATCCCCTACCACGTCACGAAAGGAAGGACAAGGGGCGCATACCGATGGGACTGCCACCGTGAAGGGGAATAACTGCGCAGTCATCACTGTGCAGCCAGAGCTTCGAACAAAATTTGAGGCAAGTTACCATGAAGCACGCCAAAAATGACTCGGAATTGGCCAAAATGACTCGGCACGAGGCGAGGACGAGCCAAAAAGTCAAAGAACAGACCTAGAAACTGTCAGATAGACCCGGAAAGAGGCAGGATTGCGCCAAACAGTGCGCCTTAAGCAATTAATAAAGACAAAAGGAGAAGTTCCAATTACATTAAAGGAACCTGGAGACGCCTAACAGCTAGAACTGCTAGACCTCACCAGCTTCGGGGACTAATGTCGGGGGGGGATAACCCCCAATAGGGTCACAAGGGGTAAAACACAGCCCAGCTTGGCTTACGCCGAGTGAAGAAAGAACCAGGGCGAGTAAGTACGGCCGGGTAAGAGGATCGTATGAGGCCGACGTAGAAACTATGTCGGCCCATGTAAGACAAAGATGTTAATCTTGCAGGAACCAACGAGCCGAGTTTCACGAGAAGGGGACGAGTCAGATAGGACCTGTGGCACCTTTCTGAGTGAGGTTCAGGAGGGACCATGGTAAAGCATGGTCAAAAGAGAAGGGCGACGCCGGATGACACAAAAGGAGCCGGGTGACGCCTAAAGCAAGGGCTGACGTACAAAGTTACTGCATGACGCCAAAAGGAACATGAGGCAATGTACCTGAAGACCGTTAGTTGTCTAGCTTTAAGGACTAGGCCACTAGGCTTAGGGCAAGCCCATGACCCGGCCCACATAGTAGGGACCAAGATCCAAACAGTAACCCTAGAACCCAAAGGGGTGTGACCTAGCTAGCAATGCCTATATAAGGAGGGGCATAGCTGCAGAAGAGGAGGTTGGACCAAGTAGGGAACTGGAGTACAAAACACTAGTTCATACAACTCAAGGAGCACTTGTAAACCTCTAGCATCAATAAAACTCCTAAGTGTGGAGAGTTCATCTTGTTCTTCGTGCATGGCTAGACCGTTCACTCCCTCCCCGGTGACCACAAGCACCCATTTGGCCCCCAACTTAAGCTTACCCATGGCATCTGCCGTGCCACCACCACGACAGAAAACTACTACCCCTGCTATGGTAGTAGATGAACCACCTCCTGTTGAGATAGATCCTTTTAAGCTACAAGTATTGTTAATCGTGTTATGAATAATTATTATTTTGGGGATGGAACTGTCCATCCTGGTGATCACTTGCTTTTTATCCATGAATTATGCGGGTTGTTTAAGTGTGCAGGTATCACAACTGAACATGTGAAGAAGAAGTTACTCTCCATATCCTTGAAAGGGAGAGCTGAAGAATGGTATAAGCTGCTGAAGAATGGACAATCCATGGAATGGGAGGAGATGGCATCTCTCTTTTACTCTAAATTTTATCCTCCAAGTGAAATTCATAAGTGAAAGGACTATATTTTCCCATGCTATTTTGGTGATGATGACAATCCCACTTGTGGTTTAACCGTGTACTTGAGTTTCAGGAAAAATGCTTTTGATGATTCCTATGGATTATGTGGATGCTCTCTTTAGGATCTCGTGAATATGACGGCCTTTAGTTTTTATAGTTTCTCTCTTTTTATTGCTTTAGGTCGCCGTACTATCAAGAGGGGGTCCATCTTGGAAGGCTGTGGGAAATCACTTGTTCTTGCACAAACCCCATGGTTGCTCTTGCCACACCCCAAACCACCGAGCTTCCTCCTACCGTTACCGTGACCGCCCCTGAGATGAATCCCGCGCCATCACCACTCACTGTGGACTTGGTTTTGTTGCTCAAACATCTACCAAGGTTCCAAGTGAGAACACCGAGGAGCCCGATAACTCAACTTCCAAAGAGGAAAATGGAGGAAAGGACTACTCAGTGGTACCCCCACCGCCAAAGTACACTCCGGATCCACCCATTCCCATGCCACACATCATTCCTCAAGGAGCACCACCTATGCTAGATACTTCAAATTTTGCCAATTGGCAATATCTAATGCGCTCACATATTTCCAGCTCTTCTATTGAGTTAATGATGATTGTGGAGGATGGGTTCTCTCCATATGACCCAAAGAAGTTGACAAGAGGTGAAGTGGTGGACAAGCAACTCAATGCCACATCTTTGGGGATGATTCAAATGGCCTTGACTCCAAAGGACTTTGCTCACATTCGCCAATTCAACACCGCCAAGGAAGCATGGGATCAACTCACCGAGATATTTGTTGGGAATGCAAGCATCCAAAGCTCCAAGTTTGATGAAGTCAACAACGAGTGCGATGGTTTCGCTATGCAAGATGATGAGACTCCCGAAGATATGTATAGGCGGCTCAAGGTCCTTTGTTGCACTATGAGGGATCTTGGGGCCACCTATGTTGATGACAAGTTCATGAAGAGGAAGTTCATTCAAGATCTTCTTCCGTTTTAAGAACAAAAGCTCAACTCTATCAAGGGAAGGACCAACTTTCACCTAATGACCTCCCAAGAAGTCTTGAGTGAAGTGATTGCCATGACCATTGCCAAGAAGAATGCGGAGTCCGCCCATGCTAGGGCCATTGGATCAACCAAAGTGAATCTTGCTTTGAAGGCCAAGGCTATTGAAGTTGATGATGATACATCAAGTGAGTGGTCTCAAGAGGACCTCAAGTGTGCCTTCAACGAACATCTTGCTCTCGCCTCAAGGGCCTTTTGGAACAAGTCCGGGCTCAAGTCAAGGTCAAGGGACAACTCAAGGTTCAACTCACCCAACAAGTCTCCCAAGGGAAGGTCATGCTACAATTGCAACGACAAGAGTCACTTTGTGGCCAAGTGTCCCTTTGAGAACCATGAAGACAATGGTGGTCGTCTCATTCGCAAGATTAAGTCAAGGCCCCTCATCCTTTGAACAAGAACTACGCTGTCAAGAATGTCGCCAACAAGGAAAGAGCTATTGTGATCCCGAAGAATACATTTCGGGCAAGGATGAAGATGATGATGATGAAGTCCAAGGTGGTGAGATTGTGGGAGTTTCTGCTATTGCTACCACCTCTACTCCATGATTGTCCCTCTTCGACTCACCTAATGAGAACGTCATCTCCTCCAACCAAAAGTGTCTCATGGCCAAGGCCACCTAGGTAACATCTAGACCCACTCCTCAACCCATCTCTAGTGAGCCTTCTTCTCTTGATCTTCTTGGTCTAGAGGTGAAGAAACAGATGATTGACATGTGTGAATTTGTTGCTACCTTGGATGAAGAAACTAAAACTTGCTTTGAGTCCTTTCTTGCACAACTTGACAATACTAGGGATGCTTTAGATGAAAAGGAAGAAATTCTTTACTTGTTAAGTAAAAATGAAAGAGATGCCGCCGATGAAATTGCTTCTCTCACTCAAAGCCTTGAGGATGAAAAAAATATGAGAATTAATCTTGAAGAAAGTGTGTATAAACTAGTTGATGACCATAACAACACCATGTGCTCTCTAATTAAAGAATGTGATCATGCTCTTGCTTTGGTTAAGGTGCTTAAGAAAGAAAAGGTTGAGTTTGGGGTTGGTCATGATAGGACTCAAGAAGATCTTGAGAAACTCAAAGAGTAACACAAATCCTTGGAGAGAAAATTCTCAAGTATTTTTGAATCCCATGAATAACTTAAAACTCAACTAACTAGTGAACATGCTAAGTCTTCCGCTATGCAAATTATAGACTTGTCTAGCACTCCTAACCCTTGTTGCAAGCATGAGCATCTCGTTGAGGAGAACAAGGTGTTGAAGGATCAACTTGCCAAGGCTAAGAAGAAGAAGAGGAAGAACAAGAAGAAGAATAAGAACACGGGCATGACTCAAGGACCTTCTCATGGTCCAACCATCTTGCAAAGTGACAACTTTGTCGGAAAGAACAATCCCTCTTATATTCTTTGCAAATCTTATGATGGTCATGTATATGCTAGATATGTTGGAACTTCTTACACGCATGATTATCATTGGGCCATTTGGGTGCCAAAGACTCTTGTTACTAACAAAAGGGGACCCATTGCAAAATGGGTACCTAAAACAAAAGCTTGATTTTATTGTAGGACTATGCTTCCGGTGGTTCAAAATGGGTGCTCGATAGTGGTGCCACAAGTCATATGACCGGAAGCAAGTCTATCATGACGGAGATAAGGCCAAACATTGCCAACACAATGGTCTCCTATGGTGATAAAACAAGTTCTCAGGTTTTGGGTTTTGGCAAAGTGGTGGTAACCCCGGATGTATCCTTGGTCGACGTCATGCTTGTCAAAACCCTTGGTTACAATTTACTTTCCGTTTGTTCTCTTGCTATTATGGGTCTCTCTTATTTATTTAATGAGCACTCTATGGTCCTCATGTGGAGCAAGTCTCTCAAGGTAGCTTTTGTAGGGTATATAGAGCATGACTTGTATGTGGTGGACTTTTCGGGGAACACTACTCCTCATGCTCTATGTCTCTATGCTAAAGCCGACAAGGGCTAGTTGTAGCATCGGCGCCTAGCCCATGTTAACATGAGAACTTTGCAAAGACTTCACTCCGAGGGCCACATCCTTGGACTTAACGATGTTTCTTTTGCCAAAGATCGTGTTTGTAGGGCTTGTATTGAAGGAAAGATGCATGAAACTCCTCACAAAGTGCTCAATCAAATCACCACGGAGAGATGTTTGGAGCTCTTGCATATGTACCATTTTGGTCCTCCCTCTCATGATAGTCTTGGAGGCAAGAAGTATTGTTTGGTTATTATGGATGATTTCTCAAGATACACTTGGGTGTTCTTCTTCAAGTACAAGAGTGAGACTCAACAAACCGTCATCGATTTTTCCAATGAAGTTCAAAGAAACACAATGCAACCATTCTCTCCATTCGTAGTGAAAATGGCACCGAGTTCAAGAACTACACTTTGGATGAGTTTCTTAGTGATGAAGGAATCAAGCATCAATACTCCACTCCTTATACCCCTCAACAAAATGGTGTTGCCGAAAGGAAGAATCGCACTTTGATGGATGCGTCTCGATCTATGTTAGCTGAATTCAAGTCTCCATACAACTTTTGGGCTGAGGCTATCTCCACCGCTTGTCATGCAACCAACCGGCTCTATCTTCGCAAGATAAAGAACAAGACCCCCTATGAGCTGCTCACCAGGAAGAAGCCAATGTTAGCTACTTTTGAGTGTTTGGTTGCAAGTGCTATATTCTCAAGAAAGGGGTTCGTTTTTCCAAGTTTGAATCCAAGGCTCATGAAGGGATCTTTGTTGGATACTCAAATCAGTCCCATGCTTATAGAGTCTACAACAAAGCCAATGGAAGAGTTGAAGAGACGAGCAATGTGAAGTTTGATGAAGATCATGAGTCCCTTGTTAGGCAAGATGGTGTTTGTGATCCAAGTGATGAAATTCCTCCTAAGGCCATAAGAAGAATGGGTGTAGGTTTTCACCTCCCCATTGAGGACCCCCTTGTGGACGAAGGAGAAGGACCAAGCTCTACTCAAGTGGATCCCTCACTTTCACAAGACCATCTTGCTTCTCAAGGACCTACTATTTTGGCACAAGCTCCCTCAAGCTCTTCTGAAGCTTCCCATGCACATGACTCTTCAAGCCCCGAAGGTCAAGGTCCTCATCAACAACATCAACCTCCCCAAGACGGGGCACCTACTCAAAGCACCTCCCAAGGTCAAGATCCTCATCAACAACATCAACCTCCCCAAGATGGGGCTCCTCCTCAAGTATCTTCCCAAGATCAAGCTCGTCAAGGTCAAGGGCAAGCTAATGATTCTCAAGGCTCTACTCCAAATGGTGACTCTCCTGAAGTGCAAATCGATGAAGATGACCCTCGTGTTCATGCTTATAGTCAAGGCGGTAACTCCAATGGTGGAGATGATCAAGCGATTGCTCAAGAATCTCGTATTGAAGCACAAGCTCGCCGTCAAGCCTATCGTCTCGCCAAGCTCGTCCGTGATGGCCATATCCTTGATAATGTTTATGGAGATTTCAATAAAGGTTCCACTACTAGGAGGCAACTAGCCTCCTTTAGATCTCAACATGCTTTTATCTCTCTTGTGGAACCACAGAAAGTCTTCGAGGCTCTTGAAGATGATGATTGGATTGACGCTATGAATGAAGAACAACTTCAAGAGGAACAAAGTATGGACCTTGGTTGAGAGGCCCAAAGATTGTCAAAACGTCATTGGTGCCAAATGGGTTTTCAAGAACAAGTGTGATGCGAATGGGATAGTTGTGTGCAACAAGGCAAGGTTAGTTGCCCAAGGATACTCACAAGTTGAGGGCATCGACTATGGTGAGACTTATGCCCCCGTGCTCGCCTTGAATCCATTCGTATGCTTCTTGCGTTTGCTACTCATCATAACTTCAAGTTGCATCAAATGGATGTTAAGAGTGCTTTTATTAATGGTCCTTTGAAAGAGTTGGTATACGTCAAGCAACCTCCAGGCTTTGAGGATCCACTTTTCTCGAACCATGTCTACAAGCTCGATAAGGCACTCTATGGCCTCAAACAAGCCCCGCGTGCGTGGTATGATTGCCTTAGAGAGATCTTTTTAGACCGTGGCTTCGAAGTGGGCCTCATTGATCCCACTCTTTTTACTAAGAAAGTTGGAGGCCACTTGTTCGGATGCCAAATCTATGTTGATGATATTATCTTTGGGTATATTAACAAAGCTTTTAATGAGGATTTTGCCAAGCTCATGACCGATCGCTTCGAGATGTCCATGATGGGGGAGTTGAAGTTTTTCCTTGGGTTTGAAGTCAAGCAATTGAGGAAAGGGACCTTCATCAACCAAGCCAAATACATCCAAGACATGCTCAAGAAGTTCAAGTTTGATCAAGTCAAAGGTGCCAAGACTCCCATGCCAACTAAGGTTAATCTTGATCTCGATCCCAAGGGTAAGGATGTGGATAAAAAACTCTATCACTCCATGATTGGTTCTTTGCTCTATCTCTGTGCATCCCGACCGGATATTATGTTGAGTGTGGGTATGTGTGCAAGATTCCAAGCCACACCAAAAGAAAGTCACTTGGTGGCGGTCAATAGAATCTTTCGATATTTGGTCCATACCCCAAACTTTGGGTTGTGGTACCCCAAGGGAGCCATCTTTGACCTTATTGGGTACACGGACTCGGATTGGGCTGGTGACAAAAGTGGGAAGAAAGTCAACCTCCGGAGCTTGTCAGTTTCTTGGAAGATCCTTGGTGTGTTGGTCCTCAAAGAAGCAAAACTGTGTGTCTATGTCCACTGCCGAAGCTGAGTACATCTCCGCCGCAAGTTGTTGTGCTCAATTGCTATGGATGAAGCAAACTTTGAAGGATCTCGGACTATATTTTGACAAGGTGCCCCTTCTTTGTGACAATGAGAGTGCCATTGACATTGCTCACAACCCCGTGCAACACATCTGGACTAAGCACATTGAGAGTCATCATCATTTCATTCGGGACCATGTTGCTAGAGGAGACATTTCTTTGGAGTATGTTCCCACCAAGGAAAATCTTGTGGATCTTTTCACGAAGCTTCTTGATGAAGCAAGGTTCCGAGAGTTAAGACATGAGCTAACTATCATTGATTCGAGCAATGTTGCTTGAGTACCTTGCACACCTACCCATGTCTCAATGTGTATCTTGTTTGGATGTAGGCATGGATTTAGGGGGAGTGTAGTTCCTCTTATGAACAAACACTATCTCTATTATGCGCACATTAAAGTTTTCATACTCTATAGTCTCTAAAGGAGACCATTTGAGCTTCATGATGAGTGTTGGTAATGAACCCAAGATATATCTTCGCGGTGTCAAACCATGTACTCTTATATAAGGTGGCCTCGGCCACCGACCCGTTTTGTCTCGTGTCTTTTTTTTCTTTGTGTGCTTGGTTATTTTTGTGTTTTTCTTGGTTTTTGTTGGCTTTGGTTCTTCACAGTTTGAGCTCTCTATCCTAAGCCTTTGCTTTCCTCAAGCCCTCTCTATTCCCTACACAAGTTCTTCCTTGTTTTCTTCCAATCCTGAGAAGTTTTCCTGGCATCATCGGAACTTCCGATCGGTTGTGGAACTTCCTTTGACAAGTTGTTCAGAGGAACCACCCGACTGACCAGTTTCTGCGACCAGAACTTCAGTTCACCGGAACTTCCGGTCATTGGCCGGAACTTCCGGTGAGGCTCTCTGTCCTATATAAGGTGGGCCCTAGGGAAAACGGGATCTTCTTCCTCTTTTCCCCAAAACCCATCTTCTATTTGGAGCAGCCGCCGGCGAAGACGTCTCCGCGAAGGTGCTCCGGCCCCTTCCTCTCTGGACACCCCTCTTCAGGTCTACTCTGTGGGAACCTTCCCCACCTCGATCTCCCGCCATGGACTCCGGTATTTGCCCTCAACTCCCTCCATTAATGGAGATCTAGCTCTCTCACCATTGCTTGAGTTAGGGCTCACCTTGTCTAGGCTAGTTCTTTGGCTAGAACGTGTTGGGAGATCTTGGTAGGCCTAGGGAATCATTCTAGGGTAGATTGGTCCAATACATTCTTGGAAATTTTTACTTGTGCCTTGTAGATCTAGATCTATCAATCTTGCTGTGTGAACCGCCAGTTCGTGGTCTCACCGGAACTTCCGGTGAGCCACGACCGGAACTTCCGGTGGACCATTTTCATCGGAAGTTCCGGTGCTTCAGCGGAAGTTCCGGTGCCAGTAAAATTACTCCCTGAGTGTATTTTTCTAATCTTCTTTTGTATCTTCTTCCGAACTTGTGCACTTACCCCACCTTCCCTCCCTATTCTTTTGCTTTCTTCTCAGGGCAAGGTGGTACCCGCAAAGGCAGGCGTCTCCGTCGACCATCCTCCGATATTCCTCCTGAGATTGATGGAGATGATGTTGAGGTGGTGCGTCCATCCACTCAGACCAGTCGTTAGAAGTCTGCTGCTGCTCGTCGTGCTGCTGCTGCTGAGGGGAAGCTGCATGTTCTTGCCTCTCAAAAGGCCACTGTTGCTGGGCCTGACAAATCCAAGGCCAAGATCTCTAAATGGACTCAGAAGGCCTACTGTGAATTCAGGCGTGCAAATCCTTACCTTATTCCTCATGACCGTCTCTGCTTGGATCCCCTCTTCCACAACTGCCGTCAGAAACAGATCTTTGCTGAAATCTATGCTACCAAGATGAAGTTCGTGGTTGCTCCTTAGAAGTACATCAATGTGGCTCACATGGAAGAAAAGCATGCATACTTTGGCAAGGATCTTGACATTTGCAAGAGGTTTGGGTTGATTCCCCTCATGGAGTACCGTCAGAACTTTGATGAAGGTGCTATTGCTCAGTTCTACACTACTCTTCACTTGAATATGAGTTCCTCTACTGAAGGTGTTATGAAGTGGATGACTAATGGCGTGCTGCTTACCGCCCATTGGTCCGAGTTTGCTGAGCTCCTTGGCTATCCCATTCAGCCTGGCAAAGGGGCAAATGGATGGCATGTCCATACCGCCATAGCTGCTGATCCTGAAGTCCTAGATCCTCTTTACATTGAAGGATGGGGAACTATTGGTTTTGTGAATCATATTCAACCAGTTTATGACATCATGCCCAGGGTGTACTTGAACACCATCTCTCCCAAGGCTGGCAACTTTGATCAGTTTCATGCCTATCAGGTTGATCTCATGCATCAGACTTACCTTCGTTGTGACTCTGACAGGAAGATGGATGTCATGCACTTCATCTACACCGAGATGTGGCAAGCTATCATTGACAAGCGCTCTTGCCCCTATGCTCCATATATTCAGACTCTCATCAATCACAAGTGGCTTGAGGTGACTAGTATGCGCTTCTCTGAGGATTCCATCACCATTCATGAGGAGAAGAAGATGCGTGTGAGCAAACACAACAAGCCTCGATCCTAAGAAGAAAAGGAAGAAGCTCTCAGGTAGGCTCGTGCTGAAGCTGGTGGTTCCTCTTCTGCTCATGGTGGCTCTAGTGCAGGTGGTCCTTCTCTTCAGAGGCAGCCATCTTGGGCCAAGAAGCTTCTTGGGAAGGTGAAGAAGACCTTTTGCTTTCTGCAAGATCGTGAGTATTAGTCTTATTCCGATCAGCGACATAGTGTTCGGCGCCAGAAGGCTATCATGACAGCTCTCAACATTCCTTGCTCTCCTGTCACTAGCTCTGTCACTGCTCCCAGGGATGATTGGATTCGCGACAACTGCCACTGGGTTGAGGATGAGTCTGGGGAGGAGGTCACTAGTCCGCCGCCTGCGTAGGATTCTTGGGTCCCTGAGCCTGCTCCTCCTCCCTTCCATGGTTGGGGCAATTAGAATGATCTTTTCTTCCTTTTTGGTGTCTCGATGACAAAGGGGGAGGAAGATGTCTATTAGGTTGCTCACGGGATTTGCATGGGCTGTGTCGCGAGCTCGTTCTTGTCTTTGATATTTTCTAGCTCGCGACCTCTTAAGTTTTATTTATGTGCTTGTGGACCTCTTTGTGCTTGTGAACATATGTGTGCTTGAGGACCATCTTATGTGTATGAGACTATGTGGTATGTTATGGTATGCTTGGTTAATGCCTAGTGCTTGGTATTATTGTTATTGGCTTATGGGCATTTGTATATGGTGGTGGGGCATCTTTAGTCTCCCTTGATATTTCTTCTATTGACTCCACCACAGTTGGCTGGTGCAACAGTATGATCTCTATACTATCTATTACTTGCACTTGTGATATCTTTGCAATTGGAAGGGGGAGCCTCCTTGTATGTGTGCTAGTCTTGTCCTTAGAGAATTATCTCTACCTTGCACACATATAGGGGGAGCTTGTTCCATCCATTGCAAAGATTACTTCCATCTTATGCAAATCTTTGGGATTGTCATCAAACACCAAAAAGGGGTAGATTGAAAGGACTATATTTTCCCATGCTATTTTGGTGATGATAATAATCCCACTTGTGGTTTAATCGTGTATTTGAGTTTCAGGAAAAATGCTTTTGATGATTCCTATGGATTATGTGGATGCTCACTTTAGGATCTCGTGAAGACGGCGACCTTTAGTTTTTCTAGTTTCTCTCTTTTTATTGCTTTAGGTCACCGTACTATCAAGAGGGGGTCCATCTCGTAAGGCTGTGGGAAATCAATTGTTCTTGCACAAACCCCATATGCACCCCCACAACCATCCTACTTCTATGCGAGAGAGCGAGTTACTATTCTGCTGGAGCTGTTTCAGTCTGATCGGAACTTCCGGCCAGGCGCCAGAACTTCCGCTCAAGGGTTTTCTGAGGGTAGATCTGGAACTAAGTTCTGATCCAACTTCCGCTGGAACTTCCAGCCGGCTCCCAGTAACCTATGTATGGGTATGCTTTATTTGCCAGAACTTCCACCAGAAGTTGCACCAAAAGTTCCGATGAGGAATTTCCGTTGTTTCTCCTAGAAATTTCCTGAGCGGAACTTCCGGTGAGGACATGCTTCATGACCCAGACGGATGTTACGCCTAGTTCCGCTCCAAGTTCCGCTGAAATTTCAATAACCTTTTGTTCGAAGAAGTCTATTTGACGGAACTTCGGCCGGAACTTGCATCAGAAGTTTCGTCGGAACTTCCGATCAGTTTGACCGGAACTTTCGGTCAAGCTTTTGGAGCGGGCGTCAACGGACTGATGACCGTTGGAGCCTTGCTGGGCAGAACTTCCGGCCGCTCACTGGAAGTTCCGGTGAGGTCGCGGAGGCTGTAACGGTTCAGCGTGGAGGGAGCCTATTTAAGGCGCCTCCTTCTTCCTCCCACTCAACTCGAAAATTTCCTCTCTCCTCCATTAATGCTTGAGCTTCACCTCACTAGATCTCACTCCCTATCCACTCAAATCACTTGATCTTTTGAGAGGTGAGGGAGGTGACCTAGATCTACACTTCCACCAAAGAAGATTTGATTTTCCCCACCTATCCTTTGTGGATCTTGTTGCTCTTGAGTTTCTTGAAACCCTAGACGGTGTAGGGCATCCTTGGAGCTAAGGGCTTGTGTTATAAAGCTCCGTGGTGTCGTTGAGGGCCTCCAGTTGAGTTGTGGAGCTTCCCCCTCAACCTTGTTGTAAAGGTTTCGGTTGGCGCCTTCAAGGTCACCGGTTAGTGGGTTGTGAGGCCTCCTTTGTGGGGGAGCTCACCGGAGAAGAAGATGAGGCCTTTGTGGCGCTCGGGTGACCTTGTGTGTCCCCGACACATCTCCAACATAGACGTAGCTCCCTTGGGAGTGAACTACGGGAATTACATCTCCGTGTCCCTTCTCTGGTTATCTCGCTCCCTGCCTTTACTTCTTGCTCTTTACCGTTCTTGTGGTTGTTGTAAGTTATCTTGCATATAGGTTTCTCACCTAGTAGCACATCTAGATAACTTTCTTTCTTGCCAAGCCTAAAAGTGTGAAACAAATTAAAAATTGGTAGTTGCTTATTCACCCCCCCTCTAGTCGATTCAAAGTCGGTACTTTCAATAAGGATAGAAATCTTATATATAACTTTTGGCCTCTTGATGGAGAGAGTACAAATCAAGCTTGGGGGAGATTGAAGTTACTAATGCTTAAATGTCCTATTCATGAACTCCCTAACAATATTATTCTCAATAACTTTTATGATAGGCTCTCTCTTCATGATAAAGATTTACTAGATGCTTCTTGTGCTGGATCATTCACACGTATGAAGGAAGAAGTTAAATGGGATCTACTAGACCGTATTCAAGATAACACTGAGGCTTGGGAGAATGACAAAGGAAGAAAGTTAGGTATAAACTATGATTATGAATGTATTAAATCTTTTATGGGAATTGATGACTTCTGTGATATTAGTAATGAGTTCGGTCTTGATTCCCAAAGTATTGCCAACTGTTTTAAGGCCTTTGCCTCAAACATAGAGCCTGAACCTCATGTTGAGAAAATGCCTTTCCTAGCTAAGGTAAAGGAGTATTCTATGATTATTAGTGCAAATAACAAAGGTACAATGAAAACTGTGGAGCCTGGTAAGCAATTGAATGTTGAACATGTGGTAGCTATTGTGAAATATCTTGACGCTAGAAATATAGAGGATGAGCATATTGTATTCTGTGAAGACGCTTCTAATATTATTTCTCATCCTAGTAAAGCTAGAAAAGCTAGTGTTCCTATGCTTTCTGTTAAAATTGGTGAACATTGCTACTATGGTTTATGTGATATTGGTGCTAGTTCTAGTGTTATTCCTTATGAGATTTATAGGGAAATTATGCATGAGATTGGTCCTTGTGAGCTAGAGGACATTGATGTGGTTATTCACCTTGCTAATAAGGAAACCATTTGCCCCATTGGCATTGTAAGAGATGTGGAGGTTCTTTGTGGTAAGATCAAATATCCTGCTGATTTTCTAGTGCTTAATTCAGCAGCTAGCAAAACTTGTCCTATAATTTTTGGTAGACCTGAACACTTGTGGAGCTATTATTAATTGTAAGAAGTATAAAGTTTAACTAAGTTTGATGGAGATTCTTATGAGTTCAACTTTTCCAAATTTGCTAAAGCTCCTTGTGAAAATAGCTTGCCTAATAAAGATTTCATGATGGAACACCTTGCTTTTATTGATCCAGTCTATGACCTTGGACCTCTTTTTGATGACTGTAAGTATGATTATTCTGATGATAAAGTTGTTGCCAATGATAGTTATGTTGTCGAATTTACTGAAAGTGCTACTGAAAGTTATTATGAGAGAGGGAAACATGGTTTTGTGCATCTCAATGATGTTAAGTTTCCCCGTTTTATGCTAAAAGCTTTGAAGTTGCATCTATTTTGTCTTCCTATGCTAGTGGATTTTTGTTTCAACAATTCGTTTTCCCATGATACACCCATGCACATGAAGTGGGTTAGACTCAAGTGTGTTGGTTATTTGCTTCTTGATGCTCTCTTTCACTGCAGATATATATATCCTATGTGAGCATCTTTGAAAGTTTCAAGCCTAACTTAAAGGCATTAAAGAAAAGTACTTGTTGGGAGATAACCCAAGGTTTTGGTTGAGTCTTGGAAGTTATTACCTGTAATAACCGCTCCTTATCCTTTTGTTTTGGTTTTTGTGTCTAGTTCAACTACTTTTGTGAAGCAGAGGAGTTGTGAAAAGTGGCTGTCCTGGGACAGATTTTTGTGTTGTATTGTAAAAATTCGTGAGGAAGCTCAGTACTTTGGATGGAGCTGAATTTTTATGAGCTTTCTCTCCAAGTTGTTACCCAACTTGCATTAGTTTTGCACTTTTTGATTTGAGCAACAGAAGGTTTTTGAAAAAATCAATCTTTACCTGCTGGTCTGTTTTGACAGATTTCTGTTATCATTTGCATTTGCCTCTTATAGAAGCCTTTGTTTTGATAGATTTCAGTTGAAGTGTGAACCTAAAGGTTTTTTGTTTTTATTACACTAATGTTGCCATTGAAGCTTGTGTATTTCCTTGTGAGGAAAGGAAACTTCCAGGAAAAGGAGAAAAAGAGTCTGTAGAGTTCGTCTTTGAAAAGGTAAAAGTGGTGAAAACAAAAGGTTCGTGAAACCCCAATCTTTTTATATTTTTTGATGTTTTTAATACATAAGGAAGACTACAAGACAGAACTGAAGAGGAAACTGAGTCTGGGGTGGACAGACCCACCCTAGGCGCGGGACCAGCCTGGCCGTGCTTGAGGGGGGTGTGCCACCCTCGAACTCCGTCTCCGCCTCGTTTCCGTGTCAGTACCTTCCTTATACCTAGAAACTTCTTAATATATAACTCCCCGGATCCCCCAAGGTTCGTGCATCGTGTTCTCATCGTGTTTTCGTTTCGATCTGTTTCGGTCAGGAAATCTTCTCAAGTTTAGAGCACCATGGCCTCTACCAACGACAAAGGCAAGAAGCCCGAGAAATAAGTTCAAGGCCCCAAGGGAGAAGGAAGTCTGGAACACAGGATGGAAGCATTGGAGCAGGAGGTTTTCAGGTACAAGAAGATGGTGAAACGCGAAGTGGATGTTATTCACAAGATTAGTTTAGAACTCATCGCCAAACATGAGGAGGAGGTGGATGAGCTCCGAGAGGAAATCTTCTCACTCCGTCAGACCACCAACCAATTACAAGCACAGCTCTACGACATACAAAATCAAAACTGTGAGTATGAGGCTAGATCTGATCGCATAAGCTCTACTCATAGTTTCAGTATTGCGGAGAGAAGGACATCCTTCTTGGATGGGTAACCTTTGCCTTGTAAGTTTTATGATGACAAGAGAATACCACCACCACCAAAGGAGTAATTCGTCATCAGGTTTGGCATCCCCTTGGCTTGTTCCAAGCTTGGGGGAGTGTCGCGGTATCACCACCATTATCTTTTACCTTTTACCTTTTTAGTGGATTCATATCTGTGGTAGAGAGGTTATCTTATAGTTTCGTTTGCATGTGGAAGTATCTCTCCTTTAGTTGATTATCTATGTATTCCTTGGTGTGAGTGCCTTTATTGGAATATTAATGAGAAGTCTCATCTTTTACTTTTTGCACTTCTTATTTTAGTGTGCAATCTCTATTATATGATGGATCCTGTTGATCAGTATTGGCATCACTTTGGGAGCATCAAGTGGATCTAAATTGGTTTTGGCAAACCGAGCTCTGGTCAGTAGCAATAATTTTTGAGATTTGAAAGAAAAAGAGAAAGAGCTTACAGGTATTTTGTATCATTTGTTTTCTTGTTGGCTCATAAGCTTAGTATTCTTTATTTAAGATCTTTTGTGTCTTCAAGGAAGACTGCATGTTTGGCTTTATTACTTATATGTTTTCTTGTTTATTTAAACTCTCTGGCATGCTACCCAGCCTTGCTAGCCAAAAACCTGTTTTGAGAAGGCATACTTCTCATGTTTCCAAACCCTTTATCCAAACCCTTTGCCATTTGTGTCCACCGTATCTACCTAGTAGCTTTTGCTATTCCTAGCAAATTCTCAAGCTTCATCTACCTTTCGAATTAAAAAAAGTATTTTGTTATGTGAAAACTAGTTAGTAAAGCTCTCACGAACTTGATGGCACACCTTATTTTCTTGCCCCTAATAGACTTGAACCATTGCGCCATCAAAGTTGTATATGCTTGCATCTATACGTTGGAATTAGCAGAACCGTGCTGTCACGGGGAACGTTTTCAACATTGCACCTGTACTTTTGTACTCAGTTCATATCATGCTCTTTTGTCTATGGATGTCAACAGTGTGAAATAAAGAGGGAACTTGTAAGTCCATGGAGTTTGTATCCTGTGTTAGAGAAACGCCTGGGCCGCTAGCCTAAGCCATGCCTAATCATGGTGGAAACTTGCAGCATCACCATAGTGAACTATCTATGAAGCATCCTTAATAAAAATCTATGCACATAGTAAATAAAAAGATCACTGAGATGCTCATTGTCTGCTTGCCTTGTCATTTTGGTTGTGGGAAAGCTCCTGTACCATGTGCAAGGGGTACCCTGTTGGCGGTTCTCAATGATATGCAAATACTTACAATGACAAGAACTTACCTGGGCCCAAAGTTGAGTAGCATGAGGAGTGGCCCTCATATTCAAGGGACATGAGATTGCCAACTTTTATTTCGTCAAGCATATACTCCATCTTTGCGCACTTTAAACTTAATCATCTCACGATGCCTATGATAGGGGCAATGAGGGCTCAAAGCTAGTAAGTACCATAATATTTTGGAAGCTCTTTATGACTTGTAATCCCTGCTTCCCTCTATAAAGGGACCTTTCTCCCACTTCCAAGTTGAGTCAGTAAACCTACTTCCTCTTTATCTCCAGCAAGCATTTGAGTTGTTGTGTTTCAAGCATTCACATGGTGATTTATTCAATCATATTCTTTATCTTCCTTGTTTGCACAAAACTCTTATATATTGAGTATTACTTTGAAAGCTTTCACTTGTGAAAAACCTTTTGAGCAAAGAGTGCTCCTATTTTGAAACTTCTACAAAAAGATTTTGTAAAACTGTTTGCCAGGTGTTCTCTGACCAAGAACAAGTTTGCCAATTCCAATTATGATTTATCTTTATGCATCTCTATTGTGACTGTTGTACTTGGTTGCAAGCTAAGTTATATACTGGGGAGTTGCTTTCTTCTATGAGTTGTGCAACGGTAAGTGTGATGCTTCTTGTTCATATTCTTTTATCGACACTTCACTCCATAAACTTGTGGACATGTTTACCGAACTCAGTATTCGCTTGGGGACAAGCAAAGTCTAAGCTTGTGGGAGTTGATACACCCAATTTGCATCACCATTCTATATCATAATTTACCTCTATTCATTGATATTTGTCTTATTATGAGGTGTTACTTATGGCTTTTCATCTGTTTATGCATGTTGGATGATTCTTGGAGGATGAACTGCCGGAGTCTGGATTCTGATGGAAAAGAAGGCGTTTCGGTGCAATTTCGCGAAGATCAGAAAAATACCAGAAAAATATGGAAACATATTATTTTACCAGAAGACGAAGGAAGCCAGAAGGAGGAGCGAAGAGGGGCCGCAGGGGGGCCACACCCCCTAGGCGCGGGCCCACCTGACCCCGCGCCTAGGGCAGGTGTGGCCCACCTGCCCGGCCTCCGACTCTCCCCCTTCGCCTATATCTTCCCTACGGAACCCTAAGTCTCGGGGAGCGACCACAGATAGATTTCCGCCGCCTCTAGGGGGCGGAAATGAAGGGAATATGCCCGAGAGGCAATAATAAAGTGGTTATTATCGTATTCCTTATTTATGATAAATGTTTATTTTACATGCTATAATTTTATTAATACGGAAACGTTAATACATGTGTGTTTAATAAACAAAAAGGAAGTTCCTAGTTATGCCTCTCTTATAAACTAGCTCATTGATTAACATGATGATCAAAGTTTCCTGATCATGGACATTGGATGTTGTTAATAACGAGATCACAACATTAGTGTAATGATGTGATGAACATTCATCCGAAGTATAGCATTACGATCAAAGTCATTGAGTTTATATTGCTATAACAACTTACGAAGTGATCCTAATCCTTAGACCATGAGATCATGTCAATCACTAACACCGGAAGAGTTTCTTGATAACATCAAACGTCACACCGTAATAGGGTGATTATAAAGATGGATTCAGAACTAATAAAGTGTTATGTTGAGGCCCATGGATCGAGAGCGGAATTTGTTCATCCCGATGACGGATAGATATACTCTGGGCCCTCTCGGTGATATCACATTGGTTAGCTTGCAAGCAAGTGATTTGATCACTAGAATGTTATATCACGGGAACGAGAAAAGAGTGCATGTCAGTAACGAGATCAAACTAGGTATGGAAATACCGATGATCGAATCTCGGACATGTAATATATCGTGAAACAAAGGGATTAAGATACTAGCGTAAAAGGTTCACACGATCACAGAAGTCATCGTTGAATGTGTGGGAGTCAGTATGGATCTCCAAGTCCCGCTACTGATTATTGATCGGAGAAGGGTCTCGATCATGTACGCATTATTCGCGTACCGTAGGGTGACACACTTAAGGGATACCGACACCATTCGGAGCAAATGATATGCCAAAAAAAGAAAAGGGAAGCGCAGGAATTTATTTCACTAGACACCGAAACTATTTCGGTTGAAATTGCTGAAACTGGTTCTGCATGTGAAATTGAAATGTTGTAAGGGGTTTTATTTGAATGTTTGTTAATTAAAGTAATTAACAAAATTCTAAATAAATAAATAAAAGAGTTTTATTTAAATGAGAGCTTGCATTAAATTTGGTGGAAATTTAATGCATGTGAGTGGATTTTTGAGTGGAGGCTTTTTAATGGGAGTGGAGGCTTTTCATTTTGAGTGGGAGCTCCACCCACATGAATGTGGAAGAGGTGGGGGCAGCCCCCATGGTTGGGCGCCATGCCCCTTGGGTGCCCCCCTCTCCCCTATAAAAGGCCCCTCTCTCCTCCTCTCAACTCACACCTCCTCGCGAAGGATCTCTCTCCCCCCTTTAGAATTTCCCCATGGTCTCGGATCAGCGAGATACATGTTCCCGGTGGCTATTTCTGGAAGGATTTGTTGCTTCCGCTGCTTCGTTGGAGCGAGGGCGCGGAGGTTGTCGGGGTACCCGTACGTGTGTGCGATCACGGATGCACCACTGCTTTGAGGTGCTGGACTTGATCGTGCTGGACCGGCTGGACTACATGGACTTCATCACGATCTTGAGATCGACAAGCGTTCATCTACATCATCCACGAGTACAACCTCGTTAACGCTATTCGGTCTTCGAGGGTATGTATTCTATGGATGTATATCCACCCGTTGCTTGTATCTAGTAGATAGATCTTGGTACATAGATGTTCCCATCGTAGGAAAATTTTTGTTTTCTATGTTGCGAACCCTATAGTGGTATCAGAGCCGGATCTATGCGTAGATACTTTGCACGGGTAGTACACATATGAGTATGTGGGCGATGATGATCATTTTATTGCTTCTTAGTTGTACTTTGGATATTGGTGGCATAGTGGGATGAAGCGGCCCGGACAAACTTTACATGTCCTCGCACATGAGACCTGTTCCACGCTTGACATGCAACTAGTTTGCATAAGTGGCTAGCGGGTGTCTGTCTCTCCTACTATAGTCAATATCTAATTTGCAACGAGTTGTCAACAATTTGGTTATCCTCGTTGTGGTTCATGTTCGTAGGTAAGAACGGTTCTATCTTCGAAAGCCCTAAGCCACGTAAAATTTGCAATGGATAAATTAGAGGCGTCTAGTTTAGATTGTTGCTAGGCTAGTGTTATGATATGGTGATGTTGTAAGTAGAAGTATGAGATGATACTCTTACAACATACATAACGTATAATCTCCATAGACCTTGGACTTACACAAAAAGGTATGATAGTGATCATACCACGATGCACATGATAGAGATCATATGTGGGAACCATATCATTCCACTAATAAACATGTGATGTTTGATCTTATATTGCTTGTTTGGCGTTTTATTAGCATAATAAGATGATCCCTCATTTAGATATCAAGATAAAAATGTGTTCTTCCTTAAGTATGCACCGACAATGTTTCGTCGCTTCAAGACATCACGTGATGATCGGGTGTACTTGAATCCACGAGCATATCTCGGGTGTAAGACAGTTACACACGCGAATACTAAGGTTCTTACTTGGCAAGCCTAGCATGTACAGACATGGTCTCGGAACACGGACCGAAAGGTTAAGCATGAGTCATATAGTAGATATGATGCCCATTTGATGCTCGCCTTTAAAGCTACACCGACTCACATGATGATCGGACTTGGTGTAGTGGATTTGGTTCATGTAATCACCAAAAAGGCACGAGGGATGTCGTTTTTGAGTGGGAGTTTATTTCTAATTTGGATTAGTAGAACTCAATTTATGATAAATTAAATCAAAGTGAATTTGCATAATTTGTTGTAGTCATTGGCATTCGTTCACCACCTTATGCATAGTTGTAATTGAGATAATAGAACTATAGAATTCTAGATATATACTTTACGAACTGGTATCGTATTGTGTTGAGTGTCAATCTAAAGTTTAAAGTCCTATTGCAAACTTTCAGCAAACTCTATTTACTCCGTGAAATTTAATAGTTAGTATTAAATCAAGAGTAACAATTCCAGTGTTAGTATCTTAAGTATCATGTTTGCCTCCATGATTCTTGATTGATTTAATATCAAGTTTATCTAGGAGCTAAAAGAATTGTTTCAGAAACCATCATGTGTGGCAGATATAACGATATCTGAAACAATGTTTTGGTTGCAATATGATAGAGTATAATATATGTTCTCATATTGGATGAGAATTTACGAAGGTTGGAGATGCTAGACATCCTAATCATCCAAAAGGGTTTTGGAAAGTAACGTTATACTCACAATTCGCCTTTATAAGCTAAAGTAGCTTGATCATGAAAGTCGTCATGATAAGGGTGAATAGAATATGTACGTAAAATGTTTACTACACTAAAAGATTACTAAAGAATGGATTTTGAAGGAATACCGATCATTTTGATGATGGTGATCTACTTCAAAGTGCAAGTCCAAAGGTATTATTATTTGAATATACACGTTTTGGACTATGTGTCATGTATATGGCGCCACTTTTGATGTTGATAGATTCTTTTAAAAAGGAAAAGGAAATGCTAAAAGAGAATCTATAAAATATATTTGGCAGAAAAGAAAAGATTGGAAATATCCAATTTAGGTATATATATGATATACATGTTATGGCTGTATTCTTTGCTTGTTAAACAATGTGGTTCTTGGGTATTGGATACCGAATTGGTTGGTATGAAATTTCATACGGAACAACGCAATTCATGAACCACAATGGCCTAAGTAACTAGCAAGAGAATATGTGATGATGTTCATCGAAAACAAACAAACCGTTGTTTGTATTTCTCGTTGACATCAAAGTTTGACTTCAAGATTTGTTTTAATAATTGTTATTTAAATCAGGTATTATGAGAACAAAGGTTTTTCAAATAATTACCGTATTCCATATAAGATGGATGATTTACAAATCTAGTTGGAGAAATCACATCCATAAAACCTAATGGTAAAATGTCGCAAGACAAATATTGAAAGATCACTTATGAAGTGACATCGCTGTTTAAATTATATTGGAAAGAAAACATGAAGAATCTCCATGTTCATGGATTTTTGGAGTCTTTGATTTGATCAAGTGACGCTTGTGAGACTTTCCACGTGATAATTAAAACTTCGTTCAAAGTCCAAAGAAGAACGAACGACTAAATTATTGGAATTTATACATATCGATGTATGTAGTCCATTATGTATAGTCGTAAGCGATGGGTTTCAACTTCATATGCTTTCTCCGGAAATTTGAGTGAATATTCACTTAATGAGAAAGAAGTGTGAAATATTTGAAAATGTTCAAAGCTTTTCAAGATGAAGTGCAAAATCATTGTAACAAGAAAATAAATGATTTATGATTTGATCATAAATGGATTTATTTGAGTTACAAGTGTAACAAGAAAATAAATGAATTATGATTTTATCATAAAGGGATTTATTTGAGTTGCAAGTTTAGCAAAACACCTAGATTTATATCTCCCAAAACACCATAGGAATATGGAGTGTTTGAGATTTGTAATGAAACCTTGTTTGACATGGTTGGATCAAAGGTGTTATTTATAAAACTGCCATTATGTTTTAAAAAGATTAGAGCTTTAGAGATTACCGCTTTTACACTGAAAAGAGCTCCATCTTGATCCGTTGAAATGACACCATATGAGTTATGGTTTGGGGTAAAACCCAAGTTGTCATTTCTTAAATTTTGGTATGCTAAACATAAGTAAGATGTTTACAACCGAAGTCGGATGAGCATGTCTTTATAGGTTAGTTCGAATAACAATTGGTTATTCCTCCATAACACCAAGGACAAAAGGTTTTGTCGCTTGAAATGTGAAGTTTCTTGAAAAAGGAATTTTTCGCAAAAGTTAAGTGGGAGGACAATAGAACTTTGATAAGGTTAACGAACCTTAGCTAAATGTGCTGAGTTGCGCAGCGCCGGAAATCATTCCGAAGGCTGCCATAATGCTCATAGCTTATGTGCCTCAAAGGTTGTGGTCACGGAGATCTAAGTTCTTATTGAACCAAGTCGGTCGGTTAAACAATCAAATGCTAAGATTTGAGAGTAAATCATTATTGTTTGACAATGATGAACCGAATACATACAAAGAAGTGATAATGGGCCCTGACTCCGTCAAATGGCTTGAAGCCATAAAATCCGTGATAAGTCCATACACGATAAATCAAGTTTTGAACTTGGAAGACCCTCCGGAAAGGTGTAAAAACCTATCGGTCGTATTTGGATCTATAAAGAAACAGACATGGATGTTTCAAATCTATGAAATAGTCGACATGTCGTAAAGTATTTTATGACAATGTTCAAGGAGTTGACTATGACAAGATTTGATCTTTCATAGCGATATTTAGTCTAGACGGATTAAAGTAGCAACCACTACATATAATTTGGTATATGGTAGATGAATAAACAAAACAAAGTTCTTCTAATAGAATGGTTACCTAGGAAATGTACATGACACGGTCCAAAGGGTTTTGTTAAATTCAAAGGATGCTAAAAGGGCATGAAAACTTCAATGGTTGAAGTAAGCATCGCGGAGTTGGAATCTTCACCGTGATGAAAAGGAGTTTTCATCCGGAGACAATGAAGATGCTTGCATTTGCAAGAAATTAAGTGGGAGCGCTGAGACATATTTCTAATACATTATGTGGATGACATCTTGTTGATTATAAATGATGTATCTTTTATTGACAAAGGTTAAGAATTTCATTTCGATGAAAGACTTAGGAAAAACCCGAATATTTAGCATGAATGTCTATAGTGGATAGACTGTGACGCTAATATGTTTATGCCAAACGTACATATATGAGATATTGAAGGAGTTCAATATAGAAACGACTAGAAACGGTTCTTGTCGCATGGAAAGAAATTGAATCAAGATTCAAGTGCATCGACACTTGATAAGTGAAACAAGATTCAAGTGCTTTGACACTTGATGAGTGAAATCACGAGAATGTTTTGATCAATCATACCAATGATATGTACACATCCAGATATGTCCTATGCTCTAAGTGTTATGAGCATATACCAGAATGAATCATAAAATGATCATTGGACTATAGTAAGGATATTCTTATGATCTTTTGGAAGAACTAAGAATATATTTGTGTATAGGTGACAAACAATTACAAATAGTTCATTGTAAAGCATTACATTGATACTACTTTTGTCACAAGATACAAATTAAGTTTATCTCAATTTAAACTATGAGTGGCACAATGAAATGGAAAGAAAGTTTCCATGATGGATTTGGATGAAATCCATAGTTAAGACATTGTGACGAATACTACAACAAAAGGCTAAGTATATGACTGCTATAGTAGCAGCAAAGGAGGGAATTTGTGTCAAGTAGTTTGTTATCAAACTAAGGTGTGGTTCGCAATGGGCTAACACTAAAGATATATTGTATGACAATAGTATCGACGTGTTTTAAACCCCAAGGAACTAAAGGTCTCACCAAAAGACCAAATTTATACAATGCCATCTCATTGGAGAATGAGTGATGCGTGAAGACGCAAAGACATGCAAATACACACGGACCTGAAAGTGTCAGATCCATAGATTATGTTAACCACTTGCAGTTGCATATTTGGAACACCAGAAAGCCATAGGTGTTCAATACACAAAGTTTTCAAACTAGATTATTGTCTCTAGTGCAAGTGGGAGACTGAAGGGAATATGCCCGAGAGGCAATAATAAAGTGGTTATTATCGTATTCCTTATTTATGATAAATGTTTATTTTACATGCTATAATTGTATTAATACGGAAACGTTAATACATGTGTGTTTAATAAACAAAAAGGAAGTTCCTAGTTATACCTCTCTTATAAACTAGCTCGTTGATTAACATGATGATCAAAGTTTCCTGATCATGGACATTGGATGTTGTTAATAACGAGATCACAACATTAGCATAATGATGTGATGAACATTCATCCGAAGTATAGCATTACGATCAAAGTCATTGAGTTTATATTGCTATAACAACTTACGAAGTGATCCTAATCCTTAGACCATGAGATCATGTCAATCACTAACACCGGAAGAGTTTCTTGATAACATCAAACGTCACACCATAACAGGGTGATTATAAAGATGGATTCAGAACTAATAAAGTGTTATGTTGAGGCCCGTGGATCGAGAGTGGAATTTGTTCATCCCGATGACGGATAGATATACTTTGGGCTCTCTCGGTGATATCACATTGGTTAGCTTGCAAGCAAGTGATTTGATCACTAGAATGTTATATCACGGGAACGAGAAAAGAGTGCATGTCAGTAACGAGATCAAACTAGGTATGGAGATACCGATGATCGAATCTCGGACATGTAATATATCGTGAAACAAAGGGATTAAGATACTAGCGTAAAAGGTTCACACGATCACAGAAGTCATCGTTGAATGTGTGGGAGTCAGTATGGATCTCCAGGTCCCGCTACTGATTATTGATCGGAGAAGGGTCTCGATCATGTCCGCATTATTCGCGTACCGTAGGGTGACACACTTAAGGGATACCGACACCATTCGGAGCAAATGATATGCCAAAAAAAGAAAAGGGAAGCGCAGGAATTTATTTCACTAGACACCGAAACTATTTCGGTTGAAATTGCTGAAACTGGTTCTGCATGTGAAATTGAAATGTTGTAAGGGGTTTTATTTGAATGTTTGTTAATTAAAGTAATTAACAAAATTCTAAATAAATAAATAAAAGAGTTTTATTTAAATGAGAGCTTGCATTAAATTTGGTGGAAATTTAATGCATGTGAGTGGATTTTTGAGTGGAGGCTTTTTAATGGGAGTGGAGGCTTTTCATTTTGAGTGGGAGCTCCACCCACATGAATGTGGAAGAGGTGGGGGCAGCCCCCATGGCTGGGCGCCATGCCCCTTGGGTGCCCCCCTCTCCCCTATAAAAGGCCCCCCTCTCCTCCTCTCAACTCACACCTCCTCGCGAAGGATCTCTCTCCCCCCTTTAGAATTTCCCCATGGTCTCGGATCAGCGAGATACATGTTCCCGGTGGCTTTTTCTGGAAGGATTTGTTGCTTCCGCTGCTTCGCTAGAGCAAGGGCGCGGAGGTTGTTGGGGTACCCGTACGTGTGTGCGATCACGGATGCACCACTGCTTTGAGGTGCTGGACTTGATCGTGCTGGACCGGCTGGACCACATGGACTTCATCACGATCTTGAGATCGGCAAGCGTTCGTCTACATCATCCACGAGTACAACCTCGTTAACGCTATTTGGTCTTCGAGGGTATGTATTCTATGGATGTATATCCACCCGTTGCTTGTATCTAGTAGATAGATCTTGGTACATAGATGTTCCCATCGTAGGAAATTTTTTGTTTTCTATGCTGCGAACCCTATAGGAAAACACCGAGAGAGAAAGATCTCTCCGGCAGACAGATTTCTGCCGGGGGAATTCCTTCCCGGAGAGGGGAGATCATCGCCATCAACACCATCATCAAGCTAGGCTTCATCGGGATCATCATCATCATCCACACCATCATCTCCACCAACACCATCATCACCACTCTGTCCCGCTGTAACAATTGTGTTGGATATTGCTTTAGTTCTTAGGGGAAACTTTCCCGGTGTTAATTACTATTGTAGTTGATGCTTGTGAGTGGAACCATTGGATTATTGTTTATGTTCTTTTATCCATTATCATATCATCTTTGATCTTGATCCATATGATGTCTTGTGAGTAGTTCGTCTAGTTCTTGAGGACATGGGCGAAGTCATGTTGTTATTAGTGGATTTGTGTTGAGTTATTATTCAATGGTTTAGTATTTAAGTTGTGGTGCTATAATTCTAGTGGTGTCATGTGAACGTCGACTACATGACACTTCACCATTTATGGGCCTAGGGGGATGCATTGTGTATTTGTCTACTAATTGTGGGGTTGCCGGAGCGATAGAAACATGAACCCCCGTTAGGACACCTTTGCACAAGGGAGCGTAGGATCTCAGAGTTTAAGGCTGTGGTTAGATTTATATCTTAATTACTTTCCTGTAGTTACGGATGTTTGCAGGGGGTTTAATCACAAGTATGTATTAGTCCAAGTAAGGTCGGTATGTTAGCACAGGTTCACCCACACAACACTTACAACACCAGATAAGAGTACTCAGCTATTTGAAGCGAAAGCACTTGACAGAATTCCCATGTGTCCTCGAGAACGTTTGGTCCTTACAAGTATTTCCACTGGCTTGTACTTTGCTAATAAAGGATTGGGCAACTTGCTCCGTTTGTTTGTTACCTTTGTTACTTGCTCTTTGTTTTGTTGCCTTGTCAGAAAACCACTAAAAATCCGTTTGCTAAGTATTTACAGAGATTTCCTTCTCCATACCACTATTCAGCACCTTCTGCTCCTCGTTGGGATCGACACTCCTATTTATTGAAAGTACTACGATACACCCCTATACTTGTGGGTCATCACTAGCCTTCACTTGCACTGAGTATGTGCTCTACCTGTGCTTCCAACTCCCCAAAACCAATATTGCCAGTTGTGTCCACCATACCTACCTATTAGCATCGTTCGCTATTTCAGTGCACATTCCTATTCCATGTTTTCTTCCAAAATAAAATGTTTGTCTATTTTGAGAAAGTTAGTTAGTAAAGCTCTGACGAACTTGATGGCACACTTTATTCCTTGCGCTTAATAATCTTGAACCATTGTGACTAGTCCATGAAAATTATATGCTTGCTAATTATATGCTGGGAGTCAGCAAAACCATGCTGTCACGGGGAACACTTTCAACACTTGTTGGATATCCTATCCAGTTGATACTTTGCTCTTTTGTTTACGGATGTCAACAATGTGAAATAAAAGGGGAGCTTGTGAGTTCATGGAGTCTATACATTGTGTTAGATAAACGCCTGGGCCGCTAGCCTAAGCCCTGCCTAATCATGGTGGAAACTTGCAGCATCACCATAATGATCATTTATGAAGCATCCTCAATAAAAAGCTATGCATATGGTAAATAAAAAGATTGCTGAGATGCTCATTATCTACTTGCCTTGTTGTTTTGGTTATGGGAATGCTCATGTAAAGTGTGCAAGGGGTACCCTGTTGGCGGTTCTCGATGATATGCATGTATTTACAATGACAAGAACTTTCAGGTGACTAAAGTTGAGTAGCATGCGGAGCAGCCCACGTACTCAAGGGACTTGGGATTTTCAGCCTATGGTCTGTCAAGCATATGATTCAGAGTGGACCTCACTTTCACCTTAACCACATGAAGATGCCTATGATAGGGGCAATGAGAGCTCAAAGCTAATGAGTACCTTCCTTTCAGCATTTCGAAGCCTTTCAAACCTTTCAAAATTGTTTTCACAATTTTGTTGAGTTACCACTTATTCTATGAGCACCGTCTTGAGAGCATAGTTGTCATTCTTGTGTTTGTTCCAAAACTTGGTTAATTATGTCATGACTTTGATGCTTGTATCTCTGATATCTTTATCTCTAGTCTTCACTTGAACTTCAGAGGTGCCTTGGCATTTATATTGTGCTCTTCAAACAAAGGCAAGCGAGATACCACTCTATCATACCTTATTATGAGCATTGCAATGTTGCTTATGTTTATGTTTCATGCTACTTATTATTATTGAGTTGGTTTCTCTTTATAGATTGCAATGACTATTGAGTAGACTTAGTTGCATACTTCTTATTATGAATTGTCTAAGCATCTACTCATGTGCTAAGAATATTTACATCATATGAAGCAATGTGTTCGTGAAAGTTCTTTTATTGCACTCAGTTTTCAACTGAATTGCTTGAGGACAAGCAATAAGCTAAGCTTGGCGGGAGTTGATACGTCCAAAACGTATCTACTTTCTCGAACACTTTGCTATTGTTTCTCCTCTAAACTTGTGTGATTTGGATACAACTAACACGGACTGACGCTGTTTTCAGCAGAATTACCTTGGTGTCTTATTTTTGTGCAGAAAATCAACTATCAGGAAAAATCCCGGAAAATATGCCAAAAATTATATTTCACCAGAAGATCCACGGAGCCAGAAGATGAGACGGAGATGGGACCTGGGGGGCCCACACCCCTGCCAGGCACGGATGGGCCCTGCCTCGTGCCTAGGGGGGTGCAGCCACCCTAGGAACCCCCTCGGCCTCCCTCTGCGCCTCTAAGTTGCCTTTCGACCTAAAAACCGAGGGGGTTTGATAGTTTTCCAGAAAGAGTTCCGCTCCGCCGCCACCAGAAACCAAGATTCGGATCCAGAAACTCCGTTCTGGCACCTTGCCGAGACAGAGAATTTGGAGAGGATCATCGCCATCGTCATCACCAACGCATCTCCATCAACCACCGATGTTTCCCTCATCCATGAGTGAGTAATCCCCCGCTGTAGGCTTGGGGATGGTAGGGATTGGATGAGTTCTATCATGTAATCGAATAAGATCTATTAGGTCATAATGCCTAGTATCTCTATTAGTGCTATTTGACTTTGTTGCAACTTTTTATGCTTAATGCTTGTCACTAGGGCCCGAGTGCCATGATCTCAGATCTGAACTTATTATTGAATCATTATGATAGTATTGTTTGTGATCTTATCTGCAAGTTGTGTACACATATCATTATCCAGATCCAAAAGCCCCAAAGTGACAATAATTGGGACAACCGGAGGGGATGGCTGTGGTCTGAGGATCACATGTGTTCACGGAGTGTTAATGCTTTGCTCCGGTGCTCTATTAAAAGGAGCACCTTAATTGCCAGTAGTTCCCTAGAGGCCCCGCTGCCACGGGCTGGCTAGACAGAAGATGTTGTGAAAGTTTTCATTGCGAGCATGTATGACTATATTTGGAGCACATGCCTAGGATTGTTTAGTACTTGGATGCTTGTTATTATTTATCTGCAATGCCCTATATCTTGAATTTACATGTTTAGACTCGTACATGCAACACCCGTCCATCCATCCCTATGCCTACCGCACTCGAATCCCACTGTTACCATTACTGTTACTATTGCTCCTGTTTTGCTGCTGTTGATGTTGCTTTGCTGTTACTACTACAAACTGTTGCTACTGATAAACTTCTATGAGCAACAACTATTTCTAGGTGTAGCTGAACTGACAACTCAGTTGTTAAGGCTTGCAAGTATTCTTTGACTCCCCTTGTGTCGAATCAATAAATTGGGTAATACTACCCGCGAAGACTGTTGCGATCCCCTACACTTGTGGGTCATTAATCTCTTTGTCTCGCGATATATTACATGTTCAAGATTTGATCATCGGTATCTCTATACCTAGTTTGATCTCATTACCGACATGTACTCTTTTCTTGTTCCCGTGATATAACATTCTTGTGATCAAATCACTTACTTGCAAGCTAACCAATGTGATATCACCGAGAGGGCCCAGAGTATATCTCTCCGTCATCGGGATGGACAAATTCCACTCTTGATCCATGGGCCTCAACATAACACCTTCGTAGCACTGAACCCATCTTTATAATCACCCTGTTACGGTGTGACGTTTGATGTTATCAAGATACTCTTCTAGTGTTAGTGATTGACATGATATCATGGTCTAAGGATTAGGATTACTGCATATGATGTTATAGCAATATAAACACAATGACTTTGATCGTAATGCTATACTTCAGATGAATGTTCATCACACTATTCCAATAATGTTGTGACATCGTTATTAACAACATCCAATGTCCATGATCAGGAAACTTTGATCATCTTGTTAATCAACGGGCTAGTTTATAAGAGAGGCATAACTAGGAACTTTCCATTTGTTTATTAAACACACATGTATTAACGTTTTCGTATTAATACAATTATAGCATGCAAAATAAACATCTATCATATACTTGGAATATACATAATAACAACTTTATTATTGCTTGGGGCATATTCGCTTAACTTGATGGTGTCTACGCACTTCTATTCTTGTAGATAATTGTTGGGCCTCCAAGTGCAGAGGTTTGTAGAACAACAACAAGTTTCCCTTAAGTGAATTACCTAAGGTTTATCGAACTCAGGGAGGAAGTGGTCAAAGTTATCCCTCTTAAGCAACCCTGCAATCAAGATACAAGAAGTCTCTTGTGTCCCCAACACACCCAGTACACTTGTCAGGTGTATAGGTGCACTAGTTCGGCGAAGAGATAGTGAAATACAAGTGGTAACGGTGCCAGAAAAGATCTTCTGACTTGTTGTTGACGAGGGAGAGACTAAAAGCAAATTGAAATAAAGATGGAAGCAAGCAAACATATAACAGATCTAGTTGTGAACGGTGTTTCAATGTTTAGAAACAAGGCCTAGGGATCATACTTTCACTAGTGAACACTCTCTCATATAAATGTATTCTCTTCATGATACTACTCTTAACTACCCTCTGGTTGTACACTCTAATCCATGGTACGGCTATAACAACACTCCTCAAAGTCCGCCTTTCCCAATCTAGATAACCCCACACTGTCACCTTGAGCGCTAGATGGTTCCAACAAACACCACAATTTCATAAAGACATCCAACTCAAAATATAACTCATGAATATATATGTAATCTAGTTTAAGTGCCACACATGACGCGCACGTTGTCACTGTCACACACGTGGGGAAAATCATAGATCTATTAAAGCACAACGAGTATTTATGTAGACTCTAGCCTAAGTGCCACCATCGCATGCTATCACTTTCACACACATGGGGAGAGCAGAGATCTATTAAAGAACTTGAGTAGCAGAGTAGATCTACTTGATTACAAAGCTCATGACCACAACAAGATCATGCATAGAGAGAGATATGAACACATAGCTATCGGTAGAGCCCTTAGCCTCGAGGAAGAACTACTCCCTCCTCATCATAGGAATCAGCAACGACGATGGAGATGGTGGTGGATATCGATGGAGATGGCTCCGGGGGCACTTCCCCATCCGTGAGTGCCGAACAGAGACTTCGTCCCCGAATCTCCCTTCGGTGGCGGTATTCTTGAACTTTTCGTGGCTTTCTGGTCGATTCTTTAGGGTTTCTGAGTCGGGGGCTTCTTATAGGCGAAGGAGTCAAGGTCGGTGGAGGGCCAGGGGGGCACACCCCCTGTGGGCATGGACAGGGTGGGCCCTGCGCCCACCTAGGGTGTGGACACCCCGGTGTCCTCCTCCGTCTCGTCTTCCATTTTCCGTATCGTTCAGGAAAAATATGAAGTTTGGCTTTTGTCCCGTCCAATTCCGAGAATATTCATTAATTAGCTTTCTGAAACCAAAAATAGAAGAAAACAGGCAACTGGCACTATGGCATCTTGTCAATAGGTTAGTTCCAGAAAGTGTATAAAAATACCTCAAAGTGTAGACAAAACATAACCAAGTTGATACTAAACAAGCATGGAACATCACAAATTATAGATACGTTTACGATGTATCAAGCATCCCCAAGCTTAACTCCTCCTCGTCCTCGAGTAGGTAAGTGATAAAAAGAATAATTTTTTAGGTGACATGCACCATCAAAATCAAGATCAAACCATTTGCAAGCATTGAAAGCTTGGATCAAAGAACTCTAAACATGAGCATGAAAGATGAAGTTCTAACAATAAGACAAAGTAACTATGCATGCAACATGAAAGGATACAAACAAAGATTCATGAATAACAATGCATTGAAAGACGTTTGTTTGTTTCACATATAGAAAACATAGCATAGTGGCATTCAACTTGTCCCTCATGGAGTAGCAAAACATAAATGCATAGGACACCTTCAAAGTTCATAAGGGTGACTAGATACAAATAGTTCAAGAACAAGCTATATCAACATTATGAATCAATCAATAAGTTTTGGGACAATGCACATAGAACTAAGAATGGGAACTATGCTCTCTTAATTGGTTCCTAAGGATAGAAGGTGGAGACTCAATATAATGGTGGAAGAAAGGCCCTTCATAAAAGGGAAGCAGGGATTTCAAGTTTCAAAAAGAGCTTCCAAAAATTTTGGTACTTGTTAGCTTCCAGCCCTCATTGCTCCTATCATAAGCATCTTGAAGTGATTAAGGTTAAAGTGAACAAACTATGGAGTATATGCTTGACAAAGTATAAGTTGGCAACCTCATGTCCCTTGAATATGAGGGACGCTCCTCATGCTACTCAACTTTAGTCACCTGTAAGTGTTTGTCATAGTAAGTACATGTGTATCATAGAGAACCTCCAACGGGGTACCCCTTGCACATGATACAGGAGCTATCCCATAATCAAAATGACAAGACAAGCACACAATGAGCATCTCAGCAATCTTCTTATTTACCATGGGAAAATGGTGCTTTTTTCTCTCTTTCCTCTTTTCAATATGTCTCTTTTTTTTATAAGAAGAAAGCTTCATAGATGTTATTATGGTGATGTTGCAAGTTTCCACCATGATTAGGCATGGCTTAGGCTAGCGGCACAGGCGTTTCTCTAGCACACATACATAACTCTATGGACTTACAAACTCCCTTTTATTTCACACCGACGACATCCATAGACAAAAGAGCATGATATCAACTGTGTACAAAGTACAAGTGCAATGTTGAAAGCGTTCCCCGTGACAGCACGGTTCTGCTAATTCCAACGTATAAGTGCAAGCATATACAATATAAATGACACAATGGTTCAAGTTTATTAGGGGCAAGAAAAATAAAGTGTGCCATCAAGTTTGTGAGAGCTTTAATCACTAACTTTCACATAACAAGTTTAATTTGGAAGATAGATAAAACAAGAATATACTTGGAATGGTGTAACACACTATGCATAGGAATTTATAGTGGACACTTTGGAATAACTTGGTTTCTTGGGATTTGGATGCATGAGTAGAGCTTACTCATACAAGTGGAGGCTAGCAAAAGACTAGGAGAGACCAACTAAGAGAGCAATAATGGCCATAATCATGCAGAGCGACAAAACATTATCAATCAAAGCATAAAGTGGTACCACAAGTCAAAAAATAAATGATCATATAGGATGAGGTGACTTGTTCATAGTCATAACATGGTGTGAGCATGTGCCAAGTCAACCCAAACAAAGCATCAAAGGAGAATACAATAATACTATGCTTTTGTATGCTAAAACAACGCATGATTCCTTCAAGGCACACTAAGCAATCTCAATTGTTTGGAAGAAGTCATGCTACATCAATAATCACTAAGCATAAGGTCAAAACAATACCTATCATGACATGATAAAGTCTAAGTCATTGTCAAAGCAGGCTCCCTTTTGTACCACTATAAGCATGAAACTTTCTACTCTTTACCAACACCAATCGACTTATTTGAAACAACTCACAAATATAATAATCAATAAAGATCAGTGAGCTTGTCTCACAAATACACAAATAATAACTAAAAGTTCTAAGCAATAAGCCCAAGAAAACTGAGGCTAAACATAGTGCTAGCAAAACAGAACACTCACAGAACAATAAGAGTGAAAACTAGAGTGTTCTAAGCAATGAAAACAGAGTGTCTCTCCCCAAAAGAAGTGTGCTATGATCCGGCCAACTTATTCAAGCAAACTAAGCAAATGAAAACCAAAAACAAAAACTAAGACGCTCCAAGAACAACACAACAGTGCATGAAACAATAAAAACGAAGTGTCTAGAAAGACCTGAGATTTTTATTGATGAAAAAGGGGATGCCTTGGGCATCCCCAAGATTTGATGCTTGTACCTCTTGAATATTTCTTGGGGTGACACGGGGTGTCATCCCCAAGCTTGAGCTTTTGTCCATTCTTCATCTCATTACATCATTCTCTCTCTACACCTGAAAATTTTCCTTCATACAAAACTTCACACAATCTTCATTAGCAACATTAGTGTATTCAAAAGATAATAGACCTTGGGTTTAGCTTTAGAACAGAAAAACTTTCACTAAAAACACAACCTACTGTATAAATTCCCTCAAAAAGCTCAATTTCAAAAAAAGAACCCAAAAAGGAATCAATAAGAAGCAAATGCAAATAATGGCAGAAATCTGTCAAAACAGACCAGCAGGTAGAAACTAATTTTCCGAAGACCTTCTGTTGCTCAAATCAAAAAGTGTTTAACTAACGAAAGTTATCTAACATACTGGGGTATTTGTTCACAAAATATCAGCTCAATCCGACTTACAGAGATTCCTCAAGAATTTTTACGGTGGAGCACAAAAATCTGTTTCAGGACATCAACTCCCCAAATCTTACCTCCCTCTCATTAGAGGTTATTCTTGGCACAAAAAGCAACAAAAAGGATAAGGAGAGATCATTACTGAAGTAATAACTTTCAAGACTCAAGAAAACTCTTGGGTTATCTCCCAACAAGTACTTTTCTTTAACGCCTTTAAGTTAGGCTTGATAGTTTGAGAAGATGCTCACATAAGAAATATGAATTGAAGCAAAAGAGAGAATCAAGAAGCAAATTCAAAACACATTTAAGTCTAACTCAATTCCTATGCATAGGAATCTTGTAAAGAAACAAGTCATGAAAGCACAAAGCAACAATCATAGGAAATCAAAACAAGTGCAACTTCAAAAATTTCAACATAAAGAGGGGAAACTTAATATTATTGAGATGCATAAGACCATGTTTCCCTCTCTCATAATAACTTTCAGTAGCAACATGAATAAAATTAACAATATATCTATCACATAAAACATTCTTATCATGAGCCACATGCATAAAATGATTATTACTCTCCACATAAGCATAGTCATTCTTATTAATTGTAGTGGGAGCAAATTTAACAAAAATAGCTATCATTATTATTCTCATCACCATAATCATCAAATATAGGAGGCATATTGTAATCACAATTAATTTCCTCCTCAATAGTAGGTGGACTGAAAATATCATATTCATCATTGTAATCATCATATATTGGAGGTTTGGTATCATCATAACCAATAGAATAGCTATATTCCAAAGCTGGGGAACTAAAAAGATCATTTTCATAAAAACTAGCTTCCCCAAGCTTAGACTTTTCCATAGCATTAGCAATAATGGTGTCCAAAGAATTCATACTAATAACATTGCTATTAGCATGCAAATAGAGTTCCATAGGTTTTTTAATTTTCTCTTCAAACACTTCATGTCCTAACTCAAGATAAACACTATAAAGCTCTCTAATTTTGTTGTTGTTTTCCATTAAGCCTAACTAGTGAAAACAAGAAACAAAAAGAAAAAATTGCAGAATCTAAAGGAAATAACTTCGACCACTCACACCGGAGGATGTGAGTACCTTTTACCTTACCTCCCCAACAACGGCGCTAGAAAATAGCTTGATGTCTACGCACTTCTATTCGTGTAGACAGTTGTTGGGCCTCCAAGTGTAGAGGTTTGTAGAACAGCAGCAAGTTTCCCTTAAGTGGATTACCTAAGGTTTATCGAACTCAGGGAGGAAGTGGTCAAAGGTATCCCTCTCAAGCAACCTTGCAATCAAGATACAAGAAGTCTCTTGTGTCCCCAACACACCCAGTACACTTGTCAGGTGTATAGGTGCACTAGTTCGGCGAAGAGATGGTAACATACAAGTGGTAACGGTGCCAGAAAAGAGCTTCTGACTTATTATTGACGTGGGAGAGACTAAAAGCAAACTGAAATAAAGATGGAAGAAAGCAAACATGTAACAGATCTAGTTATGAACGGTGTTTCAATGTTTAGAAATAGGGCCTAGGGATCATACTTTCACTAGTGAACACTCTCTCATATAAATATATTCTCTTCATGATACTACTTTTAACTACTCTCCGGTCGGACACCCTAATCCATGGTAGGGCTATAACAACACTCCTCAAAGTCCACCTTTCCCAATCTAGATAACCCCACACTGTCACCTTGAGCGCTAGATGGTTCCAACAAACACCACAATATAACTCATGAATATATATTTAATCTAGATTAAGTGCCACACATGGCGCGTACGCTCTCACTATCACACACGTAGGGAAAAGCATAGAATTATTAAAGCACAATGAGTATTTATGTAGACTCTAGCCTAAGTGCCACCATGGCGTGCACGCTGTCACTTTCACACACATGGGGAGAGCAGAGATCTATTAAAGCACTTGAGTAGCAGAGTAGATCTACTTGATTATAAAGCTCATGACCACAACAAGATCATGCATAGAGAGAGAGATGAACACATAGCTACCGGTAGAGCCCTTAGCCTCGAGGAAGAACTACTCCCTCCTCATCATGGGAATCAACAACGACGATGGATATGGTGGTGGAGATCGATGGAGATGGCTCCGGGGGCACTTCCCCATCCCAGCAGGGTGCTGGAACAGAGACTTTCTGTCCTCCGAATCTCCCCTTCGGTGGCGACGGAGCTGCGAAACTTTTCATGGCTTTCTGGTTTTTCTTTAGGGTTTCTGACTCAGGGGCTTCTTATAGGCGAATGAGGCAAGGTCGATGGAGGGCCAGGGGGCCCACACCCCCTATGGGCGCGGTCAGGGTGGGCCCCGCGCCCACCTAGGGTGTGGCCACCTCGGTGTCCTCCTCCGTCTCGTCTTCGATTTTCCGTATCATTCAGGAAAAAAATATGAACTTTGGCTTTTGTCCCGTCCAATTCCGAGAATATTCATTTTTTAGCTTTCTGAAACCAAAACAATGTAAAAAGCAGCTGACCTCGTGGCATCTTGTCAATAGGCTAGTTGCAGAAAGTGTATAAAAATACCTCAAAGTGTAGACAAAATATAACCAAGTTGATACTAAACAAGCATAGAACATCAAAAATTATAGATACGTTTATGATGTATCACTTGCGAGGCCTCGGGAATAGACTTTGTTAACCTTTATTTCCCCGCTGCTGACGAGGCTAAGTGCTAGGTCCCGTAGGTCAGAAGAGATACAAACCTAATTGTTTTTTACTTTGCTGGTGGGTTGTGTGCTTGATCCCACATATCAGAAGACAACATATCTATTTGTTTTCGTCGCTGCTGATGAGGAAAATAGGAGGTCCCACATGTAAAAAAAGAGTCAAACCCCGCTGCTGATGGGGCTAAGTGATGGATCCTGCGGATCAGAAGGAATACAAATCTAATTATTTTCGGATTCTCCTATGAGTTGTGTGTCTGGTCCCACATGTTAGAAGGCAACATATCTATGTGTTTCCATCGCTGCTCACATGGCAAATGAGAGGTCCCACATGTAAGAAAACGAGTCAAACGGACGAAAAGCAAGCCCAGCGTATCAACCGCCATCACGTCTGTCCAGGGACACGGGCGTAACGAAACCGCGTCGGCTAATAGCATTGCTCCAATTGCCCGATTCGTAGTGACATAGTTCCAATTTCCGGGTGAACTATGCCAGAGACGTAATAAACCCTATTTAAATTGTTACAAACTGATGAATTTATATGGCAAGCTAAGTTGGTGTAATAGTACAATTCTATAGTACAATCTTAGTGTGCAAGTATTTGAAGAGATCTTTGCATCTCGTCATGGTACAATACCACTTCCACTTGTGAAACCACGTGCTCGATGATCTTGAAAATAACACTTGAAGAGTTAAAGTTTTCCGGGATCTAGAGGCGCGCTTGGAATTTATCACCAGCTGAATCTTAGTCACACTGAGATGTTCATACGGTAGTAGCAAAGTTTCTTCTTCATCATACACGTGAGGTTGCATAACTGAGCATTTATTCCATATACGAAATTGCAATATCACAACACATCGTACAATACTCCTTAAGAAGTGCTTACAGAAACTTATACTCCTAGAAAACATCTTCGGCTAGAGTATATATAGTCGAAAGTGTCATTTCAGCTGCAGCAATTATCAAGTTTTCTAGCCGCTTATCACTTAATTAGTTTGTCTATAACATCTGTCGTAGAAAAGGACGTCGATCGTCTTGTGTAATTTGATTGCAGGAACAAAATTACTACTACTAGCTAGGCAGCTGTGTACTACTAGCTAGGCAGCGTGCAGCTGAGTACTAAACACGCACGCATATACGCATTGCATATGCAGCTGTAGGTCGTTCTTAGCTCCCCTAAATTAATCTTTGCAAGTCTCTGTCACCTTGATCGCCACGTCTCGGGGGCTCGCCCCCAAGATAATCCAATCCACTTCGCGCTCTGACCCTTGTCGTCAAACTGGCATGCGAATTCCCTCTTGACGCCCGTCCAGTCCGGCCGTCCGGTAAAAGTAAAACGAACAAGAATCACCTTTTTTATTTTACCCGTACGTGAAAGGGTAAATTGGACGAGTACGAGGTGGTGGTGAAGTTGAACTAATCAAAGCAAGCAAAGCCAAGCAAAGCGAAAGCGCAGACACGTACTCCCGCTCCAGTAGGGAGAGTCCAAGGCACGTGACGTCAGCTCGTATGCGTCCCTTTGAAGGGGTCTCGCGCTTTGAAACGGTAGTATTAGTAAACCCGCGCCCGCTCGTTACGTGGAGTCTCCGTTCTTTCCCACTAATATTTTTCTTGTTTCGCAACCCATCTATTCTAAACGGGAGTAGTACTAAAGTCCCACATGTCCTCAACTACTGCCTCCGGTGGTCCACGCGAGCGAGCGCATGCACATTGCTGACAAATCAAACTTTCCTAGAATTCGATCCCCTCTCGCTGCAGAAATGGATCGGATCTCGGGGCTCGACCGTAAGTACGCATATTGTATGCAAAAAAAACTAAACGGTCGATGGTAATAAAGACATAAAGTTATGGGCATACGGCCGGTCTAGATAGATATAGTTTTTAGTATTTTGGTGTGTGTGTTTCTTCCTGTCCCGTCTCGTGGGGGCAGCATTGAATCGGACCGGTACGCAGCCCGTACCATAGGGGCTCGGGTACAGGCGAAAGAGGAAATTCGCGGCCGGGGTATACTCCCCCATACTATATATACACCGCAGCTCCCCGATCAGGCTACCACACACACACACCCATTTCAGCAACAACCTAGCAGTCGATCCGATCCCTGGGTTTGATCAATTCCGCTAGCAGCTGCTTCGAGCCGTCTCGATCCAACGGTCGATTAGCGAGCTATCAACGTACGAACGAACGTGCGCACATTCCTCCGCGCAGAGCAGCAATGGCCTCCAGCGGGTACTCGCGCAGATCGTCCGCCATGGTTTCGCGGCTGAGCGCGTCGGCGGAGGCGGCCATCGAGGAGGGCAGAACCACGAGGAAACAGCAGGCCCTCGTGGGGCGGCGTGTAGAGTACTACGACGAGGAGTCGGTGGCCGGGGAGGCCCGCTACGACGTCTTCATCAACCACCGCGGGGTGGACACCAAGCGGACGGTGGCGAGGCTCCTGTACGACCGCCTAGCCCAGGACGGCGTCCGGGGCTTCCTGGACAACATGTCGATGCGGCCCGGGGACAGGCTCGAGGACCGGATCAGCGCCGGCATCCGCGAGTGCAGCGTCGCCGTCGCCATCTTCTCCCCGAGCTACTGCGACTCCGAGTACTGCCTCCGCGAGCTCGCCATGATCGTCGAGTCACGCAAGGCCATCATACCGATCTTCTACAACATCAAGCCATCCGACCTCATCCTGCCCCAGGCGCTCGCGGACTCCGACGTCTACCTCCCACGCGACCTCGAGCGCTTCAGGTTCGCGCTACGCGAGGCCAAGAACACCGTCGGAATCACATACGACTCAGCCACAGGGTACGTCCATGGTCCATCACGCATGCATGCATGCATGCATTTTTCTTCCTCTTCCTCCTCCGAGCGCGCAAATGACTGACTTGTTTGTGCAATGGTGCAGGGACATGGCCGAGCTGGTGTCAGCGGCAGCCGACGCGGTGTTCTACAACATTGAAAAAATGGAGAAGGTCCAGAGGAGGGAGATGATCGTTTCAAGGCTCTAGTTTTGAACGGGAAATCAACGGCTACTATTCAACCGACTTAATAATAATCGAGGGGGGCAGAAAATTAACAAGCTACTAAAACATTAACACTGAGGGGATTCTTTCTTTCATCCATTTGTTTTTCGTTTGATTCTTTTTGTAAATTAAAGTATAGGATCGGTGCATGCGTCGAGCTGCCAAGTGTATAGTGACATAAGCTATACGGCTGACCACGCACGCACCGGAGTTCAGATTTTGCAAATAACGACGGGCATTTGTTTGTAAATGTAGTGCACAAAGTGTAATAAAATCGAGATTCGATCATATGTTCCATGTTTGCTTTTTGTTTATCAAATTTGTGAGTCACTCGATCTTCACCAAAATATGTGGTGGTCTCATAACAATGTTGAAACGGCTTCCATCGATTCGGCTGCGGCGCCAAAACTGAAATGACAAAATTGCTTCCATGTACTTCATACGGTGAAATGACATTATATTGAGATTTGATCCCACTTCCATGTGTGTTTTTGTTTCTCAAATTTGTTAGACATGGGATCTTCACCCATATGATGATGATCTCTTAACCATGTGGAAACGGTTTCCCTATATTCATAGATTGCAACAGATTAAATGTCGAATCATCTCCCATGTACAGCGCAAAGTGAAACAAAATTGATATTAGATCCCACATTATGTTTTTCCTTTTGTTTCTCAAATTTGTCTGACATTGGATCTTCACCAATGGTGATATTTTAGTAATTTTGGAACGACTTCCATTGATCCAGAGGTTGCGGGAAAATGAAATGTCGAACTGGCTTTCATGCATGTGCTATACATATTGAAATAAGATTGAGATTTGATCCCACTTCCATGTTTGCTTTTCTTTCTCAAATTTGTGAGACATTGGATCTTTACAAATATGGTGATATTTTAACAATGTTGAAATGACATCATCGATTCACAGGTTGCAGATGAGTGAAATGTGAAACGGCTTCCATGTACTATACAATGTGAAATAAGATTAAAGTTTGATCCTACATTCCATGTTAGGTTTTGTTTCTTAAATTTTTGAGACATTGGATCTTCACTAATATGGTGACCATTTAACAATGTCCTCGAAACGGGATTTTGCCCCGCTTTATAAATAAAACAACAAAATATAACCATTTACCAATGTCGAAACAACTTTTGTGTACTCTTTCTAATAATGGCACATCAAGAAAGGAAAAAAAACATAAGACATCTATTTTGACAAATCTAAGAAATAGTGTCTAGATTCATTCAATTTTGACAAATCTAAGACATCTATTTTGGGACGGAGGGAGTATATAATACAACTTATAAAATATAGAGCTAGTGAGCTGTAAGGAAACAAAATATATTACTACATTCTTCCAAAAAGAATTTTAAAGTAAATACTTTGGGGTTTAAGCTAGTCAGAAAACCTTGAAGGGATAATTAAGTTACCAAACAGGAACACGTAAGTTTTTCGAAAATGTGTTCTCTCCACCCGTTTAAAGAAAACAAAACAGGAAAGAAATTTCTATTTTTACGAGTAAACAGCATGCATGCATGAAATTAAGGGTAATAAAGTTAAAAGAGACAGTGGTAGCAGCAGACTGCTAGTACCGAAATATGTGTGTGACTGATTGCATGGCGGTGTTGGTTTCAAACCATGTGTGCACTGTGTGTACGTACGGACTTATCGTGTTCAATGTCTTCGTTTTCCTTCCTTGTATTTTTCAGTGCTAATCTGTACGGAATGTGAACAGTGAACCGCGAGTTTTCTGAATTCTTCAAACTAGTATATGGTCAAAGGTACCGCGTTTTAGTTAAGTACTCGGAGTTTAACCGCTCAAGCTTTCGCTCGGCGTGGATTGAATTCGCTTCCGGTTGTGTAGAATATATGTAGAGGTGTTGCGCTTCCAAATTGCCAGGAAAAATGTAAACATAGGGTTCACCTAGGAGTGATATGACAGATCTTGTCCGTTTGAGCAAATTGACTTCAGCTTCTTGGGTACCAAGTTACTTGGCACTAGAATAGTGACCTTAGTCCTTCAAGGTGTTATTTAAGTAGTACTCCCTCTGTTTTAAAATATAAGATGTTTTAGGTTTGTGAAGAGAATGTATCTAGACTTGTTTTAGTACGTAGGTTCACTCATGTTTGGAGTGAATCTAGACACTAAAATAAGTCTAGATACATTTGCTTCACAAAACTAAAACATCTTATATTTTGAAACGGAGGGAGTATATTGAAGTGGATGGCGATTGACTCATCTGTCATCTTTAACTTTTTTATAAATCAAGCATATAGAGAATGTATGTAGGTACGTGCATGTCAACTTTGAAACTTATGTACAAAAGTATGTAACTTGAGCAAAAAGACAATGTACCAGATGAACAATACATGAATTTTCATTGTGCAAGTTACGATTTATCTTTTTGTGGAGGCCACATATTGGTCAATTTTTTCTTGAAGTTCTGCATGAATAAGATTCAGGTCAATATGTTTGTGCATGATTTATTTCAAAAAATTATGAAACTTAGAGATTTTTTTGCCAATTTTGAAACTCGGATTCTGGTGAACCTATGCCCATCTGTGTATTTCACTATTTGTACTCATCCTTTCCGCTCAAGCGATAATTACCCGTCGCGAGCGGACCTCAATTATCGGATTGAAGAAGAAGAAGAAGAAGAAGAAGAAGAAGAAGAAGAAAAAGAAGAAGAAGAAGAAGAAGAAGAAGAAGAAGAAGAAGGGGTATTATTTGTGCATGTTGAGCACTAGGGGAACCCTTGTCGGCTAGTCCGACCACAGGGCGATGCCCCTTGGGAGCCAATTTCTAAAGATATGCTGTCTATGTCCCTCCTCTCCAACCATCCCATACTCGGGTGAAAGCTTAAAGTCCCCTTCGCATTAGGCAGACATTGTGGGTGTCGTTTTCGCCATGTGGGCGATGTCTAGGCAGTGGTGTAGTCGCAAGCGAGTGATGTCATGGATGGTTGGCATATGGTGGTGATGAGGTTCAAGAAGTGTCTTAAGCATTTAGGTTTGTCGGGTCCAAACAAGCTTCATCACAACAGTTTAGGTTATTTTCTCCGCATGTTGTAGTATCCTCGATTATAGGAGGAAGGGGGCATTGGTCGTCTTTCCGGTTGTACTAGAGGAGGTGTTGAGAGCTTATGCTCATTAGTGTGATCGTTCACCATGTTTGATGTACATGTTGCTTCATTACAGCTGATGTGCATCATCTACTTCAATGTTTGTGAATATAAGCTTCTCCATTTCACTTCGTCTCACAAGGGTAGTCGTGATTTAGCTGATGAGATGTGATTATCGTGTTAAGGTAGTCGTGCTCATTGTTGGTTACTTTGTGATAGATCTAGAGGTGAGAACATGTCTATCTCTTTGGGTGAATGCCTCTATCATCCGACAATGCAGCATCTTTAAATACATGACAAGAGGGAGGGTGAGGGTCCATCTTTGATGATTGAGAGTGAAGGTGCCTTGTCTTCACAGTTTTGTGGGGCAAATGAGAGCCTGGTCTTCCTCGAGGAATTGAGTGATCCTTTGGAACTTTATTTGCTTATTTGGACCCTGAGCAACGAGGGCATCCATGTATTTTTTTTCTTATTTGGAACTTTATTTGCTTATTAGAATGCAAGGGGACTTATCACTTCTTTTGTGTATTTTTTTGTTGTCTCCTTTGTGGTGTAAGATATTGTTTCACCATCCATGTATCCTTCTGGCATTTGGGGCCTTTATTCATTTAAAGCTAGGCATAGACATAATGCCTTGAGTTTAGAAGCAAACCATATTTACTATATTGATAAGAGGTGATGAACGAATATTGATATTTTGACTTAGTTCTACAAAAAAATTGAAGCTTGGTGTTTTGACTAGATGCATGGTTTATTATTATATTTTCTAAAGTGAGATTGAACTTTCCTTGGAAATTAAGAACCGCATATTCTTATTTCTGTAAAATCCAACTGACCAATAGGCAATTCAGAATTAAGCCTGCCAATCCTTGGGCACAAAATACATTGCCTTGTGGGAATTTTCCCAAAAGTTTGAAACCAATTATACTCTTAGATGGTTCTATATCGAAATATTGAGGTTCAAAGGAACAAATAATATGTTTGGTAGCCCGGGCCTCCATTTCCGCTCGCTAGAGATTTTCATGGGGGAGGGGCATGTCCAAGCGATAACACATTTTAGGGCATGTTCTGGAGCCTATTTGGTTGCCTAAGTCACATGGATTGCAACAATCTGTATCCCGTTTGGTTGCCTGGATTTTCCAGCAGTTGCAACCAACTATTGTTTGGTTTTCTGCATGATTCCTCGTACATCACATACAACAAAACACACACTCACCTATTTCAAAAATGATGAGGTTACCATAGAACATGAACAAACAGGGAGAATAGCTAGAACCTACATGTTTAACACAACAAGTTCTGAACTAAAGTGGTTAGATTTTACTCAGCTGCATACCATGCCACCTAATTGGTACTACATGTCAGGGGTACACATCCCTAACCCAAAAGGACTGGTTCCTTACAACATCCATTATGCAAACTTCCATAGACCACTACAACTATACATCATCGTCCTCACCTGCCAACACTGGAAGATCACACTCTAAGGCATACACTGATAATCAGCTCTTGTGTGCAATTATGAGCCTTGAAGAGCATGACCTTGAAGCCATTATTTTTGTTGATGACCTTGAACATGAGTACATCGTTGATCCATAGTTTGATCTTCCAGGGAAAGTCCTTCGAACATTTGAAGAAGAAGACCTTTCCCTCGTACACCTGGAGCTAGACATCGTACTTGCAGAATGTGGCACCCCTCGGAGGTAGAGTCACTATGTAATGTTGTATTTGTTGTATCTTTACCAGTAACGGCTTCATGATGGGAGAGACATGAAGATCATACATGTCCCTCGTTTTGTTCTATACATAGAAGCGGTGAGGGCCCTTCTTGACGATGTGGTTCCCAAGCCTCGGAGGATGGACCTTTTGCGGCACCTCCATATTAGACACAACATCTAGCAATCGATGGAGCTCTGGCCAACCAGCAACGTCATTGCATTGGATTAAGTCCTCGTAGACTAGCTTAGGAGTGCCCATGTTCCCGCAGAGGGTTTCCTATTCCTTCTTGGGCACCTGGCCATGCATAATTGACCAGATTGTGCAACAAAATGATAGTAAAGTAACAGATGGGAAGCAAGTAATGTGTGAGACCCTGGCGCATGGATCAATAGGATTGATAGGAAACCCATACCAACAAGTTGCAACTTCTTTTCCGGAAGCTCATTCGAAAAGAACTCTAAGGTTAAGTGTGCTTGGCCTAGAGCAATTCTAGGATGGGTGACCGACCGGGAAGTGGGTACCGGGTACGCATGAGTGAGGACAAAGTGCGCAGAAAAGACTAGTGTTGGTCTGTGGGGCTAGTCTAGAGATCCTATTAAGTTGCCAAGAGTGACAGCCGCCGATCCGGAGAGGCCGGGGTGTTACAATCTGGTATCATAGCCGACCCTCGCGGTTACATGGGCATGTGCGGGTCAGTGGCGGACATGTGTAGCATGGCGCGTGTGGCCCAGAGTGGACACGGCATAGCAATGTGCTGGCACTGGACGCACAGACGTGTGCCAAGAGGGGACGTTCCTGGCTTGTGGTTGATTGACGAGGACGTCGATCTTCTAAGGGTGGGTGTATGTGAGACCCTGGCGCATGGCTCAATAGGATTGATAGGAAACCCATACCAACAAGTTGCAACTTCTTTTTCGGAAGCTCATTCGAAAAGAACTCTAAGGTTAAGCGTGCTTGGCCTAGAGCAATTTTAGGATGAGTGACCGACCGGGAAGTGGGTATCGGGTGCGTATGAGTGAGGACAAAGTGCGCAGAAAAGACTAGTGTTGGTCTGTGGGGCTAATCTAGAGATCATATTAAGCTTCCAAGAGTAATAGCCGCCGGTCCGGAGAGTCCGGGGTGTTACATAATGCAATACTGATCAATGTCAAGCAATGCAATTTTTATCAACGGAAATTAACATGGATATCAATGGAAACCAAGAAAATCTTGATAAATGGCAAGAAACATGAATATCAATGGCAAGAAAGTCAATCATATGAATGGAAAGCAACATCGATATGATGGCAAGCAAACCAATCTTGATCAATGTCCTGCGACATGGATATCAATGGCAAGAAATTCAATCATATGAATGGAAAGCAACATGGATATGGATGGCAAGAAAAGCAATTTTGATCAATGGCCAGCAACATGGATATCAATGGCAAGCAAGTCAATCATATGAATGGAAAGCAACATGGATAAGAATGGCAAGCAAAACAATCTTGAACAATGGTAACATGGATATCAATGGCAAGCAAGGCATGTGCATGGTTGGCAATCAAGGCAATCTTGATCAATGGCAAACAACATGGATATCAGTAACAAGCAACGCAATAATTGCTAACATTGATCCATATCAGTGGCAAGCAAATACCGATCATTGCTAACAGTGATAACAATGCATATCAACAGAAAGCAACATGTACACTTATCTATGATTGTAAGACCTTAATAACGTTTATGAATGTACAAATCTTACTGCATCTATAAACATGTAATTAAAAATAGCCTAACCAGTGAAGGAGTTGTATATGGTCCTAAATCCCTCGGAGTCGTTGTTGCGGGCGAGGACGTATAAGATCCACCTGGAGTGGCTAATGGTGGCAGTCTCTCTAGGAGCCCCAAATCCAACCTGCTCTGCCGTCGTGCTGAATCCGTTCGAGGTAGTACCAGGAAGTGGAGGGAACCCCTACGACACGGGGCTGAACCCCAACAGGTGATCCATCTCACAACTCGACCCTGGAACTCCCTTGGCGATGGTCGCGACCCTCACTGCACCAAGCGTCGGCATGAGGTCGAGTCTCGTCGGTGCGAAGTCCAATCCCGCGGGGATGCCCATCGATGCCATTGCGGTCGTCGTTGTTGCCCTATTCGACATGCATAGGCGGTGTGAAAGCAGTGATGGCCACCTCAGCGAGGGCACCACGGTCGGGTCAATGACCTTGGCCCCGTTCCTCATCATCGCCCCGGACTATATGATGGTGTGGGAGGTAGATAGGGAACGACAAGCGCGTGCTTTCGGTCCAGATCTATGTTGGAGGCGAGGAGGCCATCGATCTCTCTGATGGGATGTAGAGAGAGCAAGACGGGAAGTGGGAGAGAGAAGCGGTGACGGTATAGTGAGAGAGTTTGGAATGAGTTATTGACGTGTCTCCCACTTTTTTCTCTATGCATGCAACCGTTGAGGCTCCAGTCTTTTTGTGCTCAATCGGAACAGGCTCCACGAAAACGATCGATTAGAAAACTGTCGGTGGACCTGTCTTTGGTCTGTTTTAGCATTTGTGGTTGGCCGCAGCTGTAACATGCAAGACATCCAAATAGGCTGTTTTCGTCGCCAATGGTTCTGCCAGAGGATCATGCAGACTACCAAACACGTCCAATATGTTAAATATAGCTCGAACACGTACCTTTTACAGACTTGACCGTATTGAAACTCAAACCTTGAATCTGAATGGAATTCTCGTTTTCGTGTTTCTTGCCTGCACAGTTCAGTCATGCTTTGTTTCGGAAAGAGATGATAATCCAGTCATCCATTGGGTGTTTTAAAAGCTAAAACAAAAGACTGTTGAATGCCCGTCCCTGAACTGGAACTTTGAATAGTCCAGGCACCACCGGCTTGTTGACACTGTTCCCATCTTTCTAATGATATAAACTATGATTGGCTAGCGACCATGTAAGCATCACCTAGATAGCCATGCCATTTTTTGAAGTTTCGAACCTTGCCTGATTTGCTCACAATTATTATCTTCTGAATAAAGAAAATGGAAATGTCTGTGAGCCCCACCCAGTCCATGATTTAAAAAAAAACACACACAGATTCTGCTGGAATGTGGAATCTCGGATCCTGGTAGGCACGGACCCCTCTGTCGCTGTCGACCTGTCGTCCCCGGCGGCACGCGCGCACGCACGAACCTCTCCGGCCCCCAAGCTCCAAACCGCCGCGCGTCCCTTTCACCCGCCGGCAACTCGATCGCCGGTTGCTCGCTAGCTACCAACACCGCACGCATTTAGCTCGTGCTCCACATGACATGGACGCAGTCCCCGTGCGCCCCGCCCCCGCCCCCGGTCAGGTCAGCGCGCGCGCCGTCGCCAGTCGCCACATGCCAACTCTGCGCTGCGGTGTCCCGCCTTGATCGACCGTGGTCAAAGCTGGCATGCATGTGGCACCCGTCTCCGTTGCATATCTGAGCTCCTGCCGCGACGCATATCTGAGTTCGAGATGTGTGTGTTGGTGTTGCGGTCGGGGTGCATGCAGACCGTGACTTCCCGGGGCGCGGCGCACGCGCGCACCCGTATCTTCTGAATCCTTCCTCTCCGGTTTAAATGTGGTCAGTGATCAACTTTTATTTTGTAGACGTGGTCAGTGACCAGCCGGTGGATCTCGTGTCCCCGCCCAAGGGCGAGTCGTTGCTCGTGGAACTTGTAAGGCAGCTTCTGTCGCTCGGCGCACTGACTTGTATGTTCAGAAGGTACAGTGTTCGGTGTTCTCGGGAGAAAAATGGCACGCAATGTTGGAAATGCGGTAGAAAATAACGAACCGCGCCGGTCTCAAAAGCCTCGGCATTTTCCTTAATCAAACGCATAGAGGCTTCTTCGGGTTAGTTGGGGTGTTCTGGAGTCTGGACTCCTCGTACAGTAGTAACTTTCCATGTTGATGAAAGAAAAATTAGAAGATTAATCTTGACCGGCAAGCTAGGTACTAGGTCACATCAAATCCAATGCTGCATACTCGAGTGACCAAGAAGAACTTGTTCATTTTTTTTTTTTGCAGAAGAAAGAAGTACTTAGTCATGCAGAGTGTGGCTTATTTCCCTCTTCCAAAAAAAAGCATTAAGTGTGGCTTATTTCTTCCTCATCAAAAACTTGTCAGATGAATGCACGACTAAGTAAGTATATTGTTTTTTTGCGCGAAATATGAATGCACGACTAAGTATTACTAAGACGTATGAAAACACGCCCCCTGATCCGAAAAGCATGCAATGCAGATAAAAAGACTGGATCGCAGCAATAAAAATAATACTGACGAAAACACCGCTCCGTCACTTTCAGACCACGCTGTCCGTCCGAGTCCGACAGCGACAAGCCCCGTCCCGTGTCTCGTTTCTCTGTCAGCTCCCCACGGACTGATTCGAGCGGATCGATCCAGGTCAACCTTTGTGATACTTACTTGGATGCTGCGTCTGGGTCTGGGTGTTTCCCTGATCAACAAGCAACTGAATAAGAACAGACCTACTGAACCTTCTCTGATGCTTCTGCATGCCTGGCGCCTCTCTCTGTTGTCATCTATTTCTTCCACGCGGCCGGGGACCTGCGTGCTGCCGGTGCCGCCGGCTTAGCTGGCTGCATGCGCAGTCTCGCCCTGACCCGATCCACATCCACCTAGGCAGGTGTCACCACACTTCGTCCAGCTACACCGCCACGGGAGACAATTCGCTTCGCGTCAGCAGCCACATGCATGGATCCGTCATGTCATGTCACGTGATCGCGTACGCAGCCCCGGCGTTAAGGGGGGCCATTTGACTAAACCAGTCGATCGGGTTCTGCTGGTCCGGTCAGAGGCTCTGAAACATCAGAAATTTGACAGGATCAAAGGTCAGACATGTAACTGTACGGCGGAGAAAGACCGGAGGGGATACCATTCAACCGGCCACACACCCGGGGATTCTGTTTGTTGTCGTCCCATGCATGTGACCGATGATCAACCCACGGTTACGGCTGCTCGATCTCCTTGTTGTTAGCGACTGGTGTTAGAGGTTGGTACTGAAGGAAGGAGCGTAGTATATGGTCAACGAATGGTCACCGTTATTTCAAGCTTTGATAGCTGCCTCTCTCTAGCGGCTGCGACGGTTAATGGTTGAATCTTGAACTATTGGAACGAACGAACAGCAATCCGGTGGTCAGAGATTCAGAACAGTATAATGCAGGGATGATCGGTATAGTTATCTGTGCTTGGTTTCTTTGGTGGACCAGAAAGAAAAAGCAGAAAAGTACTGGAGTAGTTCAAATTGACTGTATCAGACTAATCATATGCTATAGTATAGAGCCTGATGAACTTGTTCGGAAACCTGCTTCAGAATAAGGGTGGAAACTATGTTTTATTTGATCTGACTGACACGGCTTCTTCGCGAACCACCGGCTAAACGGGGGCTCCATCGGTCCGTGTTCTTTCTTCAGTTTGGTTCGTATCTTCAAAAGCTAGAAGCACCAGTCTTTTTCCACCACCTGCAGGAGGAAAGTAAACTGTGAAATGCAGACTTGTGATGTTCTTCTCGCCCGAGCTAGCCGTGCTCTCTGGGTAGAGGAAAAAATCTACTATCTAGGAGTCAGGACATGTATAATATTTTTTTATTAAAATCAACAAAGTATACAACTTTTTAGTATTGGAAAATTATGATTTTCTATGCCATTAGGTATAGAATAGAATCACACCCTTATAAATTTTCGTAGACAAAGAAGCAGTTTCCATAGTATATTCCTACACACCAAGTTCAGAAATGATGAGCACTTACAAAATCAAACATGGAAAAAAGTTTGAATACATGGTCAAAGTTGTCCTACACAACACAGGATTTAGATCTCCAAATTTTTCATGCTTATCATGGATCAGAAACTTTTATTTATTATATGACGGGTCATGGTTCCAAAACATCATCTCAAAAAGAATAACAAAGTTTTAAAAAATAGTACCTAGAATGTATCATTCGTAAGGCTTTTGGCTCGGTTCGTTGGGAGTACATCCAAAAACATGGCTTCCCTAGTAGATTTCGGGATTCGATCGCCGCTTTGCTCGCCACATCGTCTTCTCGGATACTCCTCAATGGTGTGGCCGGGCTCCCTATCAAGTATGGCCGTAGCCTTTGACAAGGAGACCCCCTTTCGCCACTTATATTCGTCCTCGCCATCGACCCTCTCACTCAAATCCTTGACATTGCCACTACCCTTGGCCTTCTTCATAAGATTCGAGGGCAAGGTACCAACTTGAGGACGTCCTTCTATGTGGATGATGCGGCCCTTTTTGTGGCACCCTAAAAAGAGGATATTCAAAAACATTGCGTCTATCCTTCATGGCTCCGGAGAGGTCACCGGCCTTTGCACTAACCTTCAAAACAGATCCATGGTGCCAATTAGATGTGGCTAACTCAACCTTGATAATTTACTTGGTGGCCTCCAAGCGTCATTCGCTCTCAAATATTTGGATTGGTTCTCTCTATTTGGTGGCTTAAACAAGCAGACTTTCAACATCTTGAAGACAAAGTTACCGACAAGATCCCTATATGAAATGGTAAATTTATTGCGTGGCCAGGAGAACCACACTAGTTAAATCGGTGCTCACATCTCAATCGATCTACCACTTGACATCGCTCATCGTTTGCCCGGTACCATGCAAAATATCAAGAAACTTGAGAGGGGTTTTCTTATGGACGGCCACCGAGTAACCTTATTTCAGCAATTCATTATCCTTTCACATTAGTAACCTTATTCCGGGAGATTAGAAATTTTTGTAATAAGAAACCATTTTTTTGTACGAACTCCTCTCTTAATTAATAGGTGAGACAAAACTTCTCTGTTAAAAAAAGTACTAGTATGTATCATTCTATCCCCGAGGTTTTTTAGCGTGTCTTTTTTTTTTTTGAACTTGAGTTTTTTTAGCATGTCATTCCTCGGCCAAGTTTGTTTTCCTTTCTTTTTGAAAAATCTTCCTCGGCCTAGTAGGCACGGAGTACCGAGCAGAGCCCGCCGCCTGATCCAACAAATCCCAAGGCCCACCAGAATATACTAAAACAAACAGAGTACCGCACGGGACAAACTAATAGGCCCATGAAGCTACGAAGCCCCAGGCCGGAGCACGGTGTGCCGTACTGGGCTCAGCCGAGCCTTCAGCCGGCCGGTCTGGTCCGGTGCCCCCCTGCGCTTGCACGGAGGCCTAGAAGGAAGGCGCGAAACGGGTGGCCGTGGTCGCGCGGGCGCGCGCCGGCCGGTGGCGATCTGACACGCGGTACGAGCGGCGGCCGGCATACGTGTCCAGCGGCTACGGGCCCGCGGCCGCGGGTTCGGTACAACGGAGCCGTATTTCTCGGGCCAATGCCTTCCGCACCTCCCACACTGCCCCCTTTGCCCATGGCCTGCACCTCCCCTGCTCTCCTCGCCAAGGTTCCACGCTCTCACACTCACACACCCGCAACCACCAGGATTTCCACCGCAGATCACTCGCCTGCCTGCCTCCTCCGCTCTTCTCCTCCTCCTAACCGTCGCCGTAACAAATCTCAGTCCGTTTCCTCACACTAGCTAGAAGCTTTGGCGGTTGAGGTAGGTACCACAGCGTGTGCTGTGTGCTACTGCTGTGTGCATATATATATACTTTGGTGAGATCTGGTGCGTTTCTTGGTAGCTTGGAGGGGTGCGTGATGAGGTCCATGGGGAGCCCGGACTCGTCGTCCGGCTCGGCGCCACCGCGGCATCAGCAGCAGCAGCAGCAGCAGCAAAGGGGCTCCGCGCCGGAGCTTCCTCCGGGGTTCCGGTTCCACCCGACGGACGAGGAGCTGGTCGTCCACTACCTCAAGAAGAAGGCTGCCAAGGTGCCCCTCCCCGTCACCATCATCGCCGAGGTTGACCTCTACAAGTTCGACCCATGGGAGCTCCCCGGTATGTATATGAACGAGCGTGGTGATCAAGCGCCGGCCCGGCCGTAAATTCCATTCGCAAGTCCTTAAATATTCGATCCATCACACAGTAAACATGGCTTAATTATCTATACAGCGGAAAAGTATTATTAAATTATTTTACTAGTAGACATGTTGATGCTATATATCTATGTGATCCAACCGTGCTTTTTGTGATTCTTCATGTGCGTGCTCGGGATCCATACATCAGAGAAGGCGACGTTCGGGGAGCAGGAGTGGTATTTCTTCAGCCCGCGCGACCGCAAGTACCCCAACGGCGCGCGGCCGAACAGGGCGGCGACGTCGGGATACTGGAAGGCGACCGGCACGGACAAGCCCATCCTGGCGTCGGGGAGCGGCCGGGAGAAGGTCGGCGTGAAGAAGGCGCTCGTGTTCTACCGCGGCAAGCCGCCCAAGGGTATAAAGACCAACTGGATCATGCACGAGTACCGCCTAACCGACGGTTCTAGCTCCACCACCACCACCCGGCCGCCGCCCGTCACCGGCGGAAGCAGGGCTGCCTCACTCAGGGTACGTGTCGATCGCATAGTCTAGCAGTGACCAATCCTAGTATTTAATTCCTGTCAAGAACGCTGTGCTTGCATATCATCTAGTATCGTCCTAATAATAATGATCCATCTATCTGTCTATATGCATGCATATAGACTGGTGGTAGGTTGTTGCGTGTGGTTGATCAAGTTAATTAGTTTCTCATCATCAGCTGGACGACTGGGTGTTATGCCGCATATACAAGAAGATCAACAAGGCCGCAGCGGGGGATCATCAGCAGAGGATCATGGAGTGCGAAGATTCCGTGGAGGACGCTGTCACCGCGTACCAGCCGGCCGCGTATACCCCGGCGGGCATGGCCGGTGCAGCAGGGACCCATGGCACCAACTACGGTTCACTCCTCCATCAGCATCATCACGACAGCCACGATGACCACAACTTCCTCGACGGCCTGCTCAGAGCAGAGGACGCCGGCCTCTCTGCGGGCGCCACCTCGCTGAGCCACCTCGCCGCGGCGGCGAGGGCGAGCCCGGCTACCACCAAGCAGCTCCTCGCTCCCTCGTCTTCCACCCCGTTCAACTGGCTCGACGCGTCCACTGTGGGGATCCTCCCACAAGCAAGGAATTTTCCTGGGTTTAGCAGGAGCAGAAACGTCGGCAATAATATGTCCCTGTCATCAACAGCCGACATGGCTGGCGCTGGCACCTGCGTGGTGGACAACGGCGGCGGCGGCGGCAATGCGGTAAACACCATGTCTGCATTCATGAGCCCTCTTACCATGCAAGACGGGGCCTACCACCAACAACATGTCATCCTCGGCACCTCGATGCCGCCGGAAGCCAGCGCGGCCGCCGCCTCTGCTTTCCAGAATAATCCCGTTCAAATGTCCAGCGTGAACTGGAATCCCTGAACAAATGACACCGACACACCACACACGCCCATGCACGCATGCATAACTTTTACAGTCCTACAGCATTGCTAGCCAATAGTTCTTGCAGTTAGTGGTAGTCGCATTCAGGGAGCACTGAGTAGCTAGTAAGCATGCACACCACCATTGCATGCATATATATATGGCTGCATTGCACCCACCGGGCACGTACTTTGTACCAACTTGCTAGCCATACCTAGCTAACAAGTACAAAAAAAAGTCAGAATTATACCTTTATACATATATTGTAGCGCATATAGTAAGTATGCAGTTTAAGTCCTCAGTCAAACATAATTTTTGGAGGGGATTACTCGTCACATTTACCCTATACATATATAGACACTCAAGTAAATAGGGCATGTTACATGATAGTTGCATGCATGCATTTATATATGCTTGATCTGCATGCATGTACATTGTGTAATTAACTCGGTAGAGATATCTCATCATATTTTTGTATTTCCCTTAAGCTTTGTAATTTGTAAAATAGGATTAATTACTATGGCTAATTGTACCTGTGTGAAAGGAAATTACCCCACATAAAGCCTTCATATATAAATTGGAACTTATATAAATATAAGAGCCAAAAGTGTATTGTTTTGCTTGGTATTATCTTTCTAAGAAAATTATCCGTAAATTTCAACTATTGACTAATAACCCACCAAGCCCAAGGATTAAGGCTTCCATCGGGGAGGGTATCGCTTATCCGAATCCAAACCAAGAAATACCCATACCCATCATGTTTCATATTTTCCCATACCCAGAGCAATTGGGTACTATCCAATGATTTGGGCAATCCTTGGATAACATGAGTTAGCAACGGTTAATCCATCAAGCTGATGTGAACTCATCGGTTGCATGCTAGAGGCAACAATGGGGTAGCTTAAGAAAAATGGCTTGTGGCAGGAAGGGACCCACCAGGTCATGTTGCAAAAATGTCCAAGGTCAAGTTGTCAAGGCTTGGCGGCGGATCACAGTTGGCTCAAGCGCTCAAGAATAGAGAGAGGGCGTGAGAGAGATTGTGCTTGGGTGAGATTTAGGGAAGGGAGGAATAATGGGTATATTCATTGGTTAGATGATAATTGTCCTCCCTATGCTCAAATTGTAAAGGATAATTTTCATCTATCCATACCTTACCCAAATAGACTGGTTTTGGGATTATTATGTATGGATGATGGATACCCAGTGGACAATTAACCAAGGGTTGCCACATGTTCAACGTTCACTATATTGTCTCCCCATTTATTCCAACCAACACCTACAAGTTATGTGTCACCTCTCTGATCACCCTTCACTTCTTATCTTGCTGCCGATAAGGGTCATGCAGATTGTCCTGACATCTTTGCTACCTAGCATCATCTTGTAGTCCTCTATATTTCCAGCTCAAAGGCTCCCCTTCCCCACCGTACACACCAAACTATCGGCATTGAGTGAAGTGGTCCTTCCTTTTGTAGTCACGATACCTAGCCGATCGAAAAAAGGTCGACAAATCCAGAGCAATCTATCCATATGATGATGGACTTGAGGTATAACCATAAGGGGTCCCTATGTGGCGCCTACTGCAATATGGGGATGCACGACATTCTATCCTCTATAGGTGCAACCACTTGGAGACGTTAATATATGATATGTTGAATTGTTATGAGCATCTCGTAATAGTATATGTTATGCATTATTTGTATCATAGCATTCATGTTGATATGCCTGCATTTTTTTTTCATATCCGTTTATGAATTAATAATTTGCATAAAGATTGGTACGGCTCATCACCTCAGGCATAAGGCTTGAGGCCTTCCCTCCTTTTGGGAGAAAAACTTCACCCTAACTTTCATGGGGTGAAGGATGACGACATGTCTTGAAGCAAAAAATGGTAGCCATATGCGAGAGGTTATGATGGTGTTTATATCCCTTTAAAAAAATACAAACTTTAATTACCGTCTGTATAAATGCGTAGGAATTTCTAAAATGTCATTCACATATGTCCAATCCTTAATCTTGATCAAACATCGACCATCCTTATCTCTCTACCTCGCAAAATATGGCCACGTTTTGCTAAAACTGCGTTATATGAAAGAGTGTAAACTGAAAGCTACACAACGATGTGCAATTTTTCCGTGGCTAAGATCCACCAGAGAACTCAGAGCTAGCCATCCTCTCGTCTAGTCATGCCATTGTTGATTACTGCAGCCTGGCCACAAACATGATATGGTTGGCCCTGATCGCAACAGAATCTGAAGGAGCGACCCACCCGGTCGATCGATCGCTCGGCGTGTCCCGGTAAAATCAGACATGCATGTTTCCTTTCCAAGCTAGGGAGCCTAATAATCGACCAGCTAGGTCTTTCACTCGCGCACGGTACGTGCGACAACCCGCCGGCCGGCAAAGTTCCACGGACAGCCGTCGCGCTCGCTCGCCCAACCATAGAGAGAGAGGGAAAAAAAAACAGCGAGAAAAAGCATGGGCGCCACACGCTGTCACGGCGATACGCCCAGCGGCCGCGTCGCCCAGGAAAGCTATGCAGCTTGACCGTGAAGGAGGAGCTAGGCTGCGAGGGCGGCAGCGTTTTTCCGTGTGCGCGCCGAGCAAGCGAGAGCGAGAGACGAGAGAAGGGCGAGCGTACGGGCGGTCGATACGTCGGCGTTGCCCCGCGCGCGGGGGTGGCCCTGCCTGCATGCGACCCGGCGCCTTTCGGCCCTGTCGCCGCGCGGCTTCCCCGATTTGGATAATTTCGGCGACGCGGACGTGTGGGCGGGGCCCCGCTCCCGCCCCGCCCCGCCCTGGGTGGGTCCGGCTGCTAAACGACGGGTCACCGATCGTGTCGATCGACCTGACGCGTAATTACGCCGCTACCTAGCTTAGCAGCTGCTGCATCGATCCATCCATCCTTATCTTATCTCCGGACCTCAGGAATTGACCGCCCCTTTGGCAAAGCTTTTAACCCCGGCCGTACGTAGCTCGTTTTTACACGGCCCCTAGATCAGATTCACGCGCGGTGGAAACCAGCAGTGCGTGGTAAATATTTTTACCACGCCCTCTCTCTCCCGCCCCCGAACGTGCGTGCGTGGTAAATATCAATCCGCTACGTGTTGAGCCGCGATTGCGGTAACTGCGCGCCGGGTGCGCGTGATTGGCGGGTTAACCACGGTACGGTCAGTATCCGCATACGTATTGATTAGGCTGTCACTGTCCGTATTAGGCTGTCACTGTCCAGCGACAATGTGTGCTGCTAGCGATCGACCTATCGACGTCGGTGTCAAGCGCGCGCGACTAGGGTATAAACAAGCAGATCAAGCAGAATTTGATGCGGAGATTTTATTGCAGCTAGGAGACGAGGACAAGTGATATTTTATTACCACTGTACGTTGTGCCTTCGGTCGAAAAGCCTGTTGCTTAGCCAAAAGTACAGCCACAAAACCTAGAGCATTTCTTCTAGCCTGTAAATTACCTTGAGAACCTGTCTGCTCTATCTGCATAGTCTGTCTTGATACATACCTATCCAACTGAACATAGTTACCCTACCCCAAAAAAGAACATAATTAACTTGGAGAAAAACTGTTCACGTTAAACCAGCCAGGAAGCTAAGCATGGTTAAATACTTAGACGTGGATTTGATAGAGCAGAAATCCTACTTAATCTCGTATTCAAGAAATTAGGTAGATATTTCAATTAAAAAATGTCTAGACAAGATAGAATATCCAACACAGCCGAAGAGGGTGTCTATTTCCTTTCTTTTAACCAGGGAGTCTGTTTCCAGGCATTGGCAAATGAGCTAAAGTATACTACTCCCTTCGGTCCATATTAATTGACTCAAATTTATCTAGATTTGAATGAATATAGACATTATTTAGTATATAGGTTCATTTAAATTTTGACAAATCAAAGTCAATTAATATGAATCGGAGGGAGTAGCAAGAAAATGAGTAGTAAGAGAGTTCTTCTAGAACATAGGCTCTAGCGATCTCTATATTTAGAAAACTAAAACTCATATTTATAAATCTCAGAAAATTAAAACACTGGTGGAAACAGCCCTATAGGTCCCGGTTGGTAAGGGACGGGGCAATCGGACTAAAGCCCTAACCTTTAGTCGGTTGCCCCACCAACCGAGACAAATGGGTGCACGTGGCAGCGGCAGCAGGAGGCGGGGTGGAGAATTAGTCCCGGTTCGTAACACGAACCGGGACTAATAACCTTCTGCCGCGGCAGAGATTTGGCCCATTTCTCTGCCGCGGCAGAGAATTCATTGGCACATTTTATTGCCGCGGCAGCATTTTCGCCACTTTTTGTGCCGAGGCAGAGAATTCATTTAGATTGTTTTATTGTTTATTTAGTGTTTTGCACTTATCAATGAAGGAACCTTATATTACACAAGATCATCATGACAATATTATATTCAATACACGGATCGAGTTCATGCACTACATACAAAAGTTGCTATTCGATGCTACCGGCCAATTCCTTCAAAGTTGCTATTTTTACAATCCCTATTGTCTATACACAGCCGAATAGTATTCCCCTTTTGGGTTTAGGTCTTCTGCATCCAAGAATCCCGCCAATTCCTCCTGAATTGCTCGTACGCGATCCTTTGGCAGAAGACCGTCCCGTAGACGTTTGATCTAATTTAAAAAAGGAGTCAGTCTATATGAATGAAACTAAACACAATTTGTTTGTAATTAAAAACTATAGAAATTGTTTACGTACGTGGAGTTGCTCTAAATTTCTGCTCTTCTCATCGCACGTCTGCCGGATGAACTCGCAAACATAGTATCCACATAGATTGTTACCTGGTCCCTGCGTCAGGCACTTTACGAGAACAGAGTTCAATCAAAATAATAATCAAGCATGATAATAACTGTATCAAAACTAGAATCAAAGAGATACGCGGATATAGCTAGTGGTGCTTACATTTAGTGGTCGAAATGTAAGCTCCTCTTTCCAAACACCCCTAGCCTTGTTGGTGAACCGTTTCCAAGCGCTGGTCGGCGAAGAAAACGAATAAAAGAAGTTATTAATTACTTGATATCATAAAATTTACGAACGTTGCCGATATAGTGTCGTAATGATTAGAATTACCGCTGGAGAAGCATCTGCATGTCCTTCCACGTCTCAAGGGGTTTATGTTTCGAGTCCATGACTAGTACACGCCCTTTGTCAAGTTGAATGATTAACAGAATATAGTGGAAGCTGCAAATGCATAACTAATCAATTATATACTTAACATCGAGTAAGCGAAATAGAAAGTGTATACAAGACAATAACACTCACTCGAAGTTGTAAGGAAAAAGTATTTCCCTTCTGGTTTCTTGAAACCTTAACGCGTGTACTATATTATCCTCCGTATCCTGGGGGCTTATTTTGAGATTAGCTTCATGAACCCAATATGGGTCAATGAAGCCAATGCCATAGATTTGTCCTCTGCTGCATTCAAGAATCTTCATTCTGCATATTACAGTATGATTATATACATGCAATAAACAAAGTGAGATAGCTGGAGACTAAATTAATTACAGAATTAGTACTTACACAATAGGCAATCGATGATCGATTTGTCCAAGGCGTCTTGATTGAATAATTGAAATAGTTTATCAAATTCAATGGATATCATGTCATCCTTTTCTTTCCCATGATGTTTTTTGTAACCTCGGCACTATCCAGTTAGCCCGCCTTTGTGGCATGCATGTACCAGTTATGCAATCTTCGCATTTTGTTGGAAGATTGTTTACCTCCTCAGGTTTGACGAGAGGTTTGCCGTCTTGGTATTTGTATGCTACTTCACTCACGGGAAGAACTCTAAGCGGATAAGTCTTGGGCAATACTCATACCTTGAGCAGCGGCAGCTTCTCCAGTAACTACCTCTCTAGATCATCTTGATCTTCGCCCCATATTTGCTCGACCTCACATTGGTTTGGGAAATCACCTTGAGAGGGGAAGTCTGTTTTGCTTGTTCTCCGAGCTGGGCAACAGATTTCGCTTGCATCAAGATCGCTCTTGAGGCTTTTTGTGCCGCATGTGACTTGAGAATAGAACGCTCATAGTCCGATGACAGCTTTGGCTCGGGTTGATGAAGAGTCTTTAGCATTTTCAACACTTTGGCTTTTTCTTCTTTGGTCTTTGGGAACTCGGCTCTTTCGGCTGCCTCAGCTTAGCTTAAAAACGCTTGTCGTTTCCGCATCAACGATCGCCGTGATCTCCTCTTGATACAGTCATAAGCTCTCTTGGGAGGAACCTTTGGTACTTTTGGAAGAGGCTCTTGTTTACGTTTGGCGATCGCTACCACGACCTTGATGGCGAATGCGCTTACGCTTTTTATCCTGAGGCGCCGGCGATGGCTCCCGCGGCGATGGCTGCGCCAGAGATTGGTGAGGCGATGAAGATGGCTGGCCGGCGGCGACCTAATTGGATACTGGTGAGGCGGCGAAGATGGCCTTGGCGTGTGATTCCGGCACGATACATTCCTTCGCCATAGAATGGTGACGTTTTGCGTCTCAAGACAGTCCACATCCCCTTCACCTACAGGGTAGTGAAGATCCAAAACTTCAAAGGTGGGCATGATTTCATCCACCCCGACAACAGCGTAGCCCTCTGGAACCGGACGACAGTGGTAAGTTGGTGTGGGTCCAATTGGTAAGGCATAGCCGACCGCCACCTTCATTGATATGTTCACAACTTTGACATGTAGCTCGCAGTGTGTCATCTCTGTGATATCATCCACTGGGTAGCCAACAGGAGTCATCGTTGGTGCACCATCGTCATCGCCATTGTCATCACCCGGGACCTCGCTGGAAGCCACAATGCTTTTTCGATTATTCGATAGGCCGGTAGCATCGAATGCAGTGTCTTTCTTGAGATGGGCCGGTAGTACTTTGCTCTTTAAGTGCGTTAATTTCATCTTGTTGTTGCTTTAATCGTTCTTCAATTAAACGCATTCGCTCTTTTTGACTATCTGCTTCAACTTTCGCCCTGTCCTTTCTCCTCTGACGGCTTCTATCAGGATATTTCTTCCTCTCTTCGGGAAACCCAGTCCTCCATGGTTGGGAGCCTCTTGTGCCTCGTGTTCGTCTATCATGTTCCTTATTTCCAAGGGCGAGTGTGATCTCATCATTCTCTCTATCGGGAATGAAGTCCCCATCTTTAACAGCCTTTACTGCTTTTCTCATCCTCTCGATTGGCAAGGGGTCTTCTTTATGTCGTATGTTATATATACACCTCCCTTCCGAGTCCAGCGTGCCCCATGCCCGTAAAACCAATTCCTTGCACGTTCTACCCAATCGTCTGTCTCTAGGGTGATCTTTTTAGCACGCAGTTCATTCTCAAGTTTCTCCCACTTAGGAATGTCAGCCCTGTAGCCACCTTGCCCCATAGTATGGTGATACTTCTTGTTAGCAGCATTCAGCTTATTCGTTGCAGACATTTTATTAGCTTTTTCTGATGTCTTGTATTCCACAAACTCAGCCCAGAATGGTTTTATCTTCTCAAACTGAATATTCTTGAAATCGGGAGTCTTCTCTTTCACGACATAGTCAAGGTGCAATCTTTTCTTCCAGTTGGTGAAACAACTGGCCATCTTCTTCAAAGCCCACTCCCTGACCTTAGCCTCCATGGCTCTCCCATGTTGTAAGGCGTCCTCAACTGGATCCTCCGCATTTGGATCCAGCTCTATCTTCGGTAGTTTGAAATTAACCATGAGCCTCTTTCACAGTAAATCTTTGGCGTGGTTAGGGACAAATAAACATGTTCCCTCTTCATCCGCATTAGCAGGCCTATTCCAATTTCTAATGGTGATCGGGATTAAGTCCCTAACAATTACTCCGCATTGTGCCACAAATTTGTTTGCGACAACTTCGGGAGCCGTCGGTTTGCCGTCTTCAGCGACATCTTCGATCCTGAACCTCTCATGGTCTTACAACTTTTTGGTTGGGCCTCGTCTGCTCTTTTCAGTAGATTCCTTCGATCCGGAGGGCTAAAAGAAGAAAGATCGTCGTTATTATTTCTATATAGATAGCAGATGATTAATTAATGAATTGATTATATTACATGCACCTCGCCGGAGCGGTCGTCTTCTCGGTTACACAAGGCATCGCCTTCTCCCTCGCGGAAGGCAACACCTTCAACCTCAAACAAGTCGTCTATTCCGGTAAAAAGAGGATCACCCTCACCGGAGTTGTTCAGAAACGTTGATACGTCTAAATTTTCTTCCACATGAATCACACCTTGGATCAACTCTTCCTTTTCTTCGTCTCTGACGTGTGGGTCCATATTTTCTGCATAGGTGGAAAAATGAATAAGTCAAAGCGGCTAAAGGAGAAAGTTAGGTACGGTGTTGAGAGATATAAACCCTAATTCAGAGAAACCCTAATATATTTCTAAGATAGGGTTTTTAAGATAGGGCCGAAGACTAACAATACCAAACTAATTAATAAACCTAATAATACCTAACTAATAATAAACCTAATAATCCAAACACCAAAAATAAAGGGAAACCCTAAAGCATCGATGCAATGATCAAGCAAGTATGATGATATGACAAGTTAAATTGTATTGAAAAGTAACCCTAAAGCACGCTCGACAAATTAAACGGGGTTCCGAGGGGCGCAAACCCTAACTCGGCGAGGCTTGGAGCGCCGGCGAGGAGCACGTGGAGGCACGACAGCGGGGCAGCGCGTGGAGTCCGACCAGCGGGCAGCGTGGAGGCCGGAGGCCGGGGCGAAAAAAAAATAGTATGTACAAAATATGATAATATACATATACATATACATATACATATACAAAATATGATAATATATAAAAAATATGGTCACTTTGCATGCAATTTCATGGGAAGATTTACGCGCGACCGAGCCAGACCGAGCTTTCCTACGTCGAACACAATGGTTTTGACCGCGCGATCCCTTCGCCCATGTATCGCCCACGCGTGAGCGAATAGGGAAACTCCCATCGCCGCCGCCTCCTTCCCCCTCTCCTCACCTTCCCCTCGTCGCTGCGCTGTCGTATGGGCCACCGGCCTTGCCTGCAGCATTGACGCACCGGTGGCGGCTTGGTACTGTAGATGTGGTGCATATCTACAGTAAACGTTGGCCCTTTTTCCAAGACAATTCGGTGTCTTACCCTTTCACGGTTCCACCGTCTATCCGATGTTTCTCGGCACTTTCTCGGCGGCGCTAACCGAATCCCAAGCAAACAGAGCTTTTGCCTCTCTCTCTTGCCACAATACACCCGCCCCACGCGTCCCTGCACGCCTCCCATGTCCTGCGGAACTGGCCACCGACATCCCCTTTTCCCGAGCCGCCGACCGCCGTCTAAGACTAGGACTAATCGGGAAAAAATATTATAGTATTTTCCACGTCCACAATCTGAACACCACAATCCGATTGCACAACATACCCAACGTGATACACATGTAGAACTTTGCGTAAGCCATCTATATTAATAGCAAAAAATACCAAAGCATCCATTATCAAATGCATTATCCAACAAATTGTGAAAATTACATAATTATTAGAATAACTATTAGACATAATTACGACAAGCAAACTAGCAAAATTCTTTCATATATTATCCATTCAAATTGTGACACAATAATACCAATATCCCTATGACACTCGTATATATTGCAAATTCTTTCATTATATGTAACTACCTAATGTCACTCATATATATTGCAAATTCTTTCAACACAACAATATCAATCTACATTACAAACACCAATCAATCTACATTACAAACACCAATCAACCTAATACTACAAATTTGCGGAAATTTGGGGGAGAGAGAGAGGGAAGGGCGGGCGGGAGACATACCCGAGGAAGGGGACAAGGAGAGGCCGGAGGAGGTGCGGCCGGAGGAGCACCGGTCGGCCGAGGTGGGGGCAGAGAAAATGCGGCCGACCAAAGGTTGGGGCGGAGGTGGATGAGGTGCGGTGGCCGGTGTTAGAGCGGCTGGACGACGGAGCCCGGCGGCGGACCCCGGAGGAGGAGGTGTGTCGGTGGGACGGGCGCGCGGGAGGAGGAGGAGCCGCTACGGAGCGCGCGGCGGTGGCGGCCGGAGGCAGAGGCAGAGGCGGAGGCGTTGACGACGACGGAGGGCGCGGGCAGCCTGGCGGCATCGTCGATGAAACAGAGAAGCAGAGAAGAGTGAGATGGAGAAGAAGAAGAGAAGTTATAAAGGGGAGGGAGTATACGTCCCGGTTGGTGGCTCCAACCGGGACTAAAGGGGCATACATCCCGGTTGGAGACACCAACCGGGACGTATAGTCCAATTTTCAGCAGCTGAAGGGGCGCGCGCGTAGGGGGTCTTTAGTCCCGGTTGGTGGCTCCAACCGGGACATATTCCCCTGTTTTCAAAAAAATTCAGGTATTTTCTCTCTGTTCCGGCCTTATTTTTTATTTTGAGGTTTAAATTTGTATTGTTTTTTAAATGATAATTAATTTGGAATTGAGAAAAACTTTAAACATAAAAAGTGTTTGGATTTGAATAAATAATTCAAAACCATTTTCTGTTTTAAAAAATATTTAATGTAACCATTTAAAATATGAACCATTTACAATTAAAAATGAATTAACTTATATTTTTTTAATATCAATTTGGAATTTAGAAAAACTTTAAACATAAAAAGTGTATGGATTTGAATAAATAATCCAAAACCATTTTCTATTTTTAAAAAATAATTAATGTAACCATTTAAAATGAATTAACTTATATTTTTTGAATATTAATTTGGAATTTAGAAAAACTTTAAACATAAAAAGTGTTTGGATTTGAATAAATAATTCAAAACCATTTTCTGTTTTAAAAAATAATTAATGTAACCATTTAAAATATGAACCATTTACAATTAAAAATTAATTAACTTATATTTTTTAAATATCAATTTGGAATTTAGAAAAACTTTAAACATAAAAAATGTTTGGATTTGAATAAGTAATTCAAAACCATTTTCTATTTTTAATGGGCGGAAAAAAAGGACGGAAAATAATGGGCGAAAAGAAAATTTAATTAGGATAGAACTGGAATTAAAGTACATAACGCAACTAACACAAAGTTACATAGAAGAACTGAAAATTAAGATACATGGCCAGATTAAGCCACAATCGGTCGAACTTGTTTTGCAATGTTGGAATAATTCAGTCATGCTCCTGCCTACACCTGTAATACTCGCCACTGTAGTCGTCATACTCGCCGTGGCCGTCGTCGCTATCGTCGTCGGGGTCGCCGTAGTTGAACCTTGAAGGTTGAGTATGAGTGGGCTGGACTTGAGGGTAGCGCAGGCGGGGGCTAGAGTCGGCGGCCGTGTCGTAGGCCATGACGCTCTGGAGAGTCCGGCCGCGCCACCACAGCCGAAGGCCGGCCTCGTTGAAGTTCGGAGGAGGTGGGCCCTCCTCCTCGTGCCTGGCGAGTGCCCTCTCACGCCGATCCACGAAGAAGGCTTTCCAAGTTGGAAAATAGTCGGGATGCCATCTGGGATTCCTCCGCTGCTCCGGCGTGAGCTCGAAGTAGTAGTGGTTCGTGATGGCCATCCGATGCGCCACACCTAGAGGGACAGGAGGAACCGGCACGCCTCCGGCGCTCAGCATCCAGCCGACGGGGACACAAGATGGACGCAGGGGGTAGTCGAGAAAGCGCCTCTGCCTCCCTGGTAGTTAGTGCTACGGTGGAAGCCATGGGAAAGAGTGATGAGGTTGCAGATATGAGTCTATAGATGTGCAATGACAATGGAGGCCAACCCTACATATATATATATATATATATATATAGTGAAGAACTGGCGGGAAGAACTGGAGGGAAGAACTGGCGGGAAAAACTGGCGGGAAAAATGGCGTGTCGACATTATGTCGTGCGGCGTGTACCTTGTCCCGGATGGTGTCACCAACCGGGACTAAAGATGAACCTTTAGTCCCGGTTGGAGACACCAACCGGGACAAAATACGAGTCAGCACTAATAATAGGGGTGAGTGTCGGACACCAACCTGTAGTACAAACCGGACTCACTTCCTACCGATTCGGCAGACATTTGTCCTTTTTACCCGGGATGGACGAAAAGGTTTGAGATGTCCCTGTTGGGAGATAGTCCATGTAAGGTGGTCTAGTATTTTAGGAAAATGGGACGATAGCATTCTGAAATGGCATTTTGGTGATTACTTCACAAAACGACCCGTTTTTTGCGCTCGGGAAATGGAAAAGAGCTTTTACGTGCGACAAAAAGGAAAACTTCCTCCTGTAACATTGTTCTCCATACCAATGTCCACACACATGCATAATATGGGCACAACATCACAAACTATGCCGTGATTCAGCACATAACATCGGTCATTTGGACCGAAAGCCATGAAACCTCGAACATGATAGGTCATTTTGTGAAGGTTTTTTCGAAACATGATCAATATACCAAGTCTGGTATTTTTCCTTTCAACTATGTAACATAATATGACACCACGCGAAGGATTTTCATTGTTCGGATTTTTTTTGAATTTATTATGCCCGTTTTGAATTATCTGAATTTCTAACTATGGTCGAACCGGTGTGCATGAAGATAGGGGACGAGCATCGTTAGAACTTGCATTGGATCTCTGAAGAAACCACATATTGCGAGTCTAAAAATGATTTTTTCAAAAAATCACGGGCGATAGATCATGTACCTGTAATACAAACCGGATCCACTTCCTACCGATTCGGCAGACATTTGTCCTTTTTACCCGGGATGGACGAAAAGGTTTGAGATGTCCCTGTTGGGAGATAGTTCATGTAAGGTGGTCTAGTATTTTAGGAAAATGGGACGGTAGCATTCTGAAACGTCATTTTGGTGGTTACTTCACAAAACGACTCGTTTTTTGTGCTCGGAAAATGGAGAAGGGCTTTTCCGTGCGACAAAAAGGAAAACTTCCTCCTGCAACATTGTTCTCCATACCAATGTCCACACACATGCATAATATGGGCACAACATCACAAACTATGTCGTGATTCAGCATATAACATCGGTCATTTGGACCGAAAGCCATGAAACCTCGAACATGATAGGTCATTTTGTGAAGTTTTTTTCGAAACATGATCATTATACCAAGTCTGGTATTTTTGTAGGGTTTCGCAGCATAGGAAATCAAAATTTTCTACGGAAGCGAACAGAGGGAAAGCCAAGATCTAATCTAGGAGATGCAAACAACGAGAGAGATTGGATTAGATCTTCATACCCTTGAATATTCAAGACAGCGGAACGCTCATTTAACGTGGGTGATGTAGTCGTACTCGCTTCTCCTCCTCGCGATCCGATCCGATCTAGCACCACAAGTGGCGGTGCCTCCGTGAGATGCACACGTGCAGCACCTCGACGTCTCCTCCTTCCTCGGACCAGCAAGTATGGTGGAGAGATGGATTGGATCTACAGCACGACGGCGTGGTGTATATGGTGGAGAATTTCTGCTGCAGGGCTTCGCCTACAAACAGTCGGGAGGGAGAGAGGAAGGCAGCAGGGCTACTAGGGCTTGGAGGGAGATTTGTGTGTGGGGGGGAGGGGGCGCACCAGCTCTCTATATATAGAGGGGGTGGCGGCGGCCAGCCCTAGCCCCTCCTCCAAGCCTATCTCTAGTTTAAACGATTTAAACTATCCCCTTATCTAGATAACCCTATCTCTAGTTTAAACGAGTTTAAACTTACCTAGGATCGGCTGGGCCCTATGGGGCCTTGTGCCCCTGGCCCAATGCGGCCAGGACACTCCCTCATAGGCCCATGCCCCCTCCCGGAAGGTGGGGCCACGTTGGTCCCCTTCCGGAAGGTTCTAGAAGCTTCCGGTACAATACCGATTAATCCGGAACAATTCAACTCCAAAACTGCACCGCCTTATATGAATCTTATTCTCCGACCATTCGAACCTCTCGATATCCCGGATCCCATCCGAGACCAACAAAATTCATAAACCAATTATCCAATCTATCCTAGCGTCGAGACACGTTAAGTGTGTGAGCTCGCGGGTTCGAGAATATGCGACATGATATTCTATCAATAATCAGCGGGTGCAGGCACCCATATTGACTCCCACACATTCATCAATGATCATATCGGATGAACCACGATGCCAGGATTCAATCAATCCCATATATATATTCCCTTCGTCTCGCGATATTTTACTTGCCCGAGATTCGATCGTCGGTATCGTCATACCTAGTTCAATCTCGTTCACACAAAAGTACTTTACTCGTTCCGTAATCCGATATCACTTTGTGATTAACTCCTTAACCACATGCTTGCAAGCGGTGTTGATATCGACACGAGTGGGCCCGAAGTATATCTCTCCGACTTGGGAGGGACAAATCCCATCTCGATACATACAACCCAACAGATACTTTCCGATCACCTGAGATACACCTTTATGATCACCCTCTCATAGGATGACGTTTGATGACCTCAAAGCTTCCTTCCGATACTGTGGAGTTGTATTATCTCATGGTCTAAGGAATACAATATTTGACATAGGAAAAGCTTCGCAAAGATGAACACGATGACACGATCTAATTGCTTCGCTTAGTTTGGTGCATCCACCATATCATTCTCCCAATGATATGATCTCATTATCAATTGACAACTCATGTCTATGGTTAGGAAACCTTAATCATCATTGATCAATGAGCTAGTCCATAGAGGCGTACTAGGGACACGGTGTTGTTCACAAACCACACAAGTATTAATGTTTCCGCTTAATACAATTCTAGCATGGAATATAAACTTTATCATGAACAAGAATTATAATAATAACATCTTTATTATTGCCTCTAGGGCATAATTCCAACAGTCTCCCACTTGCACTAGAGTCAATAATCTAGTTTACATTTGGCAACAATCACACCCATGGCACGAGGTGCTGATCATGTTTTACACGTGGAAGAGGTTTAGTCAATGGATCTGCGACATTCAGATCTGTATGTACTTTGCTGATCTTCAGATCTCCATCTGCTATATAATCTCGAATTATATGAAACTTGCGGTTGATATGCTTGGTCTTTGGATGATATCTTGGTTCCTTAGCGAGTGCTATGGCGCCAGTGTTGTCACACAATATCTCCAATGGGTCCAATGCACTTGGAACCACGCCAAGCTTCGATGATGAAGTTTCGATCCAAACTCCTTCACTTGACGCTCAAGCAGCCATGTATTCCTTCTCTTCATCGTAGATCCCGCGATCACGCTTTGCTTGCAGCTTCTCCAGCTCACAGCTCCTCCATTCAAAATATACACGTATCACGTCTCGAGATTTAGAATCATCCTTGTCGGTGTCGAAACTAGCATCGACGTAACCTTTACGACGAGCTGTTCATCACCCCCATAGACTAAGAACATTTCTTTAGTCCTATTTAGGTACCTTAGGATGTTCTTCACGGCTGTCCAAAGGTTCCACTCTGGATCACTTTGATATCTGCTCACAAACTAAGAGCATTGGACACATCCGGTCTAGTACACAAAGATGGCATACATGATGGAACCTATGGCCGAGGCATAAGGCACTTTGCTCATAGCTTCCTATCATTTACCGTAGCTGGACACCGAGCCTTGCTCAATATCTTACTCGACAACATAGGCACTGAACCTTTCAATGCCTTATCCATTCGAATCTTTTAGAACTTTTCTAGGTATGTACCGGCTTAAAGCTATCAGCGCCTTTGTCTATCTCTATAGATTTTGATGCCCAATATATAATCAGCGTCACATAGGTATTTCACTGAAAAACACTTGTTAAAATAACTCTTCACATCGTTAAGCATGTTGATTTCATTTCCTATAATTAATATGTCATCCACATATAGTACCGTAAATGTCACCGAGCTCCCACTCACTTTCTTGTAGATGCAAGCTTCAGAGCAATTTGGAACAAATCCAAAGCTCTTGATCACTTGATCAAACGAAGGTTCCAACTCCGAGATGCTTGCTTGATCCATAAATGGAACGCTGAAGTTTGCATACTTTATCGCATCCTTAGGATCGACAAAACCTTCGTTGCATCATATACAACTCTTCATCAATGTTGCCATTGAGGAACGCAGTCTTGACATCCATCTGCCATATTTCATAATCATGAAACGCAGCAATTGCTAATAAAATCCGAATGGACTTAATCATCGATACGGGAGAGAAAGTCTCATTGTAGTCAACACCTTGAACTTGTCGAAAACCTTTCGCAACAAGTCGCGGCTTTATAGACGGTAACATTACCATCCGCGTCCGCTTTTCTTCTTGAAGATCCATTTGCACTCAACGGCCTTTCGTCGCTAGGAGGGTCCACCAAAGTCCATACTTGGTTTTCGCCATGGATCCCAATTGGATTTCATGGCTTCTAGCCATTTCTCGAGTCCGGCTCATCATCGCTTCCTCATAGTTCGTAGGTTCACCGTCATCTACTAACAAGACAGTTAAGACAGGTTGCCGTACCACTCAGAGGGGCACGCGACCTTGTCGACTGCGACGCTCAAGAGCAGCATCGTCTCAAGCTTCATGATCCTTGTCATTTGCTTCCTCTATTGTTGGTGCAGTGAATCGAACAATTTCAGGTGCTGCGCTACTCTCCAATTCAAGAGAAGGTTCAATAACCTCGTCTAGCTCTACTTTCCTCCCACTCACTTATTTCGAGAGAAACTCCTTCTCAAGAAAGGAACCGTTCTTTGCGACAAACACTTTGCCTTCGGTTCTGTGGATAGAAGGTATACCCAATAGTTTCCTTAGGGTATCCTATGAAGACGCATTCGCTTTGGGTTCGAGCTTGTCCGCATCAACTTCTTGACGAAGCTTCGCATCCCCAAACTTTAAGAAACGACAACTTAGGTTTAGCACCAAACCACAGTTCATACGGTGTCGTCTCAACGGATTTAGATGGAGCCCTATTTAAAGTGAATGCAGCGTTTCTAATGCATAACCCCAAAATGATAACGGCAAATCAGAAGAGACATCATCGATCGGACCATATCTAATAGGGTTCGATTCAATGCTCAGACACACCATTGCGTGTGGTGTTCCGGGTGGCGTGAGTTTTGAAACGATTCCACTTGCTTTAAGATGCGTGAGAAAATCATAACTCAAATATTCACCTCCACGATCAGATCGTAGAAACTTAATCTTTCTGTTACGATGGTTCTCCACTTCATTCTGAAATTCTTTGAACTTTTCAAACGTTTCAGATTTATGTTTCATTAAATAGATATACCCATATCTACTTAAGTCATCGGTAAAAGTGAGAAAATAGCGATATCCACCGCGCGTCGAAATACTCATCGGTCCGCATACATCGGTATGTATGATTTGCAACAAGTCCGCTGCTCGCTCCATCATACCGAGAACGGGTTTTGATCATCTTGCCCATGAGGCATGGTTCGCATGTGTCAAATGATTCAAAATCAAGAGACTCAAAAGTCCATCGAATGGAGTTTCTTCATGCGCTTTACACCAATATGACCTAGACGACAAGCACAAATAAGTAGTATTATCACTATCCACTTTGCATCTCTTAGCCTCAATGTTATGGATGTGTGTTTCATCCCTTTCGAGATTTAGAAGAAATAAACCATTCACAAGAGGTGCATGACCATAAAAGATGTTACTCATATAAATAGAACAACCATTATTCTCCGATTTAAATGAATAACCGTCTTGCAATAAACACGATCCAGAAATAATGTTCATGCTCAACGCAGTACATAATAACATTTATTAAGGTTTAAAACTAATCCCGAAGGTAAAACTAAGGAGAGCGTCGACGGCCATCACATCAACTCTTGATCCGCTGCAACGCCAAGATCGTCACCTCATCCTCGCAAGTCAGCTCATTCCATAGCTCCTGCTTGAGTTACAAATATTAGCAACTGAACGTATCAAATACCCAGGCACTACAACGAGGGCTAGTAAGGAAAACATCAATAACATGTATATCAAATATACCTTTGATGGTGCCACCTTCTTGTCCGCTAAGTACTTGGACGATATGCTTCGGTGACCCTTGTCCTTGCAATAGAAGCACTCAGTGTCCGGCTTGGGACCAGACCTGAGCTTCTTCTCAGCAGGGGCATTGCGCTTGCCGCCGCCCTTCTTGAAGGGCTTCTTTGCACCTTTACCTTTCTTAAAGGAGGGCTTGTTGACCATCAACACATGATTATCCTTCTTGATGTCCACCTCCGCAGCCTTCAGCTTTATGAAGAGCTCGGTGATCGTATCGATGGAACCAATCTGATTATGAGTCACTACAAAACTTTTGTAGCCGGGAGGAGTGATTGCAGAACCCTATCAATCTTGAGCTCCTCCGGAATCTTGCATCCAGGTTGCTCAAGGCGTTGAGTGTAGCCCGACATCTTAATGGCGTGCTCACTAACGGAACTCCTTCCTCCATCTTGCAGTTAAAGAACTTCGGAGATCTCATATCTCTCGGAACGGGCTGAGTGCGAAACATGGTTTTCAGCTCTTGAGAATCTCAAATGGCCTGTGGATAGTTTTCAAAACGATTTTGAAGTTCCGGTTCCAAAGCAAACAACATGGTGCTCTTAATCACACCATAATCATCTTCGCCGATCGATAGACAGCTTTCTCATCACCCGCAGCTTGCTTGAGGGGTTACCTAACGCTTTCTCAAGGACATAGTCCTTTGTCCGCATGTACGAATGATTCTTAGATTGCGGAACCAGTTGGTGAAGTTAGACCCATTGTATCTAAGCTTTTCTTTCTCAGCAAAAACGTTGAAGTTGAAGTTGGACTTGGCCATGTGATCTACAGTATTTGCAAGTACAATTTAGACTATGTTCATGATAAATAGTTCAACTTAATCAAATTACTAGATGAACTCCCACTAAATTCAACATCCCTCAAGTTGTTTAGTGAACACGATCCAAATTCACCACACCTAATCCGATCATCACTAGAAGAGATGTGGTTTCAATGGTGGCCAACGAAGTGTCGATCATATCATTCATATGACTCATGCTTAACCTTTCGGTTCTTGTGTTCCGAGGCCATGTCTGTACATGCTAGGCTCGTCAAGTTAGACCAAAGTATTTCCGCGTGTGCAAAACTGGCTTGCACCCGTTGTATGTGAGCGTAGAGTCTATAGCACCCTATCATCACGTGATGCTTGGACACGACGAACTTTCGCAACGGTGCATACTTGGGGAGAACACAGTTTTATCTTGATCTTTAAGTGAGGAATCATCTTATAATGCTACCGTCGCGATCTAAGCATAATAAGATACATAAAAGGATAAACATCACATGCATATAACTTTATGTGACATGGTATAGCCAATCTTCGCAAGAATGATCTCCATCTTGTGCGTCCGCATGATCTCCATCACTTCACCATGATTGCCTCCACCACGAATAGCAACTACAACTATTGCTAACTACTTAGCGATAAAGTAAAGCTATTACATGGCGTATAAGAAGTTGACTCGCAGGTCATACACAATTATAAAGACAACCATATGGCTCCTGCCGGTTGTGTACTCATCGACATGCAAGTCATGAAACATTACAAAACATGATCATCGCATACATTATACACATCACATCTTGGGTCATACCATATCACAGAAAACACTCCCTGCAAAAACAAGTTAGACGCCTCTACTTTGTTGTTGCATGTTTTACGTGGCTTATGGGAGTAGATGCTAAGAACGATTCTTACCTACGGAAAGCCACAACAGTGATATTATGGTTGCCAAACTCCGGTGTTAATCCCATGACAACTATAGTGAGAGAAACTGACATCCACTAGCCGCATGTGTGGTACAAGCCACACGTCAAGTGCGGAGCCGGTCTCGCGAACGACGTCGCGTAAGGTTGGCCCGGACCGCTTCAATCTCACTATCCCGCGTCATAAGAAGAACACAAACAAGAGGCTTGCAACAGAAAACATCAACGCCCACAACAACCATGTTGCGTTCTACTCGTGAATCACATCTACGCATAGATCTAGCTCTGATACCACTGTAGGGTTTCGCAGCATAGTAAATCAAAATTTTCTACGGAAGCGAACAGAGGGAAAGCCAAGATCTAATCTAGGAGATGCAAACAACGAGAGAGATTGGATTAGATCTTCATACCCTTGAAGATTCAAGCGAACGCTCGAACGGAACGTGGGTGATGTAGTCGCACTCGCTTCTCCTCCTCGATCCGATCCGATCTAGCACCACAAGTGGCGGTGCCTCCGTGAGATGCACACGTGCAGCACCTCGACGCCTCCTCCTTCCTCGGACCAGCAAGTATGGTGGAGAGATGGATTGGATCTACAAAGACGTGGTGTATATGGTGGAGAATTCTGCTGCAGGCTTCGCCACAAACAAATGGGAGGAGAGAGGAAGGCGAGGCTACTAGGGCTTGGAGGGAGATTTGTGTGTGGGGGGGAGGGGGCGCACCAGCCCTCTATATATAGAGGGGGTGGCGGCGGCCAGCCCTAGCCCCTCCTCCAAGCCTATCTCTAGTTTAAACGATTTAAACTATCCCCTTATCTAGATAACCCTATCTCTAGTTTAAACGAGTTTAAACTTATCTAGGATCGGCTGGGCCCTATGGGGCCTTGTGCCACTGGCCCAATGCGCCAGGACACTCCCTCATAGGCCCATGCCCCTCCCGGAAGGTGGGGCCACGTTGGTCCCCTTCCGGAAGGTTCTAGAAGCTTCGGTACAATACCGATTAATCCGGAACAATTCGAACTCCAAAACTGCACGCCTTATATGAATCTTATTCTCCGACCATTCCGAACCTCTCGTGATATCCCGGATCCCATCCGAGACTCAACAAAAATTCATAAACCAATTATCCAATCTATCCTAGCGCCGAGACACGTTATGTGTGACCTCTGGGTTCGAGAATATGCAGACATGATCTTCTATCAATAATCAACAGCGGGGTCTGGGCACCCATATTGACTCCCACACATTCATCGATGATCATATCGGATGAACCACGATGCCAGGATTCAATCAATCCCATATATATATTTACTTCGTCTCGCGATATTTTACTTGCCCGAGATTCGATCGTCGGTATCGTCATACCTAGTTCAATCTCGTTCACAGCAAGTACTTTACTCGTTCCGTAATCCGATATCACTTTGTGATTAACTCCTTAACCACATGCTTGCAAGCGGTGTTGATATCGATTACCGAGTGGGCCCGAAGTATATCTCTCCGACTTGGGAGGGACAAATCCCATCTCGATACATACAACCCAACAGATACTTTCCGATCACCTGAGAGACACCTTTATGATCACCCTCTCATAGGATGACGTTTGATGACCTCAAAGCTTTCTTCCGATACCAGGGAGTTGTATTATCTCATGGTCTAAGGAATACAATATTTGACATAGGAAAAGCTTCGCAAAGATGAACACGATGACACGATCTAATTGCTTCGCTTAGTTTGGGTCTGTCCACCATATCATTCTCCCAATGATATGATCTCATTATCAATTGACAACTCATGTCTATGGTTAGGAAACCTTAACCATCATTAATCAATGAGCTAGTCCATAGAGGCGTACTAGGGACACGGTGTTGTTCACAAACCACACAAGTATTAATGTTTCCGCTTAATACAATTCTAGCATGGAATATAAACTTTATCATGAACAAGAATTATAATAATAACATCTTTATTATTGCCTCTAGGGCATAATTCCAACAATTTTTTCCTTTCAACTACTCCCTCTGTTTCAAATTACTCCGCCGGCGCGCTTATGTAGGTGAACTAGTATTCTCTCATTTTTCATTCAAAAAAATCCGAGAATTTTTAAAATAGATAGTATGAAATATGTACTACTTATACCAAAAATTCTAAGAATTTTTTGATGAAAAATGAGAGAATACTAGACCACCTAGATAAGCGTGCGCGCGGAGTAATTTGAAATAGAGGGAGTATGTAACATAATATGACACCACGCGAAGGATTTTCATTGTTTGGATTTTTTTTGAATTTATTATGCCCGTTTTGAATTATCTGAATTTCTAACTATGGTCGAACCGGTGTGCATGAAGATAGGGGACGAGCATCGTTAGAACTTGCATTGGATCTCTGAAGAAACCACATATTGCGAGTCTAAAAATGATTTTTTCAAAAAATCACGGGCGATAGATCATGTACCTGTAGTACAAACCGGACCCACTTCCTACCGATTCGGCAGACATTTGTCCTTTTTACCCGGGATGGACGAAAAGGTTTGAGATGTCCCTGTTGGGAGATAGTCCATGTAAGGTGGTCTAGTATTTTAGAAAAATGGGACGGTAGCATTCTGAAACGGCATTTTGGTGGTTACTTCACAAAACGACCCGTTTTTTGCGCTCGGAAAATGGAAAAGGTCTTTTCCGTGCGACAAAAAGGATGGTGTCACCAACCGGGACATTATGTCGTGCGACACATGCATAATATGGGCACAACATTATGTCGACATTATGTCGTGCGGCGTGTACCTTGTCCCGGATGGTGTCACCATAAAGATCAACCTGTAGTCCCGGTTGGAGACACCAACCGGGACAAAACATGAGTCAACACTAATGATAGGGGTGAGTGTCGACATTATTTCGTAAGTGTCGACACTATGCCGAGCTGCTTGTACTTTAAATAGGCATCCTTGCGAGTCCAGTCCTCCAGCCAGTTTGAGGCATCTCCAAGATGGTTTTCGAGCGAGAACACCACTGCGGCCATTTGAGGAGATGCGACGGAGCCCTCCTCCGGCATCTCCGAAACTGGTCATAGAGGCACTCCCTAATATGTGAAATTAGTTAGCTCCGAGGCGTATTGATCTAGTTAGAGAAGTTACAAGCTGCAAGATGGTTTCGAGCGGGGACACCACTACGACCAGTTTTAGGGAGATGCGGTTCCAGTCCTCCCAAGATCTCCAAGAAACTGGTCATAGAGGCACTCCCTAATATGTGACTGCGCGTGTTTGGAGATCAGATCTTAATGGTAAGTATGAATCGGGACAACTTCTTCATAGTCCCGGTCCAGCCACAAAACGGGACTAACACTCAAGACATTTATTAATATTAAAAACTCAGACTACAAAACCGGGACTAAAGGCCACAAACCGCGAAAGATATCCTTCGGTCAAGCCACAAACCGCGAAAGACATGAACTAGAGTTACATAATATGAGCATGAACTTCTTGGCATATGTCCTTCCTTATGATCGCTTCAGACGTAACTATGGAGCATCTTCTTTACTTAACAGAATGTTTGGGTCAGTTTTCACTGTAAAGGGCGGAATTTCATCAAACTTATTATAATCTTCTAACATGTCTGTCTTGTCCTCGATTCCCACGATGTTTCTTTTACCTGAAAGAACTATGTGACGCTTTGGCTCATCATATGATGTATTCGTTTGCATATTTTTTCTTTTTTTCGGTCTGGAGGACATGTCCTTCACATAGAAAACCTGAGACACATCATTGGCTAGGACGAATCGTTCATCTCTATAACCAAGATTGTTGAGATCCATTGTTGTCATTCCGTACAACTGGTCTATCTTTACTCCTTCCCCATTCAGGTTGACCCATTTGCAGCGAAACAAAGGGACCTTAAAAGAGACTCCATAGTCTAGTTCCCATATCTCCTCTATGTAACCATAATATGTGTCCTTTTGTCCATTCTCGTCTATTGCATCAAAGCGGACACCACTATTTTGGTTGGTGCTCTGTTTATCTTGGGCGATCGTGTAGAATGTATTCCCATTTATTTTGTACCCTTGGAAATTCAATACAGTAGAAGATGGTGACGCGGCCAACAAGTATAGCTGATCTCCAACAGTGGTGTCATTCAAGAGACGTGTCCGCATCCAACCACCGAAAGACTTCATGTGTTCATCTGTAATCCATGATTCAGGCTTCCCCGGGTTTTTGGAGCATACAATATTCTTGTGTTCCTCGATATACGGAGCTGCCAAGGTGGAATTATGTAGAACTGTGTAGTGTGCTTTAGTGAAAGAATCCCCGTCCCTACATATCATTGCTTTCTTTCCCAGCGTGCCTTTTCCACTTAGTCTTCCCTCATGCCGCGAGTCAGAAACACCAATCGGCTTAAGGTCAGAAAACTCAATGACCTCCTCTGTTCCATATCCCTTGGAGATGCTTCCTTCTGGTCTAGCACGGTTATGAACATATTTCTTTAAGACTCCCATGAACCTCTCAAAGGGGAACATATTGTGCAGAAATACCGGTCCGAGAATGGCAATCTCTTCCACTAGATGAACCAGGAGATGTGTCATAATATTGAAGAAGGATGGTGGGAACACCAACTCAAAACTAACAAGACATTGTACCACATCCTTCTGTAACCTTGGCAGAATATCTGGATTGATTACCTTCTGAGATATTGCATTGAGGAATGCACACAGCTTCACAATGGGTACTCGAACATTTTCCGAGAAGCCCCTCAATGCAATCGGAAGCAATCGCTATAATCACGTGATGTCATGAGACTTCAGGTTTTGGAACTTTTCTCGCCATATTTATTATCCCTTTATATTAGATGAGAAGCCCGACGACACCTTGATCTGTAAAGGACTTTAAAAAGATTTCCTTCTCGCTTTGGTAAGAGCATAGCCGGTACGACTTAAGTGACGCCTTTATCCGCCTTTGTTATGTGTATGCATGTTCTTTGGGTCTTTCATAATTTGTTGGTCCTCCGCTTGTGTGTATCTTTTGTCTTCCCATACACGCCTAGGAATCCTAGCAGGTTCACGCAAATATTCTTCGTCACGTGCATCACGTCGATTGAAGAGCGGACACGCAGGAATTTCCAATATGGCAGCTCCCAAAATATAGATTTCTTCTTCCACATGGGTGCGTGTCCTGTAGCGACGTCGTTCGAATCGATTGACCGCCGACCCTTTCCAAAGATTACTTCTATGTCCTTGACCATACCAAATACATCATCATCGCAGGAGTTCAGCTTCTTCCGTGATCTGCCTCACCTTTGAAATGCTTGTCTTTCTTTCTTACGGGATGATTGGTCGGAAGAAATCGTCGATTCGCCAGGAACACAACCTTCTTGCATTTATGCAAATATGTACCTTCAGTCTTATCTAAACAGTGGGTGCATGCCTTATATCCCTTGTTTGTCTGTCCTGAAAGGTTACTAAGAGCAGACCAATCATTGATGGTTACGAATAACAACCCTCGTAGATCAAATGGCTCCTGTTTGTTCTCATCTCACGCACGTACACCTGGTTTGCCCCACAACTGTAAGAGTTCTTCAACTAATGGCCTAAGGTACACATCAATGTCGTTTGCGGTTGCTTGGGCCTTGGATGAGCACCGCATCATAATGAACTTACGCTTCATGCACAACCAAGGAGGCAGGTTGTAGATACATAGAGTCACGGGCCAGTCTTGTGGATCGCAGCTCGCTCCCCAAAAGGATTCATGTCATCCGTACTTAGACCAAACCATAAGTTCCTTGCGTCACCTGCAAAGTCTGGGAAGTCTCTCTCGATTTTTCTCCACTTTGACCCATCAGCAGGGTGTCTCAACTTCCCGTCTTTCTTACGGTCTTCTTTGTGCCATCGCAACAACCTGGCATGCTCTTTGTTTCTGAACATGCGTTTCAACCTTGGTATTATAGGAGCATACCACATAACCTTAGCAGAACCCTTCCGGAGGGGCTCTCCCTCAACATCACGGGTCATCTCGTGCGATCTTATACCGCAACGCATTGCATACCGGGCATGTATCTAAATTCTCATACTCCATAACGCGGTAGAGGATGCATTCATGAATGCAAGCATGTATCGATTGCACATCTAATCCCAGAGATGAGAGTCTTCTTTGCTTCGTAGGTACTCTCGGGAAGTTCGTTATGTTTTGGAAACTTTGGCTTCATTATTTTCAGCATCTTTTCAAATGAGGAGTCAGTTAGACCACACTCTGCCTTCCATCGCAACAATTCCAGTGTGGTACCGAGCTTTGTGCTGCCATCTTCACAATTTGGGTACAACAATTTCTTGTGATCTTTTAACATGCCCTCTAACTTCAACTTCTCATTTTCTGTTTCACAGTCTCGCTTTGCATCAGAAATGACCCTACCAAGTTCATCAGCCGGCTCATCTGATGCCCGTTCTTCACCTCTTTCCTCTCCATTGTCTTCCATTACAGTATCATTGTATTCAGGAAACATATGATGATAGTTGTTATCATCATCTTCTTCTTCACCATCTTCCATCATAACCCCTCTTTCCCCGTGCTTGGTCCAGCAATTATAGTTGGGCATGAAACCTTTCAGAATCAGGTGGCCGCGAATGATTTTCGAGAAAGAGTACTCCTTGTTGTTCCGACATTGAACACATGGACAACGTATAAAACCATTCTCTTTGTTTGCCGTAGCCACATCGATAAATTTATCCACGCCTTTCATATACCCGGCTACGTGCCGGTCACCGTACATCCATTCCCGACCGTTCATCTGCATCATATAAGTAAGTCTATCAAAAAACAGGACATCATAAATAGTGAAATAACCAATTCACATCAACACATGAATTGTATCAATGACAGAGAAAAGATAAGATTGCTAACCTCGATCAAGGAAAATAAAGAGGAGAAAGCTCAAGTGCGTCTCGGACACCTTCTATATTTTTGTTCTATGAGAAATTGAACGGGATTATTCACTCAAACATTTCATCAAACACCTTCAATGCATGCATAGAAGAGCAAAAACTAGCACACCCCTCACACCTTCCACCAAGAGAAAAAACAGAGTGGAGACAGAGGGGGCTGGGGCGTTGCATTTATAGAGGGCGGGAGAATACGTCCCGGTTGGAGCCAGCAACCGGGACTAAAGGTGTGTGCCACGCCACGTGGCTGTGGCCAAACCTTTAGTCCCGGTTGGTGGCTCCAACGGAGACGTATGCCCCCTTACCAACCGGGACGCATGCCTCCTGGCCCCGTGCCCGCTCGAATCAGGACGCGTGCCAGCATTAGTCCCGGTTGGTGGCGCAACCGGGACTAATGCTCTGAGGGGGCGCGAACGGATGACCCTTTTTCCACTAGTGAAAACAGTGCTAGACTTTGTCAGTGATATATCTTATAAGCATGTAAGATCGCAATACGAAACTCCTTTTTTATGGGCTACACAAAAATGAAAAAATCCGATATTTTTTGAAGATCTAGAAATTTTGACTCATATTCGCAATTTTGTCATTTTTGTTTGGATCAAAATACACATTATTTCCACTTTGTGTGGTATACATCACTAGCTATATCCTTATTTGTCTTCAAAACATTTTAAAACTCAGAAATATGATTTTCTTATTTAGAAACAAAAACAGGACTCATCACTCATGGTGTGTGGTACCAAATCTCCACTTAAGTTCGAACATTAGGATGTGGTTGGTTAACGGTTTAGGAAAGGTTAGAGGTTTAACCCACAAAATATCTATATTTTTGATTGAAAATTAAGTTAACGCTGTCGGTCAGTGGCTTTTAAACTACTCCCTCCGATCCATATTAGTTGACTTGAGTTTGTCTAGATTCATACGTATCTAATCTAAATGTATTCGTATCTAGGCAAAGTTGTCAACTAATATGGGTCAGAGGAAGTAAAAATAATCAGTTGTAAAAGCAGCTAAACCCACACATATATAAACAGCTTTATGATAATCCTGGTTACCCCATGTTTATATCGCCACAAACAATAGTTTATACTAACCTGCTTAGTTGCCAACTTGTCATACATAAAAATGAAAAATCCGATATTTTTTGAAGATCTGGAAATTTTGATACTCATATTCACAATTTTGTCATTTTTGTTTGGATCAAAATACACATTATTTCCACTTTGTGTGGTATACATCACTAGCTATATCCTTATTTGTCTTCAAAACATTTTAAAACTAAGAAATATGATTTTCTTATTTAGAAACAAAAACAGGACTCATCACTCATGGTGTGTGGTACCAAATCTCCACTTAAGTTCGAACATTAGGATGTGGTTGGTTAACGGTTTAGGAAAGGTTAGAGGTTTAACCCACAAAATATCTATATTTTTGATTGAAAATTAAGTTAACGCTGTCGGTCAGTGGCTTTTAAACTACTCCCTCCGATCCATATTAGTTGACTTGAGTTTGTCTAGATTCATACGTATCTAATCTAAATGTATTCGTATCTAGGCAAAGTTGTCAACTAATATGGGTCAGAGGAAGTAAAAATAATCAGTTGTAAAAGCAGCTAAACCCACACATATATAAACAGCTTTATGATAATCCTGGTTACCCCATGTTTATATCGCCACAAACAATAGTTTATACTAACCTGCTTAGTTGCCAACTTGTCATACATAAAAATGAAAAAATCCGATATTTTTTGAAGATCTGGAAATTTTGATACTCATATTCACAATTTTGTCATTTTTGTTTGGATCAAAATACACATTATTTCCACTTTGTGTGGTATACATCACTAGCTATATCCTTATTTGTCTTCAAAACATTTTAAAACTAAGAAATATGATTTTCTTATTTAGAAACAAAAACAGGACTCATCACTCATGGTGTGTGGTACCAAATCTCCACTTAAGTTCGAACATTAGGATGTGGTTGGTTAACGGTTTAGGAAAGGTTAGAGGTTTAACCCACAAAATATCTATATTTTTGATTGAAAATTAAGTTAACGCTGTCGGTCAGTGGCTTTTAAACTACTCCCTCCGATCCATATTAGTTGACTTGAGTTTGTCTAGATTCATACGTATCTAATCTAAATGTATTCGTATCTAGGCAAAGTTGTCAACTAATATGGGTCAGAGGAAGTAAAAATAATCAGTTGTAAAAGCAGCTAAACCCACACATATATAAACAGCTTTATGATAATCCTGGTTACCCCATGTTTATATCGCCACAAACAATAGTTTATACTAACCTGCTTAGTTGCCAACTTGTCATACATAAAAATGAAAAAATCCGATATTTTTTGAAGATCTGGAAATTTTGATACTCATATTCACAATTTTGTCATTTTGTTTGGATCAAAATACACATTATTTCCACTTTGTGTGGTATACATCACTAGCTATATCCTTATTTGTCTTCAAAACATTTTAAAACTAAGAAATATGATTTTCTTATTTAGAAACAAAACAGGACTCATCACTCATGGTGTGTGGTACCAAATCTCCACTTAAGTTCGAACATTAGGATGTGGTTGGTTAACGGTTTAGGAAAGGTTAGAGGTTTAACCCACAAAATATCTATATTTTTGATTGAAAATTAAGTTAACGCTGTCGGTCAGTGGCTTTTAAACTACTCCCTCCGATCCATATTAGTTGACTTGAGTTTGTCTAGATTCATACGTATCTAATCTAAATGTATTCGTATCTAGGCAAAGTTGTCAACTAATATGGGTCAGAGGAAGTAAAAATAATCAGTTGTAAAAGCAGCTAAACCCACACATATATAAACAGCTTTATGATAATCCTGGTTACCCCATGTTTATATCGCCACAAACAATAGTTTATACTAACCTGCTTAGTTGCCAACTTGTCATACATAAAAATGAAAAAATCCGATATTTTTTGAAGATCTGGAAATTTTGATACTCATATTCACAATTTTGTCATTTTTGTTTGGATCAAAATACACATTATTTCCACTTTGTGTGGTATACATCACTAGCTATATCCTTATTTGTCTTCAAAACATTTTAAAACTAAGAAATATGATTTTCTTATTTAGAAACAAAAACAGGACTCATCACTCATGGTGTGTGGTACCAAATCTCCACTTAAGTTCGAACATTAGGATGTGGTTGGTTAACGGTTTAGGAAAGGTTAGAGGTTTAACCCACAAAATATCTATATTTTTGATTGAAAATTAAGTTAACGCAGTCTAAATGCCTCGAGTTTATCTAGATTCATACGTATCTAGTCTAAATGCATTCGTATCTAGGCAAAGTTGAGTCAACTAATATGGGTCAAAGGAAGTAAAAAAAATCAGTTGTAAAAGCAGTTAAACCCACACATATATAAACAGCTTTATGATAAGCCTAGTTACCCCATGCTTATATCGCCACAAACAATAGTTTATACTAACCTGCTTAGTTGCCAACTTGTCATACATAAAATTGAAGTACTCCCTCCATTCCAAAATAGATGTCTCAATTTTCTTAAAATTTAGATAAATCTAGACATTATATATCATATAGATTCATTCAAAATTTGAAAAAACTAAGACATCTATTCTGAGATAGAGGAGGTACTACGCTCTTTGTTTAAAAAAGAATTCTTATATTTGTATAGTTTCCTATATATTTATACACTAAAATATATATAAATACATGTGAATATAGATAGGCATCTTTTTCTAGACGGAGGGAGTATTTTACTTTCGACCTAGTGTTGTTGTTTTAACCCTGAACCAAACAAACTAACCACGTGCTGAATTGCGGATTCCATATCTCTCACTTGCATCATATGCCACCGACAAGACCCGGCCCGTAGATATGGATTCCCACCCGGCCGAGATTAAAATCGCTTGGATCATATGTCTGGTGGTGATCAGTTCGTCATCGATCTAGCCGGTGACACACTACATCCGATCGATCAAACTAATGGTGCGTAAAAATCAGGGCGGTGCGTCGCTCACAGCCGCGCGCGTGGCTGGGTGCTATCGTAGAGCAGTAGGCCGCTCCTAAACGGGACAGGCCAGAGGGTTACCTCGCTGTAGAATCTGTCCGTCGTCGGTGCGCATGTACGGCCGGAACTGATCGAAGGCGAAATGCTATTTAGCATCAACAAGCCTTGCTGCTGCTTCGATCGCTTTCCAGGCGCCTGTCCCTCTTTATTCCCACGTGTGAGTTTCCGAATGACTGGCTAGTGACCAGTGCGTTGTTCTGTAGAGCTCGCGTTTGTCAAAACACTGAAAGGCACTGTACGCCGCTATTAATTCTTTTAAAACGGAGGAAAAAAAATCTTTCCCTCATCTTATTGAAATAGTACTAAGAGAGGTTTTTTACATCGGTTACAAGCGAGACGAAACTCGATACCAAAACCCCACTCTCGCTGCATAATTAATTGACGCCAAGTGCTTAGCAGCCGATCACACTCCATAAATCCGTCTCGAATTTAATCTTATCAAATACAGTACTTTCTTCGTTCACAAATAAATGTACTTTTAGTCTTGTCTTAAGTTAAAGTTTATAGAGTTTGATTAACTTTATAGGAAAATGCGGCAATATTTATGACACTAAATTGGTACTGGTATATATATTTTCAAATTTAGTTTCATAATGTGTTAATTTAATATAATATATGTTGCCATATTTATCTATAATAAAGTTGGTCAAATTTAATAAAATTTAGTTTAGTCAAAAACTAGAAATACACCTTATTTACGAAGTACTAGTAAAGTAGGCATTGTGTTGCGAAACACCCTCGCGTTTCTTTGGTTCCAAATCTCCCAAAATGTTAGCATGATTAGAGAGGCCAACGATTCTCCGCGAGCGCCGCTAGTGTCGAAACGCAAAAGTTGGCGCTAATCAGGCGCCTACACGCACGCACCGTTAATTCTCAAATCCCGTTAACTGTGTGACTCGTGTCCGGCGCGGTTACTATTCGGAGGCATGCAGGCGAGCTGAAACTGATGGGAGCAGATCAAGCGGTCTCGACGCACTGGGGCCCGGCCCGGCCATCTCTGGCTGGGGGCTCCGGGGATGGGCCCGGGCTTTGCCATATCTCTGGCGGCGGCCGCGGGAAAGCGGAGTGCAACGGCTCGGTCGCCATCGTCGGCCCTGTTGATGGCCTCTCCGTCCGGCACGTAGCTGTCGCCGGCCGATCCTCGCGGTGACCACTCCCTCTCCGTCCCCATGCCCCATTTCCTCGCAGCGCAAAAGCGACAAAACACGATCGACGCGTGAGAGAGGGGCTGGCGCTGGAACGGATCGACCGGCCGGGGTCGCACCCGCTTTTGTGGCGAGGCGAGCCGCGCCGGGGACTGGATGTGACCGTACTGCTGCCAGAGCGGAATGCGGTGCGCGCCGATGTGACCGTACCGCTGTCAGAATCGTACTCACTCTGGAGGATCGGAGGAGGAGGATGGGACCTGCTGGCCGGCCGGGCCGGGGGCGCTGCGAGAGGGCGAAAGCTGCTTGCTCCTGGTCGTGGTGGTTATCGATCCATCGTGGGCGGGGTAATAATGACGGGTTAGACGCGCTGCGATTCGCCATTAAAGTACGATTCTACGTGTTCTTCTGCCAAAAAATTAATACTAAACGTACCATGCGTGTCGTTTAAGCAACCGAGGCGATTCAGTTTAACCCACTTTGGGCCTATCTCGGAGCTCAATACAGAACCTGGCGATCGTTTTCAAGAAGGCATGGGCCGAACTACCCAAGACCTGTGCGAACTATTTGACAGAGTAATAGGGTCCATTAAGCTGGTTGGGCCCGTATCTTAAGTGGTATCTAATCTAACACAGTTAATAAGGTCCATTGTGGTGGTTGGGCCCATATCTTAGGTGTAAACGTTGTAGGAGGTCGAGGAGCCCATTAGTTTCCACGTATCGAAATACGAGACCTGCCCATTTTTCTTTCGAAAGCTCAATAGAATGACTCAATTTACAACGCCGCCTTTTTTTCGAGTCATATGTGGTTTATAAATTGTATATTATTATCATTAGTGGAAACAAAACCCAATCAAGCAAAAATGAAGGACAAAGTCTCTAATTGTTTCCAGAAGGACTAGTTTAACACTACAAGCAATTATATTGAAATTTCACCGCTAAGAGAATGCTTGGAATTTTTCGAATAGAAATACCAAACTTCAGTTTAAATATTTCCTATGGATTCAACCGTGCATATAAATCCAAGGAATTATTCCAAATCTCAAGATGTTAAAGTTAGCCAATTATTTATATATATTTTTATTTTGCCTCATGGCAAAAAAGTTGGAAATAAATATCACCAATCAAATATAGGTCAAACATGAAACACCCCATGCGCAACCTAAGCCAACAACATGCATGATACGATGAGGTGATCAAATCAACTTTATTCGGATCACAAACAACTACATCCTTTTAGGCCGTTTTGTCAGCAACTCATGGTTTGCATTCCAATAGCCAGAAGATCATAAAGGAGAGTAACATATGTATATCACACTAAGAGATATATGATCAAGATAGTGTCACAAGCACATTATGAATGGGGTGGGTAACTATGTATTTATGGTGAGACCAATGAGAAGGCCATGGTGGAGAAGATGGGAATAAAGGCAAATTCACTAGCGGTTTCCAATATGATTCTCCTCTGAAGGCGGAATGCATAACCTCTATTTTCTTCGGTGTCCATAAAAACTACCCTTCTTCTCGCAGAATAATCTGAGGGGGTATATTTATGGGGTTTTAGGGAGAAACCAAAGGCAATGGACAAATAATGGACATCCGAGGTGTGAGACCCCGGCGCATGGCTCAATAGGATTGATAGGAAACCCATACCAACAAGCTGCAACTTTTTTTCCGGAAGCTCATTCGAAAAGAACTCTAAGGTTAAGCGTGCTTGGCCTAAAGCAATTCTAGGATGGGTGACCGATGGGGAAGTGGGTAACCGGGTGCGCACGAGTGGGAACAAAGTGCGTAGAAAAGACTAGTGTTGGTTTATGGGGTTAGTCTAGAGATCCTATTGACCTGCAAGAAGTGACAGCCGTCGGTCCGGAGTGACCGGGGGTGTTACAAAGTGGTATCAGAGCCGAACCTCGCGGTTACATGGGCATGTGCGGGTCAGTGGAGGACATGTGTAGCATGGCGCGTGTGGCCCGGAGTGGACACGGCATGGCAATGTGCCGGCACTGGACGCACAGACATGTGCCAAGAGGGGACGTTCCTGTCTTGTGGTTGATCGACGAGGACGTCGATCTTGTAAGGGTGGGTGTATGTGAGACCCTGGCGTATGGCTCAATAGGATTGATAGGAAACCCATACCAACAAGTTGCAACTTCTTTTTCGGAAGCTCATTCGAAAAGAACTCTAAGGTTAAGCGTGCTTAGCCTAGAGCAATTATAGGATGGGTGACCGACCGGGAAGTGGGTAACCGGGTGCGCACGAGTGAGGACAAAGTGCGTAGAAAAGACTAGTGTTGGTTTGTGGGGTTAGTCTAGAGATCCTATTGAGCTGCCAGAAGTGACAGCCGTCAGTCCGGAGTGACCGGGGGTGTTACACGAGGCTCTAGATCCCCCGATGGGTATCCTCGCCTTGATGCCTTTTGGTTGCCTTTTGGGCTTATGGATTGTGTCGGGTCTCTTCGCCTCCTAAAATTTGGAATATTATATTTCTCATGATTTGTTTCATGACTGAATGGTTCATGGAACTCAAAGTACAAAAAGGTCTTTTGTACTTTATGGTATTATAGATAAAAATAAATGCTACTTTGCTAGAAAATCCCAATAATTAAAGAAAATTAAAGAAACCATTATAATCATGAAAATATCAACGGAAACAACACACTAAACTTCAAATTTATAGATACGTTTTGGTGTGTCACCACAACACATCTCAACTTGCTCAACCCGATCTGGCTAAACAAGACCATGGTGTCAAGAGTTCAAACCTTTGCATTGATGTTTCTTTGTCAAGCTCTCCCCACATATACACATGCCAACATACTCTCCAAACATCCATTTCCACACAAAAAAACACTCCAAACTTATTGACGCATGTTGCGGTAGGTCTGCTCATGTTGAAGATGAAATGCATATGCTTTTATTTATCCTTTTTTTGGAACTGCCTGGTTCTCTCACCCATGGTTTGTTAAAATTAAATTCCTTCTTATCGCTAATCATACCATACTTGATATGATCAACGCTTTAATCCCCTCTGGTCACCCACGGATAATTTGAAAGCTTGTACACCTTCTTGTGGTGCCTCTAGAAATCGAAAAATGACAGACTCTTTGAAAGGATAAGTCGATCCCATGTCCATGTGTTTCCTGCTACTTATTCCAATTTGCAAAGGATCCAAGCCTGAAGCTCACAGTCACAGCTACTAATCACAGACGCAGTAAATTTAGTCTTCTATAGTCGTGATATAGCACCCCGTTCCCTTTACGAGAACTATTGCATTCAATGTATGTTAGGGGTGACCCCTTAGGGTGGCCCGATCTTTTATGAATCTTCGATGAAATCGATGGGAAAGGAAGAAGGTAGCGAAAGCGAACACACACCTCATGAAGAACACGATGAACACAAGCAAAACTCACACGATACAAGGACAATTGCTCCCGAACGGCGACCATCGGTCTGATAGAATCCTCGCAAGGAAAGATCGGTCAACATGCTCCCTCAACCACATCGAAGAGGGAAGAACACCTTGGGGAGGGTCTTGACAGCTTGGAGAAGAGACACCGACTCCAAGGCCGTGTACAATGATGGAGGCGTGTTGCAAATTACAATCGAGGTTGGTGATGATAGTCGGTCCTCTTGTAAGGGGATGAGACAAAACTAGATTTAATACTCTCTGGGGTTTCTAGTCTATCGTCTATGCCTAAGGATACATGAAGGTGTGGGAGCTCTGTTTATAGTCCAGCCACTAAACAAGGGGTAGTTTGGGGATAAAACTAGGGTTTGGACGGAATAAGGGGGTACATGGGCCAAGGGCCTAGCTGTTGGCACGCAGGCCCATTTCATAGGCCGGAGACTCCGGTGTGCAGGGTCCAGAGACTCCGGTGTGGTCGGAGATTTCGGTTTGTCTCCGGTGTCGTCTCCGGAGTGGTGTACAGACTGTCCTAGGCCGGGGTCTGGAGGCTAGTCCGGAGACGGTCCGGAGATTCCGGTGTAGTTGGCTGGAGACATCGGTCTTCCGGCCGGAGATTGCGGTGCTGCTGCTGCTTCTTTCGTCTACTCTTCCAAGCCTCTTTCTTGTCAGTCTTGATGCTCCGGGCTTCCTCCCTTGCCTCCGTACTTGTCGATGTGAACCTATCATGGTCATAGGACGGAGTATGAAGTAGTATACCATTCAATAGGGTAGGAAGCGGGATCTCATAGAGGATAGGATTTACCTTTGGAGTCCATGACGACTTGGCGTGTATTAGAGACCTTGATGTGATAACGACAGTATGTCGGGCTACATCAATGTAGCTCCAACACGAATTGACATATTTATCCAGGTTTAGCAATATCAACACTTGAAGAATCTGGTTTCGACTTCTAGATAGTTCCTCCCGAGTCGTCTTCCATTTGGGCCCGCTCCTCACATAATCTTCCTTCCGACTATCCTTCATCGACTAGCTTCTGGCTTGATTTTAGCAAAATACCGGCTAACAACAAAATGTGTGCACATGTGGTTCACCTTCTTCATCTTCGACTAGCCCAAAATGGGTACTAACATGTACGTCTCATCCAGGGCCCGGCCTACCTAGATCGGGCTCGGGTAGTCCCAAATCTGGACCCGCAAGCCCGTGCCACCGTGGAGCTTCGCCGCCTCACGCTAGCGCCTGGCGTCACCTCGTGCTGCTCTAGATTGCCTCATCGCCCACATAGTTAGCATCGCTGCCCCTATGTCACGATGTCACCGTATGGCAAGCTCATGATGTCATCACACCGCCGCCGAGAGAACCCCGTGTATCCCGCCAGGCGTGCAGGTAGTGGACGGCCCACCACCAACGGCACCTAGCAGGATTTGCTAATGGTGCTCGTCTGCGGTGACGGTGGCGGGGGAGGGGGTTGCCGCGATCACCTCACGGATTTTATGAATAGGCAATTAGGAGGTGGAATTTTTTGCCCAACTAGCCTCAAATCATCATGGCAGGGAAAGAAGTGTCGCTGTCCGTGCAACTAGATTGTTAGTATTTTTTTTAAGATCGAAATGGATTGGGCATGAAGGAGGCAGAGCCCCATCACACAAATCAGAATCGTAGCCGAGCCGCTCCATATACATCCTGTTAGCGTGGGAATCTTCCTCGGGAGCGCTTTCAGCGCCTAACCGAGAGTACTAATCAGCAATGATCACACACAGCTCGTGTGCGCCCCCCTCCCTAATGATCGATCCACTCGTGCAGGCGGGCCGGGCGGGGCAGTAGCTGGGAATTAAACAAGCGAGTGACGAGGAGTGGTCGCTGGGGTGGACGCGATCATGGGATCCTAGCCGGCCGCTAGGTCCCCCCTGAACTGAAAGCAACGCTGTACATTGGCTCCGCTGTGGGATCGACGGAGCACTCGAGTGTGTATAAATGGGCGGATGGGCTCGTATCTTCCGCCTTAAATACGCGGAAAGATACTCGCTGTCTCGCTGCAGTGCAGAAAATGAACCTCGCGGCCGCTTTCTGCACGGTATTTTATTATTGATAAAATCTTGTGGCGGACTCCGCTGCCTCTCTCCAACTAAGCTTTGCGCATTATTCGACTTGGATTACGCTACTTTTCAACGAAGTCACGGGTAAAGGCACCACCGGATCGACCAAAACTGCCGACCCGGTCCGATTCTATCTGTTTACCTCAGGTCGCGGTTACTTTTGATCGTGGTCCGGCCAGCCGCATACACTCTATTGTCGATATCCATTTATGCACGTCTAATAAATAGGGTCATGATTTTTTTTAAAATTCAAACATACAAAAATTGCTTAAAAGTAGCAAACTTCATATATATTTATACGTAATTTGCAATTAAAATATAAAAAACAAAATTTAAACTAGCCCTAGCCCAAGCCGCTACCGATCTTCGCGCGTCGGCGTTGGCGTGTCCATCTAGGTCGAGGTCGATGTACTCCGACGGCGTCCAGAGGATGGCCGATGGCAGGCCCGGAACCGGCGTGGGCATGGGTGGGTCGATCACCTGTCCAGGCCATGCCGCCGCCGACGCCATACAGTGGTGGAGGTGCGCTAGCTCCATCCCTACCTCCAGAGCGATTGGTGGCGCCTACGGTGGTCCGGCATTTAGGCGATGGTGGCGCCACTGTGCCGCTGAGCTGGACGACCTCTTGGTAGACGCTCCACAAGGTGTCCTCGTCCTACGCGCTGACCGCAATGGCCTCGGTGAAAGCGTCCTCGACGTAGCCCGTGCCAGGACCTCCCGGTACTCATGGGGGTAGGTGCGCGGCGGAGGCTACGTGATGGGGATATGCCGAATGGGGTATGTCCAACAGGACGTTCCCTACTGGATCCGACTCCCAGCGAGTGGGCCTGCAGGACGGCGACTGGATCACGACCCAAGAAGGAGCCGGGCGACTGGAAGCTAAAGGCCCAGAAGCGTAGCTAGGCCCAGTCGGATTAGGTCAAACCCTCCGAGTCCTTAACCGGCCCGGTTGGAAATCTATAAACCCTAGCGACGTACCCCTATATAAACCTCCATAGGATACTCTTTGTACTCATGTTCCATCATACACCCCATCGACTCGTCGCCTAGCCGCCGAGCTCGCCACCCTTGTAATCTCTCGACAATACAATCTAGCAGGAGTAGGTATTTACCCTTCGGAGGGGCGAATCTGGGTAAAACATTGTATCTCGGCTCTCATCTCGCACCGCAGATGTCTGGCCGCCCTTGCCCCTCCTACTACTACTCGCTGCCAGTCGCAGCATCTGTTGTGGCCATTCCCACGATGGTGGCGCCTACCGTAGGGCCTGGTCGGTCCGGCCTAAGTTCTGCGGTGAGACCCTACTTGCCAATCAACCGGCCGATCGCCACCGTCCGCATGATCGCGTGCGGCGAGATCCTTCAGATCTTGCCCAACAGCTATGTCTCGGCATCACGCCCGGTCACGCACAGCGTCATCATGCCAGTCGGCACCATCAACCTCTTTGCCGGCTTCATGGATGTCGTCGTCTCTGAAGACTCGGCGCTCATCGACGAATTACCACCATGCAACCGGCTCTCTGAGAGTCAGGTCCGCACTATCCACCGCATCGCCTCCGAGTACCACTCGTCCAATAGCAATGTGGTCAAAACTGACGCGGCCGCGAACGACGCAGCCCTTCACGACGACACCGACTCGGCGACCCCTGTATCCGCCGGGTCCATCACCGCCGCGTCACCAGAAGGCTCCATCGCGCAAGTCTCCAATGCGGGGGAGTTCGAGGACTCCACCATCCTCGAGATCTTCGACTCCGACTTCGGGTCGGAAAATTCTGGCGATCTCCATGCCGGATCCGGTCACTTCATCGCTACCTACATGGCGAGCGGCACGAGTGCCCTGCCAGACCCCTTCATGCCAATCGCGTCAACCGCAACGGCGAAAGAGGTCAAGGAAGCCCGCATGTTCCTGGAGGAAGCAGTGCGCAAGGAGCAAGCCGATCGCGATTTTTTTTGCCTCGAGCAGGCAACGGCGCACGAGCTATCGCTCTACTACCAGCGCCGCATTAGGACGCGCCCGATCCCTATCGTTCAGGGTCGTGCCCTAAACTTCGACAAAGACAACGATCCCGCTCGCGCGGTCGAGCGCGTGATCTGCGAGAACGCACCACCTAGCTTCAACGCTCGTCCGCCACTAGGAGCACTAGTGAGCGGAGCTCCCCCACCACCACCAGGCCGCACGCCTCCTCCCAACCAGCCGAGAGTCCTCATTTCTCCACAAGAGAGGGACGCGAACGGCCTCCCGCTGTACTCCACCCCGATGGACAACATCATCACGGGACAGACAACAGTTGCCAACCTCAACGTCACGGGAGAAGGCGCCCTGCAAATCAAGTACGCCCAGGCCCTACTCGCCAAGACTATCGAGCAACAAACCGCGGGAGCCGACTCGCAGGGACGGATGTACTCCCGCTCCGTCGGGAGCAGGGCGGCCTCGAGCGGCCGCCCAACGATGGCCAACACCCTCAATTTCCCGCCTCCCGTGCCCCTGCAACATCAACCTCAGGTCGTGTGCGGTGACCCAGCATACCACTGCATGTTTAGTACACTATAGTCATGGAAATGACATCCACAGAACACCGTTCCATAAATATCACATCCCTCAGAGTGGTACAACAGAAACATTCCGGGTCCATATTACAAAAGTACACACATTATTATTATTACAATACCGGAAGTTCAAGACTTCCAAAGATCCAACTTACAAACTGTCGTGGTGGTGGCACGGCAGATGCCATGGGTAGGCTAAAGTATGGGGCCAATGGATGCTAGAGGGATCTGGGGAGGGAAGATGTAGTTGATTCTACACACAAAAGACTAAGGCAAAGATCTTTATTTCTCCTTCCTTGGGCTACAAGTGCTCCTTGAGCTGTATACAAGGAGAAAGGAAGAACTTTACCAGCCTAACGGTACTAAATGAGCCGATGCCCTCCTCAGGGTCCAAGCCTCCCCTTATAAAGGAGAGCCTTGGGTTCCTTTAGGGCTGATGTGGCAAGCATATTCGAGGAATATGCTTGTCCCAATATAGTAGTTCGGCGACCTCCTTTCCCTGTCGCCCCTCTAATAACGGCAAGGTTCCAGAGGGCCCCTCCTGCGTGCCTCGGGCTTCAGGACTGTCACCTCCGTGACCTCCTTCTGCCCCTCTGTCGCTCTGCGCCTTTGTCCCTTGTGCTTGGATCTGCTCAGATTCTCCCTAGCCTGTGGCTAGAGTTTGACTTTAGGCTTCTCCTTCTCCTGCAAGCTTCGTATCATTCGGCTCTGCCTCGCGTAACTCGGCTCGTCCTTCACCTGCATTAAGATTACTCGAGCTAACCCGGCCGACTTACGCAGTATCTCGGCCGGGTAATGCCTTGTCATTATCATAAGGGTCCTGCCCTTTCCTATCTCGGCCGACCTCTATAGGATTCGGCCGACTCAGACTGTAACTCGGAAACTGGACGGGGAACATCCTTTCGTCTTTCCCCGTCTTTACCCTATCCGAGGTCACCTCCCCAACATTAGTCCCCGAAGCTGGTATGGCCCCGCCAACAACTTCGGCCGGGCCGTATCAGTTTCATGATATTCGTTCTGCATTGTTTCCAAGTTATCTTTTTCTCGTTCGAGTTATCGTCATATCTTCTCGCGTACGCCTCGTCCTACGTGTCATACTCATCATTGTTTCTCTAGTTTTTTGTTCCTCACGGTATTCTTGACAGGCGCTTATTATCGCTACTGCTTCGTCGGCCGCAACGCCTCGTGTGCCGTTTCCGTCGGGGATCGTGACCTTCTTTTCCACCGCGTGGTCCTTGGTGCGGTTCCACTTAGCGGCATGCGGTCATGCGGCGCACACGATCTACACGGTCAACCGCCACACCCATGATCCCACTACCTTGCAGGCGGCACGGTTATAAAGAGGGGCGCGGGGCTGGGAGATTCTCTTTCCCCCTCCGCTCACCTGCGCCCTTCTTCTTCCTCTCGCCTATGCGCCCGTTCGCGACTCCGCCGCCGTGCGTTCATCTGGGTCTCCGACGGCAGGGATCCCGCCGCACTGCTCCGTCTGCCTCGTCCCTGTTCGCTTGCTCCGGCGTCGTCGCCGGTGAGTTTTTCCGGTCCTATCACCTAGGCTTTCCTCTAGACTCCTCTGTTTCCCTTTCGTTTTCGCGCGGTAGTTCCTTCGCTGCTCCGCCGCCATTTCCGCGTAGAATCACAACGGGGCCGTGTAGTTCTAAGTTTCCCTCCGCCGCTAGTTCTTCTTCCGTAAATTTCTCCGGCGACCCCATGTCGAGCTCCGTCAGCGGTGCCCTTATTGAGGATGACGATGCTGCCTCTGGGCCCGAGCGGGGCTCATGGCAGGGCTCTTCTGTCACCCGCCGAGAGGTTGAGTGGCTAATCCGAACTCGCCGGATTCCTGCCGAGGTAGCTTGTCGCTTACCAGCAGCGAATCCTCTCTAGTTCTTAGGGAGGGCGAATATGTAGTCTTCATGTCGCACTTTGCTCGCGGGTTTGGTCTCCCTCTCAGCGATTTCGCTAGGGAGTTCCTTGATTACTTCGGCCTTCAGCCACATCATCTTCCTGCTAACGCTACCGCCTCTCTTTCTGCCTTCATCTCCGCCTCGGAGGGATACTTTGGCCTATGGCCATCTGTGCATGTTTGGTCAAAGTTTTTTCAGATTTGATCCAACGTCGTCCCAGACAAATCTCTGCAACCCTCCGAGAAGTTGCTCACCCAATGCGGTGCCGCGTCCATCACACCTCGGAGGAAATCCGTATTTCCTCGCGTTGTAGGTCTAGAATCATGCAAGAAGTGACATAAGTCATTCTTTTATGTCAAGAACTCTGGGAGTGAAGATAAGATTCGGCTCCCTGCTTTTTCCATCGGCCCTCCTTCCAAGCAGAACTGGACCTATAATCCGAGGAAGAGTCATGCTCTGGCCGAGGCTTTTGAGATTCAGCGGAAGGAACTAATCCTCTCCGGGCTACGCGGCGAGGATCTGATGACTACCTTCATCAGCAGCCGGATCTGCCCATTCTAGAAACGTACACACAAGATCTGCTATATGAGCGGTCCTCTCGATCCCAACCGAGTCTCGACGGTGGAGCTGGACAACTACCTCATCTTCAAGCGTGTCCGGGCTATCTTTAAGACGGAGATGCCGGAGGATTGGGCCTAGGGATTGAAGCCGTTCACCCGCGAGCATCCCCCTCCCGAAGTAAGTTTACGCATTTGTGTTTTGCTTCCTAATCGCGTTCGTAACTCTTTTTGCTAATTTTTCTCTTTCTTGTCCTGTAGAGGTTTGAGGAGCAGAAGACTGAGGATGCCGAGGTTTTGTCACTCCCGTGGCCTACGGATCGGAATACTCCGGACAGCAGGGAGGCGGACTCAGAAGAGTTTGTTCCTAAGTCGGATCTCGCTCCGGCTCGCGCTCGCGGCAAGACCCCGGCCCACGAGGAGGAAGGTGATTCGGACGAGGTCCAAGTTCTAGAGGTAGTTGCCGCAATGCCAATTTCTTATGCATTTCTGGCTTCTACTTTCTCAGCTAATCCGGCCGGTCAGGTTCACATTGCCGAGCCTCTCGCCTCCCGGCCTCCTGTTACCTCGGGGAAACGTAGCGCTCCAGCTGGTGCCTCAGAAGCGGCTCCTAGGAAACGAATAAAGAAGTCAGCCCAGCACCCTCCGAAGCGCAAAACTATGCCCGGGGTTACTGGGTGAGTTGCTTTTGTTTGTATTTCTTGTTTCTCTCTTTATGCTTTTTGACCTGATCTTCTTGTCTTTGCAGGGCTCCTCTTTCTGTTAAACCCAGCGGTCCTAGCATGACGAGTCGTACGACTCGGCCGCCTTCTCCTTCGCCTCCTGAGGATACCAGAGTTCCGAGTCCTGCTCGTGTTGCTTCTCCTCCTGCTCCGAATCAGACACCACCTCGCCATGATGCGCCTGAGATTTCTCCTGTTGATGCCGATACACTTCGGCCAACAGATATTCCTACCGAACCCGCTGCCTCCTCCGTGAACCCCGATGTTCCTGTTGAGATTCCTTCGACTCCCACGGTCTCTACTACGACACCAACTCCAGCCGAGGATATCAATATCTCGGCGCCCTCTGCAACCGTAATTCCTCCGGCTCCCAAGGACGCTACTCCAAGTACCGAGGTATCGGCTCCTACTGACGCCTCTCCTAAGGCAAGGAAGATCGTTGTTACGAAGCATGCGTCCTCTCAGAAAGGACTTGCAAGCTCATCTCAGCCTACAATTGCTGATGCGCTGCACAAGGGGGCTTCCTCTGCCAAGAGCACTATTACCCCGACTGCTGATACACAGCTTGCCCTCCATAAGAGTCCCGCGGCAGCGATGGCTACCCAACATGTCCGAGGTAAAGTTCTGACTCGCACGGAAAGTGGGAACAGTCTCGGCTCGTTGGTCGAGTATGCCCACAATTGGAATGTTGCTGATCAACTCGAGGGTAATCCAAGCAGCCAGCCGTTTCAACTCTCTGACATCAGCAGCCGCCTACATCTGGCTGCCAAGATCGTTCTTGACAGTGACAAGATGAATGAGGTAATTGTCTTTATGGAGTTTTGATTAGTCCTCCGGATGCTATTATATATACTCTAGTCCCCGAAGCTTGCAACCGAATAACTTGTTATTCGTTTGGAAGTTTTATAATGCTTTACTTAGTTCAGTTTTGTCTTTAGAGTTCGAACCTCCATCCAACTAGATGCGCATTAAATTCTGCTTGATTTGGGTCTGTCTGAACCTTGAATATCCAGCCACCTAGGTCCGAGTTAAGTTTTGCTTGACTCGGATCTGTCTTAGCTTGGAATATCCAGCCACCTAGATCCGAGTTAAGTCTCGCTTCACTTGGATCTGTCTTAGCTTTGAATATTCAGCCACCTAGATCCGAGTTAAGTCTTGCTTGACTCGAATCTGTCTTAGCTTTGAATATCCAGCCACCTAGGTCCGGGTTAAGTTTTGCTTGACTCGGATCTGTCTTAGCTTGGAATATCCAGCCACCTAGATCCGAGTTAAGTCTCGCTTCACTTGGATCTGTCTTAGCTTTGAATATCCAGCCACCTAGATCCGAGTTAAGTCTTGCTTGACTCGGATCTGTCTTAGCTTTGAATATCTTATTACTATTTGCTTTATTGCTTAGGTTGCGCATGACCGACGGACCGCCGAATTCCAAAGGCTGCTTTTTGCGCATAAAAAATTGCAAGAAAAGTACGAGAAGGTTATTCCTGTGGTGAAGAAAGCTGGTAAGTCGACAAACTCTTGCATCATCTCCGAAGCTCTTATTGTTTTGTACATGAGGTGTTGGCTTAGTTTGTTGGTAAACAGGGAACATCAACAATCTTAACATTCGTCTTGAGAAGAAGGTCAAGGCCCTGGAAGGTTAGTTACTCTTTCACTTTATATACTCCCCTTTGAAATGTGCACTAAGTTTCTTTTAACTCTTTTGGCTTTGGTAAAGACGAGTTACAAACCTTTGCAGCATCTCACCAAGATTGCACGCCCATGCCTGATGTGATGCTGCATTTTTTAGAACAAACCACTACTCACTCGGCGCAGCTGAAGGATAAAGATGACGAGATAGCTCGCTTGCGTGCCGAGGTGGAGTCCCTTAAGCTCTCTCAGAAGTCTGAGTTAGAAAAAGTTGACCAGGAGTTCTCCGAGGAGAAGAATCGGCTAGCTCTACAATTGTAGAAAAATAAAGAGCTCCTCGAGGCTGCCGAACTGAAGACACGGGGGATGAGCGAGGAGATCACTCGCTTTGAGAAGAGCAAGAGTGACTGGGCTAAAGATCTTCAGATAATGCTGAGATATATTCATCATAAGCTTCTGACCTAGGCCGAGTTATATTTTCCCTTGCTTACTGTTGACCGACGCACTTTTGTTTTGCACAGACCATTTTCCAGAAGCTAAGCCCGTGAGCTCTAAAGCGGTGATTAATGCTCGTGTGCGCCGAGGTGTTCCTGCTGATGCGGACTCAGAGTACTCGATGGAAGATTTCTTGGTTGTTTACGCATAGCTTGGTCCGATGAAGATTATGGGCAGGGATTTGGTGCAGGCAGCTATCCGAGCCTACCATGTTCTCTGGCCGAATACTTCTGGAACTCCTGATATTGATGAGGTCAAAGTATTGGTGGAAAGATTAATGGCATCTGAGAGACAGCTAAGTCTTTGGAGGGAATCCGCCGGACGAGCTGGTGCTGATATGGCTCTCACTGTCATCATGTCATGGTATGAAGATATTTCTCTTGATACCTTGAGAAATTTGCGCAGTGGTTCCCGTTGGGTTGAGGACCCAGACTTTGTCGCTCTCCGGCAAGCTCGTGCCTTCCATCTTGTTGAGTATGCAGACGTGCATAACTGGAATGTAGGTCCGAGTTTCCTTCCTAAGCCGGAGGACGAGGTCGAAGTTGAGGATGCCTCTGATGATAACTCAGCTGAACAGGGCGAAGATGAGGGTGATTTGGCTACTTCTGGTGATTCCAGTTCGAGCTCGGATGGTAACGGCGATGCGCGATCCTCCTCCAAAGGTACTGGGCATTCCAACTGCCGACGCCTCCTCAACAGCCTCGGGCTTCCTCCGAAGTCGCTCCTGGGTCTGTGGAGGGCGAGGCAACCTCGGCCGAAGTTCCACCTACCTCGGAGTGCCCAGCCCCTGACCAAGTCACTGCCTCTCCAGCTAAAAAACTCTAAGTCATTTCTGACCCTTGGTATGCCGGGCGTATGATGTACGTCAAACATTTGTCCGTCTTTTGTACGGTATGAATTTATTTTGCCGTGTGCCGCTGAGACACATGTGGTTGTAATCGTTATTACTTTGTTTAACTGGTCCTATTTGTCCGAATCCTTTCTTTGGCGGCCTTCAATTTCTTGAGTTTAGAGTATATATTTGCCTTTGTTCTCCGTAGTTCGGCGTCCAATATTGCCTGACTTTGATAAACTTTGCCACTTGACCACTGTGGTTTGGACTGTTAATCTGGGCGTAAACCTTGAAGACCGTATTTGGGGAGAGCGAAATAATATCATTCTAGGAGCCTAAGTTTGATACCCACTCTTGCAAAAAAGGATAACCCATACTTAGAAATAATATAGGGTAGTCCCCGAGCCACTGCTCAAGGCAATGAGGTTTAATATATAAACCAAACTTAGAAACAATATCGGACAGTCCCCGAGTCACTGCTCAAGGTGCCGAGGTTTAATACATAACACAAAATCAAAAATAATATATGTCAGTCCCCGAGCGACTGCTTTAGCGCCGAGGTCCAATACATGAATCAAACTTAGAAACAATATGGGGCAGTCCCCGAGTCACTGCTCAAGGTGCCGAGGTTTAATACATCAACCAAACTTAAAAACAATATAGTGTAGTCCCCGAGCCACTGCTCAAGGTGCCGAAGTTTGATACATAACATGAAATTAAAAACAACATATGGCGCCCCAGTCACCGCTTCCGACGCCGAGGTTCAATACATAGTTGGTGCTCCATCCTGAGGCATCATTTTACAATGTGTCATAGATGACTCCTACGAGTAAAATGGACGAAGTAAAGCTACGTTCCATGGTCTTTTCGATTCTTCATCGGCTTTGTCTGCCCTGTTCTTTCCTGGTGATTGAGCATCGATTAGGTAATACGCATCATTGTGCAATGCTTTGCTCACGATGAATGGTCCTTCCCATGGAGGCGACAACTTGTGCATGCCGGCCGTGCGTTGCACCAGCCGGAGAACCAAATCTCCTTCTTTAAACACTCTTGGATTCACCTTCTTGCTGTGATATCATCGCAAGTCCTGCTGATAGATGGCTGATCTTGATAGCGCCAGCTCTCTGGCTTCTTCTAGCAGATCAACATCATCTTGCCGAGCTACCTCATTTACTTCAGCGGTTGTATACTGGGTAACCCTTGGCGAGTCATGTATTATGTCGGCTGGAAGCACAGCTTCTGCGCCATACACTAGAAAAAATGGTGTATAACCTGTTGATCTGTTTGGGGTAGTCCTGAGGCTTCATAGTACTGCTGGTAGTTCCTATATCCAACATCCTGCCGACCTTTGCAGCGGTTCGACGAGTCGTGGTTTTATTCCGGATAGTACTAGTCCATTAGATCTTTCTACTTGCCCATTGGATGCTGGGTGAGCCACAGAGGCGACATCTAGTCTTATGTGCTTTTCTTGACAGAATCTAGCGAAGGCTCCTTCTGCAAAGTTTGTACCGTTGTCTGTAATAACACTGTGTGGGTACCCATATCTTAAGATAATATCTTTGAGGAATTTCACTGCTATGGGCCCATCACATTTCTTTATTGGTTTCACTTCAATCCACTTTGTGAATTTGTCCACCATTACTAATATGTGGGTCATCCCACCTCGGGCCGGCTTAAATGGTCCCACCATATCTAAGCACCATACAGAAAATGGCCAAGTAATTGGTATTGTTTTTAACTCGGGCGAAGGCATATGTATTTTGCTGGCATATCTTTGGCAACCATTACATTTCTCGACCAGTTCTTTGGCCTCTTTCAACGCTGTTGGCCAATAAAACCCATGCCTGAATGCTTTGGCCACTAAAGCTCGGGATGAGGCGTGATGTCCGCATTCTCCTTGATGTATATCTAGGAGGATCTCCTGGCGTTCCGCCGAGCTCACACATCTTTGCAACACACTTGTGACACTCCTTTTATACAGATCATTGTTTATGATTGTATAAGCTTTAGCTCTTCTCACTATCTCTCTTGCCAATATCTCGTTATTCGGCAAAATCGCATCTCTAAGGAAAGAGAATATGGGTTGCGCCCATGTTGGTGTGATTTTCTCTGGTGTAGTCTCACTATCTATTTCCATATTTTCTGCCGACATAACTGCCTCGGATTTTTCCATACTCATCCTTGCATCGGCTGGCTTTATTTTTGGAAATTCCGGGTTACCTTGCCTGTCAATTTCCATCGGCACATTATCCTCTCTTGATTTTGCCGGAATAAAGATGGATTCGGACTCTAGAGACGGTGTTATTGATGGCTTCCTCAGGTGCTCTAGGGCGATACCTGGGGGAATTGACTGTCTGGTTGATCCGAGTTTTGACAATGTGTCTGCGGCGTCGTTTTCTGCCCGAGGTACATGATGAAATTCACATCCATCGAAGTATCCACTGAGTTTTTGCACATGAAACCTATACAAAGCCATATTATCATCCAACGCATCCCAATTGCCTGAGACTTGTTGTACTACTAGATCTGAATCCCCATAGCACAAGATTCGGCGTATGCCAACCTCTTTCGCCACCTTCAATCCATGGACTAGTGCTTCATATTCGGCTACATTGTTTGACGCGGCAAAATGTATTTGCAGCACATATCTCAGCTGGTCTCTTTTTGGCGAGGTTAACACTATTCCTGCCCCCAAACCATTTCTTAGTTTGGAACCGTCAAAGTGCATCGTCCAATAATTCGGATCTGGTAATGGTGGCTCATATTGTACCTCGGCCCAATCTACGAAGAAGTCGGCCACAGCCTGAGATTTGATTGCATCTCGCCTATCGAATTGCGGAGCATAAGGTGACAATTCAATTGCCCATTTTGCTATTCGGCCACTTGCATCTTTGTTGCTCAATATGTCGGCTATGGGTGCTTCACAAATCACCTTGATGGGGTGCTCTTCGAAGTAATGTTTAAGTTTCTTTGATGACATGTACACCCCATATGCCATCTTCTGATAATGTGGGTAATTTTGTTTTGAGGCTGATAGTACCTCGCTTAGGTAATACACCGGCCTTTGTACTGATTTATCATCTTCAATTCGTTCCACCACGATCACAGCGCTCACTACTCTGTTGGTGGCTGCTATGTAAAGTAACATAGGCTCTTTCGATAATGGAGAAGCCAAGACCGGCGCTGTGACCAACATCTTTTTCAATTCATGAAATGCATTGTCTTATTGCGGAGTCCAAATGAACTTATCCGATTTTTTCATCAACTGATAAAGTGGTAGTGCTTTCTCTCCCAGCCGACATACAAATCAGCTGAGCGAGGCTAAACAACCTGTGAACTTTTGTACGTCATTTAGACATCTTGGCAATTCCATCCTTTCCACTGCCTTTATCTTGGTTGGGTTGGACTCTATACCTCGGCTAGACACGAGAAAACCGAGCAATTTTCCCGCTGTCACACCAAATGTGCATTTCTCCGGGTTAAGCTTCATTCGAAACCTTCTCAGGTTCGCGAAAGTCTGTCGGATATCATCCAGTAGCGTTTTGCTCTCTTTGCTTTTGATAACCACATCATCTACATATACTTGTACATTTTTCCCTATCTGGTCATGTAGACATTTTTGCATACATCTCGACGTCACGTTGCTCTGCGTTAATGGCATGGTGCGATAGCAATAAGCCCCGTACGGGGTAATAAACGCAGTCTTTATTTGATCGGCCAGATTTAACGATATCTGGTGAAACCAGAATACGCGTCTACAAATGATAATAGTTCACAACCAGCGGTCGAATCAATGACTTGGTCTATTCTAGGTAAAGGAAAGGGATCTTTTGGACACGCCTTGTTCAGGTTCGTGTAATCTGTTGGAGATATGCCCTAGAGGCAATAATAAATGTAGTTATTATTATATCTTTGTGTTTATGATAAATGTTTACATTCATGCTATAATAGTATTAACAAGGAAACATTAATACTTGTGTGATTTGTAAACTTAAATTGAAGTCCCTAGTAAAGCCTCTATATATTACTAGCTTGTTGGTTAATAAATGATTGTGGTTTCCCTATCATGAACATTGAGATGTTATTAACAACAAGATCATATCGTTAGGAGAATGATATGGTGGACATACTCCTATAGATAAGCGTAGCACAAAGATCAAGTCATTTTAAATAGTTCAATTGCTATATGCTTTCTGATACATAGTAACCTAATTCCTTCGACCATGAGATCATGCTTATCACCATCACCGGAAGGATGCTTTGATGACATCAAACACCACACCGTAACTGGGTGGCTATAAAGGTGGCATTGAGTGTTCGGAAAGTGTGGGTTGAGACACATGGATCAAGAGTGGGATTTGTCCATCCATATGAAGGATAGATATACTCTGGGCCCTCTCGGTGAAATGTCATCCAATTAGCTTGCAAGCATGTGACTGGCTCACAAGGGATCACATACCACGGGAACGAGAAAAGAGTACTTATCGGTAATGAGGTTGAACTAGGTATGCAGAGATACCGACGGTCAAAACCTCAGATAAGTAAACTATCATGAGACAAAGGGAAATTGGTATCGTATGTAAGTGATTCATTCGATCGCAAAGTAATCGTAGAAATATGTGGGAGCCATATGAATTTCTAGATTCCTCTATTGGTTATTGTTCGGAGAATTGTCTCGATCATGTCCGCATAATTCATGAACCGTAGGGAGACACACTTAAGGATTCGATGTTGTTGAGTAGTTATGGAATGATGAGTAAGAGACCGAATGTTGTTCGGAGTCTCGGATGGGATCCGGGATATCACGAGGAGATCTGGAATGGTCCGGAGAATAAGATTCATATAAGGAAAGTCCTGTTTTGGAGTTGGGGAATGATTCTGGTGTTTTCATTGGGAATGTTCTAGAAGGTTCCGGAAGGTCCGGCACTCCGGAGGGCAAGGGTACATGAATGTGTCATAACAAGTTTTTTTTTGAGCTGGTGTCATAACAAGTTGGAATGGTTGCATCATGTTCTAGGTATCATGGCTAGGCAAAATAAAGGGATAAATCAAATCCTAGTTTGAAAAGTCAAACGCCAATTTGAAAAGTCAAACGGCAGTTTTGCTTAGTGGAGGGAGAGTAGGAAACCTACTTGGGGAGGAGTTCCTCTCCACCACCGCCAAGGAGGCCGACTTGGGAGGACTCTCCTCCCGGCGGCCCTCCCACCTATAAAGAAGGGCAGGTGCCCTCTAGCTCACCTCTCTCCATCAAAACCCTAACCCTAGCCGCCGGCCACCACCAAGTCTCCGCCGCCCTAGGGTTTTGCCCTAGCCGCCGAGTTGGGGCCCTCCCCTTGCCCTATTCGCCAGCTTAGCCCTCTCTCCTTGGTGCCTCTAAACCCTAGATCACCAAGGCCTCTCTCATAGTCCACCATACTCGCTCCGGCTTAAGGCGAAGCCCTGCGAGATCTCCCCTCTACTTCCGGTACCACGCCGTCGTGCTGCCGGAATCACGAGGAGAGTGCTACAACCTCCGCTGCCTGCTAGAACAAGGGAGATGAAGGTCTTCATCGAGTACCAAACGTGTGACCGACTGCGGGAGCGCTGCCGGAGCGCGGCGCAAGAAGGATCGTCTACACGATCTTGAGATCGGCAAGAGTACGACTACATCACCCACGAGAATCTGCTCTCGTTAAACACTTTGGAATCTTCGAGGGTGAGTTATTCCATCGACTCGTTGCTACAATCTAGTAGATAGATCTTGGCTTGTTTGTTTGTATGCGGTAGAATTTTTTTGTTTTGCATGCTATGAACCCCTACAGCTTTTGTTTAGATAATATGATGAAATCATGTGATGGTTTTATGAGGCTCACCACAAAATTTGATGTTGGTGTAGTAGATTGATGATGATCTTGATCTTGATCTTGATCTGCTTTTGCTAGGCTCCTGAGCTTGCTCTTGAGCTTGCCTGCTCCTCCTAGCTCCTGGGCTTGACCTTGCTGTCCACCAGATTCATCCCTCTCCTTATGTCACCATCCAGGTGATGTTCGGGTTGACCTGGATGATTTGGTTTGGCTGCTGTTCTTGGTTTGGTTGCTGTTCTACACTGGATGTTCTAGTGTGATGTGTAGTGAAGTGATGCACTAGTGCTTCCCCCACGACTGTGTTGTGGTTTTGTTTGATCTGGCCGTGCTTGTGAAGTAGACAACACACCCTTTGCATGCTGGTGTGTGTCCAGCTTGTGTGCCTGCTATGCACTTGTGGATAGGTTCAAAAAAATTGAACTTACTATTACTAGCTTACTTTCACCTGGCAGGTGAATTGATCCCTTTTGGCTGTCATTTGCATTCTGGCTGTGAATTTATGAAATATGAAATCTTTCATATTGGTAAAACTTGCCCCTTTATAACATTTCTCAATGATGAGTTTGTCAAGTGCATCTCACTGACATATCTGAGAGAAATATACTAACACTAATCTTATTTTGTTTCTGTTTAATCTTTGTTTTGCAGGTTCAAAGATAAAGATGAAGATTTAGTGTAGATTTTAGATATAGGATAGTTAGTAGATGTAATTTTCTTATTCTTTTGTAATTTTTCTTTTGTAATTCTTGAAATCTTTATTTTATTCAATTGTAATAAAGATTATATTATTATTAATAAAGAATATTCTTATTCTTTATTCTGTTGTAACTTGTTTATGTCTTTATAATATGTAAATGAATTTCATAGTTTATATTGTTTTGATATTTAAGTTATAATACCTATCTCTTAATTAATTTAAGATTCAAATCTTATATCTAAATTATTTAAATTATTATTCAAATACTTAAGTTTTTACATTCAAACCCATTTCAAAACACACATAATTCCTTTAGGATCACATCTAAGTTTATAAAAATCCTCCTTTAAGTCTAAACCTAATCTTAAAGTAAGAAAGAAACATTGATCACTTAAGGTTTTATTTGACGAAAATTTTACCCACATTTTCATAAATAGATGCATGCAACAATACATATTCCTAAATCTACCCTTCGTTAGGTTCCTAAATGCTGGGATGTTACATCGTGCACCCAATGCTCTCCACCAACGACCCGCGACCGCTGAACAACATGGTCGCGGCCAACGGGAAGCCGATCGACGTGCGGAACCACATCATCAACAACCAAACCTGGCGCGCAGTACGCCCAACGACTTGAGGAACACCCTTTCAACCGTAGCAACGCGAGTCAAGGGGCTCCCTCAGTCGAGTCGGCCCCCAGTTCTTCAGACCAATGATTCGAGGCGAAAAGTACCCGGCCAACTTCAAAGCGCCGAACAAAATCGAGAAGTACGACCCTACGTACGACCCAACGATGTGGCTGGACACATACCTCATGGCGATGGTAATCGCCGTCCACACCGACCTCCTCGTCACTCGCTACCTCCCCCTGATGATGGAGGGAGCGACTCAGCAATGGATCAACAACCTCCCCCAAACAGCATCGACTCATGGGAGGACATGCGCGAGGCCTTTGTCAGGCACTTTGAGGGCTCATACACCCGCGCCACCACCATCGAGGACCTGGAGCGATGCATCCAGGGACCCCACGAGTCGTCCGACCACTGGGTCCAACGATGGCAAGACCTGTGGATCAATGCCGCCGGCATCCACCCGGACACGGCGATCCATTGCTTTAAGAACTCGTGCCGATACGAGCCACTGGTCTCCAAGATCAAGAGGGTGTACAAGACGCTCGACAACATCCCTAACCTCCTCGAGATCGCCAAGCGATACATGGAGGAAGACCCGAACCAATAAACCGACAATGAGTCGGGTGGAAATCGCCGCCCAAGCGACCACGACAACGGAAGGCAGCACGAGCTGTGCTACAGAAACACTCGCCTCACCGGCAAGCGCCGTGGTGATGGGCGAGTCGACTTCGTTGCCAACGCCGGCTACGTGCCATGCAGCCCCAATAGCTTCCGCCGCGATGGAAGAAACTACCGCGACAACGGAAACAACCAGGCGAGGCCAAAATTCGACCCCACAACTCTGCTCAACCAACCATGTGTATTCCACAGTAAGGAGGGGAAACCCATGATGCACACCACCGCTGACTGCCACTCTCTGAAGGAGTTCGAGAAGGCACGACGAGCAAGGGAGGACCCCAACAAAAACCCGCCAAACGACGGGGCATTCGGAAACAACGTCGGCTCGCTACACACCTTCACCGGGCTTGGCACCAAGCGCGAGGAGAAGGTCCTCGCCCGTGCCGTCTCCGTCAACGCGGTGTCTGATGGGGATATGCCTACCGGAGTATACCCAGCAGGACGATTCCGACCGGCCCAGGCACCTGTGAGTGGGCCTGCAGTAACGGCGACTGGATCACGACCTGGCGTGGGCTTAAGCGACTGGAAGCTGAAGGCCCAGAAGCGTAGATAGGCCCTGTCGGATTAGGTTAAACGATTGCTGAAACCTTAACTGATTCGGTTGATATCTGTAAACCCTAAGGGGGTGAGTCTATATAAACCTCCCTAAAGGGCGAGTAGAGGATACGTTCCATCATCCACCCAAGCGACTCGCTGCCTAGCCGCCGAGCTCGCCCATTGTACTTCCACCATAATACAATCTAGCAGGAGTAGGTCTTTACCCTCCGGGGGGCTGAACCTGGGTAAACCCTTGTGTCTCCGCCCTCATCTCACACCGCAGATGGCTGGCCGCCCTTGCCCCATGTTCTACTACTCGCTGCTGATTGCAGCATCTGCCGTGGTCATTCCCGTGACAGTGGCGCCCACCGTGGGGCCTGGCCGGTCTGGCCGGTGTTCTGTGGCGAGATCCAATCTTCCCATTAACGAGTCGGTCGCCACCGGCCGCATGATAGCAATCGGCGAGATGCTCCAAATCTTGCCGAGCAGCTACGTCCCGGCGGCGCGACCCGTCACGCACAGTATGATCCTACCGGTTGGCACGATCAGCCTCTTCGTCGGCCTCACCGACGTCATCGTCTCGGAGGACTCGGCTCGCATCCGCGAGTCGCCGCCACGTGACCGGCTCTTTGAGAGTCATGTCCGCACGATCCACCGCCTCGCCTCCGAGTACGACTCAGCCCACAGCGACGTGGCTGAAACCACCGCGGCCGCGGAGGACGCGGCCCTCCATGACGACGCCGACTCGGCGACCCCGGCGTCACTCGCCGGATCCATCGTCGCCGCGTCGCCCGCAGGCTCCATCACCCAGGTCTCCAACGTCGGAGACTTCAAGGATCCCTCCATCCTTGGGATCTTCGACTTCGACTCCAGGTCGAAGAACTCTGCCGATCTCCGCGACGGGACCGGTCGCCACGCCGCGACCTACATGGCGACTGGCGCCGACCCACCGGAGGATCCATTCTCCACCCTGATCCCTCCCAACGCAACGGCAACGGAGGTCGAGGAACTCCGCCTGAAGCTGGCGGAAGCAGTCCGCAAGGAGCAAGCCGAGCGCGAAAAATTTCGCCTCGAGCAGGTGACGGCGCAGGAGCTGTCACGCTACCACCAGCAACGAATCAGGTCGCGCCTGAACCCCACCGTCCAGGGGCGCGCCCTGAACTTTGACGACGAGAGCGACCCGGCTCGTGCAGCCGAACGCGCGATCTGCAAGAATGCGCCACCAGGAGGAAGCGCCCGGCCCCCACCAGGGTCGACGGCGAATGGCACCCCACCTCCACCCAACCGCGCACCCCCAGGGACCAGCCACGGATCGTGGTCTCCTCACGGGAACGAGATGCGAACGGCCTACCACTGTTCTCCACCCCAATGGACAACCTCGTGGTGGGCCGAGCAGCGTCCGACAACATCACGGCCACCGGTGACGGTGCCCTACAGATCCAGTACGTCAAGGCCTTGCTCGCAAAGGCGGTCGAGCAACAAAACGCAGGCGTTGACTCACAAGGTCAGATGTACTCGCGTTCATCGGGCAGCAGAGCGGCCTCAAGCGGCTGCCCATTGGCGGCAAACACCCTCAACTGCCCGCCACCCGAACCACTGCATCTCCAACACCGACCCGCGAACGCGGCACTCTCTACCAACGACCCCCGGCCGGCGACCAACTTCGTCGCCGCCAACGGTCAGCCCGTCGACGCCCGCATCCACATCATCAACAACCAGAGCTGGCGCGCACGCCAGCCTGACGACCTGCGGCATACCTTAACCAACCGCCGCGATGGCGAGCCGAGGGGGTCGCTAAGCCGACTCGGGCCCCGGTGCTTCGGACCGATGATCCGAGGCGAAAGATACCCGGCGAACTTGAAAGCGCTGAAGGAAATAGAGAAGTACGACCCCATGTACGATCCCTCCGTGTGGCTGGATACTTACCTCATGGCAATGGGGATCGCCGGCCACACCGATCTACTCGCCGCCCGCTACCTCCCCCTGATGATGGAGGGGGCGTGCAGGCAGTGGATCAACACTCTCCCCGCGGATAGCATCGACTCCTGGGAAGAGATGCGTGACGCCTTCGTCGGGCACTTCGAGGGTTCATACCCGCGCCACCACCATCGAGGACCTGGAACGATGCGTCCAGGGACCTCGCGAGTCGACCCGCAGCTGGGTCCAACGGTGGCAAGAACTGTGGTACAACGCGGTCGGCATCCACCCAGACACCGCAATCCACTGCTTCAAGACCTCGTGCCGCTACGAACCCCTGGTCGCCAAGCTCAAACAAGCATACCGCACACTCGACAACATACCGGATCTCCTAGAGATCGCCAAAAGATACGCGGAGGAAGACCCAAATCAAGAAACCGACGACGAGTCGGGAGGACAACACCGCACGAGCGGCAACGACAACGGACGATGATCCGATCTATGCTACAGCAACACTCGCCTCACCGGCAAGCGCCGCAGTGACGGGCGAGTCGACTTCGTCGCTAACGCTGGGCACGCGCAGCGCGAGCCCAAGAGCTTCCGCCGCGACGGCGGTAACTACAAGGCGAAACCAAGGTTCGACCCCGCGGCCCTCCTTAACCAACCTTGTGCATTTCACAGCAGGGAAGGAAAGCCCGCCACGCACACGACCGCCGACTGCCACTCTCTCAAGGAGATCGAGAAGGCACGACGAGCATGGGAAGACCCCGACAACAACCTGCCAAACGACGAAAAATTCGGCAGCGTGGCCGGCTCGCTCCACACCTTCACAGGCTTCAACACGAAGCGCGAGAAGAAGGTCATCGCCCGCGCCGTCACCGTCAATGCGGTGGCCCAGGTGGACGTTCCCCAGTTCCTCAACTGGTCGGAGCAACCCATCACCTGGAGCGGCCAGGACCACTCGCCACGCATCGAGTACCCATGCCGAGTCGCCCTGGTAGTCAAGCCCAAGGTGGGAGACTACTGGCTCCCCAAGACATTGATGGATGGCGGCAGCTCCGTCAACATCCTGTACATGGATACCTTCAGGCAACTGCGGCTCCCGCAGTCGATGGTCGAGACGACCTACACGACGTTCCACGGCATCGTACCCGGTCGGAAGGCGTACCCGATCGGCAAGGTCATGCTGCCAGTCACCTTCGGCACACTGGCAAACTTCCGCACCGAGTGGATCGTCTTCGAGCTGGTGCCCTTCGACAGCCCCTACCACTGCGTCCTGGGGCGCCAGGCGTTCGCCAAATTCATGGCGGCGCCCCACTACGCGTACAACGCGATGAAGCTCCCCGGACCGCGTGGTGTCATCACCATCCACGGCGACCCCGACATGGCCGCCGAGTGCGAGGCCAAAGGAGCCGAACTCGCCGACACCGTCATCGCGGCAGAGGCCAACCACGCCGACGAGCTCGCCAAATACGCAAGCGGGGTCAACAACGACGACCCCACTATACTCAAGAAGCCCAATTCGGAGGGCGGAAACACCTCAGCCTTCGAGGCAACGACGCATACCCGCACCATCGAGCTGGTCCCAGGCGACTCCAGCCAGACGGTGATGATCGGGACGGGCATGAGCCCAGCATAGGAAGGCGCGCTCATCGAGTTCCTCCGTGAGAATAGGGACATCTTCGCATGGAAGCCCTCTGACATGCCCGTGTCCCTAGGGAACTCGCTGAGCACAAACTCAACGCCGACCCCAAAGTGCGACCTATCAAGCAGTCGCTGCGGCCCTTCAATGAAGAGCGCCGCCGAGCCATTGCCGAGGAGGTGCAGCGTCTACTCGCTGCAGGCTTCATCCGGCCAATAAAATACTCCAAGTGGCTGGCAAACCCAGTCCTGGTCGAGAAGAAAACTGGGACCTGGAGGATGTGTATCGATTACACAAACTTAAACAGCGCCTGCCCGGAGCAATTCGTCCTCCCACGGATCGACCAAATAATCAATTCCACCGCGGGCTCGGAGTCGCTATCCTTCCTCGATGCCTACTCTAGGTACAACCAGATCAAAATGGCCGTTGAGGACGAAGAGAAGACGGCGTTCATCACTCCATTCGGAGCCTTCTGCTACACCGCCATGACCTTCGGCCTCAAGAACGCCGGGGCGACCTACCAGCGCTATATGCAGGAGTGCCTTGCGAGCCAAATTGGCCGCAATATCCACGTCTACATCGACGACGTGGTAGTGAAGTCCGCCCGCCAGGGTGACCTACTCGTCGACCTGGCAGAAACATTCGCCAACCTGCGGAAATACAAGATAAAGCTCAACCCAGGCAAATGCACCTTCGGTGTACCAGCAGGGCAGCTACTGGGATACATCGTCTCCAAGCGCGGGATCGAGGCGAATCCTACCAAGATCGACATGATCGCTCGACTCGGCAAACCCGAAAGTGGCGCACTGTGACGCCCGTGCTGGCCGGGCGAGTCGCGGCTCTCAGTCGCTTCATCCACCGATTGGGCGAAAAGGCGATGCCCCTGTACCTCCTGATGCGCAAGAACCCCACCTTCCAGTGGGACAAGGAGGCGGACGACGCGCTCCGCGACCTCAAGAAGGTGCTACTCGCAGCACCGCTACTCGCCGCCCCCGTCGAAAAGGAACCCATGCTGGTCTATGTCACGGCTTCCGAGCGCGTCGTCACTGCCGTCATGGTCGTCGAGCGGCCAGAGGAAGGAAAGGAACGCCCATTATAGCGACCCGTGTACTATATCGGCGAGGTTCTCACCGAATCGCGCCAGCGATACCCGCAATACCAGAAACTGGTATACACGGTTTTCAGAGCGTAGCGGCGATTGCCGCACTACTTCCAGGAGCACCCGATAACGGTCGTCTCCTCAGCACCGTTGCAGGACATCATCCGCAACCGTGAGGCGACCGGGCGAGTCTCCAAGTGGGCCGTCGAAATCGGCGTCCACAACATCAAGTACGAACCGCGCAAAGCGATCAAGTCGCAGGCTCTCGCGGACTTCATCGCCGACTGGGAGGAGGCCCAGCAGCCAGAAAATCTGCCATACCTCCACTACTGGAGTTTACACTTCGACGACTCCAAGAATGTGGACGGTGCAGGAGCAGGGATCGTGCTAACCTCTCCAAAGGGCGACAAGCTACGCTACGTCCTCTGCCTCGATTTCACCCCTGCACCAACAACATGTCCGAGTATGAGGCACTACTCGACGGCATGCGAGCCGCCAAGGAGATGAATGTCAACCGCCTACGCTGCTACAGAGACTCCGACCTCGCCGTCAAAGTTGGGCACTCGCGACGCTGTTTCCCCCACCATGGCGGCATACCGCCAAGCAGTGGACAAGCTGGGCGGACACTTCGCAGGCTATTCCGTCGAGTGGATCGACAGGCGGAAGAACGAGGAGGCCGACGCACTCTCTCGTATCGGCTCGGCTCGACTCGCACCACCCACCGGCATCTTCCTCGACACCATCACCAAGCCTTCCGTCTCTCCCCCAAGGGAGATCGACATCGGAGTCCCACTGCAACCAGAGGAAGCCCTGGTCGCACTCATCACCGAGCCAGAGAACTGGACTACGCCGTACATCGCCTACCTGGAGGGAGGCACCTTGACAGCAGACGAAACAGACGCCCGGATGATAGCACGGCGCTGCAAATCCTTCCTCATCATCGACGGCGAGATCCACAAGCGCAACGTGACCGGCGTGTTCCAACGCTGCGTACAACCCGCTGAAGGACGCAAAATCCTCCACGACATCCACTCGTGGCTACGCGCGGCGCCCGCTCTCTGGTCGCAAAGGCTATGCGACACAGTTTCTACTGGCCCACCGCACACGCAGACACTGTCGACATTGTCCAGCCGTGCGCCGGGTGCCAGAAATACGTCAACCAGACCCACGTGCTGAGCTCGGCGCTCAAGACAATCCCCATCACCTGGCCGTTTGCCGTGTGGGGTATGGACATGGTAGGCCCTTTCAAGAAGGCCCCCTCCGGCTTCACCCACCTCCTGGTCGCAGTCGACAAATTCACAAAATGGGTGGAGGCCAAGCCAGTCCGGAAATGCGACGGGAAGACCGCCACCAAGTTCCTACGCGAGCTCATCTATTGCTACGGGTTCCCAAACAGCATCATCACGGACAATGGCACCAACTTCGCCAAAGGAGCCATGGCCGAGTTCTGCGAGGAACATCACATCCGACTCGACCTCGCCTCAGTCGCTCACCCGTAGTCCAACGGCCAGGCGGAACGAGCCAACCAGAGCATCCTCCATGGCCTGAAGCCACGGCTCCAAGTACCGCTCGAGCGCACCGCCGGGTGCTGGGTCGAGGAGCTACCCTCCGTCATCTAGGGAATCCGCACCTCCGTCAACAGGTCGACAGGGTTCACCCCCTTCTTCATGGTGTATGGCACCGAGGCAGTCATGCCCACCGACCTAGAGCACGACTCGCCCAGGGTGGTCAACTACACGGAGGCCGCAAACGAACTCGCACTCTAGGATGGAGTCGACCAACTCGACGAGGCACGCGACCTAGCTCGCTCCCGCACCACCATCTACCAGCAAGGGCTCCGCCGCTACCATAGCCGGCGAGTAAGGACTCGCACTTTCCAGGAAGGCGATCTGGTGCTACGCCTCATCCAGGACAAGAAGGGCATGCACAAGCTCTCCCCCCTTGGGAGGGACCATTCGCCATCGGGCGAGTCCTCGGCAACGACGCCTACTACCTCATCGATGTCCGAGGAGACGGGAAACTCGACGTCAAGCGACCGTGGAATGTAAACCTACTACGGAAATTATACTCCTAGAATTCCATACATGTACTCCCCACTTACTATGAAATAAAATAAATCAGTTACCACAAATTGCGTCTACTCTCCGTGCCTTGTGCCACTCGCACTCGTAACAACAGCGTCAAGCTAACCGCAGAAGTCAATCTCTGGCACAGCGACCGGCACGGCCAAGTAGTGCGTTCCGAGTGCACTGGGCTACCCCAGGACTCGTAACGTCCACGAAAAACGCCAACCCGGAGCACCATTGGAGTCGCCTAGCTCGACTGGCTCAACAAGCCAAGACGGCTGCCCTCGTTCCTCACAACGACCAAAATCCTCCGCATCCTCGGCACCGCGACTCGAACGGCCAAGTACCACGCTCGGGGACTGACGTCTAGTCGAGTCCGAGCGACTAGGGAAAAACGCTAAGTATGAGAGTGTACCAAGGACTCGCCATGCTACTGACCCTACGGGTCAGGGAGGAGTGACACACTTCCTCTAACACGCTCAGTCCTCACACACCCTGGAGCTGCGACTAGAACCACCAAGTACCACGCTCGGGGACTCGGCCACCCGACCTCGTTCGCGCAAGGGAAAACGGTCAAGTAAAGAGCACTCACAGGAGTCGCCCTGCGACTGGCTCTCCGAGCTCGGGCGAGTCGACCTCAATAATAAAACAACTGACAAAACATTCAAAACCACAAACACATAACAAACAAGGTAAACCCCATAAAAAGGGCGGACGCGCTCGGGGACTCGTCTAATAAGCAATCAAAATTACGAAACAATTCACAAAATAATACGAAGTTTCATTACAACAGAACAACGTCGTTCCAATATACAAGTTGAGTCCAATGGCCAATCGCTATTAACGCCCGAGGGCACAGTGTTTCTACTCCGCAGGTTTCGACGGCGACTCACCGCCACTCCTGTGGTTGCGAATGAAGGGCGTGTACGGGTTCGACGGATATGTCGTCAACTCACCCTCCATCGCCGCACGGAAGGGCTGATCGACCTTGAAGTCCCGATGTAGCGGCTCAGGATCATTGGGGGCGACAGTCGTCTCCTGATAGGGGAGGAGGTCGCCCATCGCCCAGACGCGGTCGGAGTACACCGCGGCCCGGTCCGTCATCTTCAGCACCTCGGCGATCTCCACCGAGCCTGTCGACGAGGGGTAGCCACTCGTCACGTCGTCAAGGTCGAAGTCCTCCGGGAAGTGGGCAAGCCCAAGGCTGAGTGCCATTGCCGCCCCGCGCCGGAACGCCGACCGCGTCATGAACTCGACGACCAACGGCGCCTTCTCCAGATACCGCCATACTTCGACGAGGTCGCTAGGAATCACTTCCATAGGCGATATCTCCTGAAGATACGCCCGAATGCAAGCCGCGGACAGCGTGGCCGAGTCGACCAGAGTGGTCACACACTGCCGCGTGTCGTACTACTGCGCCTCCTCCGAGCTGTCGATAATCCAACCTGTGGACAGAGGGCGGCAGTGAGTACAACAAAGATTACATAATGCAGATACTACAGGCAGAGGTAGAAAGCTTACCAATTAAAGGACGGCAAAGGCCCGTGATGAAGCTTTGAAGCGAGGAGAAGTCGTTCTGCAGCCCAATAACGAGGGCGTCAGAGACCTTTCGCTCTTCAGCGGCAGCTGTAACATCAGCTTTTGCTCGCCCATCCGCCGCGCTCACCTCCGCTTTCGCTTCCTTGAGCTCGCGCTCCGGATCAGCGATCCGTTTCTCAGCCGTACTCAACGCAGACTGAGCCGCCGTCAGCTCACTCGCCGGGACAAGGCCCTGGCGGACCTCCTCGGCCTTGGCGGCGATCGCTCGGAGTCCCTTTTTCGTTTCTTGGACGGAAACAAGTTCCTTCGCGACACTTCGCAGCAAGCCGGTCGGCTGATTCAAGCTGCAAGCCCTGCGCACAAATCAAACAGTCAACAACAATGAAATCCTAAGTGCCCAACCGCTGAAATTCAGCGACTAGGCACTCGGGGACTGGAGATCAAAAATCCTAAGTGCCCAACCGCTGAAATTCAGTGACTAGGCACTCGGGGACTGGAGATCAAAAATCCTAAGTGTCCACCCGCTGAAATTCAGCGACTAGGCACTCGGGGACCGGGTGCTACAAATAAAAACAAACACTAAAAGAATCTGACCACTGAAATTCAGTGGCCCGATCCTCGGGGACTGGACATACCTGGATGGCTGCGCCCAGCATGCCGTGGAGCTGCAGCGCGTCCACATATGCGATAAGAGCCAGAGTGTGTCCGCGACGCTGCTCGACCTCCGTTTCGGCGACCCCAGGCGTGCGGCTCGATGGCGCTGTACCACTCGCTGTAGCCTCTTTGGCCATAAAGCGGGGGAAGGTCGCGGTGGACGCTCCAGCACCAAGAGGAGCCGGCTCGGCCATCCCAGGCGAGGAAACATCCTCCTTGGTCTTCAAGGCCGTCTCCGTCGCAGTCGAAGGATCACTCGGAGCAACCGTCGTGTCGTCAGAGACCGTGATGACATCGTCGCCCTTGGCCTTCTTAGCACTGTCTGCGGGGCAGCAACCTCATCAGCTTTCCCCTTCCGTGAGGGGTCCTCCTTGGCAACGACTGGCGGCACCTTGGCCACGGAAGGGTGGCCGATCTTCTTAACTCCAGTCTTGTGAAACAACGATATGAGCAAACTTGTCCGAAGTACAACGGAAGGCAAGCAGATGAACGAAACTTACTTGGCGACTGGTATGAACCGCAGTCCCGTGCGGATACTGGCCGGCTTCTCCAGCTCGGGACCCAGCTTCCGACTGAGGACCATCTCGAGCACGTCGTGTGCCCAAGACACGGAGGGCCTCTTCGAAGATGAGGCCACGGCAGGAGCCTCCGTGACGACGTCTGCGGGAACTCTCCTGGAAGGCGAAGTCCCTGCGGCTGGAATAGCCCCCAACCCAAAGATCGAGGCGAACGGGGGTGGAAGCGAGGCCAGAGGTACCTCATCAAGGAGGGCAGCGGCTTCCGGCGTTGCCGTCGGGTGCGTCGCTTCACCCTTAGCCGAGCTGCTGGTGTCAGAACTAGTCGCAGAGCGAGGCGGAGACGCCTGCTTCGCCGGCTTCGTCTTCCTCCTTGGCAGAGCCTTCACTTCCTTCCTTCTTCTTCTTCGATGGCATAGCTTCACGACGCGAGGTGTGCTCGGGGAGCTCATAGTCATCATCGTCGTGACGTTCGAGGCTCTTACTCGCCTCAAGCTCACGCTGATGCTGTCCGCGAGTTTTGCGAACCATCGGAGCGGCATCTTCCACGGGCTCGTCTTTGTCATCATCGTCGTCATCACCCGCGTCGCTCCCGGCGTCGCCTTTGGCGGGTGGCGACTCGCTCCCGTCCCAAACGGACGAGCTCGAGTTTTCGTCATCTGCAGGTGGGAGCCATCCTTCCACCACTTGGAACAACTACAATAAAAATGAAACAACGTCAGCATAACCGCGACTGCATCATATGCGACTGCGAATGACGACAAAAATAGCGACTTACCGTCGGAGTTGGGCGCCTTGCGGTATAGGGGGCGACCCCGGCCTTCGTGTCTAGGTACGCCGCCTGGGTGATCTTCTTTAGAGCCAGGATATAATCTTCGAGCTTCCACTCGACGAGGCAGGATTTTGTCGGGTCATCCCTACCCGCGTACTCGTACATATAATGGTCGCGGTGGGCCAAAGAAACGAGCCGCCGCCCGAGCCAGCAGTTGTAAATATTGATGGTTTGGAGGCCCTTCTTCTTCAGGCCGCGGATGGTTTGCAACATTTCATCGACAACCATCCGCTGATTCAGCGGGAGCTTGCCGGCTTGGAGCCGACGCGGTTCAGGCCGGTTGGCGGAGTACCTTTGAAGCGCCACCTCGCCATCTGGAGTCGCCTCGGTGACATAGAACCAGGATTTCTTCCACTCGCTTGCCGCCTTGGCCGGCAGCATCAGTCGAAGGACGCCGACTTCGTTGAAACGCAGCCACCCGCTGCCGGATTGGGCGCCGATTCTTCGTGGCTAATCCTCCCATGGAATAGATCTTGCCACAGGGAGTAGGGCTCAGCCAGATAGCACTCGCAGAACGCATACGAAAATGGCGTTGCTCGATGCTATCGGACCTGTGTCCGACGGCCGATCCGTAGAAGGCGCAGAACCGCCGGAAGAATAGAGAAGTGGGGAACCCCAGCCCGCGCTCCAGGTGGCTAGGGAAGCAAACGAATTCTCCTTCATGCGGGTCCGGAGTCACCTCTCTGTCCGCGGGGATGCGCCACCTGCCGGTGCGCAGGATCCCGGCCTCTTCGAACGACGCCAATAGCGCCCTAGTGCACTTGGATCGGCCCCATGGTTCGGTGGAGGGGGCCATTGGTTGGAAGATTTGCGGAGGTCGGGGCTCTCTGGATCGGTTGGATCGCGATGCGGAGCGGAAACGGAGATGGGCAAGGTCGGAGGAAAGATGAAGGAATGTTTGCCCGCTCGCCCGTCATTCCCCTTATATAGCAGTTGTTACCCGCCAATTTCGGGAGCCGTTACTCCGCGGTGATTACGCCAAAAGTTACCGTTGGATTACCCCAATGGCTAGTTTGACCCCACTTGACGGTCCAACTTCATCCACTCGACTCGTCGCTCTGCGTGACTTGCTAATTCGCCGACCCGATCGCTACAACAGTGACTGAATATTCGCCGACCCGTTCGCCGAGCTGCGACTAAATCAGTCGCCTTTAGTGCGACTAGAATAATTGGTTTTTTCTTTATTCAGGAGTCCGCCGCCGATTTGACTGGGCGCCGCATTGGAGCCGTATACACCGACTGCCAGCGACCGCCTGCGACCAATCAACGACGGCCTCGAGGACTACTGATGGGGATATGCCTGCCGGGGTATACCCAGCAGGACGATTCGACCGCCCGTGCACTGCGAGTGGGCCTGCGCATAACGATCGGATCACGACCTGGCGTGGGCTCAATCGACTGGAAGCTGAAGGCCCAGAAGCATAGCTAGGCCCAGTCGGATTAGGTTAAACAATTTCTGAAACCTTAACTGATTCGGTTGAGATCTGTAAACCCTAAGGGGGGTGAGTCTATATAAACCTCCCTAAAGGGCGAGTAGAGGATACGTTCCATCATCCACCCAAGCGACTCGCCGCCTAGCCGCCGAGCTCGCCCATTGTACTTCCACCATAATACAATATAGCAGGAGTAGGTCTTTACCCTCCGGGGGCCGAACCTGGGTAAACCCTTGTGTCTCCGCCCTCATCTCGCACCGCAGATGACTGGCCGCCCTTGCCCATGTTCTACTACTCGCTGCCGATTGTAGCATCTGCCGTGGTCATTCCCACGACAGTGTCCCAGGTCGACGTCCCTTGCTTCCTCAACTGGACCAAGCATCGCATCACATGGATCCGCGAGGATCACTCGCCACGAATCGAGTACCCCGGGCGAGTGGCCCTGGCAGTCAAGCCCAAAGTGGGCTACTACTGGCTCCCTAAGACACAACATCCTCTACCTGGACACATTCAGGCGACTGCAGCTCCCACTGTCAATGATCGAGTCGACTCTCACCACCTTCGACGGCATCGTCCCTGGTCAGAAGGCATACCCGATCGGCAAGGTGACGCTGGCAGTCACCTTCGGCACACCATCCAACTTCCGCACTGAGCGGATAGTCTTCGACCTGGTAAACTTCAACAGCCCCTACCACTGCGTCCTGGGCGACAAGCATTCCCCAAATTCATGGAGGCACCGCACTACGCATACATCATGATGAATCTCTGAGGACCATGCGGCATCATCAGCATCCACGGCGACCCTAACATGGCCATCGAGTGTGATGAAAAAGGCGCACAACTCGCGGACGCCGTCATCGCCGGGGAGACCAACCACGCCGAGGAACTCGCCAGATACGCGAGTAGATTCGACAAAGACGACCCCACAATCCTGAAGAAACCCAACGCGGAGAACGCTGGGTCGATAGCGTTCGAGGCCACCATGCACATCCGCACCATCGAGCTGGTCCCAGGCGACTCCAGCCAGACGGTCACCATCGGGGCAGGCATGAGCCCCGCATAGGAAAGCGCGCTCATCGATTTCCTCTGTGAGAATCACGACATATTCGCATGGAAGCCATCTGACAAGCCAAGTGTCCCGTGGGAACTCGCCGAGCACAAGCTTAACACCGACCCAAAGCGCGTCATGTCAAGCAGTCGTTGTGGCCCTTCAATGAAGAGCGTCACCGAGCAATCGCCGAAGAAGTGCAGCGTCTACTCGCTGCAGGCTTCATCCGGCCAATCAAGTACTCCAAGTGGCTGGCAAACCCAGTCCTGGTCATGAAGGAGAACAAGACCTGGAGAATGTGTATCGACTACACCAACCTCAACAGCGCCTGCCCAAAGGATCAATTCGTCCTTTTGTGCATCGATTCGACCATGGATTCAGAGTCGATATGCTTCCTCGACGCGTACTCTGGTTATAACCAGATCAAGGTGGCGGTTGAGGACGAGGAGAAGACGACATTCATCATGCCATTCGGCGCCTACTGCTACACCGCCATGACGTTCGGCCTCAAGAACGCCGGCACAACCTACCAGCGGTGCATACAGGAGTGCCTCGCGAGCCAAATTGGTCGCAACATCCACATCTACATCGATGACGTGGTGGTCAAGTACAATCAACAGAGCGACCTACTCCCCGACCTGGCTGGAACCTTCGCAAACCTGCGGAGGTACAAGATCAAGCTCAACCCAAGAAAGTGCACCTTCGGCGTGCCCACCGGACATCTCCTGGGGTACGTAGTCTCCAAGCGAGGCATCAAGGTGAACCCTACCAAGATCGACACAACCGTACGGCTCGGGAAACCCGAGTGCCTTCGCGATGTCCAGAAGCTTGCCGGGCGAGTCGCGGCTCTCTGTCGCTTCATTCCCCGGCTAGATGGAAAGGCAATGCCTCTCTACTGCCTAATGTGCAAGAACCCCATGTTCTAGTGGGACAAGGAGGCGGACGACGCGCTCAATGCACTCAAAGAAGTGCTACTCGCTGTGCCCCTACTTGCCGCCCCCGTCGACAATGAGCCGATGCTCGTTTACGTCGTGGTATCCACGCGAGTCGTCAGCATAGTCATGGTCGTCGAGTGGCCGGAGGAGGGAAAGGAGTGCCTCTTACAACGCCCGGTCTATTACATCAGCGCAATCCTCACGGATTCATGACAGCGCTACCCGCAGTACTAGAAACTAGTATACGCAATCTTCCGAGCCCAGCGACGGCTACCGCACTACTTCCAGGAGCACCCAATAACGTTCGTCTCATCCGCGCCACTACAGGACATCATCCGCAACCGCGAGGCAACTAGGAGAGTCGCCAAGTGGGCCGTCGAAATCGGCATCCACAACATCAAGTACGAGTCTGATGGCACTGCGTCAACGTGCAGTGCTTCATCGGGAAACCAAAAGAGCAAGGTGTGATGCAGCATAGCATCAAGTTTTCCCTTAGTAAGAAACCGAGGTTATCGAACCAATAGGAGGAAGGAAACATCACATAGGTGTTGCAAGCAATGTGGAAACCTGCACAACACAAACTCAAGACTTTGCCCCAACGAATCAGTGAGGTTGTCAAGCTCACCGGTTTGCTGTAACAAAGGATTAAACGTATGGTGTTGAAGATGATGGTTTGCAGTAAGTAAACAAGTAACAGTGGAAGATGTATCAATGGTAAAGATTAGACCAGGGCCCATAGTTCACTAGAGGTACTCTCCTTAGATAAACAACATGGCATGAAGGGTAAACAAATTACAGCAGGGCAATTTACAGGAACTGAGCAAGGCATAAAAACACAATACAAGACAAAAATATCATATGAGATTAGATTGGGAAATACAACAATATACATAAAACGCCATCCAACTGCATCTATGACTAGAAGTCCACCTTCAGGTTATCATCCGAACCCCCTCCGGTATTAAGTTGCAAGCAACAGACAACTGCTTTAAGCAAAGTGTGTAAGGTAAACAATCCACTTGTTCCATGAACAAGAGACCGTTGTTTTCTCCCTGGTGGCAATAGCACTTCTATAACCGAAGAGATTTCTGTCACTTCCCTTGGAAACTAGAGGCATGAACCCACTATCGAGCATAAATACCCCCTCTTGGAGTCACTAGCAACTACTTGGCCAAGATAGCTACTAACAACGGAGAGCATGCAAGATCACAAACAACACAGACATGATAGTATCAAATAGACAAAACCATTAATCAATCTAACATAGTAATCTCAATATCCATCGGATCCCCACAAACACAACATGCATGATTTCAAATAGATTAGATCTTGATCATGAACGGAACTCACAAGATCTATACATGAAAGCACAAGGAGGAGATACAACCACCTAGCTACTACATGGACCCGTAGTCCAAGGTGGAACTACTCACGCTTCATACCGGAGAAGAAGGCCTTCGGGATGATCTCCTCTCCGGCAGCGTGCCGGGAAGAGCTTCAAATCCCCCCAATCTAGGGACGATGGTGGCGACGTCTATAGAAGGTTTCGTGGAGTTTTGATCGGGTTGCCTAGGGTTTCTGCATCGGGGGCTTCTTATAGGCGAAGGGGCGAGTCTGGGAGGCTGCTAGAGGGCCCACACCCTACCTAGGTGCGGGGTGGGCCCACCCATGCCTAGGGGGTGTGTGGCGGCCCTGGCTCGCCTCTCCGTCTCTCCTCTATACTTCGTGTTGCCCACGGTAAAATATTGACTTTGACCTTTGTCCAGTCCAATTCCGAGAATATTGTTTTCTGCCTTTCTGGAACCAAAAACAGAAGAAAACAGGCAACTGGCACCGTGGCAACTTGTCAATAGGTTAGTTCCAGAAAATATATAAAAACACCTCAAAGTGTAGACAAAGCAAAGCAAAGTAGATACTAAACAAGCATGGAGCATCAAAATATATAGATACGTTTCCGACGTATCAAGCATCTCCAAGCTTAACTCCTGCTCGTCCTCGATTAGGTAAGTGATAAAAGAATAATTTTTGAGGTGACATGCACCGTCAAAACCAATATCAAACCATTTGCAAGCATTGAAAGCTGGGATCAAAGAACTCTAAACATGTGCATGAAAGATGGAGTTCTAACAATAAGACAAAGTAACTATGCATGTAACATGAAAGTCTACAAACAAAGATCATGAATAAGATGCATTGAAAAATGTTTGTTTGTTTCACATATAGAAAACATGGCATAGTGGCATTCAGCTTGTCCCTCATAGAGTAGCAAATAGATGCATAGGACACCTTCAAAGTTGATAAGAGTGACTAGATACAAATAGCACAAGAACAAGCAATATCACAATATGCATCAATCAACAAGTTTTGGGACACTGCACAAAGAATGACAACTATGCTCTCTTAATGGTGCCTAAAGGTAGAAGGTGGAGACTCAATAATAGTGGAAGAAAGGCCCTTCATAAAGGGAAGTAGAGATTTCAAGTTTCAAAAAGAGCTTCCAAAAATTATGGTACTTGTTAGCTTTCAGCCCTCATTGCCCCTACCATAAGCATCTTAAAGTGGTTAAGGTTAAAGTGAACACACTATGGAGTATATGCTTGACAAAGTATAAGTTGGCACTCTCAAGTCCCTTGAATACGAGGGCCACACCTCATGCTACTCAACTTCAGTCACCTGTAGGTTCTTGTCATAGTAAGTACATGCGTATCATAGAGAACCGCCAACGGGGTGCCCCTTGCACATGGTACAGGAGCTATCCCATAACCAAAATGACAAGGCAAGCACACAATGAGCATCTCCGCGATCTTTTTATTTACTATGTGCATAGCTTTTTATTGAGGATGCTTCACATATAGCTCATTATGGTGATGCTGCAAGTTTCCACCATGATTAGGCATGTCTTAGGCTAGCGGCCTGGGCATTTCTCTAACGCAAAATACATAACTCCATGGACTTACAAGCTCCCTCTTTATTTTACACTGGTGACATCCATAGACAAAAGAGCATGATATCAACTATGTACAAAGTACAAGTGCAATGTTGAAAACTTTCCCCGTGACAGCACGGTTCTGCTAATTCCAACATATAAGTGCAAGCATATACAACAAAGATGACACAATGGTTCAAGTTTATTAGGGTCAAAGAATATAAAGTGTGCCATCAAGTTTGTGAGCGCTTTAATCACTAAGTTTCCACATAACAAATGCGTTTAATTCGAAGATAGCTGAAAACAAGAATATGCTTGGAATGGTGGACACTTTGGAATAACTTGGTTTCTTTGGAGTTGGAAGCATGAGTAGAGCTTACTCATACAAGTGGAGGCTAGCAAAAGACTGGGAGCAACCAACTAAGAGAGCAATAATGGCCATAATCATGTAGAGCAACAAAACATTACTAATCAAAGCATAGAGTGGTACTACAAGTCAAGGACTAAATGATCATAGAGGCTATGGTGACTTGTTCATAGTCATAACATGGTGTGATCATGTGCCAAGTCAACCCCAACAAAACATCAAAGGAGAATACCACAATACTATGCTTTTGCATGCTAAAACAACACATAATTCTTTCAAGGCACACTAAGCAATCCCAATTGTTTGGAACAAGACATGATACAACAATAATAATTAAGCATAAGGTCAAAACAACACCTAGCATGTCATGCTAAAGTCTAAGTCACAGTCAATGCAAGCTCATCTTGCACTTATCAAGCAGGAACTTCCTACTCCTTTCCAACACCAAGCAACTTATTTGAAAACAACACAGCGAGAACAAGGGTCCAAACTACTTTATTCAAGCAAACTAAACAAACTAAGCAAACCAAACGAAAACTAAGACGCTCGAACAACACAACTGTGCATGAAACAATAAAAACGTAGTGTCTAGACATACCTGAGCTTTTTATTGATGAAGAAGGGGATGCCTTGGGCATACCCAAGCTTTTACGCTTGTAACTCTTGTATATTTCTTGGGGTGACACCGGGGTGGCATCCCCAAGCTTGAGATTTTGTTCATTCTTCATCTCATTATATCATTCTCTCTCTACACCAGAAATTTTTCCTTCATACAAAACTTCACACAATCTTCATTAGCAACATTAGTGTATTCAAAAGATAATGGACCTTTGGGTTTAGCTTTGGAACAGCAAAACATTTCACTAAAAACACATGATACTGTAGCAACTCTTTAAAAAAGCTCAATTCCCCATAAGAGAACTCAAAAAGGAATCAATAAGAAGCAAATGCAAATAATGGCAGAAATCTGTCAAAACAGACCAGCAGGTAGAAAATGATTTTTTCAAAAATCTTCTGTTGCTCAAATAAAAAAGTGTTGAACTAACGAAAGTTAGCTAACATACAGGGGGATTTATTAGTAAATGTTCAGCTCAATCCTACTGATAGAGACTCCTCACGAATTTTTATGGTGGAGGACAGAAATCTGTTTTGGGACAGCAACTCTCCAAATCTTACTTCCCTCTCATTAGAGGTCATTCTTGGCACAAAAAGCAAACAAAAAGGATAAGGAGAGGTCATTACTGAAGTAATAACTTCCAAGTCTCAAGGAAACTCTTGGGTTATCTCCCAACAAGTACGTTTCTTTAACGCCTTTAAGTTAGGCATAAGAAGCAAGAAATCAAGTATTTTCAAATGAGGAAGCATTAACATCAAACCTTGCTTTCAAAGGAGGAGCAAAAAGCAACTTATTTCTCCTCATAGGGAAGTGTTCGATACCTTTCTTGAATGGAAATTGATATAATGGTGCCTTCTTTCATATCAATGATGGCACCAACAGTTCTAAGAAAAGGTCTTCCCAAAGTAATAGGACAAGAAGTATTGTATTCAACATCCAAAACATAGAAATCAACAGGGTAATAAGCATTGTTAACCATGATGAGAACATCATTAATACTCCCCATTAGTTTCTTCTTAGCATTATCATCAAGTGGAACATCCAAATAACAATCTTCTAAAGGTGGCAAATCAAGCATTTCATAAATCTTCCTAGGCATAATAGAGACACTAGAACCAAGATCACATGAAGCTTTGAGATAAAAGTCATTCACTTGCATATTAATAATGGGTTTCCAACTATCTTCTACTTTCCTAGGGATAGAAGCTTTGTGTTTTAGCTTCTCTTCCTTAATCTTAACAAGAGCATCTGTAATGTGTTTGGTGAAAGCAACATGCATATCACTAGCATCAGGACTTCTAGCAAGTTTTTGCAAGAACAGAATCACTTCAGAAATATTGCAACCATCTATATCAAAATCAAACTTAGTATCAGTAAGAGTAGACTCATTAGGCTTAGGCATTGTAGAAGGAGGAATAGGGGCTTCTTGTGGTTTAGTGGTCTCCATTCTAGTGATGGTGCACACACTATTATTTCTATCAATTTTAGCTTCCCTTTCCCACTTAGCATGAAATTGAGCTAACAGCCTAACATTTTCATCAATAGTAACTTGTATGGCATGAGTAGCAGCAGATCAGGAACTAATTTTTTTTGTGTTTTTGAATAAAGAAAGCAAACCAAACTAAACTATTTCTTTTGGAGTTTTTGATAAAAATAGGCAAACAAAACCAAGCAAAAGAAACTAAGCAAACTAAAATAAAAGTAAAGTGAAAGGTTGAGGAGGACTCCCCTTGTGAAGACGTCCTTATCCTCCCCGGCAATGACGCCTGAAAAGAGTGACCTACTCGCCGACCTGGCCAAAACCTTCGCAAACCTGCGGAGATACAAGATCAAGCTCAACCCAGGACAGATCCTGGGGTACGTAGTCTCCAAACGAGGCATCGAGGCGAACCCAAACAAGATCGACACAATCATACAACTCGGGAAACCTGAGTGACTCCGCGACGTCCAGAAGCTTGTCGGGCAAGTCTCGGCTCTCAGTCGCTTCATTCCCCGGCTAGGTGGGAAGGCAATTCCTCTCTATCGCCTGATGCGCAAGAACCCCATGTTCCAATGGGACAAGGAGGCAGACGACACGCTCAATGCACTCAAAGAAGTGCTACTCGTTGTGCCCCTACTCACAACCCCCGTCGACAAGGAGCCGATGCTCGTTTAAGTCGCAGTATCCACGCGAGTCGTCAGTGCCGTTATGGTCGTCGAGCGGCCGGAGGAGGGCAAGGAGTGCGCCTTACAGCGCCCAGTCTATTACATCAGCGAAGTCCTCATGGACTCACGACAGCACTACCCGTAGTACCAGAAACTAGTATACGCGGTCTTCCGAGCCCAGCGAAGGCTAACACACTACTTCCAGGAGCACCCAATAACGTTCGTCTCCTCAGCGCCACTGCACGACATCATCCGCAACTGCGAGGCGACTAGGAGAGTCGCCAAGTGGGCCGTCGAAATCGGCGTCCACAACATCACGTCTGGTCGATGGCGCTGCGTCAACGCGTCAAGGCTTCCGGAAACCCAAGAGCAAGGTGTGATGCAGCACAGCAGCAAGTTTTCCCTCAGTAAGAAACCGAGGTTATTGAACCAGTAGGAGGAAGGAAACGTCACACAGGTGTTGCAAGCAACGTGGAAACCTGCACAACACAAACTCAAGACTTTGCCCCAATGAATCAGTGAGGTTGTCAAGCTCACCGGTTTGCTGTAACAAAGGATTAAACGTATGGTGTGGAAGATGATGGTTTGCAGCAAGTAAACAGGTAACAGTGGAAGATGTATCAATGGTAAATATTGGACCGGGGTCCATAGTTCACTAGAGGTGCTCTCCTTAGATAAACTACATGGCATGAAGGGTAAACAAATTACATCAGGGCAATTTACAGGAACTGAGCAAGCATAACAACGCAATACTAGACAAAAATATCATATGAGATTCGATTGGGAAATACAACAATATACATAAAACGCCATCCAACTACATCTATGACTAGAAGTCCACCTTCAGGTTATCATTCGAACCCCCTCCAGTATTAAGTTGCAAGCAACAGACAACTGCTTTAAGCAAAGTGTGTAAGGTAAACAATCCACTTGTTCCATGAACAAGAGACCGTTGTTTTCTCCCTAGTGGCAACATCACTTCTACAACCAAAGAGATTTCTATCACTTCCCTTGGAAACTAGAGGCATGAACCCACTATCAAGCATAAATACCCCCTCTTGGAGTCACTAGCAACTACTTGGCCAAGATAGCTACTAACAACGGAGAGCATGCAAGATCACAAACAACACAGACATGATAGTATCAAATAGACAAAACCATTAATCAATCTGACATAGTAATCTCAATATCCATTGGATCCCCACAAACGCAACATGCATGATTTCAAATAGATTAGATCTTGATCATGAACAGAGCTCACAAGATCTATACATGAAAGAACAAGGAGGAGATACAACCATCTAGATACTACATGGACCCGTAGTCCAAGGTGGAACTACTCATGCTTCATACCGGAGAAGAAGGCCTCCGGGATGATATCCTCTCTGGTAGGGTGCCGGGAAGAGCTTCAGACCCCCCCCCCCCGATATAGGGACAAGGGTGGCGGCGGCTACAGAAGGTTTCGTGGAGTTTTGATTGGGTTGCCCAGGGTTTATGCATCGGGGTCTTCTTATAGGCGAAGGGGCAAGGCTAGGAGGTGGCCAGAGGGCCCACACCCTACCCATGCCCGGGGTGGGCCCACCCGTGCCTAGGAGGGTGTGGAGGCCCTGGCTTGCCTCTCCGTCTCTCCTCTGGACTTCATGTCGCCCACGGTAAAATATTGACTTTGGCTTTTGTTCCGTCCAATTCCGAGAATATTGATTTTCTGCCTTTCTGGAACCAAAAACAGAAGAAAACAGGCAACTGGCACTGTGGCAACTTGTTAATAGGTTAGTTCCAGAAAAGATATAAAAACACCTCAAAGTGTAGACAAATAAAATCAAAGTAGATACTAAACAAGCATGGAGCATCAAAAATTATAGATACGTTTCCGACGTATCAGAGCCACGCAAGGCGATCAAGTCACAGGCTCTAGCAGACTTCCTCGCCGACCGGGAAGAGGCACGGCAGCCAGAGGAATTGCCATACCTCCACTACTGGTCGCTCCACTTCGACGGATCCAAGAATGCGGACGACACAGGGGCAGGAATCATACTCACCTCGCCCAAAGGCGACAAGCTCTGCTATGTGTTGTACCTCGACTTCACCCCCTGCACGAACAACATGGGCAAGTACGAGGCCCTCCTTCACGACATGCGGGCCGCCAAGGAGATGAACGTCAATCGCTTATGGTGCTATGGTGAATCCGATCTCGTCGCTGCGCAAGTCGCCAGTACCTGCGATGCCGTCTCCCCCACCATGGCGGCAATACCGTCAAGCCGTGGACTAGCTGGTGGCACTTCGCCGGCTACTCTGTCAAGTGGATCGACGGGGGCAAGAACGAGGAGGCCGACGCTCTCTCCCACATCGGATCGGATCGTAAAACCCCACTCGTGGGTGTCTTCCTCGACACAATCCACAAGCCCTCCGTCTCTCCTCCAAACGAGATCGACCTCGGGATCCCGCTGCAACCTGAGCCCGCCCTGGTCGCCATGGTCGTAGAACTAAGCGACTAGACCGCTCCATACCTTGCCTACCTTGAGAGCGGGACCCTGCTAGCGGACGAGACAAAAGCCCGCATGATCGTGCGGTGATGCAAATCCTTCATCGTCATCAACGACGAGCTCCACAAGCACAGCGTAACAGGCGTATTCCAATGCTGTGTGCAACCTAGGGAAGAGCGCAAGATCCTCCAAGACATCGCCGCCAGCGAATACAGCCACCATGTTGGCGTCCGGTTTCTGTTCGCCAAGGCCATGCGACATGGCTTCTACTGGCTCACCACGCACGCCGACACCGTCGACATCGTACAACGCTGCGTCGGGTTCCAGAAATACGCCAACCAGACACAATCCCTAGTTCGGCGCTCAATACGATCCCCATCACCTGGCCATTCGCCTTATGGGGCATGGACATGGTGGGCCCGTTCAAGAAGGTCCCCTCCGGCTACACCCACCTCCTAGTCGCAGTCGACAAATTCACCAAGTGGGTCGAAGCCAAGCCAGTCCGGAAATGCGACGGGAAGACCACTGCCAAATTCCTCCGCGAGCTCATCTACTGCTATGGATTCCCGCATAGTATCATCACGGACAACGGCACCAACTTCGCAAACGGCGCCATGAACGAATTCTGCGAGGAGCACAACATATGGCTCGAACTCGCCTCAGTCGCCCACCCGGAGTCCAATGTCTAGGCAGAACACGCCAATCAAAGCATCCTCCATGGCCTCAAGCCGCGACTTTAAGTTCCCCTCGAGCAAACTCCAGGATGCTAGGTCGAAGAGCTCCCCTCCGTCATATGGGGCATCCGCACCTCCATCAACCAGTCAACAGGGTTCACGCCCTTCTTCATGGTATACGGCGCGAAGCCGTCATGCCGACTGACTTGGAGCACGACTCGCCCGGGGTCATCAACTACGTGGAGGCCGACAACGAGCTCGCATGCCAAGACGGGGTCGACCAGCTCGATGAAGCATGCGACCTAGCTCGCTCCCGCACCGCCATCTATCAGTAGGGGATCCGCCGGTACCATAGCGGCGAGTCCAGACTCGCACCTTCCAGGAAGGCGACCTAGTCCTGCGGCTGGTCCAGGATAAGAAGGGCATGCACAAGATCTCTCCCCGTGGGAGGGACCATTTTAAATAGGGAGATTCCTCGGCAACGAAGCCTACTACCTCATCGACGTTCGAGGCGACAAACATATCGACGTCAAGCGGTCGTGGAATGTAAATCTCCTAAGGAAGTTCTATACATAGAACTCCGACCTGTATTCCCCTCGCCATGTAGTATAATACATCTGACTCGCACAAATTATGCTTACTCTCCAAGTCTTGTGCCAATCGCACTCGTAAGTACAGCAATATGCTACCCACAGAAGTCAACCCTTGGTTGAGCGACTGGCACGGCTAATCAGTGCGGCCCAGGGGCACCGAAAGTATTCGGGCCTTGCGTAGTCCACTAAAACGCCAACCCGGAGCCCTATCCGAGTCGCCTCGCTCGACTGGCCTGCCGGACCAAGACAACCGTACACGCTTCCTACATCGACCGGTCCTCCACATCCTTGGCACAGTGACTCGAACGGTTAAATACCACGCTCGGGGACTCGCCTCAGTCTAAACCCACGTGGCTCGGGAACACACCAAGTATGAGAGCATGCCCTGGACTCGCCACGCGACTGTCTCTTTGAGACAGGCGGAGTGACGCGTTACAAACAACGTGCCTCGTCCTCACCTACCTTGGGCATGCGACTAGAATAGCTAAGTACCACGCTCGGGGACTCGCCTAACCGACCCCGCTCGCGTCCGGGAAAACAACCAAGTATAGAGCACCCCTTGGGGTTGACGAGCGACTAGCTTTCCAAGCCACAGCGAGTCGACCTAACTAACTAATAGTCTAAAGTAAACAAACATACAAAAACGCGAGGTAAACCCCATTAAATGGTGGACACGCTCGGGGACTCGCTCAACAAACAAATCAAAAATGAAATCGATTTGACTCAACATATCCTCCTTCCTTGAGTAGCAAAATAAATTGTTCATAGGCAAGGATTCATACAAATGTACTTGTTACTAACACAAAAGGTCAATTGGCAAATCCTTATTCTGCAGACTTCGAGGTCGACGCACCGCCACCACCGCTGAACCGGATGAAGGGTTCCCATGGATTCACTAGGTATGTCGTTAGGATCTTTGCCATCGCCGACCGGAACGGCTGCTCCGATTTGAGGTTGTGGTGCACCAGCTCGGGGTTGTTCGGCACCACCACCGTCTCCTGGTACGGCAGCAGGTCACCCATCGCTAGCACCCGTTCAGAGTATGTGGCCGCCCTCGCGGTCAGCTTCAAAACCTCTGAGATCTCCATCGAGCTGGTCGCCAACGGATATCCACCGGTGACGTCGTCAAGGTCGAAGTCTTCAAGGAAGTGCGATCCCGAGACTCAGCGCAGTCGCGGCCCCGTAGCGGAACACCGACCGCGCCATCCACTCAACCACCATTAGAGCTTCCTCAAGATAGCGCCACACCTCCGTCAGCTCATTCGGGATCACCTCGGTGGGTGAGATCCCCTAGAGAACAACGCGGATGCATGTCGCTGAGAGTGCGGACGAATCCACCATCATGGACATGCACTTCTTGGCGTCGTACGACCGCACTTCAAGATCCCCACCACAGATCTTCCCTGCAAACAAAAGTCAAGTAAGAACCAAGAAGGGAACAATCCTAAACCTCCCCCGGGGACTCGCTGGCACAGCGACTCGCCCGTCCGGGGACTCTCCGACAAAGCGAATCACATGTTCGGGGACGCACCCTCTACTACATGAAAGAGGTCGACAAAACACTCACCAAGAATCAGACGGCAGAGACCCGTGGTAAAGTCCTGCAGGGCCGTCAACTGGTCCTGCAGACCAGCGACAAGCGCGTCGTAAACCTTCCGTTTGTCTGCCGCCGCCACCATAACAGCCTTGGCCCGCTCCTCCGACGAAGTCTCTTCCGCCTTCGCGGCCTTGAGCTCCCTTTCCAGAGCCGCGATCCGCCCCTCCGCAGCGGTTAACGAAGACTTAGCAGTCTCTAGCTCGGAGGCCGGGATGAGACCCTCGTGGGTGATACGTCCATTTTGCATCACTATGTTATATCATAATTTGCTGTTATTCATTGGTATATTTATTATTAATAGGTGATACTTATGTTATATCATCTATTTTTTCATGTTGGGTGACTTTTGGAGGATGAGCTGCCGGTGTCAGGATTCTGATGGAAAAAGCGGTGTCTAGATGCAATATTCGCGAAGATCGGAAAATTCCAGAAAATATATGGAAAATCCTATTTTTCTAGTAGACGAAGGAAGATAGAAGGGGAGGCGAATATGGGCCACATGGGGCCCACACCACCCCCTGGCATGGGCCCCCTAGGCCGCGCCAGCAAGTGGCGTGGCCACCCTGGCCCACCTCCTGCTTCGCCCTTTCGCCTATATCTTCTCCTCAAAACCCTAATACGAAGGGGAGCGACCACAGAAAGATTCCACCGCCTCTGCGGGGTGGAAACTACAGAGTGAGAGAAAGAGCTCTCCGGCAGGCAGATTTCTGCCAGGGAAATTCCTTCCCGGAGAGGGGAGATCGTTGCATTCAACACCATCATAAATCTAGACTTCATCAGGATCATCATCATCACCACCATCTCCACCAGCACCATCATCAGCACTCCATCCCGCTGTAACAATTGGGTTGAATCTTGCCTAGTTCTTAGGGGAAACTTTCCCGGTGTTGATTACTTTTGTAGTTGATGCTATTGAGTGGAACCATTGAATTATTGTTTATGTTCAGATTGTTATCCATCATTATATCATCTCTGATCTTGATCCATATGATGTATCGTGAGTAGTTCGTTTAGTTCTTGAGGACATGGGAGAAGTCATGTTGTTAGTAGTGGAATTATCTTGAAGTAATATTCAATGGTTTGATATTTAAGTTGTGGTGCTATTCTTCTAGTGGTGTCATGTGAACGTCGACTACATGATACTTTACCATTTATGGGCCTAGGGGAATGCATTGTGTATTTGGCTACTAATTGTGGGGTTGCCGGAGTGACAGAAACCTGAACCCCCATTAGGAAACCTTTGCACAAGGGAGTGCAGGATCTCAGAGTTTAATGTTGTGGTTAGATTTTTATCTTAAATACTTTCTTGTAGTAGCGGATGCTTGCAAGGGGTAAAATCACAAGTATGTATTAGTCCAAGTAAGGTCGGTACATTATCATAGGTTCACCCACACAACACTTATCCAACCAAAGAATATTAATCAACTATATGAAGCAAAAGCACTTGACAGTATTCCCATGTGTCCTCGAAAACGTTTGGTCCTCATAAGTAATACAACTGGCTTGTTCTTTGCTGAAGAAAGGATTGGGCCACTTGCTGCAATTATTCTTGTCTTTTATTTACTTGCACTTTATTTATTTGCCTTAATCAAAACCCCCTAAAAATCCATTTGCTAAGTATTTGCAGAGAATTCCTGATCCAAACCACTAGTCAACATCTTTTGCTCCTTGTTGGGATTGACACTCCTATTTATCGAAAGTACTACGATACACCCCCTATACTTGTGGGTCATCAAGACTATTTTCTGGCGCCGTTGCCGGGGAGTGAAGCGCTATTGAAGAGTGGAACTGGTAAAGGAAACTTCTATTCTGAGTATTATTTATTTCTGTTTGTTACTTTGTTTCCAATATGGATAACCCACTTGGTTTCCTATTTGGGAAAGCTACTACCACTGCTAGGGTAGTAGATGAACCCTCACCTGCTGAGATAGATCCTTTTAAGATACCTACAAAAATTGTTGATTGTATTATGGATAACTTATTATTTTGGGTATGGAGCTGTCCATCCTGGTGATCACTTGCTTTCTATCTAGGAATTATGCGGGTTTTTTAAGTGTGCAAGTATCACAATGGAACAAGTTAAGAAAAAGTTACTCTCTATATCATTGAAAGGAATAGCTAAAGAATGGTATAAGCTGCTAAAGAATGGACAATCTATGGAATGGGAGGAAATTGTGCCTCTCTTTTATTCTAAATTCTATCCTCCTAGTGAGATTCATAAAGACCAGAATAAATATAATAACTTTTGGCCCTGTGATGGAGAGAGTACATCCCAAGCTTGGGGGATATTGAAGTTACTAATGCTCAAATGTCCTATTCATGAGCTCCCTAAAAATATTATTATTAATAACTTTGATGGAAGGATTTATCTTCATGATAAGGATTTATTAGATGATTCTTATGCTAGATCATTCACACGTATGAAAGAAGAAGATAAATGGGATCTTCTACACCGTATTCAAGAAAATACTGAAGCATGGGAGAATGACAAAGGAAGAAAGTCAGGTATAAATTATGATTATGAATACATTAAATCTTTTATGGGAATTGATGACTTCATAATATTAGTACTGAGTATGGTCTTGATTCTCAAGTTCTTGAAAATTATTTTAAGGCCTTCGCCTCTTATATTGAAATTTCCAAAAACGAGTGGAACAAGTACCATGCACCTTATAAAGATATTGTTAATCATGTTCCTGCTAGAAACACTGAAGTTTGTACAGTTGATCATATTTTGCCTGAACCTTATATTGATAAAATACCTTTTCCTTCTAAGGTAAAGGAACATTCTATTATAGCTAATGTGGTTAGCAAAAGTACAAAGAAAGTTGTAGAACCTGATGAACAAATAAATATTGAGCTTGTAGTAGCCATTGTGAAAGACCTTGTCACTAAAAATGTAGAAGATGGGCACATTATCTTTTGTGAAGATGCTTTTAATATTGTTTCACATCCTGGTAAAACTAGGAGAGCTAGTGTCCCTGTGCTTTCTATTAGAATTGGTGATCATTGATATTATGGTTTATGTGATATTGGTGCAAGTTCTAGTGCTATTTATTATGAGCTTTACAGAGAAATTATGCATGAAATTGGTCCTTGTGAACTTGAAGACATTGATGTGGTTATTCACCTTGCTAATAGAGAGACAGTGTGTCCAATTGGTATTGTAAGAGATGTGGAAGTTCTTTGTGGTAAGATTAGATATCCTGCTGATTTTCTAGTGCTTGGTAAGGAAGCTAGTAAAACTTGTCCTATCATTTTTGGTAGACCTTTCTTGAACACTTGTGGAGCTATTATAGATTGTAAGAAGGAGAAAATTTTAACTAAATTTGATGGAGAATCTTATGAGTTTAACTTTTCCAAATTTCCTAAAACTCCTTATGAAAATGAATTGCCTAATGAGGATTTTAGAGTTGAACAAATTTCTTCTATTTCTCTTTCTCCTAACAATGCTTTGTAGCAGTATATGGAATATCACAAAAGTGAGGTCTTCATGGAAGAAACAAATGAGATTGATGAGATTTTCCTTCGTCAACCTGAGATGCTTAAGCATAACTTACCTGTGGAAGATTTGGGTACCACACTACCACCTAAAGGGGAGCATGTCTTTGATTTAAAAACTCTGCCTGATGATCTTAAATATGCTTATCTAGATGATAAGAAAATATATCCTGTTATTATTAGTTCTAAAATTTTAGGAAAGGAAGAGGAAAGATTATTGAAAGTATTGAAGAAACACCGAGGAGCTATGGGTTATACTCTTGATGATTTTAAAGGAATTTCTTGTACTATATGTCAGCATGCTATTAATATAGAACCTGATGCAAAGCCAGTTGTTGGACATCAAGTCCGTTTAATCCTAATATGAAGGAAGTGGTAAGAAATGAGGTATTAAAACTTCCTGATGTTGGTATTATTTTTCCTATTGCTGATAGTAATTGGCTTAGTCATGTTCACTGTGTCCCTAAGAAAGGAGGAATTACTGTTGTGCCTAATGAAAATAATGAGCTTATACCTCAAAGAGTAGTGGTTGGTTATAGGATGTGCATTGATTTTAGAAAGGTGAATAAAGTCACTAAGAAATATCATTATCCTCTGCCTTTTATTGATCAAATGCTAGAAAGGTTGTCTAAGAAGACTCATTTCTGCTTTCTTGATGGTTATTTAGGGTTTTCTCAAATTGCTGTTAAAGCGCAAGACCAAGAGTTACGTGTCCCTATGGAACTTATGCTTATAGGCGTATGCCTTTTTGTTTATGTAATCCTCCTGCTACTTTTTAGAGATGTATGTCTGCTATCTTTCATGGGTTTTGTGAAGAAATTGTGGAAGTATTCATGGACGATTTTTCCGTCTATGGGACCTCCTTTGATAATTGTTTGCACAACCTTGACAAAGTTTTGTAGAGATGTGAAGAAACTAATGTTGTTCTTAATTGTGAGAAATTCCACCTCATGGTTAATGAAGGAATTGTTCTTGGACATAAAATTTCTAAAAGAGGCATTGAAGTAGACAGAGACAAAGTTGAAGCAATTGAGAAAATGCCCTGTCCTAGGGATGTTAAAGTTGGCTACAATAAAGGTAAGCCCACGAGAGAGTCCTTAGTATGCTGATTATGCCAACTTTATTGTTTCCAAGTATTTTCCTCCAACCTTTACAACCCAGCAAAGAAGAAAATTCTTTTATGATCTGAGACATTATTTTTGGGATGACCCACATTTATATAAATAAGGAGTGGATGGTATTATGCGAAGATGTGTTCCAGAATATGAACAACAAGAGATATTGAGAAAATGTCATGGCAGTGCTTATGGAGGACATCATGCTAGAGATAGAACCGCACAAAAGGTTTTACAATCAGGTTTTTATTGGCCTACTCTTTTTAAAGATGCAATAAAATTTATTCTATCATGTGATGAATGTCAAAGAGTTGGCAACATTTCTAGACATAATGAAATGCCTATGAACTATTCTCTGGTTATTGAACCATTTGATTTTTGGGGATTTGGCTTTATGGGTCCTTTTCCTCCTTCAAAAGGGTATACTCATATTCTTGTTGCCATTGATTACGTTACTAAGTGGGTAGAAGCCATACCTACAAAAAGTGATGATGGTGAGACCTCTTTAAAAATGCTTAAAGATGTTATTTTTCCTAGGTTTGGTGTGCCTAGATATATTATGACTGATGGAGGTTCTCATTTTATTCATGGTGGTTTTAGGAAGACCCTTGCTAAACATTATGTTAATCATAGAATTGCTTTAGCTTATCGTCCTCAAACCAGTGGGCCGGTAGAACTTTCGAATAGAGAAATTAAATCTATCTTGCAAAAGACTGTTAGTAGATATAGAAAAAATTGGGCTAAAAATTTGAATGATGCTCTATGGGCTTATAGAACTGCTTATAAAAATCCTATGGGAATGTCTCCTTATAAAATGGTTTATGGGAAAGCTTGTCACTTGCCTTTAGAAGTAGAACACAAAGTTTATTGGGCAGTAAAAGAACTAAATAGAGATTTAAACTTGCTGGTAAGAAAAGATTGCTTGATTTGAGTTCTTTAGACGAGTGGAGAAGTGAAGCTTATGAAAATGCTAGACTCTTTATAGAAAAGGTAAAAAGATGGCATGATAGGAGAATTCTCAAGAGAGAGTTCCATGTTGGTGAGAAAGTTCTATTGTATAGGTCTCGTCTCAGATTTTTTGCAGGAAAATTACTCTCAAAATGGGAAGGACCTTTTGTTATTGAGGAGGTGTATCGTTCAGGTGCCATAAAAATTTCTTCTTTGAGAGACAACACTACACAAGTGGTGAATGGTCAAAGGCTCAAACATTATATTTCTGGAGATTCTTATAATGAAGATGTTGATATTATTCAAATGGTGACTCCAGAATAATTTACTAAAGACCAAATTTAGGAACCTGTAGAGTCTGTTTTTGAATAGGTAAAAGTGCTGAAAATAAAAGGTTCGCGAAAAAAAATTCTATTTATATTTTTGCAGTTTTTATTCCATATGGAAGATAATGAGTCGAAAGAGGGAAGGAAACGGAGCCCGGGTGGCTCCCACCACCCCATGGCGCAGGCCCACCTGGTCGCGCCACCAGGGGGTGTGACCACCCTGGATCCCGTATCCGTCCCGTTTTCGCCCAGTACCTTCCTGATGTCGTAAAACTTCGTAATATATAATCCCCCGGATCCCCCGAGGTCTGTGTATAGTGTTCTCGTCATGTTCTTTGTTTCGATCTATTTCTGCCAGGCAGATTCTCAGTTTTGGAGCCACAATGTCTTCCTCTGGATCACCCAAGGAGGATCCCTCCATGGACATCATCAACCTGTATATGTATGAGTTGAAGATTCACCCCAAGTAGTTGTTACTCAAGGATGGGAAGGTACAGATAAAATAAGTTCAGGGCACTAAAGGAGAAGGCAGTCTAGAAGAAAGGATGGAAGCATTGGAACAAGAAGTTTTTAGGTATAAGAAGATGGCAGAACGCGAAGTGAACGTCATTCATAAGATAAGTTCAGAACTCATCGCCGAGCATAATAAGGAGATTTCCAAGCTTTGGTATGATATCCTCTCACTCCATGGGACCACCAACCAATTACAAGCACATCTCTACATCCAGCAAAATCAAAACTATGAGTATGAGGCTAGGTTTAAATGCATAAGTTCTGCTGCTAGTTTCAGGATTGTGGAAACCAGGACATCCTTTGTGGATGTGGAGCCTTTACCTTGGAAGTCTGACAATGACAAGATAACACCACCACCACCGAAGGAGTAATTCGTCATCAGGTTTTGGCATCCCCTTGGTTTGTTCCAAGCTTGGGGGAGTCCCATGGTATCACATCATCATCTTTCATCTTTTTACCTTTTTAGTAGAGTCATATCATGAATAAAGAAGTTATTATATAGGATGGTTTGCATTGCGGAAGTATCTCTCCTCTGGTTGGTTATCTATGTATCCCTTAGTGTGAGTGCCGTTATGGAATATTAATGAGAAGTTTCATCATTTACTCTTTGCACATCTTATTTTAGTTTGCAATCTCTGTTTTATGATTGATCTTGGTGATTAGTATTGGTATCACTTTGGGAGCATCAAGTAAATTTAAATTGGTTTTGGCAAACCTATCTCCGGTCAGTAGCAACACTTTTTGAGGTTTGAAAGGAAAGAAGAAAAGCATTTACAGTTATTTTATATTATTTTATTTATTTCTTGGTTAGCTCATAAGCTTAGTATTCTTTAGTTAAGATCATTTGTGTTTTCAAGAAATATTGCATGTTTGTTTCTATCACTTGTATGTTTGCTTGTTTCCTTCAACCCTTATGCTTGCTACCCAGCCTTGCTAGCCAAAAACCTGTACTGAGAGGGAATGCTTCTTGTGCATCCAATCCTTAAACCAAAACCTATGCCATTTGTGTCCACTATATCTACCCATTAGCATTATTGCTATTCCAAGTAAAATTCTCGAGTTTCATCTATCTTCCAAATTAAAAATTATTTTGTTATGTGTAAACTAGTGATTAAAGCTCTCACAAACTTGATGGCACACCTTATTTTCTTGCCTTTAATAAACTTGAACCATTGTGTCATCTAAGTTGTATATGCTTGCACTTATAAGTTGGAAATTAGTAGAACCATGCTTTCATGGGGAACGCTTTCAACACCTGTAAATATCTACCCAGTTGATATCATGATCTTTTATTTACGGATGTCGGCAATGTGAAATAAAAGGGTAGCTTGTAAGTCCATGGAGTTATGTATATGTGTTAGAGAAAACGCCTGTGCGGCTAGCCTAAGCCATGCCTAATCATGGTGGAAACTTGCAGCATAACCATAGTGAGCAATCTGTGAAGCATCCTTAATAAAAACCTATGCAAATAGCAAATAAAAAGATCACTGAGATGCTCATTGTCTGTTGCCTTGTCATTTTGATATGGGATAGCTACTATATCATGGAGCAAGGGGTACCCCGTTGGCGGTTCTTTATGATACACATACACTTACAATGACAAGAACTTACCGGTGACTAAAGTTGAGTAGCATGAGGAACGACCCTTGTACTCAAGGGACATGAGATTGCCAACTTATGTTTTTTCAAGCATATACTCCATATTTGTTCACTTTAACTTTAATAACCTCAAGATTCTTATGATAGGGGCAATGAGAGATCAAAGCTAGTAAGTACCATAATCTTTTGGAAGCTCTTTATGAAATTTGAAATTTGTGCTTCCCTCTTTGAAGGGCCTTTCTTTTACTTCTTAGTTGAGTCAGTAAACCTATTCCCTTCTACCTACAGCAAGCATTTGAGTTGTTGTGATTCAATCATTCATATGAAGATTTATTCGATCAAGTTTCTTATCTTCTTTGTTTTGCATTAAGCTCTTATCTGAATGAATATTACTTTGAAAGCTATCGTTGTGAAAAGCCCTTTATGTTTGAGCAAAAATATTCCTATTATAAATTTTTTTATAAAAGCTTTGCTTGAAAACTAAGTATGATTTGTCAACTGTTTTGTGACCAAGAACAAAGTTTGCCATTACCAATTATGATTCGTCTTTATGCATGTTTATTGTGACTCCCATGCTCGTTGCAAGTTAAGTTATATAATGGTGAGTTGCTTGCTTTTATGATTTGTGTATTGGTGAATGTGATGCTTCTTGTCCCTATTCTTTTTATCGACACTTCACTCCATAAAACTGTGGTCATGTTTATTGAGCTTAGTTTTCTCTTGGGGACAAGCGAGATCTAAGCTGCTAGCACCGAGACACACTCAGACCATGTCCAGGTTAAGGTGCCAGCACCGGGACACACTGTTCCTACCAGGTTGATGCCTACTCCCTCCCTCCATCACTGCTCACACTCCGCCATGTCGAAGTACCAGCGGTGGCAGCGGGTCTCCTCCACCGGAAGTACCGATAGGTAGTCGCAGTCGTGCACGAGGTGGTGGGCAAAGTCCTAGGGCTGCGGCAGAGGCGACACAACATCGCGAAATAATACCGACAAGCCACTGCGCTGGTGGCTCGAGTCGGATCTAGTTGCCTTGTAGTCATTCTTGGCCTTCTTGAACCATTTCGGCGTCTTCATCATTGGTGGTGGTGGCGGCGCTTTTAGGGTTGTAACTAGCGATGGTGAGAGGTGGGGACTGCGGCACCGACAAGTGTAGTCCCTTCGCCCGTGAATGCACGCAAGTTCCTGCTCCTTCACCATTAATGCCAGCGTGAGAATGCAAGCAGCATACCGTCAGTCAGGGTGTCGCGCCGTTAGCATTGATGGCGTAGGTTGCATCGAAATCACTGCTGCGCTAAGTGGTGGCTGACAGGAGGAATAGTGGCACGTGTGGGAGGACACGCCCTCGGTACACCCACGTACGGGTTGACTCAACCGTTTCCCAAATTTGGTGCATGGATGGGTTGAGTCGGACGCGTCGGTTTGGATGGATAGTGTCGGTGGGGAGGCCGCGCATGTCCCGCAAGTCTGTGCGGACATGTTCGGATATGCTCGGACGAGTTAGGTCGGCCCGGTGGAGATTCCCTAACAAACACGTCATTTTTGGATTGGAAATGTAGAGTTCACAAGCCACAGCTAAAAAGTTATCACTCATTTAATTAGTTTGGAATAAGCTAAACGCATTCCATTGGGGCCTCCAAAGGTTGGCCAGCAAGCGTATCTACAATGACTTTGGGGCTGGCATCCAAACTGCCGGCGGTTTGGGAAAGCAACCTAATACCTTTGATCCGAATTCATGGATGTAGTATAATAGCTTTTTCCCTAGAAGACCTAGGTTTAATAGAACCTTGGAAAGCAATGCTAAAAGGAAATAAAAAGGACACATCTACAAGACTTTGTTTCTTCATTTTATCTTAGTTTACCGAACCAATCTAGTTTCCTTTTATAGTGGGTTGAATCAATAGATGGAGATAGGCCATGGTTGAAGATCCACCTGCATCTACACATTATATGGGTAAGAGATAATAATAATAATAAGCATAGTCATGTGCAATGTTTGAACAGAGATAATCTCTTGTGGGCAATACATCCTAATATACTAGAGCCCCCGTGATGCAGCAGGCATAGAAATAGTCTTTAATTCAATCCGAGTGCACACCTAAGCCACATGTTACAAATGATTATTAAGTGTATAAAACAGATTAAAGCATTAAGTGGTGATGTTGTTGTGATCCCGAATGGGTCGCTAAGCGAAGACCGTACTACCCTTTATGTCACTGGGGTTCCTATGAGATCGCCGCTAGTCAAGTATCTCACCTCAAGCCTTTATCAATCTATGGGATCTTGGGTACCTACAAGTCCACAGATCGAGACAAGAGACAAAGAAACAAAAGATACAAATCTCAATTGCAAACAAAATACAATACTCCCATGATTAGATGTACATAGGTTGCTGCGAGGTTTCTCCCCAACCCGCAGCCCGTGAGGACTACTCACTAATAACAAATAGATCAAGGATAGAAAACATTATGCAAAATACTTAGATTGAAATCAAATATTCTTATAATGGTCGCCAAATCACAAGGATATCTAAAGTACAAGGCAGCTATGGCTAATGGAGGAATGGATGAACAATGGTGTGGATCTCCTTTGATGGTGTTGTGATGAAATATGAGGATGGCGGCCCTCTGGACGGCTCCTGGAGCCTAAAAATATATAGGCGTGTTCATGAAGGTTGAAGGGTTTAACGAGACGGAGCTACCGCCACCCAGTATGGGCGGGCTCCGCCTGTATTACAGGTCTTTACGCGTACGGTCACTTGGAAATTGCTTCCCAATTACTTGGCCATGTAGACTTCCTCAAAATCTTTCATTATGACTCATGATTTTGCATTAAACCCCGTGATTTCCTGCATAACATAATTCAAAGCAAGGTTTTGCATATCTTTGCAATTATTAGTCATTAGTGGTAGAGATTGAGAGTTTCTTGTCAATTGCTTGACTAAAAACAATGTTTAAACGCAGAGAAAGATGACAAATATTGGAGCCATCAACTTCCCCAAAGGTCCAACCTTGATTGCCCTCGAGCAAGAAGACACAAAAGAACTATAAGGAATTCAACGTTTAAACTTGAAACAACTAGAATTATAATTCACTTACGGTCGGTAGTCATATGTGCACAACACTTCATTCATTTGCGAGACTTAACAAAGTTAGAAAGATGACAAGAGTACTATACAAGCTTTGGTAAGTCAAATTAATCAAAGTATAGTTTAATATCAATATGAATAACTAGAAGTGTATCAATCAATCCAATTCTTCCAGTTAACTCTCAGCTTGCCAAGGAACACTAGGATGTTTAAATAGCATGATTTGAGTAAGAGAGTTTCATGTCCTAAGTAATATAACAATGAAGTGTCTTATTTACACCCACATCAATAAATCAAGTCTATCAAAAACACTTCTAATCCAATCATTGTCTTTCAATAAAAACTCGTAATGTTGTAATGAGACCATACAAAGGACTTGTTATGTGGATATTCAAAGATATATTTTTATTTTCACTCTTTTCAAGGATGGCTGGTTGTTTCTTTTGTAAGTGTTTACACAACCTTTGGGAATGCCAATTCTTTTGCCCATACATTGACACTGATGACAATCATGTCATCAAATCATAGCCGAAATCCGGGGTTATACCATAGATCGTTCAAAAGCCAACGGAGTTGTTGGTATCCCAAAGGTGTGCACTAGGAACATAAATAGCAGAATTTTTCTTTCTTCTTTTTCTTTATGAGCTAGTACCACTGTTTGATCCACAAAGTTAGCTTTGGCATGCATCACAATTACCACTAGAATTTATTTCAATCAAACAATTTATTTCATGAGTGTCATCAAGACTATCAAAATGTCTATGGGGTTAAGTATCTTCAAGGGTATACTCTCAAGACAATCATTCACAAAACAAGTCGTAAATATCAGACTTTTCTTATTGTACTTGTTTGGCATTATTATTTTCAAGGCAAGACTCGATTAGCTAAAATAACTAGAGAAAGAGCTTCAATAACTAACCATCATACTAATAAAAAGCTTTACTCTAACTAAATTAAATTACTCCCACAGGTATAGCATCTTAGCAAATCAACCAACTAAGATAAACAACTCAAAATTAAAAAGTGGAAGACATAGGACATACCTCTCATGAGAAACTTCATGATTCTCTTCCTTATAGGGATGTGTTCCTACAAAATTCAAGCACGGTTACTCTCGTAATAATATAAAAGCAAAGAGGCAAAGTGTATATCCACATTTACAAAAAAAAGAAAAACAAAAAAAAAATTTGAGGATAGGGATTAAATAATAGAAAATATCTTGCGACCAAGCAAGGTTTAAAAAATGAAAAGCAAACTAAAAAGCAAAGGAAAAAAAGCAAAGTGTTGGAACGAGCCAACACGAGTGTTTCAAAGCTCCCAAGGAACTGGAGTACAACCTCATTATTACATAAATAAATTTGCAAGGGGAACACATCCCCAAGATTAGGCTTTTGCAAGCCCTTTTGTTACTCATTGTAGTGGCGGTGGATAATCTCCCATGTTCCATTGGCTGTGCCAATCATGGAATTGGGTAGAGAGGCTTGCAATAGCATCTCTAAGGTTGATGGAGAGGTTGTTCATGTTTTCAATATTTCCTTCGAGTGCGTTTATAGGTGGTGTAGTAGTTTGGTGGCTGCTCATCTTGTTCGGGTCCTCCTTGTTCTACTTCTTCATATTCTCCTACTCCTCCCATGGGTATTTCTTATTGGGGTAGATTAGCCTCAACCTACGAGTCATAATGCAAACGTCCATCCTCAGTAGAGAATAGACCATTAGTCAAAGGATCTGGGATCAAATGATCCGCTCCAGGTATATCAAGGAAATATCTACCATGAGTTTTAGAAACCATATCACATGCTCTTAGAGTAGGGAGACCAAGACGGTGACTTCCTACCAACGGTTGGATATTATCTAGGGTGATGTGAAGTGCGTGTGCAAGAATGGTCACAACTTCCCCTCCACATGTGGGTCCACGAGATTGAAGAGCCTGATGCTTAAGGTAAAACACAAGGAAAGTGCCCAAACTTGGCATTAAGTTAATAATTAACAATAGCAACTTTTGCAAGGATCAACATGTCCTCCTCATTAACTCTAGTAAAATCACCACATGCGTGCAAGCTATTAGCAATCACATAAAATAGATATCGAATAGTAGGGTGATCAATTTGGTTTCCCTTGGGCGTGTTTCCATGAATTCTCATCAAATTAAAGTACTCCCAAGATGTAGGATTTAAAACAAAAACAATTGTGCGTACATCAGTGTTGTTGTTGGCAAACCCAAAATATTGATCCCATTGGTCGTCTGTTAGAATATACTCACGGTTCATAAGACGGAATTTGATGCGACCAACTCCGTGCCTTTGTTCCTCGGTATAATAGTAATGGTCCACCGTATGCGTCAAGGTGCTGAGGAACTCAAGTGTCAAGCGACGATATGTTGCCGCATCCTGAAATACAAATTCATACAAACCAACATTATTACACAGCAAATCAAAATCATCATGAATACCAAGTTGGTTTAGGATATAAGGACACACCCACTTGGTGGACTTGATTTCTTGAAGCTTGAGATGGTTGAAACGGTTTAGCTGAAATTCCTCGGTGAACTCGATGCCAAGTGACTCGGGGGTCAACGTATCAACGGGTGGTGCGGAGGATTCCGCAGCCATCACACGTGTACGGCCCCTCGTGTTCATATAAAATAATAAGATAAAATAAATAAGTGATAATAAAAATTGCTAATAATAATTTTGTTCTAATAGAAACATAGCCTATGTGATCCTGTACACTAGTTATAAAAGAATTCTCCTCTAAAACAATACTAAGCATACTCAACATCAAGATTGAATCAAAAATAAGACCCGAGTCTAGATTGACAATGATGAATGATTGAGTGAAGCTTTTGCAAAAATAAGTTGAGGATCGGAGGAGAATCATACCTTAGATCGATTGAGTGCGAGGAATCGAAGAACGATTGAGTAAACTTGAAGATCCAATGGAGATGGATTGGAGTTTGGAGGAAGAAGAAGACAGATTGGTATTTGGGGATTTTAGGTTACCTCCTCGCGATGTTTATGCCGATCTTGTACGTGGTACAGGCGGGAGGTACGGCCGAAGCCTGCCTGTACCGAGTGACTTACCTTGGGGGAGGCAACTGCTCCCAGGTGGTGCACTCGGTACGGGTGCGTGGTACGGCGCGCCCGAACTGCTGGTCGTTATCGGCATGGTATGGTTGCTTCGAATTCCGATTTTTGCTAGAGGGTACGGTACGGGAGCACCGTACGGGCGCATCCGACCGTACCGCGGGTCATTAAAGACACTACTCCCTGCGGCAAAAATCAAAGGTTCTATTTTTCTCAGACTCGAGGTAGTACAGGCGCACGGTACGGTCACTCCCGACCATACCACATGTCGTTATGCATATTGTGAGCTGCAAAACTTCAAGATTTTAATTAGTAGCTCCATACGCTTTTGACATCTCATCATAAGTAAAAATGATAGCAAACATACTTCATAAAAAATTCAGCAATACATCTTAGGCCATGTGTTAGCAAAATAAAAGATAGAGGATTACCTTATTTCTTATCCTCTCTCCAAAGGTATTCTTGAACACTCTTTATTTAAAACAAAACAAAACAAAAACAAAACTAACAAGACTAACACAAAAGTAAAATTTTATTTCACATGGGTTTCTTTCAATGAAGCGCTTCTAGTTAAGGTCAATTAGCTTGACCCTGATGGCAATTATTTAGGTTTAAGGAGTGGAATACCCACTCCAAAATAGTTGGCTTTCAAAGTAATTATACCATCATCATTATTAGGCTTGGCCTTCTTTTTCCTAGGGAAGTGGATTATAAAAGGATCTCTAGACGGTATCCCAATTCTCACATTCCCTTCATGTAAATTAATGAAAGCTTTAATAGTTCTTGGGAATGGCCTACCTAAAATTATAGGTGCTATGAGATCGTCAGACATGTCCACAATACCTAGATCAATAAGTGCAGGACTGCCTTTAGTTTCAACAACTATATTTTCTTTTATCCCAACAACTTGTTTATAAGTTGAATCTGCTAGGTGGAGTCTTAATTCGGTAGTAATGAAAGGCCCCAAGTTTAATTTGTCAAATAAGATTTTGGAAATTGTTGAGACGCTCTCACCAAGATATCAAAGTGCGGATATCTCATTGACGCCCAACTTAACTTTAATAGTGGGCTCAAATATATTATCTAGCTTAGCAGGAAATTTATCAGCTAGTCTTTTATACTTCATACCTAGCTCACGAACTTTAGATGCTACTTGTTGTATAAATTGTTGATAATAGCCATGTTCTATACTGGGATTATTCACGGTGATCATCTTCAATAGATCTTCCACGGTATACTCCAGTGTTGGTGCATTGCTATAATTCAGCTCTTTAGATTTGTCTTCATTGGTGACCACCCTCGTCATTTTGAGGTCTTCTACCAGATTTGGCTCAGGTTTTCCAGCAAACTTTGCTAGTATGAGAGCTTGGCTCTCAGCAACTTTACCCAGTTGAGCCTCCACGGTCTTTGTCCTTTCCTATAGATCTTGCACATCATGACTAATTGCAATAGCCTGGTTAGATAATTTTCCTATACTACTCTCATGGTTCTCCGTGATTTTAATAAGCATATTGTTTTGCTCGGTTTGAGATTGTATAAAAATTCTAACAGTTTATTCCAACGAGAGATAGCCATGATTTTCTCCATTATTATTATTATCATAACTATTATAAGGAGATCCTGCGGGATTAGGATAATGTTTTTGAACATAAGAAGCATAATGATTTTTCTATGCAGGATTAAAAGGAGTGCGGGCTATAAAATTAACATCATTAACATCGGTAGCAATAGCATTAACTTGGGTATCATATCTACCTTAGCTGTGAGATCTTCATTATTTACCTCGGTGATTGAACTTACTCTCTTCGAGTTTCTTTCCACATGCCATTGGGCATGGTTATTTTGCATACCATCAAGAAGTTTCTTTGCAACACTCACTTCCTTTCCCATGATCGTTCCTCCTGCTATAGGATCTAGCATAGACTTAGACATTGGGTTAAGACTATTATAAAACAAATATAATATAATGCATTCTTCCATCCCATGACTGGGACAGTTCATTACAGATTCTTTCATCCTTTCACAAGTAAGCGCTAGTGGCTCACGGTCTTCTTGTCTAAATCTTGTAATGTTGTATCTTAGCTGCATAGTCTTAGTTGGGGGGAATTTAGTCATAAACAAATTAGTACATTCCTCCCAAGATTCAATAGTGCCCTTTGGTACAGCTAGCAACCAATCCTTAGACTTTCCTCTAAGAGAGAAAGGAAATAATCTCAATTTAACGGAATTTGGATCTACATCCTTAATACACACCATATCACAAATTTCAGTAAAAGTGTTTAAGTGCAATCCTGAATCCTCAGAGGCTGAGCCTCCAAATTGGTTCTGTGAACCAAGCTTAAAAGGTTAGGCTTAATTTCATAATTTTCCGCATGAACAATGGGTTGAGTGATAGGTGCATGAATAAACTCATCAGTAGGAGTAGCATACTCCCCAAGTTTCTTTTAAGCCATGGCTCTTATATTTTTGGTAATTTTTAAGTAATGAAAACAAATAACAAGTAACTAATATTTTTGGGTTTTCAAATAGATAACAAGAAAGTAAACTGATGCCTGGGTTTTCCTGTGATACCAAAACTATGTCTGGAAATAGTCTACTCTATAGGTTGCTAGGATAATGGTAATTGAGAGAGGATTAAAGTAACTAAAAATAAGGAACTAAATGAGAACAAGGTAAAGCAATACTGAAAGTAAACAAGGGGGTTGTGATCTAGAATATACTAGAGTAAGGCGGTGTCTAGGCTTTCAGTTTCACTAGTACTAGAGGGGAAACCATGTAGCGATTTATTGGAATTACACAAGATACATCTTTAGATAACTAAACGATCTCCAATGATTCTGGGTTGTCACACATGTGTACTACATAGATCCTCACAACGTTGTCACTCGCGCAAGTCAATAATACACTCCAGACCAAAGGATCACATGAACTCATCTATCTCCTCCTTATCACTAGGGAGAGAGTAATATAATAGATCAATCCACAAAGTCTAGGGTTACATACTAGATCATACCTCAACCTAGAACCGAATCAATTACTCAATCATAGATGAACAATAACACAGATAAGAATTCATGGAGATCATCATGTTCAATATTACAAATACTAAATACAAGAGAGAGGGAGATGGAAGCATTGATAGAGATGGAGATGATGATGGAGTCGGCAATACATGCATGGTGGTGGTGATGGTGATGGCCTCCTTCTCTTCTTCCTCTTGCTTGAATGGTGTGGGGTGTATATGGAGATCTGGATCTTGGAGGTGTGGCGGCTATGGAGATGGCACAGCGGTAGGGCTCCGCCGTGCATGTCTATGGAGAGGTATACATCTCCCTTGGCTCATCACCTCTTTATATAGGCCTAGGGGAGCTCCCAATAGTCCGCAATACGTTTCTTATGACCTAAGGAAGGTCTAGGAACAAATCGGGGCGAATTCTGTGAAGAAACGTGTCCAGAAACGCAGTTTCCGTGCGTCCAAACCCGTGGTACGGGCGGACGCTACGACCGTACCTATCCATACCGGTGATCATTAACGGCACTAAATGCTTTCATATTTTGGTCGCCATTTTTTTATACGAACTCTGATTTGGGTGTTCTTTGGCTTGTTGAATTCGTATGGACGAGGGCTAAAACACCATGGCCTTGGTTCTTTTTTGAGTTTATAAAAAAATTCACTTTTTCCACCCCTCGAATGGCTAAATCTGGTGCCTCTAGCTCCTCCATACTGTATCCTCTTGATTCCTTTTTCCTTTATTTATCCATAATCCATCACAACACCTACACACAAGTCAAAGACAAGAAAAGTAATAAAATCCTACTAAAAACTAGTATTTGTGCAAAGTCCATATGAAAATGAATGAGAACTAATAATCATACATAATAGACATAGCTATATCTAGATATAGCATGTAATGAGTGACAATATAAATAATTTTGTATACTTAAATATGATCCAATTTTGGACTCATAAACTTACCCAAGCTAGACTCTTGCTCGTCCCTGGGCAATAAGGTGGCTTATCGACAAGGTCATCATGTTCATGAGGCACGAGTTGATAACATAAATGAGGAAAAAATTGAAACAAAAGTATAATATTGGATGTATAAGATCGTTGCCTTGTATCCTTATTTTCCCTACAAGCTCAAAGCAAGGAAGAACACATTCATACAAGGCAACACAAGCTTAGTTATGTTAATCCATAAAATATCAATTAAAACTTCAATGCTCCATGTCAAGAGTGAATTTAGCTTTGAAAGCAAACTTGTGATCCTCCTATTGCGCCTTTTATGTTTTATATCTCCTTACTTTTGTAAAGTAAGGTCTTTAATAAGAATATGAATTCACTTACGGTTGACAGTCATATGTGTTCATCACTTTGTCTATTGAAAAGGCTCACCAAAGTTAGAGAGATGACAAGAACACTATACAAGCTTTGGTAAATCAATACAATCAAAGTAGAGTTTAATATTAGTATAAATAACTAGAAGTGTAATAATCAATCCAATTCTTCTAGTTAACTCTCAGCTTGCCAAGGAACACTAGGATGTTTTAATAGCAAAATTGAGTAACAGAGCTCATGTACTAAGTAGCACAATAGTGAAGTTTCTTATCGACAACCACATCAGTAAATCAAGGCTATCAAAACACTTCTAATCCAATCATTGTTTTCAAGAAAATTCATAAAGTATTAATGAGACCATGCCAAGGACTTGTTATGTGGATCTTCATTTTTTTCCTTCTTTGAAGGATGATTCTCAACAAGGATCCTTGAGTGATTCTTTTTAAACAATGGTTTGCAAAACCTTCGAGAGTACCAATAATTTTGCCCATTACAGTAACATTTATGCCACCCATGTCGTCAACTCATAGTCAAAATCAGGGGTTGTACCATAGACCGTTCATAGGTCAGCGGAGTTGTTGGCATCCTAAGGTGTGCATCAAAAACATAGAACTCTTTAAATAGTATCATAGTGTGATCCACAAGGTTAGCTTTGGCATGCACCACAATTACTGCTAGACTTCATTTCAATCAAACAAATCCTTTCAAGAGTGTCGTCAAGTCTATCAAAACATATATGGGGTTAAGTATCTTTAAGGGTAATCTCTCAAGACAATCATTCATCAAACAAGTCATAAATTTCAGACTTTTTCTTGTTGTACTTGTTTGGCAATATTATTTCAAAGGCAAGACTCGGTTAGCTAAAGGAACTAGAGCAAAAGCTTCCACAACTAATCATTCATTCAAAAAAAGCTTTAATCTAACTATTTTCAATTATTCCCACTAGCATGGAATCTTCACATATCAACCAACTAAGATAAAAAATTCAAACTTCAAAGTGGGAGACATTGGATTTAAGTGCAGAAATCGTGGCAATGTATTCTAGAGGATCACAAAGTTCTTCTCAAGCTAGATAAATATTTTAACAAAGTGCATCAAAGCTCTAACTAAACTCTTATGAATCCCAACAAAAGCAATTGCATCCATTATATAAACATGAAACACAACTTACCTAAGCAAGCATTCAAAAACAGCGGGATACATGATTGCACAAAAAAATTATCAAACAAGAACATTGCACAAGACTCTACACATGCAGAAGTAACTTCCCCAAGCTAGAACTTTTGCAAGAACCAAACTTGAATAGGTTACCATAAGAAAAGAGAAAATGCAGTTATCAAAAGAGAGTGTGAGAAGTGGTTACCTCCCCAATCTTGAACAAAGCAAGGGTGACACACTTTAATATTGAGGTACGAATAACCTCACTTTTGATGGACCTGGACCTTTGGTTCAACAAATACTTCCTTGTTGAAATGTTGAGTTGAAACAACTAAGTGGCCTATGCAAGTATTTACATGGCTAGCACAAACCATGCACGTCTTCACACAAGGTTCAAGTCCCTGCAAAAATAGCAAGCAAAGTAAAGAAAAAAATTCGGTGTGCGAATGGAATTCATTCACTCAACCATGAAAAAAAATAAAAGAAACATGAAAAACTACAAAGAATTATAGGCTAGGGATTTTCGAAGGTGATAAAAGAAAATGAAGTACAATGGAACATGTAGAAGGTAACCCACCGACCTGAGGTTGTCAAAATAAAAATATTAAAGGGGATATAACCTTTTGGTACTCGTCCTTGCCCTTACTGCGCCATGCTGCCTCTTGGTATGGGCGCGTGGTATGGATGGACTCCGCCCGTACTACACCTTGTCTTCTTATCTTTTTAAGGGTTTCGTCGATGCTGGTATGACCGGGTGGTATAGGCGGGATGCGTCTGTATGGGTGGTATTTATGTATTCTAGGCCGCCTTCATATTTCCTTCGCCTGGTAACGAGGTCGGTACGGGCGGACGGTACAGACGCATCCCACCGTACCGATGCTCGTTAAGCTTACTGTCACCTTCTTGCAGAATTTTCTGCTTCTTCTGATTTGTCACATGAACGGTACGGGCACGTGGTACAGACGGTACCGCCTGTATTGCTGCTCGTTATGCTCACTGTGAGCTCCGGAACAAGTTATTTTTCTCCGAGGATTTTATTATAGACCTGAAATGTTAGTCCAACATCCAAACAAAGCAAACATATATTTTTATTGAGAAGATTTAACCAAGATATGCAACACATGATTAGAGCAACAAATAATCCTACCTTTTATAAATAAAGCCAACTCTAATATAAAATTATGTAAATATATACAAGTGCCAATGCAACATGAATGCAACTAACTAAATACAAAAAATTAAGAAAGAAACCTAATGACTTTCAGGTTGTCTCCCAAGAAGAGCCCAATTTGAAGCCATAGAGCTAGGCTACAAGAACCATCTATAGCCGGAGACGAATCCTCTTGCGGTGCATTGGCATCATATAAATAAATATGTATCCGCATGTTAGCGAGAATTTATACACAAGGTGTGGTGAGCGTGTACTCTTATTTTTCTACCAAGATAAGGTTAAAGGATTTATGATCAATCTTCGAATCTTTACCTTAGCTAATATTTTGAGGATATAGTTTATAATATTCTTCTGGAGTCAATAGTTTTCCTTGTAGCAATGTACTTTCCTGCACCTCATTAGTAAAACAAAGGGCATAGCAAACAGATATGGAAGGCATACAATATTTTGTATTGGGTTCATCATAACTAGTATTCCAAAAAAGAGTATGTAAACAAACACTACTAGAATCATCAAAAATTTCTTCAGGGCAAACATGAAGAATTCTAGAATTATATAAGTCCTCATCATCACTAGAGTCATATACATTATAAGATGTAGAATAAGGATATGGATAAGGTTTGAGAGCGGGATACTTTACTTCCAATTCTTCCAAATATTCTTCTTCTTTCTTGTTGGTTTCTGGATCTCTTCCGTTCATAAGAGTGACCCACCCTAATCTAGCCTCATAGTCCCCGCGTGTATACATCTTATCAGATTCATTTAATTCATGATTCTTCTTACCTTCTCGAGAGCTTGTCGCGGGTATGATATGTTCAACACAAGGCTTCTTGGTTTTAACCTTCTTTCCTACCTCAATAGTACAAAAAGTGGAAGATATAGGAGTAACAGTAGAGGGTTGTTCTCCATTATTAGTGATAGAAGTTTTAATATGATTAAAATAATTATCTATGAAAGGCATTGCTTTAGAAAGAACATTTCTAACAATGGTGTCACCATAAGGAATCCTTCCTCTACTATTTTCATCTTTAAAGAAATTATTGACCAAGCTTCTAAGATCAGTAGGGAGAGGTTTCTCCTCATGCACAATATTAACATGCCATTGATGAAAATTATTCTGCATTTTATTCAAAAGCTGTCAAGCTTTATCCATAGTTTTTCTAAGGAAAGAACCATTAGACGTCATGTCTAACTTATCTTTAGAAGTATAATTTAAGCCCCCATAAATTTTTTTCAACAATAACCAATCATCTAAATTATGAGGCGGACAATCACGCAACAAAATTAAGAACCTATTATAAGCTGGCATTAAATCTTCATTGCTGCTTTGCTTAAAAGTCATGATGTCAAACCTCCGGTCATAAATTTTAATTTCTAAAAAATATTAATTGAGAAAAGCATCAGAGATCTCCTACAAAGGCTTTGCTTTCGATGATTTGTATTAGTTTAGGATTAATTTCATAATTCTCCGCCATGACAGCGGGCTGAGTAATAGGTGAATGCGAATAAATACTATTGAAAGTACCATACTCCACAAGATCCTTTTGTGCCATAGTTCCCATATTTTTGTATTTTTGATTAATACAAATAACAAGACTAGCAATAAAAGATTAACTTTTGTTCTTTTCAAATGAATAAAAACAGTAAGATAATAGCAACAAACGGAAATAAACTATCTGCGAGTGGGTAGGAAACAACCAAGCGCTATGCTCCCCGACAACAGCGCCAATTTGATGTCTGGGTTTTCCTATGATCAATAACAGGGTTATTGTAGTACTTGTAGCAACAAATGTTATTTATAAAGTTCGTCCCTTGGAATCTTTGCAAATGGCAATAACACAGCCCCACAGCCACGTTGTTAGTGAGGCCACGTTCGCACCCAAAACTGTGTCTGGAAATAGTCTACTCTATAGGTTGCTAGGATAATGATAATTGAGAGAGGATTAAAGTAATTAACAATAAGGAACTAAACTAGAACAAGGTAAAGCAATACTGAAAGTAAACAAGGGGGTTGTAGATGTAGAATAGACTAGAGTAAGGCGGTGTCTAGGATTTCAGTTTCACTAGGACTAGAGGGACAACTATGTAGTCATTTATTGGAATTACACAAGATACATATTTTGATAAATAAACGATCCCCAATGATTCCGGGTTGTCACACATGTGTACTACATATAGCCTCGCATCGCTGTCACTCGCGCAAGTCAATAATACACTTCAGACCAAAGGATCACATGAACTCATCTATCTCCTCCTTGTCACTAGGAGAGAGAGTAATATAATAGATCAAGCCGCAAAGTCTAGGGTTACATACTATATCATACCTCAACCTAGAATTGAATCAATTACTCAATCATAGATGTACAATAACACAAAGAATAATTCATGGAGATCATCATGTTCAATCTTACAAATACTAAATACAAGAGAGAGGGAGATGGAAGCGTTGATGGTGATGGAGGTGGTGATGGAGGCGGGGCTCAATGCATGGTTGTGGTGATGGTGATGGCCTCCTTCTCTTCTTCCTTTGGCTTGAATGGTGTGGGGGTGTAGATGGAGATATGGATCTTGGAGGTGTGGTGGCTATGGAGATGGCACGACGACAAGGCTCTGCCATGGATGTCTATGGAGAGGTATACTTCTCCCTTGGATCCTCACCTTTTTATATAGGTCTAGGGGAGCCCCCAATAGTCAACAATATGTTCCTTATGACTTAAGGAAGGTCTAGGGACAAACCGGGACGAATTATGTAAAGAAACGTGCGTCCAGACCCGTGGTAGGGGCGGACGGCCGTACCAGTGGTCGTTAACGGCACTGAATGATTTCGTATTTTAGTCGCCATTTCTTCATGCAAACTCTGATTTGGGTGTTCTTTGGCTCGTTGGATTCATATGTACGAGGGATAAAACACCATGGCCTTGGATATTTGTTTGGAGTTGATGGAATAATTCTCTTTTCCACCCCTCGAATGGCTAAGTCTGGTGCCTACATCTCCTCCATATTGCATCCTCTTGATTCCATTTGCCTTTGTTTATCCATAATCCATCACAACACCTACACACAAGTCAAAGACAAGAAAAGGTAATAAAATCCTACTAAAATCTACTAGTTGTGCAAAGTCCATGTGAAAATAAATGAGAACTAATAACCATACATAATAGGCATGGCTATAGCTAGATATAGCATGTAATGAGTCACAATATAAATAATTTTGTATACTTAAATATGATCTAATTTTGGACTCATCATAAACTAATAACAAGAATAAAACTACAAACTAATAATAAAACTAAAAACATGGTCTCTAGTGACCTCACCAGGATAGCGAAATTGCTTCCCCGACAACGGTGCCAGAAAAAAGGTTGATACCTTCGATCAGGATTCACGGATGTAGTATAATAGCTTTTTCTCTAGAAGACCTAGGTTTAATCGAACCTTGGAAAGCAATGCTAATAAAATAAAAAGTACACGTCTATAAAACTTTGTTTCTTTGTTTTACCTTAGTTTACCGGACCAATCTAGTTTACTTCTATAGTGGGTTGAATCAATGGATGTAGAAGGCCAGGGTTGAAGATCCACCTGCAGCTGCACAATCATATGAGATAAAAGATAATAATAAGCATACTCATGTGTAATTTTTGAATGAAGATAATCTCTTGTGGGCAACACGTCCTAATATACTAGAGCCCCCGTGATGCAGCGGGCATATCAATAGTCTTTTAGTCCAACTGAGTATACACCGAAGCCACGGGTTACAAATGATTATTAAGTGTAGAACACAGATTAAAGCATTAAGTGGTGATGTTATTGTGATTCCGAATGGCTCGCTAAGCGAAGACCGTACTACCCTTTCTATCACCAAGGTTCCTATGACATCACCGCTAGACAAGTATCTCACCTCAAGCCATTATCAATCTATGGGATCTTGGGTACCTACAAGTCCACATATCGAGACAAGAGACAAATAAACAAAAAATACAAATCTCAATTGCAAAAAAAATACAATACTCCCATGATTAGACGCACATAGTTGCTGCGAGGTTTCTCCCCAACCTGCATCCTATGAGGACTACTCACTCATAACAAATAGATCGAGGATAGAAAATATTGTGCAAAATACTTAGATTAAAATCAAATATTCTTACAATGGTCGCCAAATCACAAGGAGATCTAGATTACAAAGCAATGGATATGGCTAATGGAGGGATGGATGAAAAATGGTGTGGGTCTTCTTTGGTGGTGTTGTGACGAAATCTGAGAATGGTGGCCCTCTAGACGGCGGCTGGAGCCTCAAAATATATAGGCGTCTTCATGAAGGTTGTATGATTTGACAAGACGGAGTTGCCGCTACCGGGCGTACCGTACGAGTAGGCTCTACCCGTACCGCAGGTCGTTACGCATACTGTTGCTTGGAAATTGCTTCCAAATTACTTGGCCGTGTAGACTTTCTCAAAATCCTTCATTATGACTCCTGATTTTGGATTAAAACCCATGATTTCCTGCACAACATAATTCAAAGCGAGGTTTTAAATATCTTTTCAATTATTAGTCATTAGTGGCAGAGATTGATAGTTTTTTGTCAATTGCTTGACTAAAACATATGTTTAAACACAGAGAAAGATGGCAAATATTAGAGCCATCACAACCCCACACCCAAAGATCGAACCAAAAATTCACGCGCTGGCCGAACTCAAACAAAAGTTTGAAATTTTAACTAAATGTCATTCAAATTTTGATTATTTTACAAAGGCTAGATAAAATTCGACAAAAGAATGGAATCTAAACAACTGCAGTGGCTAGGGTTCGCGCCGCCGCGCCTACTCGTCATCGTCATCGCCAAGGTCGATCCACTCTGGATGCGGCCAGTGGTAGATCCGTGGCTGCTGCACCAGAGCCAGTGATGGAGGCGGCGGCCGGCGGAGGTGGTGGTGGAGACACCTATGCCACCAGCGGGTACTCATGGAGGGCGTGGAACGCCTCCTCCTGGTCGAGACACCTAGGCCACCAACCAAGTGCGCTTCTTCATCAAGAATAGCCTACTCCTCTTAATCACGCAGGGCAAGTGCTGACCCCCTCTGCATCGAGGTCCATTTACATGATGTCGGCCCACCATGCGTCGGTCTCCTGCTTCGCCTGCCAGGCTAGGATGGCCTTATAGTTGGCACGGTTGTCGATCTCCTCACTGGGGATCTCGTCGCCACTACGCATGTGATTGTCATCCACGTTCTTCAACTATGTGTCTATAGTGGATTCGATGGCGATGGTGACATGACCCATGGCCCACCAAAGAAGGCGTGGCAGCGTGGCTCGTGGTGGTAGAAACGAGGATGGTAGCCACATTGGTAGAGGACCTTGTCTACGCCTATAACGTCCCAATATACATGGCGATCCTCCTTGTTCCACGGCCCAGCATAGGGCATGGTTTCTCCTTGGTGAGCGTCCAATCTGCCGACAGTAATTAGGGGGCTGGTGTAAGGTCCACAGTAACGTGGGTGCCACCGCCTAAGCGGCGGAATGATATGTCGTAAACGTATCTATAATTTTTGGTGTTCCATGCTTGTTTATTATCCACTTCTCTATGCTTTGTCTACACTTTGAGGTATTTTTATACATTTTTTGGGACTAACCTATTAACAAGTTGCCACAGAGCCATTTGCATGTTTTCTGCTGTTTTTGGTTTCAGAAAAGCTAGTAAAGAAATATTCTCGGAATTGGATGGGACAAAAGCCAAAGTCAATATTTCACCCAGGATAACACAGAGACCAAAGGACAACCGAAGGGGAGCCACAGGGTGGCCACCCCCCCATGCGTGGGCCCACCCTAGGACATGCCTTTGCAGGGTGTGGCCCCCTGGCCGCCCTCCTGCCTCGCCCCTTCGCCTATATAATCACCCCGATGCCAAAACCCTAAGTACCCGATCAGATCTACATGAAACAGTCTGTAGCCTCCGCCACCATCGTCCCTAGATCGGGGGGATCTGAAGCTCTTCCCGGCACCCTGCCAGAGGGGAGAGATCATCCCGGAGGCCTTCTTCATCACCATGCCAGCCTCCGGTATGATGCGTGAGTAGTTCCACCTTGGACTATGGGTCCATACAGTAGCTAGATGGTTGTTTCTCCTCCTTTGTGCTATCATGTTTACATCTTGTGAGCTTCGTTCATGATCAAGATCATCTATTTGTAATCATGCATGTTGTGTTTGCGGGGATCCGATGGATATTGAGATTACTATGTCAGATTGATTAATGATTCTATCTTGTCTTCTTGATTGTTGATTCTATCATGTCTGTGTTGTTTGAGATCTTGCATGCTCTCCATTTCTAGTAGCTATCTTGGCCAAGTAGATGCTAGTGACTCCAAGAGGGAGTATTTATGCTCGATAGTGGGTTCATGCCTCTATTGAATCTGGGGAAGTGATAGAAATCTCTAAGGTTATAGATGTGATGTTGCTACTAGGGAGAAAACAACAATCTCTTGTTCATGGAACAATTGTATTTACTTTACACACATTGCTTAAAGAAGTTGTCCGTTGCTTGCAACTTAATACTGGAGGGGGATTCAGATGATAACCTGAAGGTGGATTACTAGTCATAGATGCACTTGGATGGCGGTCTATGTATATTGTTGTAATGCCCAATTAAATCTCATATGATCATGAATGTCTAGTATTGTATTGTTATGTCTTGCTCAGTCCTGTCAATTGCCCCACTATAATTTGTTTACCAAGCATGTTATGTTGTTTATCTTAAGGAGAGCACCTCTAGTGAACTGTGGACCCCGGTCCAATCTTTACCATTGATACATCTTCCACTATTACTGTTTACTTTCTACAAGCTACCATTACCTTCCACACCATACGTTTAATCCTTTGTTTTCAGCAAACACGGTGAGATTGACAACCTCACTGTTCGTTGGGGAAAAGTCTTGAGTTTGTGTTGTGCAGGTTCCAAGTTGTTAGAAACACCTTGGGGTCGTTTCCTTCCTCCTACTGGTTCGATAACCTTGGTTTCATATTGAGGGAAGACTTACTGATGTGCTCATTGATGCGTGTTGAACGCCCCGTTGGGAAACCCCAAGAGCAAGGTATGATGCAGCACAGCAGCAAGTTTTCCCTTAGTAAGAAACCGAGGTTATCGAACCAGTAGGAGGAAGGAAACGTCTGAAAGGTGTTGCAAGCAACGTGGAAACCTGCAAAACACAAACTCAAGACTTTTTCCCAACTAACAATGAGGTTGTCAATCTCACCGATTGCTGTAATAAAGGATTAACCGTATGGTGTGGAAGGTGATGATGGTTTGCAGCAAGTAAACAATAACAGTGGAAGATGTATCAGTGGTAAATATTGGACCGGGGTCCATAGTTCACTAGAGGTGTTCTCCTTAGATAAACAAACAAGGCATGCAGGGTAAACAAATTACAGTAGGGAAATTGATAGGACTGAGCAAGGCATAATAATGCAATACTAGACAAAAAGATCCTATGAGATTCGATTGGGCAATACAACAATATACATAGACCGCCATCCAACTACATCTATGACTAGAAGTCCACCTTCGTTATCATCCAACCCTCTAGTATTAAGTTGCAAGCAATGCAATCGCAAGCAAAGTGTGTAAGGTAAACAATCCACTTGTTCCATGAACAAGATATGGTTGTTTTCTACCTAGTGGCAATAGCACATCTACAACCGAAGAGATTTCTGTCACTTCCCTTGAAAACTAGAGGCATGAACCCACTATCGAGCATAAATACCCTCTCTTGGAGTAACTAGCAACTACTTGGCCAAGATATCTACTAACAACAGAGAGCATTCAAGATCACAAACAACACAGACATGATAGAATCAATAAGACAAAACCATTAATCAATCTAACATAGTAATCTCAATATCCATCGGATCCCCGCAAACAAAACATGCATGATTACAAATAGATTAGATCTTGATCATGAATGGAGCTCACAAGATCTATACATGAAAGCACAAAGGAGGATATACAACCATCTAGCTACTACATGGACCCGTAGTCCAAGGTGGAACTACTCACGCTTCATGCCTAGGAGGTGTGTGGTGTCCCCGGCTCGCCTCTCCGTCTCTCCTCTAGACTTTGTGTTGCCCACGGGAAAATATTGACTTTGGATTTTGTCCCGTCTAATTCCGAGAATATTGATTTTCTGCCTTTCTGGAACCAAAAACAAAAGAAAAACAGGCAACTGGCACTGTGACAACTTGTTAATAGGTTAGTACCAGAAAATATATAAAAACACCTCAAAGTGTGGACAAAGCAAAGCAAAGTTGATACTAAACAAGCATGGAGCATTAAAAAGTATAGATATGTTTCCGATGTATAACTCATCATACCTTCCTCGTCGGGTTTCCCAACGAAGCTCTACAGTGATCTGAGCTCATCAAGACGTTTTCTGGCGCCGTTGCCGGGGAGTTAAGGATGGATTCACAAGGGGAGTCCTTCACAACCTTTCTCTTTACTTTGTTTTTGTTTTGCTTAGTTTCTTTTGCTTTTTTTGTCTTTCTTATTTTTATCAAAAATTCTAAAAAATAGTTTCATTTGGTTTGCTTTTTCTTATCAAAAAAACAAAAAAATCAGTTCCTACTTTAGTTGCTACCATGTCTGGTGTTGTTCCAATCACTGTGTCACCTATGGAAAGGATCTTTACTTTCAAACAAGTAAGTGAAGAGAGTTTCAAAGAATCTTGGTCTAGAATTTTTTATTTACATGGGAAAACTGAGCCTAAAATGAGTCTAGGCTTAGTTATTAGCAGTTTCTACCATGGTCTTGCTCTTTGTTATAGATATGCTTTGGATGCTGTAGCAGGGAGAGATATTTTTCAATGTAATGAGAATCAAGCTTTGGATGCCATAAAGAAGTTGATTACAATCTATAATTTGCCTAGCAAGTCTTGTTCTTCCTTTATAAACATCTATGCTAGGTTGAACACTCTTGAGACCAGTACTGTTGATTTGAAAGATTTTTATAACATGCTTATAGAGCACCATGATTATGTTCCAATAAATTTTGAGCCCTCAAAATGGTTTCCTACAATAAAAGTTGCTATAAACAATGAAACTTTAGATGCTTGTTGTGATATCATGTCTGAATTTTGTCTTATGCCTAAAGATATCTATGAGTCTTTGAATCTTTGGGGACATTCTGAAGGATTGTTTACAAAGATCTCAGGGAAAGTGGTGTCTACTGATTATCTTGTTATTGAATGTGTAGGAAAAGGACAAATTACACTTGGAACATCCCTACTGAAACACCTTGGAGCAATAATAGATGTGGGAAAAGGCATTATGTATTTTGCTTCTCCAATAAGTAATCATACATTCTCTAAATATAAGAAGAAAAGTAAGAAAGGTAGGAGCAAGAAATTTGATGTTAATGCTTCTTCATTTGAAAATACTTGATTCTTGCTTCTTGTGCCTAACTTAAAGGCGTTAAAGAAAAGTACTTCTTGGGAGATAACCCAATAGTTTTCTTGAGTCTTGGAAGTTACTACTTCTATAATAACATCTCCTTATCCTTTTTGTTTGATTTTTGTGCCATGAATAACCTCTAATGAGAGGGAAGTAAGATTTGGGGAGTTTCTGTCCCGAAACAGAATTTTGTGCTCCACTGTAAAAGTTTGTGAAAAATCTCTATAAGTCGGATTGAGCTGTAATTTTCTGAATAAATCCCCCAGGTTGTTAGCTAACTTTCATTAGTTCTAACACTTTTTATTTGAGCAACAGAATGTCTTCGAAAAAATCGGTTTTCACCTACTGGTCTGTTTTGACAAATTTCTGCCATTATTTGCATTTGCCTCTTTATTGATTCCGTTTTGGGTTCTCTTGGGTAAATTGAACTTTTTGAGGGAATTGCTATAGTAGGTTGTGTTTTTAATGAGAGTTTTTCTGTTTTGAAACTAAACCCGAAGGTTTATTATCTTTTGAATGCACTAATGTTGCTAATGAAGATTATGTGAAGTTTTATATGAAGGAAAATTTTCCAGGTGTAAGGGAAGAATGATGTAATGAGATGAAGAATGGACAAAATCTCAAGCTTGGGTATGACACCCCATGTCACCCGAAGAAATATTCAATAGGTACAAGTGTCAAAGCTTGGGGATGCCTAAGGCATCCCCTTCTTCATCAATAAAAATCTCAGGTCTTTCTAGACACTTCGTTTTTATTGTTTCATGCACTGTTGTGTTGTTCTTGGAGCGTCTTAGTTTTTTTTTTCGTTTGCTTAGTTTGCTTGAATAAAGTATTTGGACCCCCATTTTCATCGTGTTGTTTCAAATAAGTTGATAGGTGTTGGAAAGGAGTAGAAAGTTCTTGCTTATAGTGATACAAAAGGGAGCTTGATTTGACTGTGACTTAGACTTTATCATGTCATGCTAGATGTTGTTTTGACCTTATGCTTAGTGATTATTGCTGTAGCATGACTTGTTCTAAACAATTGATATTGCTTAATGTGCCTTGCAAGAATCATGCGTTGTTTTAGCATACAAAAGCATATTATTGTGGTATTCTCCTTTAATGCTTTGTTTGAGTTGACTTGGCACATGCTCACACCATATTATGACTATGAGCCAGTCACCTTAGCCTCTATGATCATTTAGTTTTTGACTTGTGGTACCACTTTATGCTTTGATCAGTAATGTTTTGTCGCTCTGCATGATTATGGCCATTATTGCTCTCTTAGTTGGTTGCTCCCTATCTTTTGCTAGCCTCCACTTGTATTGAGTAAGCTCTACTCATGCATCCAACTCCCAAGAAACCAAGTTATTCCAAAGTGTCCACTATAAATTCCTATGCATGGTGTGTTACACCATTCCAAGTATATTCTTGTTTTATCTATCTTCCAAATTAAACTTGTTATGTAAAATTAGTGATTAAAGGTCTCACAAACTTGATGGCACATTTTATTTTTCTTGCCCCTAATAAACTTGAACCATTGTGTAATCTATGTTGTATATGCTTGCACTTATAAGTTGGGAATTAGCAGAACCATGTTGTCATGGGGAACGCTTTCAACATTGCACCTGTACTTGTTACCTAGTTGATATCATGATCTTTTGTTTGTGGATGTCGTCGGTGTGAAATAAAAGGGGAGCTTGTAAGTCTATGGAATTATGTATGTGTGTTAGAGAAACTCTTGGACCGCTAGCCTAAGCCATGCCTAATCATGGTGAAAACTTGCAGCATCACCATAGTGAGAAATCTATGAAGCATTCTTCTTATAAAAAAGAGAGATAGAAAAAAGAGATTGAGAAAAAGAGATTAAGAAAAAGAAAAAAAGGATGAGAAAAGAGGAAAGAGAGAAAAAAGCACCATTTTCCCATGGTAAATAAGAAGATTGCTGAGATGCTCATTTATGCTTGCCTTGTCATTTTGATATGGGATAACTCCTATATCATGGGGCAAGGGGTACCTCGTTGGCGATTCTCTATGATACACATGTACTTACTATCACAAGAACTTACCGGTGACTAAAGTTGAGTAGCATGAGGAGCGGCCCTCATACTCAAGGGACATGAGATTGCCAACTTATACTTTGTCAAGCATATACTCCATATTCTGTTCACTTTAACCTTAATCACTTCAAGATTCTTATGATAGGGGCAATGAGAGCTGAAAGCTAACAAGTACCATAATTTTTGGAAGCTCTTTATGAAACTTGAAATCCCTGCTTCCCTTTGAAGGGCCTTTCTTCCACTTTTATATTGAGTCTCCACCTTCTATCCTTAGGCACCAATTAAGAGAGCATAGTTGTCATTCTTAGTTCTATGTGCATTGTCCAAAAACTTATTGATTGATTTATATTGTTGATATTTCTTGTTCTTGAACTATTTGTATCTAGTCACCCTTATGAGCTTTGAAGGCGTCCTATGCAATTATGTTTTGCTACTCCATGAGGGACAAGATGAATGTTACTATGCTATGTTTTCTGTATGTGAAACAAACAAACGTCTTTCAATGCATTGTTATTCATGAATCTTTCTTTGTATCCTTTCATGTTGCAGCATAGTTACTATGTCCTATTATTAGAACTTCATCTTTCATGCTCATGTTTAGAGTACTTTGATCCCAGCTTTGATCTTGATTGTGATGGTGCATGTCACCTCAAATATTATTCTTTTTATCACTTACCTACTCGAGGACGAGCAGGAGTTAAGATTGGGGATGCTTGATACGTCGTAAACGTATCTATAATTTTGATGTTCCATGCTTGTTTATTATCCACTTTGCTATGCGTTTCCTACACTTTGAGGTATTTTTGTACATTTTCTGGGACTAACCTATTAACAAGTTTCCACAGAGCCAGTTGCCTGTTTTCTGTTGTTTTTGGTTTCAGAAAAGCTAGTAAAGAAATATTCTCGGAGTTGGACGGGACAAAAGCCAAAGTCAATATTTCACCGAGTAGAACACAGAGACCAAAGGGCGACTGGAAGGGGGCCACAGGGTGGCCACCACCCCCCCCCGCGCGCGGGTCCACCCTGGGTCGCGCCTGGGCAGGGTGTGGGCCCCCTGGCCCCTTCTCCTATATAATCACCCCGATACCAAAACCCTAAGTACCCGATTAGATCTCCACGAAATAGTTCGTAGCCGCCGCCACCATCGTCCCTAGATTGGGGGATCTAAAGATCTTCCCGGCACCCTGTCAGAGGGGAGAGATCATCCCGGAGGCCTTCTTCATCACCATGCCAGCCTCTGGTATGATGCGTGAGTAGTTCCATCTTGGACCATGGGTCCATACAGTATCTAGATGGTTGTTTCTCCTCCTTTGTTCTATCATGTTTACATCTTGTGAGCTCCGTTCATGATCAAGATCATCTATTTGTAATCATGCATGTTGTGTTTGCGGGGATCTGATGGATATTGAGATTACTATGTCAGATTGATTAATGATTCTATGTTGTCTTCTTGATTGTTGATTCTATCATGTCTGTGTTGTTTGAGATCTTGCATGCTCTCCGTTTCTAGTAGCTATCTTGGCCAAGTAGATGCTAGTGACTCCAAGAGGGAGTATTTATGCTCGATAGTGGGTTCATGCCTCTATTGAATCTGGGGAAGTGACAGAAATCTCTAAGGTTGTAGATGTGTTGTTGCTACTAGGGAGAAAACAACAATCTCTTGTTCATGGAACAATTGTATTGTTTACTTTACACACATTGCTTAAAGCAGTTATCCGTTGCTTGCAACTTAATACTGGAGGGGGTTCGGATGATAACCTGAAGGTGGATTACTAGTCATAGATGCACTTGGATGGCGGTCTATGTATACTGTTGTAATGCCTAATTAAATCGCATAGGATCATGAATGTCTAGTATTGCATTGTTATGCCTTGCTCAGTCCTGTCAATTGCCCCACTGTAATTTGTTTGCCAAGCATGTTATGTTGTTTATCTTAAGGAGAGCACCTCTAGTGAACTGTGGACCCTGATCCAATCTTTACCATTGATACATCTTCCACTATTACTGTTTAATTTCTGCAAGCTACCATTACCTTCCACACCATATGTTTAATCCTTTGTTTTCAGTAAACCGGTGAGATTGAAAACCTCACTATTTGTTGGGGCAAAGTCTTGAGTTTGTGTTGTGCAGGTTCCAAGTTGTTAACAACACCTTGGGGTCATTTCCTTCCTCCTACTGGTTTGATAACCTTGGTTTCATACTAAGGGAAGACTTACTGCTATGCTCATCATACCTTCCTCTTCGGGTTTCCCAACGAAGCTCTACAGTGATCTGAGCTGCATTACAGAACCCTCTGGAGGCTTTAAAACCAGGAGCGCTGCATTAGGAGGGAACACCTAGGGGTAGCCCCTCGTGAGCCTCGATCCCCAAATACACCCGACTCAGCTTTAGGAGGACATCCCATGAAGAGGAGCCCCGCAAGGCTCTATGACTCACCCCGGGCGTCGGAAACCATGGAGTGTGCCTTGGGGGCATGCTCGTAATCTCACAACAAAGGTGGCAAGGAAAACGCTGCTGGACAAGTGGTGGCGCTGGATTGCGGACCCCCAGACCGCCTCGCTAAAGAGAAGCCGATCTGGCCCCTTTGGTGAAAAAGCAGGGTGGACGACCTCATCACTGGGAGCTCTCCCCTTTGATGTTTTGGTGCAAGGAGGGGAGCAGGTGGCGCTAGGCAGCGACAAGCAACGCCAACGGAGTCAGCTTTATGAGGAAACGGAGAGCCCACAGGGAGCAGGACCGAGTCCATGCAATGTAGTCTTGTAGACCGGGACTTCGAGGGGCGGCAATGTGGTGACCCTTCCTGCCCAAGACCTGGGGAAAGAGGCCCAGTGCCACTATATAAGGAGGCCTTCTCCTACCTTAGAATGGGTCAATACCTTCGATCTAAAACCCTGGACATTCATCCACCATTGTGCCCTCGTGAGACACTGCAAGCAATACAACAAAGCAGGAGTAGGGATTTTACCTCCTCACGAGGGTTCCGAACCTGGATAAAAAAACCTGCATCCTCTCTTTGTCGTGTGTGTTCTCCGTTATCACCATTGTCGTTGAGAAGCTTAGAACACGTGTTCAACGCCAGGTAGGGGGATGAACACCCTCGTCGGCATGTCGGCTCACAACGAGACTCGGGTCGAGCACGCCCTCCGCCACGCGACAAGCAAGGCTCAGACGGAGCCCGCCCCCGATGTACCTCATCGGAGCAAACCCCATGGACGGAAGATGAGCATGAAACCACCTTACACCTGTTGCGGGAGATCCAACTCTCCTTGCGCGACGATATGTTTCTCTCCTGCACCGTGTCCTCTTGCACCCAAACAGACTGGCCCACGCCAGAGGCTTCCAAGCGTATGGTGTGGGAACTGCTGCACCACCATCGTCCTTGCCGCCGAGTCTGAGTGGAAGAGTCCTCTCGAGGGAGATGGGGAAGGGGAGCACGAAGATCGCTCATACTACATCTTCCATAAGAAGTATGGGCATCCCACCGATGACCCACAAGTATAGGGGATCGCAACAGTCTTCGAGGGTAGTATAACTCAATTTATTGATTTGACACAAGGGGAGCCAAAGAATATTTATAAGCCTTAACAAATGAGTTGTCAATTCAGCTCCACCTGGAAATAGTCTTGCTCACAGTAGTTTATTAGTAACATCAGTTTTGTAGTAGCAATAGCAAAGTAATAGCAGCAGTAAAACAAAGGCAGTAGTAACAATAGTAGCAAACAACAAGATTTGAGTGCGGTAGGCATAGGGATGGATGGACGGGTGTTGCATGGACAAGACTATTCATATAATTTCAAGATCTAGGGCAATTGCAGATAATAATATAAAGCATCCAAGAACAAAATAATCATAGGCATGTGTACCATATATAGTCATACATGCTTGCAATGAGAACTTGCACAACATCTTTTGTCCTTCCAGCCCGGTGTAGCGGGGCCTCAAGGGAATCTACTGGCAATTAAGGTACTCCTTTTAATAGAGTACTAGAGCAAAGCATTAACACTCTGTGAACACACATGATCCTCATATCATAGCCATTCCCTCCGTTTATCCCAATTTATGTCACTTCGGGGCCTTTGGTTCCGGACAATAATATGTGTAAACAACTTGCAGATAATATCACAAACAATACTATCATCATGATTCAATAACATGTTCAGATCTGAGATCATGGCACTCGGGCCCTACTGATAAGCATTAAGCATAACAAGTTGCAACAATGTCAAAAAGCACTAACAAAGATACTAGGCACCATTCCCTAACAATCTTATTCGATTACATGATAGATCTCATTCAATCCCTACCATCCCCATAGCTTACAACGAGGGATTACTCACTCATGGATAGGGGAAACATGGATGGTTGATGGAGAGGCGTCAGTGATGATGATGGCGATGATCTCCTCCAATTCCCCGTCCCGGCAGGGTGCCAGAACGGAGTTTCTGGTTCTGAATCGCGGTTTCTGGTGGTGGCGGCGTAGCGGAACTCTATCTGGAAAAACGTCGAACCCCCCTCTATTTTTTAGGTTAGAAGGCTTTATGTAGGAGAAGGGGGTGCACGAGGTGGCCTCACCACCCCCAGGTGCGGCCTGGCCTAGCCCACGCGGCCAGGGGGCGTGGGCCCCTCGTGGCCCTCCTCCGTCTCGTCTTCTGGATTCGTGAGTCTTCTGGTAAAATAGGAGTTTTGCAATATTTTCCGGAATTTTTCCTAAAAGTTCATTTTCTGCACAAAAACAAGACACCAAAGCAATTCTGCTGAAAACAGCGTCAGTCTGTGTTAGTTGTATCCAAATCACACAAATTAGAGAAGAAACAATAGCAGAAGTGTTCGGAAAAGTAGATATGTTTTGGACGTATCAACTCCCTCCAAGCTTAGCTTTTTGCTTGTGCTCAAGCAATTCAGTTGAAAACTGAGTGCAATAAAAGAACTTTCACGAACACATTTGCTTCATGTGATGTATATAATCTCAACATATGATAAGTACTTAGACAATTCATAATAAGGAGTATGCAACTAAGTCTACTCAATAGTCACGCAAGCTATGAAGAAATTCTAACACAATAATAATAAGCAGCATGAAACATAAACATAAGCAACATTGCAATGCTCATAAGAAGATATGATAGAGTGGTATCTCGCTTGCCTTTGATTGTGGAACAAAACATAAATGCCAAGACACCTATGAAGTTCAAGTGAAAACTAGAGATAAAAATATCAAAGATACAAGCATCAAAGTTATGTCATAACTAGAAAATTACCCGTGCGTTGCAATGGGTTTATATTTATCTTAAATTTAAAGTTTTCCCTAATTTTAATTATTTTATCATAGTCCATTAAAAGTAGGTTAGGTTTCACCCAAATGTTAATCCTCTTGCATGCCCCCATCATATAACAATCCTCACAGAAGTAAGAAGAACTCACCATTTACTTTTCAACTTCTTTGTTTGCATCATGCATATACAAAAGTATAAAATAGTCATGCAGAAAATCACTTATTGTATTACATAGGAGAGCACTAAATTTGTAAGATCTTGTTAAAATTTTAGCAGCATAGTCATCCCGACTGCTCTTACAAGGAGTAGGCGCACTCATTTATTGGGTATCACACACTTTCCTATTTTATCCAACCCACGACTAAATTATTCTTATAGTATGGCATGGACATCACGGGATGTCGTTATACAAACCTTATGTCCTTATGACCTACTATGCGTTGTGTGAAGACCTTGTGTGTTTCCAACAATTCTTATACAGATATTTTCAATATTCTTCACGACCTGTAACATGTACAGACATTATTTGTATAATTTTACATGATTGTGCTAGAGTATGTTCTTAGTCAAATAGAATAAGGATTATAAATATCGGTAGATAATAATTTGCTTAGCCAGTTTAGTCATCGAACCTTTTACGACAACAGGAAATAGGGTACCGGAGACAGGTTTCCTGCGTGCATTCCTTTCCACAAGAATTAACAATCTTAATAAACAAACACCGAATGGCAATTAGCAAATCAGAATTCAGCGGCTTTAACAAGAAGTGTAGAAACATGGAACGGCACAAGAACTAAACCTTTTTATCGTCATGCAATACATCCTTTGAGCAAATCTAGCTGACCAGATAACAAATCCAGCTTAAGCTCCTATTGGACCAGCGCAAGCTGACCAAATCCATCGGGCAAATCAAACCTGAAAAACTTGACATATTACCCTAAGAATGCAAAAACCAAATCTGGTCATTTTTTCATGAGCCGAATCTAATAAAATAAAAATGGTACTCCCTACGACCCATATTAGTTGACATGGATTTGTCAAATTTTAGATGAACCTACAATAGTTGACATGTCAACTAATATGGATTGGAGGGAGTAGCATATCACATAGGAAACAAATCACATGAAGAATCCATGAAATCAAGTCACATCGGGAGAAACATTGAGGAGCCGTGGAGGTTGGGAAACAGAACGAGCAGGGGTCGTGAACCAGAAAAGCAGTGCGTCTTATTTGAACCCGATGTAAAAAGAGGAATGAATCCTTAGCGGACGGTGACTCGGTGAGGACCAGCTAGGCCGTCGGCTCATCCCCCTTGATCCGCTACTTGCTTGCCTCCGTCGCGGTTATCGTGGCCATGCCCGTGCCCTAGCGTGACGGTCACTAATCGCCTCGATCTGCTACTTAGTCGCCTCTGTCAGGGTAGTCGTGGTCTAGGCCGACGCCGACACGGAGGCTGCCTTGGTGATGGTCGGCGAGGGCGGCTTCTTTGTGGTCAGCGACCTTATAGGTGCCTCCTCTGCTTCTTAGTGGTTGCGCTGGAGGTGGATGTGGCGGGGCTCGGGATGGGGAGTGGAGCGACGACACTATTCATGAATTTGTTACTTCATGGGAAGACCGAATAAGTAGCTGGGAGACGTGGAGTTGTCCGTTGCCGGCGAGGGAGACCAGGATGTAGGGCGAGGGACGGGCAGGCTCTCCTGACGGTGTTGGAGACCTGGGCTGCAGCAAGGGAGCGGCCGGCGGCGGTGCTCCGGCCAAGCGCTCGCGATGATCTAGGCACATATGCGGGTTCTTACATGGGGAAGGTCGAATCGAGGGGCTAGTGAGCTCCCGTCTGCCTTCCTCAAAGTCGCTTATCCCCTCCGCGGCCCGGTCCTCCTCTGCTCAACCCTTCCGCCTCATCGATCCCATCCTCCGCCACCGCTCTTCGCCTGCGCGAGCGCCGCCGGCCGACCCTGCAGCTGGGCCTCGCCCCGGCGCCGTCACCAGGCTTTTCTCGCCAGCGACCCCCCGCCGCCAAGCCCGCCTCTTCTCTGTGCCGCCGTCCTGCGCCCGCACGAGATGGGGATGACCCGCCGCCATACGCCCGCGCGAGATGGGGATGACCGGTTCGATCAGCTTGTTTTTTGGGCTGTTTGACTTGGCGGTGGCAGTCCTCGTAGTATCTTCGAACATACAGGGGCAAAATCGTCCATAAAAAATCGGAACGAAATTCGGGAGGACGAACCTACCTCTGTGTAAATTAGTAGATAGATTAACCAAGTTTTTAAAACAAGCACATTACACTAAGAATGACAACTATGCTCTCAAGAAGGTGCATATAGAATAGGTGGTGACTCAACAAGGAAGTGAAAAGGTCTTTAAAAGTTTGAAAGGCTTCCAAATGCTGAAGGTATGGTACTCATTAGCTTTGAGCTCTCATTGCCCCTATCATAGGCATCTTAAGTGGTTAAGTTTAAAGTGAGGTCCAATTTGAGTTATATGCTTGACAGACCATAAACTGGAGATCTCATGTCCCTTGAGTACGAGGGTCGTTCCTCATGCTACTCAACTTTAGTTACCGGTAAGTTCTTGTCATTGTAAGTACATGTGTATCATATAGAACCGCCAACGGGGTACCCCTTGCCCCATGATACAGGAGTTATCCATATCAAAATGACAAGGCAACATACAATGAGCATCTCAGCGATCTTTTTATTTGCTATTTGCACAGGTTTTTATTGAGGATGCTTCACAGATTGCTCATTATGGTTATGCTTCAAATTTTCACCATGATTAGGCATGTCTTAGGCTAGCGGCCCATGCGTTTCTCTAACACATATACATAACTCCATGGACTTACAAGCTCCCCTTTTATTTCACACCGCCAACATCCGTAAACAAAAGAGCATGATATCAACTAGATAATATTTACAGGTGTTGAAAGCATTCCCAGTGACAGCATGGTTCTGCTAACTCCCAGCCTATAATTTGCAAGCATATAACTTTCATGGACAGTCACAATGGTTCAGGTTTATTAAGTGCAAGAAAATAAAGTGTGCCATCAAGTTCGTGAGAGCTTTACTAACTAACTTTCTCATAACAAGCAAACATTTTATTTGGAAGAAAACGAGGCATAATAAATATGCACGGAATAGCAAATGATGCTAGTAGGTAGATATGGCGGATACTTTTTTGACAATTTTGGTTCTGGGGGGTTTGGAAACACGAGTAGAGCTCATACTCAGTGCAAGTGAAGGCTAGCAATAGAAAGGGAGCGACAATCGAGAGAGCAGTAACTGTCATAATCATACTTGCAACAAAATAGAATTAATTATGGCATAAAAGTGATACAAGAACTGTGAGGCAAAATAAATCATCGAGGCTTAACTGACTTTGGTTCAGTCATATGCATGCGTGAGCATGTGCCAATTTGATTCAAATGAAGCATTCAGAGGAGGACACCACAATGTCATAGCAAGTTATGAATAGAACAATGCAAGCAAACAGTCATGTAACATGCTACAAAGTATTAGCAAGATGGATCTAATCATAATAGAGCAAGAACTACTAAGCATCCAATAAATAACATACACCTTACATGAACAGACTAAGCATGCCCACAATGATGAGTATATGTACAAAAATGAAGACAAATATAGTTCATTACCAGCCTCTTACCACACCTCGAGTTGTCATTAATCATCATTATTGCCTTTCAATTGTGTGGCTTGAATAATAACATGAAACCAAACTCCAAAGGAGTCACTGAGGACCACTGAACCCTGCAACGAACTTCACAAAACCAGAGAAGAACAACAAATATTTTTGGGTTTTCGATTTTTTTAAAGCAAGCACTAAAGGCAAGAGCAAACAAATAAAAATCTTTTTGGATTTTTCTTAGAGAAAACCAAAGCTAAAAGGCAAAGAAACGAACAAAGAGAAACAACGAAAATATTTTTGGTCTTTTTTGCATTTTGGAAAGCAGAAACAAAAACTAAAAAGAAAGTGAAACATGGATATACAAAGTACCGACAGAACATGATATATAGATGAGTGTGATGTCGGTATAACTCCCCCAAGCTTAGGCTTTTTCCCTAAGTGGAGATCAATCAAAACGCGGGTAGTAACCCCAAGCCGGTGGATCATCATAGGAATGATAATAATCAGGCCCTCGTGAAGAAGAAGAAGCGCCCCAATCATAAGAGGGATGCTCGTATGAAGATTCCCCCATGTTGGAGGGCTGAATAGAATTATCTTTGGCACCTCTCCAACATTCTCCTCTTGCTAGGAGAGCTCCGACATGTATCTGTCAAGTTCTTCCTCTGTGAGTGACCATCCTTGCCTGGTACCAAACTTAAACAAAGCAGGTGCAGGCAAAGGGACTACTTTCTCAGACTTACCCTCTCTCTCCAACCAATTTTGACAAAGGTTATTTCATAAGGTAACTCGCTCAAACTATCCCAAGAAGAAACAAATTTATGTTGTACCATGGAATTGAGATCTAGCCTCTCTATGTGAAACTGAAAGTCTGAATGATGAGGCGCTAAACCATGCAAAGCTAATAAACGAGATGCAATGAGACCTCCACAAATTCCACCTTTCTCGCGATTAGCAGAAAGACGGAAGGCTATCAAAGCACACAAGTTATAAGTTCTATCCCTTTTCAAAGCAGCTGGGATAAAATCTAGATCAAATGAAGATAACTTACTGGCAGTCTTTCTAGCAAGAACACACTTGGCAATGAAATAGGCAAAATAACGTATGGATGGGAGACGCATATTCTGAATTTTACCACTCTCCTTTGAGAAGGACGATCCTTGGCAAATCTCCACATATAAGTCCATGAGTGGCGTAGGCCTCTCTCTAATCTTCTCACATGAAACCCACTGTGGCACTCTGATAGCTGCACAAAAATCAAACGGTAGGTGACAGCTATATTGTAAATTTTGTAGTGAACCATGGGGTTAGGCAAGGTCCAACTAAATCGAAAATCATGCACCACAGACATAGTTAGTTTTACATATTGGTAAGGTTCTTCTCCAACAAAATGTTCCAACCTTGCATTAGAAATTAGAGTTTGGAAATCCTGAAATATCCTTGTAGCTCTCATGAATTCTGGGCATGGATAAATGGAGTAGAAGACTTCCTCCTCACGGTGGACTTTCATAACCTCCGGTACCCTTAATTCATGTTGATTCAGCTGGTAATCACTCATCTTATTTTTTGAAATTTTTAGACAAATATCAAACCAAGTGATTTCCAAGTTGAAAAATGATGAGGAACTTGCTAGAGGGCTAAACATGCATCAAAATGAAACCTCTAAGCATATAACAAGCATGCAAGCTCACACAACCTGTCACCTACAGTAGAAAAATACTCAAGATACAATCCATCAATCAAAAATCTAATTGGACAAGCGGAGGAGGCACATACCAGAGAGCAATCCCTCCAAAAATCAGCAGCAAAGATGGGTTGAGCAAGGAGATCGAAATTCGGGAGCAAGAACATCAAAAAGTCGATCTTTGAGAAGTTTTCCGGTGTTTTTTGGCAAACTTTATTTTTGGACAATTTTCAGGTTATGAAAATTGATTTTCTCGCAGAAAAAGATTTTTGAAAGACGCAAAAGAAAACCAAAACTAAAACTACATAAGTTCTAAGACACTCTAGAAAGTAAGCAACTAACAAAACTAAGACTAATAAGAGGAAAAACAAAGATTGGAATGGAGAAAGATAGAAGTGAGCAAGGATAATCATTGTGAAAGAATTGTTTTGTCCATTAAAATCGCTTTGTTAACAAGATTGATCAAGTCTTGTTACCAAAACAATTTTATATGAAACTAAACTTTGCCTTTCACTAAATGATTATGTTACCTCAATCTTGATAGAAATAGTCCCAATCATAATAGTTTCAAAATTTTCTTGTGAAATGGGACAATATATTTCTCCAACTTTGATGCCCTCAATATTTTCAATTGAATTTAGGCAATAAGTCATATCAATCTTCTTGGGGAAATAGACAGTATGCTCCTTGTCATTAATATTAAAAGTTACTTTCCCTTGATTACAATTATTGACAGCACCTGTAGTATTAAGAAAAGGTCTCCCAAGAATAATAGACATGTTATCATCTTCAAGCATTTCAAGTACAACAAAATCAGTTAATACCAAACAGTTATGAGCCACTTGAACAGGAACATCCTCACATATACCAACAAGGATAGTAGTAGACTTATCAGCCATTTGCAAAGATATATCAGTTGGTATCAATTTTTCTAGTTGAAGTCTCCTGTAGAGATAAAAAGGCATAACACTAACTCCAGCTCCCAAATCACACAAAGCAGTTCTAACATAATTATTTTTAATAGAGCAAGGAATAGTTGGAATACCTGGATCACCAAGTTTCTTTGGAACCTTACCATTGAAGGAATAATTAGCAAGCAAAGTAGAAATTTCCTCATTAGGAATCTTCCTTTTATTACATACAATATACTTCATATACTTTGAATAATGAGGCAACTTAATAGCATGAGTCAAAGTAATTTGCAAAAATAAAGGTTTCATCCACTCACAAAACTTGTTATAGTGTTGTTCCTCCTTTGACTTGTGTTTCTTATTAGGAAAAGACATTGGTTTCTGCACCCAAGGTTCTCTTTCACTACCATGTTTATTAGCAACAAAATCTTCCTTAGTGTACTTAGTGTGCTTAGTGTGCTTATCAGGTTCTTCTTCAATTTCTTCCTTATCAGGAGCATCATTGTTATCATTACCACTTTCAGTTTCATCATCAGAGACAGATATACTATTAGGATCTACAGCAGGTTTAGAAGGTTCCTCAACTGTTTTATGTTTGTTTTTCTTTCTCTTAGAAGAAGTACCTCTATTTTCAACTTGTTGAGAATCCTGCTCAATTCTTTTAGGATGTCCCTTTGGATACAAAGGATCCTGAGAGGTAGCACCACTCCTAGTTCTAATTTCATAAGCATGTTTATCTCCAAAAGCATTAACTAGCATATCTTTTTGTACTTTAGAAAGCCGATCAATTTGAGTTTGAACCATTTGGAAGTGTTTAACAAGCATTTTGACATCATTAGAGTTCTTTCCACAATATCTTTCAACTCATTAATAGCTCTAGAGTTTTCCAATAAATGATTCTAAATTCGTTTATTAAAATTACCTTGCTTAACAATAAAAGTATCAAGTTCCTCTAAGCATTGATCAGGAGGTTTACCATAAGGAATATCACCTTCATCAAAATGTTGGAGAGAGAGTACCTCAATAGTGGGTGAGTGGGAGATTGGCTTACATAATTCTTCTATAGGAGGTAAATTCTTCACATCTTCAGCTTTAATACCCTTCTCCTTAAGACATTTCTTAGCTTCTTTCATCACTTCATCATTTAATTCAATCACTCCCCCTCTTCTTTGGTGTTGGTGTTGGGGTTGGCTCAGGCACAATTAGTTCATGTGTGGTTGGCTTAGGTGTAATTGGCTCAGTTGTAGTCCAATCATTATAATTCTTGGTTATTTCAGCCATTAATTCTTCAGCTTCTGTAGGAGTTCTTTTCCTGAAAACACAATCAGCAAAACTATCTAGGTATGTCCTAGATTCATAAGTTAGTCCATTATAGTATATATCAATAAGCTCATTTTTAGTTAATGGACATCCAGGATGTGCATGAACCAAGGCGCAAAACCTTGTCCATGACTCAGGCAATTTCTCCTCTTCTCCCTGTTTAAAATCAAAAAAATTCTGCAAAATAGCATGTCGAGCACTAGAAGGGAAATATTTCTAAAAGAAAGTAGCAATCAAGCAATCAGGGCTATCAATGGATCCAGGAGGTAAACTATTAAACCAAGCTTTATCCTCTCCTTTTAGTGAAAAGGGGGAAATTTTAGCAACAAAGTACTTGCGCATTTAACATCATCAGAAAATAAGCCACTCATAGTAGAAAGCTCAATCATATGGGCCACAACACTTTCATTCTCAGTCCCACAAAAAGGTTCTTTCTCTATAATGGTTATGTAGGATAAATCAAGAGAGAAATCATAATCTTTATCTTTAATGTTTATGGGAGAAGTGGCAAACTCAGCATCAGGAAATAGTTTAGGCATAATAGTATGTTTCTCAAGAAGACTCTTAATAGAACTAGCACCACGTGTGTTCCGATATTCTTCAATAAATCCATCAGTCATCTCAATATAACCATCATTGATATCATAACTCTCTCTAGACTCAGGTGAGCTAACAGGTGTAATAGTGTCTTCACTAGGAGTTTCAGTGTTTCCCAATATAGTTCTAGCAATTGTAGCATCTAGGAAAGGACCTAATGAACCACTCTCATCAAGCACAGTAGAAGTAACATCATGAGCATCAGAAGCAATTTCAGATTAAGCAGTAGTAGCAGTGTGTGTAGCATGTGTATGTGGTGGTGGTGTAACAAGCTTACTTATAACAGACGGTGAATCAAGAGCAGTAGAGGTGTTTAGAACTGTACCTCTTCTTGTAGTGGATGGTAAAATAGGAAACTTTCCATCACGAGACTTTCCCATGATGAAAAGGATAATAGCGAACAATAATAAATCCAAGTGAACTTACAAATAAAGCTATGCTCACCGGCAACGGCGCCAGAAAATAGTCTTGATGACCCACAAGTATAGGGGATGGCAATAGTCTTTGAGGGTAGTATAACCCAATTTATTGATTCAACACAAGGGGAACCAAAGAATATTTATAAGCCTTAACAACTGAGTTTTCAATTCAGCTGCACCTAGAAATAGTCTTGCTCACAATAGTTTATCAGTAGCAACAGTTTTGTAGTAGCAATAGCAAAGTAACAACAGCAGTAAAACAAAGGCAGTAGTAACAATAGTAGCAAATAGTAGGATTTTAGTGCGGTAGGCATAGGGATGGATGGACGGGCGTTGCATGGACAAGACTATTCATGGAATTTCAAGATCTAGGGAAATTGCAGATAAATAAGATAAAGCATCCAAGTACTAAATAATCATAGGCATGTGTTCCATATATAGTAATACGTGCTCGCAATGAGAACTTGCATAACATCTTTTGTCCTGCCAGCCCGTTGCAGCGGGGCCTCAAGGGAATCTACTATCAATTAAGGTACTCCTTTTAAGAGAGTACCAAAGCAAAGCATTAACACTCCGTGAACACACGTGGTCCTCATATCACAGCCATTCCCTCCATTTATCCCAATTTATGTCACTTCGGGGCCTTCGGTTCCGGACAATAATATGTGTAAACAACTTGCATATAAGATCACAAACAATACTATCATCATGATTCAATAACATGTTCAGATATGAGATCGTGGCACTCGGGCCCTAGTGAAAAGCATTAAGCATAAAAAGTTGCAACAATGTCAAAAATCACTAACAAATATACTAGGCACCATGCCCTAACAATCTTATTCGATTACATTATAGATCTCATCCAATCCCTACCATCCCCATAGCCTACAGCGGGGGATTGCTCACTCATGGATGGTTGATGGAGAGACGTCGGTGATGATGGCGACGATCTCTTCCAATTCCCTGTCCCGGCAGGGTGTCAAAACGGAGTTTCTGGTTCCGAATCACGGTTTCTGGTGGTGGCGGTGCAGCGGAACTCTATCTAGAAAAATGTCGAACCCCCCATCGTTTTTAGGTCATGAGGCTTTATGTAGGTGAAGGGGGAGACCGAGGGGGTGCACGAGGTGGCCTCACCATCCCCAGGAGCGGCCTAGCCTGGCCCGCGCGGCCGGGGGTGTGGGTCCCTCGTGTCCCTCCTCCATCTCGTCTTCTCGGTCCGTGAGTCTTCTGGTAAAATAGGAGTTTTGCGATATTTTCCAGGATTTTTCCTGAAAGTTGATTTTCTGCACAAAAACGAGACACCAAAGCAATTCTGCTGAAAATAGCGTCAGTTCGTGTTAGTTGTATCCAAATCACACAAATTGGAGGAGAAACAATAGCAAAAGTGTTCAGGAAAGTAGATACGTTTTGGACGTATCACCCACGGATGACTGCTACGAGCTCAGGAGGCTCCGCAACCAGCGCAACAGCCAGAGGAAGGGTGAGAGGGATGCAAACAGGGCAACAGATGCGGCGGCAGCCAAGGAGGTGGATGCTGGAACAACAACCACGGTGGCCAAGGCATCCACCAAATGGGTCACCAAGCCAGCGCCGTGCAGCAGCATCACCACGCCTCAGAGAAATGCCAGGTCAAGGAGGACATCGGGGGCTACCAAGAGTCGAAGGGTGCCATACCTTGCATTCTCGGCGGCTCCTAGGCCCCGACATCCAACATGCACTTTAAGCAGCTCACCTTCAAAATCGTCGCTGCCTGGCCCAAGTCTCCATCCCCAAAGCTCAAGTGGTCACAGTGTGCCAACACCTTCGATGCTAGTGACCACCCCGCTTCCACCAGGGCTGTGGGAACTCTACCCAAGAGCTGCACTCCCACCATCAACATCATCGCAGTCGCCAAGACTCTCACCGATGGTGGTGCCATCTTGAATATGATATCCATAGAGACGTTCGCTAAGCTACAGGTGTCGTATGACAGGCTGATGCCGACCATGTCGTTCTCTGGAGTGACCAACGGCACCACCATACCCATTGTCCAGGTGCATCTCTCCGTCACGTTTGGGTCTCGCGACAACTACCGAACCGAGCTCATCGACTTCAACATGGTGCACATCGGTCTCCCCTACAACATCATCCTACACTACCCCGCTCCGGCTAAGTTTTTGGCGGCCACCCATCACACCTACAACATAGTCAAGATGTGGGGAAGCAATGGTGAGGTCATCACCGTCCGTTGCGACGAAAGGGAGCCTCTGTGCTCCCTTGAGAATGCCTACAAGACCGTGTCCACTTCCTACTCGGAGGACGTGGATGCCCTTGACTACACCGGGGGCACCATGAAGAGGAAGCAAATGATGACCCAAGAAAATGTTGTGGAAAAGAGGGAGGCTGCCTTTTTGACCTGTCTGGCAAGGGTCAGGTCGCGACCACCGCCCGCAACCACGGGAAGTTCTCAGGATCACCCCAGCTCACCCTCACCAGCTCTAGAGGGGCTCACGAGGGTGATGCGGACATGGGGGCTCCTGACTTCCATGTGGACTACACCCAGCATGCGTACAACATCAACTGCCTCACCGATAGCGCCAAAGGGCCACTAGCCTAGGAGTGGAACCAGGCATTAGGAAGGCAGACAAGCCTCTCCGAGCGACGCATCTGTCTGCCCAACTTCTTGAAGGTGAATCTCAAAACTCTAATCCTCTACAACCTTATCTCTTGTAAGACCCCGTGCAGATCATGGCAACATTGTAATAAGCTTGGACCTCTCTAGTGGTTTTTGTATCTTGCGCCTTGCGCCACATTTTGCTATTTTCCTTTCCTTTTCGAGAAAACATTTTTAAAGCCATTCATGGCAGAAGTTCCCCTTCATATGCCACGCGCGCGAGGGCTAGGAACGGTGTCCATCGCCGGGTCACTCCCCGTCAACACCAGGGCCTGAAGTGCCGATATCTGAACTTACGGAATAGCTCTGGCGATAAGTCACCTCACCCATGGTCCTTGGTGCTTGAAACCCTCGCGCGACACATGTATGGAACCTCAGTGGTGCATGTTTTGTCATACGACCTTCTCCTTGATAGGCTTACGGGACGGCTCGTGAGGGTACCCCCTCTAGTGGCCTATTTTCTTGCTAGACCTACAGTCTCATCCTCGAGGTACCAACAATATAAGCATTTTCCCTACGGCCTTCTTCTCAAGAGGATTACAGGGCGGCTCATGAGAGCACCCTCCTCCAGCGTCCTATTTTCATGCTAGACCTACGGTCTCCTCCTCGAGGGACCAACAGGAGAAGTATTTGCCCTACAGCCTTCTCCTCGAGAATCTTACGTGGTGGCTCGTGAGGGCACCCGCCTCCAATGGCCTATTTTCTTGCTAGACCTATGGTCTCCTCCTTGAGGGGCCAACAGGAGAATCATTTGCCCTACAGCCTTCTCCTCGAGAGGCTTACAGGGTGGCTCATGAGGGCACCCCCATCTAGTGGCCGAAACCCTAGCTACACTTGCGTCCTCCCCTCATTTTGGAGCCTACATGCAAAACTTTTGCCCCACGGTTCTCTCCCCGGGAGACGGCCCGCGAAATCACTTCCTACCAGCGAGCAAGGATTCACACAGGGCCTACAATTTCACCCTCTGAGAGACCCGCTTGATGGTCAAATTACCAATGAGATCAAGGGGAAAAGGCTCATGAAAAAAGGCTCATGAGGGTAGTGGCTCTCAACAACCGAGACATGAGCACACACACGAAGATCCCCCACCAGGCTCTAGAGCGAGCTAGGCGGCTCGACCTTCCGGGTGCCTTCGTCACGCGGGCTGGCAGCATGTCCCTCCGAAAGGGCTCGCAGTGGGCAATTCGCACTTAACCCCAATGCACAAGCGACACCGCACCTATTACTAAAAATCCTCTTCAAGCCGGGGAGCCACTTGAGAGAGAGCAAATGAGCCCCATGGTCGCCTCCACGAGGGACTCGCATCGCGGCTCTTGAGGGTCACTTCACACTGGGAGAACCCTATGCGTGTTGTACCTATGTATTCCCTCCCGAGGAAGCCAACAACATGAGCACGGGACCTACGATCCTCTCCCGAGAGAGTCTATGGGGCGGGACGCATAAGACCTATAGTCGTCTCCTCCAGAGGCTCACAGGAAGACGCGGGTCTCACATAAGAAGGGTGCGAGATAGCCAACGAGCGAATTCAGTTCCTCAAGTGGCTCAAGCACGCCATGACTAGCGCTATCTCCATGTGACGGGGTTCAGATTCATCAGCACTTCCCCGCATGTGGCGCCATCTTTCCTTCCCTAGTGGAGAGTGTTTCCTTGAAACTACTAAAGGCATAGCCCGACGAAAACATGCACGGCCTCGCGAAGCGCATCGCCTGCATGAGTCAAGCAGGCAACGCTCGTCTGTTGTCCCAGTTGACGCTAGGTGCAGCCTCACTTTGGGGTTGGTGCCTCGACAAAATACACAAGAAAGAGGACAATTAGCATAGAGGTCCGCTAAAGGATGTTCGTTATAGTCGAGCTTAAAAGAGCAAAATGATAAGAAACACTATGACATCACATCTGCGCTTGTAAAAGACCTGCGGCCATGTCGGTACTATGACGGCCCCGGTAGGAGCTCCATCTAAATGCTCCAAAGGTAGCGAGGGTAGTCAGCACGGCATGTCAATGGGTCATACACCGACGCGGTGAAGTCCCTTCCGCAGACATGGAGAAGCCGCAACATCGAGCCTCTCTCGATCTCGTGGTCACGAATGAAGCTCTTCCAACCAGAAGCAAGGTACATCTTTCCCAACGCGGGGAACTCGACAGTCACACTCCATCCATCGCCACCATCGGAGTGCTTCAGCTACAGGCTCTCCTGGATATCGCCCCAGGCAACAAGGGCGAAGCGAGTGGGGAGCTTCACCCTCATGGACCAGCCATCGCCCCCGCAGGATGAGGACGAAGTTGGTGACCCGGACAGGCCCAGGTTCGTGCTCGACCTTAACGATGGCGGGAGGGGGAGTCGAGAGTAAGAGTGACACGTGTCTCGATCTGCCGCCTGGCCAATCGTGGCGCACCTGGCAGCTACCACGAGGGCGACTGCGACCGCGCTTCGCAGGTGCTTCCCCTATGGCCACCGCCATAGCACTGGGAGAAGAAGCGGCAACCGGGGTGGCACCTCGGCCGCCACGCCTACTGCAACCGCTCCCGCGCAGCCGCCCATGGCCACGATTCACCGATGGGGTCTCCTCCACCTCCACCATCGCGAACTTGCCCTGCTCTTCGACAGAGAAGCGCTTAGGCACCATGGGGAAAATGAGGCCTTGACTCTGTGAAACAAGAAGAAAGGGATGGAGGAGCAAAGGAAATGGCGTCAACTATAAGGAAACACGCCCACCGCCCCAATTTAACAAGACAAGACGAGGGGACACGTCACTATGCCGGGTGCGTGGGATTAACCGATGGTTCCCCCTTGTGCCATCACATCATGGGAACAACTTCCAAGGCAGGGCTGACGCTACAGCAACCGACGGTGGAGGATGGACGACCGCTTCATGTGCATGGTCAGAATGAGCGTGGGGAGAAACTCGTGTTGACCGGGAGGGCACTGGGTCCCATCAACCATTTTGGGTCCTTGCCCCTTCGTGTCTACCAAGGGACATGTGCACAACAAGCGCCCTGGGATACTATCGGAGTCCTGGCAATCGAGGTGCCATGCCCCGATGATCGAAGGGCCCACCGCCTGAGCGACGACACCCTCTAGAGGCTTTGACACCAGGAACGGTGCCTTAGGATGGAACACCCGGGGTATCCCCTCGTGAGCCTCGAGCCCCAACTTCACCCAACTCACCTTCAGGAGGCCATACCTTGAAGAGGAGCCCCACGATGCTATGTGACTCGCCCGGGGCCTCAGATACCTTGGAACATGCCTAGGGTGCATGCTCGTAATCTCACAATAAAGGTGGCAAGGACAACCCTACCCGACAAGTGGCGCTGCTAGATTGTGGACCCCCATACCGCCTCAGTAAAGAGAAGTCGGTCCGACCCCTTTGGTGCAAAAGCAGGGTGGACAACCTCAGCACTAGTAGCTCTCCCCTTTGTCGTTTTGGTGCAAGGAGAGGAGCAGGTGGCGTCAGGAAGCGACAAGCGACACCGATGAATTCAGGTTTATGAGGAAGCGGAGAGCCCACAGGGAGCAGGACCGAGTCCATGCAAATTAGACTTGTAGACCGGGACTTCGAGGGGCGGAAATGTGGTGACCCTTCCCACCCGAGAGCTAGGGGAAGAGGCCCAGCGAAGCTATATAAGGAGGTCTTCTCCTATGTTAGAACGGGTCGATACCTGTGATCCAAAACCCTAGACATTCTCCACCATTATACCCTCACGAGACACCGCGAGCAATACAACAAAGCAGGAGTAGAGATTTTACCTCCTCATAAGGGTCCCTCCGCATCCTCTCTCTCTGTCATGTGCATGTTCCGCAGTTGTCGACATTGTTAAGAAGCTTAGAACGCGTGTTCATCCCCCTCTCGATCTCAAAGCTTGTTGGATCCTTGTTCTCTCACGGGACAATGATATGGGCTAATTTTTTTTGAATGTTAGCTGGGGAACTGCTAAATCAAGTGATTAGAGATAAAATTGTCAAAAGACCCACACTGCTCAGTTTATTAGAGGGAAACCGGGCGAAAACCTGAACAACAGCAAGCCACACCTAAACACACTTTCACGGTCCGCGGGTCCCTCTAACCAAAAAACCGCCTCCAAGACGATGCCCCAAGAGGGAGTGTGATGCCAAATAGCGCAGCCATCGTCCGATCTGGAAGACCAGATCTAGGGTTTCCCTCGGAGAAAGTTGGGAAAGGCAAGTGGGGCCTGCTACATCGAAATCTCCAACAAGGGAACAATGCCTGAAGGCGCCACCATCGATAACTCCGACCACAGCCAGAGTACGGCTTTCACCGGCATCCCCACCCGCACAAGCCCAACACATAATCAGTCAGCCAGCACAACAACCTCGCAATCTTGCCTCCACAGGCGACCACACCTCCCAGCAAGCCCGACATGCTGCCATCCATCCTTCCTCTTCCCTATGCTAGACGGGAGGATGCAACACTCGCAACAGCGCCATTCCTTTCCCCTTGGGAGGATGCAACACCTGCGCAATGCCATCCGTCTCTCTTCAGGAGGATGCAATGCCCCGCGCCATTCATCTCCCTTAGAGAGGATGCAACGCCTGCACCGCGCCATTCATGCGGTGACCCAGCATACCACTGCATGATGTAGTATACTATAGTCATTGACATAACACCAATGAAACACCGTTCACTAGTATTACATCCCTCAGAATGGCACAACAGAAACACAGCGGGTCCAATACATGGCTAAAGGTTACAACTCACTCTTTACATAAGATCCAAAGAACACTCTAGGTTTAAGAGAGAGAAAGAACTTCTTTACGAAGAAGAATCAAAGATAAATAACGTAAAACTATTATACTATTAAAACTAGTATTTAATTAAGGAATTGGCATTGCTGCTATTGCAACGCACTACAGAGATAGGTTCTTTGGCTAGAGATTTTGTTTCTATCTAATCAGTAACTTTGTCTTCACTTGAGTTGAGTATATGTTGTCTTGTTTGTCTTTATTGAAAAGCTTTAGCTCTTGACGATTCCTGGAGCATAACTTGATGTAGACATCTTCTTACTAGCTTCAGAATCTACCAAGCGTTAAGAAGATACTTTGAGTACAAGCGTACTCAGCAAGTTCACTAGAAAAGGAGTGTTTGACGCACTATAACTACAGCCACAGACCATAGGTCGTAGGCAATGCAAGTTTTCAAAATCATTTCTTCAAAGGTTGCTTTTATTCTGAAAAGCTATGTCCGTCAGCCTTGACGGGTTTACCAGAACCTTCATGGGGTTCCTTTCCCGCCGCGTTCGCAGCTCCTTCCCAGAACAGGGAGTAACAAGTTACAGTTCTTACACTCTGTAGAGGTGCGTTACTTTACCCATGAGATATCAACTCTTTGTTGCACAACCGGGCAGCTTATTCCCGTCCACAATTCCATGATGTGGGGCCCAGAAGATGATCCAAGCCAATCACTGCCCCCTTCGTGACCCCGCATGCCTCCTTGGTGTACACCATTCCCACATAATGAATTACGGCAATGGTTTGTACAAACCGTTAGATGCCAGAACTTGTAGGGTTCGCAGCATAGAAAACAAAAAAAATTCTACGATGGGAACTATGTACCAAGATCTATCTACTAGATACAAACAACGGGCGGATGTATATCCGTAGAGAACATATCCTTGAACACCAACAAAGCTTAACGAGTTCGACTCGTGGTTGATGTAGACGATCTCTTGCCGATCTCAAGATTGAGAGGAAGTCCTAGCGCCACAAATCAGCAGCGCATCCGTGCTCGCACACACGTTCGAGGCACCGAGCAACCTCCGCCTCCTTGCTCCAGCGCTGTAGCGGAAGCACAACTATTTCTTGCCGAATAGCCACCGGGAACATGTATCTCGCTAGTCCGAGACCATGGGGGATAAATTCTAGAGGGGGAGAGAGATCCTTCACGAGGAGGTGTGAGTGAGAGAGAGGAGAGGGGGTGCCTTTTATAGGAGGAGGGGGCACCCAAGGGGGTGGCCGCCGTCCATGGGGGCTGCCCCCTCCCCTCCTTCATTCATGTGGGTGGACACTCCACTCACAAAAATCCATTCAAATCCCTCCACTCAAAATCCCACTCAAACATGCCATTAAATTTCCACCAAATTAACTCGCATTAAATAAAAATCTTTTATTTTATTCAGAATTTTGTCAATTACTTTAATGACAAACATTCACAAATAACCCCTTGCTAGAATTCTATTTCACATGCATAACCACTTTATGCAATTTCACCCGAAAACATGTTTCGGTATCTAGTGAAATAAATTCCTGCGCTTGTTCATTCTTTCGGCATGAAAATTTTGCTCCAATTGGATGTTGGTGTCTCTTAAGTGTGTCACCCTACGGTTCGTGAATAATGCGGACATGATCGAGACCCCTCTCGGATCAATAATCAGAAGTGGGATCTGGAGACCCATACTGACTCCCACACATTCAACGATGACTTTCTTGTGATCGTCAGAACCTTTTACGCTAGTATCTTAATCCCTTTGTTTCACGATATATTACATGTCCGAGATTCAATCATCGGTATCTCCATACCTAGTTTGATCTTGTTACTGACATGCACTCTTTTCTCGTTCCCGTGATATAACATTCTAGTGATCAAATCACTTGCTTGCAAGCTAACCAATGTGATATCACCGAGCGGGCCCAGAGTATATCTATCCATCATCGGGATGAAGAAATTCCACTCTCTATCCATGGGCCTCAACATAACACTTTATTAGTTCTGAATCCATCTTTATAATCACCCTGTTATGGTGTGACATTTGATGTTATCAAGAAACTCTTCCGGTGTTAGTGATTGACATGATCTCATGGTCTAAGGATTAGGATCACTTCGTAAGTTGTTATAGCAATATAAACTCAATGACTTTGATCGTAATGCTATACTTCGGATGAATGTTCATCACAACATTACACTAATGTTGTGATCCCGTTATTAACAACATCCAATGTCCATGATCAGTAAACCTTGATCATCTTGTTAATCAACGAGCTAGTTTATGAGAGAGGCATAACTAGGAACTTTCTGTTTGTTTATTAAACACACATGTATTAACGTCTCTGTATTAATACAATTATAGTATGCAAAATAAACATCTATCATATACTTGGAATACACATAATAAACACTTTATTATTGCCTCTCAGGGCATATTCCCTCCAGTCTCCCACTTGCACTAGAGACAATAATCTAGTTACATAGTGATAAATCTAACACCCATTGAGTTCTGCTGTTGATCATGTTTTTCTCTAGGGAGAGTTTTAGTTAACGGATCTGCTACATTGAGATCCGTCTGTACTTTACGAATCTTTATATCTCGATCCTTGACATGCTCGCAGATGGAGTGAAACCGACGCTTAATATGCTTGGAATGCTTGTGAGACCTTGGCTCTTTGGCATTGGCAATGGCACCATTGTTGTCACAATAGATCACCATTGGGTCCAACGCGTTTGCAAACCACTCCTAGTTCGGATATGAACTCCTTCGTCCAAACTGCTTCCTGAGCCGCTTCCGAAGCAGCAACATATTCAGCCTCTATTGTTGATCCCGCCACCATAGGTTGTTTGGAGCTCCTCCAACTAACCGCTCCGCCATTCATAAGAAATACATATCCGGATTGAGACTTAGAGTCATCCGGATCAGTGTCAAAGCTGGCGTCAACATAACACTTAGCGACGAGCTCTTCTTCACCTCCGTATACAAGAAACATATCCTTAGTTCTTCGTAAGTACTTAAGGATATTCTTGACCGCTATCTAGTGTTCCGAACCTGGATCCGATTGGTACCTACTAGTCAAACTAATAGCATGTGCCACATTCGGTCTTGTACATAGCATGGCGTACATTATAGAGCCTATGGCTGAAACATAGGGGACTTTGTCCATTATCTCTCTTTCTTCCGCCGAAGCCGGACTTTGAGTCTTACTCAATGTCTTGCCTTGCAACATAGGTAAGAACCCCTTCTTACTTCCGTCCATTTTAAATTTCTTTAAAATCTTATCAAGGTATGTACTTTGCGATAGCCCTATTAGGCACCTAGATCTATCTCTATAGATCTTTATGCCTAATATGTATGACGCTTCACCTAGGTCCTTCATTGAAAATTTGCTGTTTAGATAACTTTTAACACTGTTTAAAAGATCTATATCATTTCCGATCAATAATATGTCATCCACATATAATCAGAAATGCCACATTGCTCCCACTCACTTTCTTGTAAATACAAGCTTCTCCATAAGTTTGGACAAATCCAAACTCTTTGATCACCTCATCAAAGTGGAGATTCCAACTTCGTGATGCTTGCTTCAATCCATAGATGTCGCTGAAGCTTGCACACCTTGTTAGCATCCTTAGGATCGACAAAACCCTTTGGTTGTATCATATACAACTCTTCTTCAATATTACCCTTGAGAAACGCGGTTTTGACATCCATCTGCCATATCTCATAATCAAAATATGCAGCAATTGCTAACATAATCCTAACTGACTTTAGCATCGCTACGGGAGAGAATGTCTCATCGTAGTCAACTCCTTGAATTTGTCGAAACCCCTTTGCGACAAGTCGAGCTTTATAGACGGTCACATTACCATCAGCATCAGTTTTCCTTTTGAAAATCCATTTATTCTCCACGACCTTTCGGTCGTGAGTAATTCCACCAAGTTCCAAACTTGATTTTCATACATGGATTCCATCTCAGATTTCATGGCTTCTAACCATTTGTTGGAATGCGGGCTCATCATCGCTTCTTCATACGTCGCAGGGTCATCATTTTCATCAACCATGAAATTCATGAGGATTTCCGTCATTCGGGAGCTTCACGCGTCCTGCTAGACCTGCGAGGTTTGGTAGTATTCTCTTTTGGAGTTTCATGATCATTATCATTAGTTCCCTCTTCAACTGGTGGAGCCAACTCCGGAACGACTTCCGGCGCTACGCTACTCGCCATACTTTGAAGAGAAGGTTCAATAACCTCTTCGAGTTCTACCTTTCGACTACTCACACCTTTCGCGAGAAACTCTTTCTCTAGAAAGGATCCATTCTTGGCAACAAAAACTTTGCCCTCGGATCTGTGATAGAAGAATACCCAATAGTTTCCTTAGGGTATCCTATGAAGACGCATTTTTCCGCTTTGGGTTCGAGTTTATCCGGTTGAAGTTTCTTCACATAAACATCGCATCCCCAAACTTTAAGAAATGACAGCTTAGGTTTGTTTCCAAACCACAATTCATACGCTGTCTTTTCAACGGATTTAGATGGTGCCCAATTTAAAGTGAATGCAGCAGTTTCTAGTGCATAACCCTAAAATGACAACGGCAAGTCCGTCAGAGACATCATAGATCGAACCATATCTAATAAAGTACGATTACGACGTTCCGACACACCATTTTGCTGTGGTGTTCCGGCAGGTGTAAGTTGTGAAACAATTCCACACTCTTTCATGTGAGTGCTAAACTCGTAACTTAGATACTCACCTCCACGGTCGGACCGTAGAAATTTTATCTTTCTATTACGATGATTTTCCACTTCATTCTGAAATTCCTTGAACTTTTCAAAGGTTTCAGACTTGTGTTTCATCAAGTAGATATAACCGTATATACTCAAATCATCCGTGAAAGTAACAAAATAACGATATCCACCTCGCGCCGACACACTCATTGGACCACATACATCAGAATGTATGATTTCCAATAAATCTGTCGCCCGTTCCATTGAACCGAAAAACGACGTTCTAGTCATCTTGCCCATAAGGCATGGCTCACATGTATCAAATGATTCAAAATCAAGTGATTCCAAAAGTCCATCCGAATGGAACTTCTTCATGCGTTTAACGCCAATATGACCTAGACGGCAGTGCCACATATATGCGGATATATCATCATTAAGTTTAATCCTTTTAGCATCAACATTATGAATATGTGTAACATTATCATCGAGATCTAATAGAAATAAACCATTCATCATCGGTGCATGACCATAAAAGATTTCATTCATATAAATAGAATAACCATTGTTCTCGGATTTAAATGAATAAACACTTCGCATAAAACACGATCCAGATACAATGTTCATGCTCAGTGCAGGCACCAGATAACAATTATTCAAGTTTATAACTAATCCCGACGGCAAATGGAGAGGTAGCGTTCCGACAGCGATCACATCAACGCTTGATCCATTGCCGACACGCATCTTGACCTCACCCCTTGCTAGCGGTCGCTTGTTCCGCAGCCCCTGATTCGAGTTACAAATATTAGCAACTGAACCAGTATCAAATACACAGGTGCTACTGCAAGCACTAGTCAAGTACACATCAATAACATGTATATCATATATACCTTTTTGCCGGCCTTCTTGTCTGCCAAATACTTGGGGCACTTGCGCTTCCGGCGATCCCTTGCAATAGTACTTTGCACTATCGCCTCAGACTTAGGTCCAACTCGGGGTTTCTTTTCAGGCACGGCAACCGGCTTGCCGCCCTTACTTCCCTTCCGTTTTCCCTTCTTGTCTTTCTTGAAACCAGTGTTCCTATTGATCATTAACACTTGATGTTCCTTTTTGATCTCCACTTCTGCAGTTTTAAGCATTGACAGAAGCTCGGGGAGAGACTTCTTCATGCCTTGCATAGTATAGTTCATCACAAAGCTCTTATAGCTACGTGGCAGAGACTGCAGAACACGATGGATGCCTAAGTCAATGGGAATCGATATTCCCAAGGACACAAGCTTATCGGCGTAACCCGACATCTTGAGTACATGCTCACTAACGGAGTTGTGCTCTTCCATCATGCAGCTAAAGAACTTTTCTGAAGCATTGTAGATCTCTACAGCAGCATGTGTGTCGAAAATCATTTTCAACTCACCCATTGTATCAAATGCATTGCCGTTTTTGAAACGCTTTCGAAGTTTCGGATCTAGCCCATACAATATGCCGCAATGAACTAAGTTGTGGTCCTCCTGACGAGTCTGATAGACATTCTTATCCTCGTCAGGGGCATCCTCAAAAGGTGGGGGCCTAGCTGCGCTTCTAGCACATATTTCTTTTGTGCAGCAGAGAGGATAATCCTCAAATTCATGGACCATTCGGTAAAGTTGCTACCATTCGTTGCAAGTTTCTCTTTCTCCATGAACACATTGAAATTAAAAGCAGGTGGTGCCATCTACAACAGAATTTGTAAAGTTTAGACTAACTTTATGATAGATTGAGTTCAACTAATCCATATTACGAATGAACTCCCACTCAAAAACGACATCCCTCGTGCCTTTTTGGTGAATACATGAACCAAATCCACTACACCAAGTCCGATCATCACGTGAGTCGGTATAGCTTCAAAGGCGAGCATCAAATGGGCATCATATCTACTATATGACTCATGCTTAACCTTTCGGTCCGTGTTCCGAGGCCATGTCTGTACATGCTAGGCTTGCCAAGTTAGAACCTTAGTATTCGCGTGTGTAACTGTTTTACACCCGAAATATGGTCGTGGATCCAAGAACACCCGATCATCACGTGATGTCTTGGAGCGACGAAAACATAATCGGTGCATACTAAAGGAAGAACACATTCTTATCTTGATATTTAAATGAGGGATCATCTTATTATGATAACAAAGCGCTAAACAAGCAATATAAGATGCTATCAAACATCACATGTTTATTAGTGGAATGATATGGTTCCCGCATATGGTCTCTATCATGTGCACCGTGGTATGATCACTATCATACCTATATGTGTAAGTCCAAGGTCTATGGAGATTACACGTTATGTATGTTGTAAGAGTATCATCTCATACTTCTACTTACAACATCACCATATATAAACACTAGCCCAACAACAATCTAAACTATACGCCTCTAATTTATCCATTGCAAATTTTACATGGCTTAGGGCTTTCGAGATAGAACCGTTCATACCTACGAACATGAACCACAACAAGGATAACCAAATTGTTGACAACTCGTTGCAAAATAGATATTAACTATAGTAGGAGAGACAGACACCCGCTAGCCACTTATGCAAACTGGTTGCATGTCAAGCGTGGAACAGGTCTCATGTGCGAGGACATGTAAAGTTTGTCCGGGCCGCTTCATCCCACTATGCCACCAATATCCAAAATTACAACTAAGGAGTAACAACATGATCATCATCGCCCACATACTCATATGTGTACTACCCGTGTAAAGCATCTACGCATAGATCCGGCTCTGATACCACTGTAGGGTTCGCAGCATAGAAAACAAAAAAAATTCTACGATGGGAACTATGTACCAAGATCTATCTACTAGATATAAACAACGGGCGGATGTATATCCGTAGAGAACATACCCTTGAAGACCGACAAAGCTTAACGAGTTCGACTCGTGGTTGATGTATACGATCTCTTGCCGATCTCAAGATCGAGAGGAAGTCCAAGCGCCGCAAATTAGCAGCGCATCCGTGCTCGCACACACGTCCGAGGCACCGAGCAACCTCCACCTCCTCGCTCCAGCAATGCAGCGGAAGCACAACTCTTTCTTGCCGAATAGCCACCAGGAACATGTATCTCGCTAGTCCGAGACCATGGGGGATAAATTCTAGAGGGGGAGAGAGATCCTTCACGAGGAGGTGTGAGTGAGAGAGAGGAGAGGGGGTGCCTTTTATAGGAGGAGGGGGCACCAAAGGGGGTGGCCGCCAACCATGGGGGCTGCCCCCTCCCCTCCTTCATTCATGTGGGTGGACACTCCACTCACAAAAATCCATTCAAATCCCTCCACTCAAAATCCCACTCAAACATGCCATTAAATTTCCACCAAATTTAATGCAAACTCTCATTAAATAAAACTCTTTTATTTTACTCAGAATTTTGTCAATTACTTTAATTACAAACATTCACAAATAACCCCTTGCTAGAATTATATTTCACATGCATAACTACTTTATGCAATTTCACCTGAAAACCTGTTTCGGTATCTAGTGAAATAAATTCCTGCGCTTGTTCATTCTTTCGGCATGAAACTTTTGCTCCAATTGGATGTCGGTGTCTCTTAAGTGTGTCACCCTACGGTTCGTGAATAATGCGGACATGATCAAGACCCCTCTCGGATCAATAATCGAGCGGGATCTGAGACCCATCGACTCCACACATTCAACGATGACTTTCTTGTGATCGTTTAACCTTTACGCTAGTATCTTAATCCCTTTGTTTCACAATATATTACATGTCCGAGATTCGATCATAGGTATATCCATACCTAGTTTGATCTCGTTACTGACATGCACTCTTTTCTCGTTCCCGTGATATAACATTCTAGTGATCAAATCACTTGTTTGCAAGCGAACCAATGTGATATCACCGAGAGGGCCCAGAGTATATCTATCCATCATCGGGATGAACAAATTCCACTCTCGATCCATCGGCCTCAACATAACAATTTATTAGTTCTAAATCCATCTTTATAATCACCCTGTTACGGTGTGACGTTTGATGTTATCAAGAAACTCTTCCGGTGTTAATGATTGACATGATCTCATGGTCTAAGGATTAGGATCACTTCGTAAGTTGTTATAGCAATATAAACTCAATGAATTTGATCGTAATGCTATACTTCGGATGAATGTTCATCACACCATTACACTAATGTTGTGATCCTGTAATTAACAACATCCAATGTCCATGATCAGGAAACCTTGATCTTCTTGTTAATCAACGAGCTAGTTTATGAGAGAGGCATAACTAGGAACTTTCAGTTTGTTTATTGAACACACATGTATTAAAGTTTCCGTATTAATACAATTATAGCATGCAAAATAAACATCTATCATATACTTGGAATACACATAATAAACACTTTATTATTGCCTCTCAGGGCATATTCCCTTCAGAACTATCATGGGACGTTGAGGGTTCCCACCCATATGCTGCATATCCTCTACGAATTACCAATTAATATGCACGCTACGAGGATAAAAACCACGACCTGCACATCCGGCTTCATGCGAGAGGAAGAAGGTACAGCTGACTTCTCCGTCCCATTCCAAATCTCATGGTAAACGCATAATATACGACGCAAGAATCACTGGCGACATTGGTTATTAAGTCCTAGGTGATATAGTTCTGAACAGTGGTATCCCAACTGTCAGATTTAATAGATTAGCTGATCACCCTGGATCAGTAACCAATAGTTCACATTATTATTGAAAATAGTGTTTTATGTCCTCTTTCAAATGCAGGTTATGACAACACTGGCTTGGTAAAATACTTTACAGAAAATAATGAAAGGACATGAGCAAGTGTGAACTTGCCTTTTGTGATTGCAAGATTATGCACTCACGGTCTTCGAGTCAGTATAAGATCCAAAATCTGAAATCAGCATCATTGGTCCGGTAAGGACTAATGTTTAAAGAAGCAATATGCTTTTATGCATAAGTAATGTGATGCATGTTCTAAGCGCGAATTCCGGGAATAATGTTGTCCTAGGGTTTGGATTTCGAAAATGGTTACTTTGGAATGTGTAGTCTTTTTAGATAAGTTTCATAGTTGTACTTTTATTAGAGTTTATGAGTGGTTGTAAACATCACATATGTAGGAGTAAAGTATACATACTTATGACATACTAGTTTGGATTACTTATACAAGGTTTTTTATTTAAAGTGGCAAAAAGGATAACCTTCAAAGAAAAGGTTTCTCTTCTAAGGTCTAAACAAACTTTGTGATTAGTTAGTGGTGGTTGATGTCATTTGTTTGCTCAAATGGTTTGGCTTGAGTTGCTTTATAGTTTAACTACTTCAGACCAAAGTTAACTATAAAACATATAATAATGCTTATAGTGTTATATTAAGATTCTGTAGACTAAAGTTAACTTTAAAGTATAGATAGTTTTGAAAGTATCGTACTTATACATTGGTATCTTGTATATCTGAAATGTGTTCTTTAAGTTACTTAAGAATATTTATTCTGTTTACTTGAGTAATGGTTTCTTGATGTGAGTATGGAGTAATATCATTTATCTTTTATAGATAAGTGAGCATAGTTTATGAATCCAACGTAATGTTACTTAACTACTTAGGAATTTATATAGTGTTGTAGTAGTTTTTGTAATTTGGTGATTAATATGGTTTAGAAAAGATTTGATTGTTCACAAGTTGTTCTTTAAGGATTTCATTATTAATGGATTTTTTTAGAGATAATCTTCATGTAAGGTTGGGGATTCTTCTAAAATAAGAACATTTATAATGTTTTAAACCATTATGGCATTAGATTATTAATATTTAAGACTAATACTATTTATTAGACTTATTTAACTCATTTTAGGAATATTAGTAAATTTTATTTATTTTTATATGAATTATTAATGAAGTAAATAAGTTTTAAATTTGAGTTATTAAAATATTTAATTTTCTTATTTACCTCAAAAGGAGACTATTAGTTTTTTAACATGTAAATAATATTTTTGTGGTCCTTTTGGTATATCATATTTATTTTTGTGATTTATAAACAATAAGATATGATTTTTATAATTCTTATTACTTTTATAATTACTTAATACATAATAAATATTTAATTAAGTGAAATAATAATATTTGATTATAGTTTTAAATTAGAATGCTTATTTTTCTAAGATTTTTGGTATTTTATGACTATTATTAATATTTATTGTTATAAAAGTATGAATTATCAAAGTTTTATTACTTATAAACTTTATTAAATAATATTTATTTAAATAATCATCATAATAATATTTGGTAATAGTTTTAAGTTGTAGATTTTATTTTTCTGAAAATTTTCATATGTTATAAATATTTTTCTGAGTTATAAATCAAAAGTTATTAATTAAACAAGATTTAACCATTTATTAAATTTCTGGAATAATATTAATTGGATTATAACATTTTATTTATTTCTAAACAGAAAATACTTTTTATACCACGTCCAGAGCTAGCCCCAGTCACTGACTAGTGGGCCATTGTCCACCTCAGCTCTTAGGTCTTAGAAATGCTTTTACTACTGACCCCCTCTCTACTCACTGTCGATGACATGTGGGCCCTGGGCCATGCCATCCACCACGCGAGGCAAAGACTAGTCAAACGGCTGATGTGGCTCGATCATAAGGTAAGCATGGCATCAGCATCGCCGCCGCCGTCGGTGAGTGGTCACCGGCGACGATCTCCGGCGTCCTAGCAAACGAAATGGACCTGGTTCGAATCAACGCGACCTACTGAACCTAATAGTGGCAGCGCCGCTCGGAAATGGTCATCGGAGCCTCAGCTCCGACGAGCTCCGACGGTGGCTTACAGTGAAAGAGCGATTTACAACGAGATCAAACGATTCAAGGATGTTGGAAGATTCAGGAACTCACCCTGATGATGATTGAGTGGTTGGCGAGGATAGGCGCGGTCGGAATTGAGCTTCCCGACGAGGATTCCGACGAACTGCTGCGAAGGGCAACGATCAAATTCACCCGCTCCAGTGCTCCCCTTGATGCAAGCTTCTACCTAGAGGATCTACAGAGGAAGGCGCTTCTCCATGACGGCTCAGAATGGTGTGGGGAGATGTGGTTCGATAGCGAGAGGTGGCTCCGGCGAGCTAGGGTTTCGGTCTCATTCGTATCTAAGAGGATAAGGAGGGATTGGAGATAGGGATTGAGGCAATGCGTCGTGGTGGCCTTCTTATCCCCTCCTGGCAACGGCGGCGAGTATCTTGGTGCAATGACGGCGATGACGGCATCGGGCAGCGGCGAGCTCCGCCAATGAAATACTGCGTGTGCGTGATTTACGACGATGATGCAACTTTGCGAGATAACCCCCGCAATTTCTTTATCTCAACCATGGTCCTCTCCCCTTACTTGTCGATCCATGATTTAAAAGGATAGGTGTAAGTGTGGGCTGGTTACTGGGCTATTGTGGGCTGCACATAGGCGTTAGATAGGTGTAAGTGTGTTGGGCTGCGGCCAGGTTTGGTTTTTTATTTGTTTTATCTTTTTTCTATTTTTAGTTTTCTCATTCATATTTGAATTTGATTTATATTTTGAACCTTTCTTTGTATGATTTATTTGCTGGATATTTGCAGTAATATTAAAATATATTTGGTAACCTTTGTGAACTTTTATTATGTCTTCTTTTTATATTTCTTTTATTTACTCAATAAGAACTCCTTTTTAATAATTGGAAGAAACTTCTTCTTATTATTTTTCTCTATTTTTTTAATTAGGGATTTCTTGAATGATATATTCTTATTAATTTCCAATCTTCACTCTAGTTGATTCATAGTTTGAATAGAGACTTTTATATGTGTAATGATCCTATATCTTTATTTAATGCATAAAATATAAAAGACATTGATATAGTTATTACTACCCCAATTAATTTAGAAAATGTCAATGTATCTGTTTTATTATGATAAATGAGGAGGTTTAGGATTTCAAATCATGATTACTACTCTTGGCTTTAGGGTTTTGTATAAGCTTAAATTCCTTTTAAAGAGTCATTACATAATGACTAAGCATATTGCCTTATGTATATAGTAGTGGATGAAATCTCCCTTTTTAGTAGAAGTTATATTTAGAGTGTTTTATAGAAGTGAACTTATAAAAATATACTTAGGCACATATAGTGATGATGGTTGAAATTAACAGAGATATGCTTATGTAATTTGTTATAGGGAAATATTTCTATAAAGTGTTATAAGCATCAGATGATGGATCAACAGTATGAGATGGATATTACGTTCGATTTGAGATTTAGAGTTAATTGCTTACCAAGATTAAATAGGAAATGATTTATAACATATAATTTTAGTTCACCATCTGGAATCTCTAATTAAGGAATTCCTTTCCTAGATATAATACCTCTTTCTTCCATCATCATGGTTAGTTTGATGGACTTACTTATTAAAATCTTCTTATTCAATATATCATTCTTCTAAACTTATGGATGAATCCAATGAGTTTGATACAAAGGCACTTCATAGCTTTCTCATATCCTTGCTTGGTTGTATTTACTCTTCTACTGTTGATAATCTTCCATCCAACTAGTAGTTCCTTCAAACTCTACTCCCAATCTTCCTTAATCCTCCATCACTAATCTTTCTCTAAAGTAAACTATCCTTAAAGATGAATAACACCACTTTTATGACTCTATGCTACACTAGCTTTAGTTGAATAACACCATCTTATAATTACTTAACCCTTATGACTTACACTTCAATCCCTAAATTATATTTATATGGTTTGCAAAGACTTCTCTAGGATCACTTATCTTTACTAGGTTCCAATCATGTTCTACCCACCAGTATTACCTATACTAAATATAAGAATTCCATATTGGTGGCCAAAACATTACCATTATAATACTTTAATCATTTATTACTGAAGTTCTTAGTTGGCTAAGGGCTTTATCAATCCTACCTTTTATTGTCTGGAAATTATCTTCTTAGTATCTTATATTGGATTAAGGTTATTAATGGACTATGCCCTCATTAGAAGATTTGAGTAGATGTTCTGATAAGATCAAATAATAGATCAAATACTGATAGTTTAAGAAGTTTGAAATCAATGGGGAATTATCCAACATTGATGAACAACAGATATTGAGATAAGTTCCATAAATATTGTATAGAAAGAAAGATATATATATATAGTGGATGATCTTGACTTAATCTCTTTCCAACTCCCACTCATCAAAAGAGTTTTTAAGGTTAGGTGTTACTATGATTCTTAGAATGTATGCAGATGGAATTTAAGATATAGTGGATACATTCTTATTATTTGTTTTATATCCTTAACTTGGTACTTATGAATGGTTATAATGAATACTATAATATGATCACCTAATGATCAAATATAATTCACATTATATTAAGGTTTAACTTATGGTACATTTTGATATACCCTTAGATCAAATCTCTCTTACCTAAAATGAGATTTTAACAAAGGTCTTATTGAAACTTATTGCAGTCAACTTGATGATCTACTTCAATTCCATCAAGCTAAGAGAAGCTTCAATCACTTTGACAAGTTTTGTTTAAAAGCGCGAAAATTATTCGGATATTCTATGCATGAATGCAATGCACATATCTGGGTTCAACTTATTTCTAAGCTCTAATGCTGGGATGTTACAGTCTCTCCCCCTTAAAATAAACTTCGTCCTCGAAGTTCGCAAACTCTCATGTTTCAGAGTAAGAAATTGTTTTGTAGTGGTTTCTACTCTCTCCACTCCATGATGATCTTTAATGGATTTAACTGGAGTATTCCATAACCTAATTAGATATCCTCATTCAATTCTTTTTCTTGAATCATCAAACTTCACTACTACATTAAGTACAGTTTGGAGGTTCTCACTACCATAAGTTTTTTTAAGTTTCTATATACGCATTTTAATAGTCAATAGACTATCTTACTATTCCTGTCATTATATAGTTGATACTGGTATTCCTTCCAAGATTGGATTTGAACTCAATTTGTCCATACCCATTGGAATTTTTCATTCTCGACATTTGTTTAATTAGGGTTCTATATTACTTCTTAAGGGTTACTTAAAAGTTGTTTCTTTTTAAATTTGATTGTTAAATGTATCCTTTATCACCCTCAAGTTTATACCTTCTTAAGAATTTTAAATAACTTTTCTTTATTACCCATAGTATTTTCTTCAATTTTCATTCCTAATGTTTACTCTCCCCCTTAAGTTTTACTAATAGTTTTGAAACTCCATATGTAGAAGTCATTGATTCTTGAACTAAAATGTTGGTTCCTGTTCAGTTTATATTTTACTGGTTTAAGGTCCAATGAAAGATTATACGGTGCATCCACATAGTTGTGGATCTCCGAAGCAAATATTTCAGCACTAAATGTCGTACTTGCTATTGGGGCATTCTTGCTGAGTTAACTGGACCTTGCAAAGCATCTTGCCAAGCGATAATCTTCAAATCTGTTAAACTTTCCTAGGTCTTACTTAACTTAGGCCAAATTTAATGCTCTTTATGCAACTTTTAATAAGATTTGGTTAACTATTTAACCAAATACCAGCTGCGGACAAAATACCAACTATGGATTAGTTACTAGCTATGGATCAAATACCGCTATGGATTACTACCCCATGAACCGTCCTAGGGTGTGTGTATTACCCTATGGTTTCTCACATACCTCTCACATTCTCTCAGAATTGTCAGAGTTTTGAATACCATTTTGGTTCCAAAGCTAACTATTTGTACTTATTCATGATACTTCCATGAACTTGGTACAACTATTCCATTACTTCTTAGTAATATTACCCACTTTGATTGAACTTTAAGTTTATTATTTCTTGTGGCTCCCTACATCTTCTATACCCAACTTCTTTCATGGGTCTGGCTAGGAATAATTTATGCTTTACCTATTCTCCAAGTGGTGTTAACACTCCTTATATCTTGCTTCTTCCTTCCAGTAAGTCTTCCTTTTTGATCTTTGAAATCGTCGCTCCCTTACACTAATTCCCATTCCTATCTAGATATATATCATCAAGTAATAACTGGGTGTTACATCATGCATTTGCACACCTAATTAAACTTCATGTACAGATCTAGTCACTCAAGAAGATCCAATAAGATCCAAAAGTCGACAAACATCAAAACATATACCCTGTATCATACATAGGTTTTAGATAATTTACAAATGTACTGGATGTTCCCATGGTTTGCTCCAAACCTATTTACACAATTATCTTACACGAACTGCTTGTTCTTGTGGATATATCCTCACTTATTTCGGCAAACTCTTCAAACTACAATACGCATTACCCTCTATGTACATTATTCAAGCTCTCATCCCTTGGAATGTTGTTTCTCTCTCACTTTCATCGTCCTCTAGTGCTTCCTGGAGTTCCGTCCATGATGACGTGAAGTCCTACGACTGCCTTTATGGAGCATAGGAGCATCCAGGAGGTGCGTAATCTTGATTAGAAGTACTGAGACTGAGATTAGGCATTGAAAAATGACTAGAGTTGGCGTAATCTTCCACCGAATAGTTCGGGTTTTCTGGCAATGCTTCCTCATAGTAAGTTGGTTCCTTAAATTTTTCTTGGATCCAGTCGTACAGATTGGTGTAGTAGCTATTGGGATACTCTTCTAAGTTGATTGGATTAGTATCACCCCCATATGGTCCATAAGGCTCTCTATGGTTATAGTTGGTCTCTTCTTCAATACCTGTATCACAAGGTATAGGATTCCCTATGGTTTTACCTTGAGATTCTATTTCCCATCCATATTTGTTAGGCTCAGGTTTATTTGGAATAGCTTTATTCCATTCTTGTTGTTCGGCATTGTACTTCGTCCATAAGTCTTCAGGTGGCTTGAAGTCATTCTGGTAATAGGCATAATTTTCTGAGTTTGGATCATCAAACTCAGTTTCCTCAAACACCTCTCCTGAAGGTATGTATTTGGGATGCCTAGCTTCTTTATCTAACTTCTTCCTACGAGCCATTGCTTTATCAGGATCAGTAAAATCCTCAATGGCCGTATCCAGCTCCTGAACTAAGACTTGGTGAGTGTTATGGTAAGTGTTTAGCAAATACCGATAACGATCCATATACTCTACAGCTAGAGTAGGTTCAGTTTGGACTAAGGTAGAGTGATCTAACTCATGCTCTAAGTTTGAGGTTTCATGTGGTATAATGGTATGAGTACTACCTTCTAAAGCTTGGGATTTATGTTCTCGGATCATGGCTATGGCTGCTGCTACGGCAATCTGATATGCAGATGCCATGCACCTTGCCTCTCCTGCTGGCATTTCTCCCTTAAGTCCTAACTTCTTGGGTAACATGATCATGACACGGTATTTAGCCAATACCTGCCCATCATAGTAACTATAAATCTTGACCAAAAGTTTTGATTCAGATTCCAAACTCCATAGAAGTTGTCGGATATTGTCTGTCCAATCACCTCCGTAGTCATCCAATGTCCTGTTCATCCCTTGAAAATTTCGGGGTGGATATCGAGGTGCCATGTGGAACTGTGGATAAGAAATTATCATCAGTCACATAGAGTTAAAACTCTTGGGTAATGATTGGAATTGCAATCATATAAAAGAGTTATCTCACTAGTAACATAACAGGATTATTCTCAAGTGAATATCCCTCATATCACTAGAGAACTCTTCATTATTGCTAGGATGTGTTCTACAGGTTCTACCCATTTACTAGGTTTCCAGCCTAAGGTCAAAGCATATGCTCTGATAGCAACTGCGGTGACCCAGCATACCACTGCATGATGTAGTATACTATAGTCGTTGACATAACACCAATGAAACACCGTTCACTAGTATTACATCCCTCAGAATGGCACAACAGAAACACAGCGGGTCCAATACATGGCTAAAGGTTACAACTCACTCTTTACATAAGATCCAGAGAACACTCTAGGTTTAAGAGAGAGAGAGAACTTCTTTATGAAGAAGAATCAAAAATAAATAACGCAAAACTATTATACTATTGAAACTAGTATTTAATTAAGGAATTGGCATTGCTGCTATTGCAACGCACTACAGAGATAGGTTCTTTGGCTAGAGATTTTATTTCTATCTAATCAGTAACTTCGTCTTCACTTGAGTTGAGTATATGTTGTCTTCTTTGTCTTTATTGAAAAGCTTTAGCTCTTGACGATTCCTGGAGCATAACTTGATGTAGACATCTTCTTACTGGCTTCAGAATCTAGCAAGGGTTAAGAAGATACTTTGAGTACAAGCGTACTCAGCAAGTTCACTAGAAAAGGAGTGTTTGATGCACTATAACTACAGCCACAGACCATAGGTCGTAGGCAATGCAAGTTTTCAAAATCATTTCTTCAAAGGTTGCTTTTATTCTGAAAAGCTATGTTCGTCAGCCTTCACGGGTTTACCAGAACCTTCATGGGGTTCCTTTCCCGCCGCGTTCGCAGCTCCTTCCCGGAACAGGGAGTAACAAGTTACAGTTCTTACACTCTGTAGAGGTGCGTTACTTTACCCATGAGAGATCAACTCTTTGTTGCACAACCGGGCAGCTTATTCCCGTCCACAATTCCATGATATGGGGCCCAGAAGGTGATCCAAGCCAATCACTGCCCCCTTCGCGACCCCGCATGCCTCCTTGGTGTACACCATGCCCACATAATGAATTACGGCAATGGTTTGTACAAACCGTTAGATGCCAGAACTATCGTGGGATGTTGAGGGTTCCCACCCATATGATGCATATCCTCTATGAATTACCAATTAATATGCACGCTACGAGGATAACAGCCACGACCTGCACATCCGGCTTCATGCGAGAGGAAGAAGATACAGCTGACTTCTCCGTCCCATTCCAAATCTCATGGTCAATGCGTAATATACGGCGCAAGAATCACTAGCGACATTGGTTATTAAGTCCTAGGTGATATAGTTCTGAACAGTGGTATCCCAACTGTCAGATTTAATAGATTAGCTGATCACCTTGGATCAGTAACCAATAGTTCATATTATTATTGAAAATAGTGTTTTATGTCCTTTTTCAAATGCAGGTTATGACAACACTGGCTTGGTAAAATACTTTACAGAAAATAATGAAAGGACATGAGCAAGTGTGAACTTGCCTTTTGTGATTGCAAGATTATGCACTCATGGTCTTCGAGTCAGTATAAGATCCAAAATCTAAAATCAGCATCATTGGTCCGGTAAGGACTAATGTTTAAAGAAGCAATATGCTTTTATGCATAAGTAATGTGATGCACGTTCTAAGCGCAAATCCTGGGAATAATGTTGTCCTAGGGTTTAGATTTCAAAAATGGTTACTTTAGAATGTGTAGTCTTTTTAGATAAGTTTCATAGTTGTACTTTTATTAGAGTTTATGAGTGGTTGTAAACATCACATATGTAGGAGTAAAGTATACATACTTATGACATACTAGTTCGGATTACTTATACAAGGTTTCTTATTTAAAGTGTCAAAAAGGATAACCTTTGAAGAAAAGGTTTCTCTTCTAAGGTCTAAACAAACTTTGTGATTAGTTAGTGGTGGTTGATGTCATTTGTTTGCTCAAATGGTTTGGCTTGAGTTGCTTTATAGTTTAACTACTTCAGACCAAATTTAACTCTAAAACATATAATAATGCTTATAGTGTTATATTAAGATTCTGTAGACTAAAGTTAACTTTAAAGTATAGATAGTTTTGAAAATATCTTACTTATACATTGGTATCTTGTATATCTAAAATGTGTTCTTTAAGTTACTTAAGAATGTTTATTCTGTTTACTTGAGTAATGGTTTCTTGATGTGAGTATGGAGTAATATCATTTATCTTTTATAGATAAGTGAGCATAGTTTATGAATCCAACATAATGTTACTTAACTACTTAGGAACTTATATGGTGTTGTAGTAGTTTTTTGTAATTTGGTGATTAATATGGTTTAGAAAAGATTTGATTGTTCACAAGTTGTTCTTTAAGGATTTCATTATTAGTGGATTTTTTTAGAGATAATCTTCATGTAAGGTTGGGGATTCTTCTAAAATATTTATAATGTTTTAAACCATTATGGCATTAGATTATTAATATTTAAGACTAATACTATTTATTAGACTTATTTAACTCATTTTAGGAATATTAGTAAATTTTATTTATTTTTATATGAATTATTAATGAAGTAAATAAGTTTTAAATTTGAGTTATTAAAATATTTAATTTTCTTATTTACCTCAAAAGGAGACTATTAGATTTTTAACATGTAAATAATATTTTTGTGATCCTTTTGGTATATCATATTTATTTTTGTGATTTATAAACAATAAGATATGATTTTTATAATTCTTATTACTTTTATAATTACTTAATACATAATAAATATTTAATTAAGTGAAATAATAATATTTGATTATAGTTTTAAATTAGAATGCTTATTTTTCTAATATTTTTGGTATTTTATTACTATTATGAATATTTATTATTATAAAAGTTTTAATTATCAAAGTTTTATTACTTTTAAACTTTTATTAAATAATATTTATTTAAATAATCATCATAATAATATTTGGTAATAATTTTAAGTTGTAGATTTTATTTTTCTGAAAATTTTCATATGTTATACATATTTTCCTGAGTTATAAATCAAAAGTTATTAATTAAACAAGATTTAACCATTTATTAAATTTCTAGAATAATATTAATTGGATTATAACATTTTATTTATTTCTAAACAGAAAATACTTTTTATACCATGTCCAGAGCTAGCCCCAGTCACTGACTAGTGGGCCATTGTCCACCTCAGCTCTCAGGTCTTAGAAATGCTTTTACTACTGACCCCCTCTCTACTCACTGTCGATGACATGTGGGCCCTAGGCCATGTCATCCACCACGCGAGGCAAAGGCTAGTCAAACGACTGACGTGCATCGATCATGAGGTAAGCATGGCGTCAGCATCGCCACCGTCGTCGGTGAGTGGTCACCGGCGATGATCTCCGGCGTCCTAGCAAACGAAATGGACCTGGTTCGAATCAACGCGACCTACTGAACCTAATAGTGGCAGCGCCGCTCGGAAATGGTCATCGGAGCCTCAGCTCTGACGAGCTCCGACGGTGGCCGACAGTGGCTTATAGTGAAACGGCGATTTACAACGAGAGCAAACGATTCAAGGATGTTGGAAGATTCAGGAACTCATCGTGATGATGATTGAGTGGTTGGCGAGGACATGTGCAGTCGGAATCGAGCTTCCCGATGAGGATTCCGATGAACTGCTGCGAAGGGCAACGATCAAATTCACCCGCTCCAGTGCTCCCCTTGATGCAAGCTTCTACCCAGAGGATCTACGGAGGAAGGCGCTTCTCCATGACGGCTCGGAATGGTGTGGGGAGATGTGGTTCGACGGCGAGAGGTGGCTCCGGCGAGCTAGGGTTTTGGTCTCGTTCGTATCTAAGAGGATAAGGAGGGATTGGAGATAGGGATTGAGGTAATGCGTCGCGGTGGCCTTCTTATCCCCTCCTAGCAACGACGGCGAGTATCTGTGTGCAATGACGATGATGACGGCATCGGGCGGCGGCGATCTCCGCCAGCGATCTGCCTGTGTGCGTGACGATGACGATGATGCAACTTTTGCGAATAACCCCCTAGCAATTTCTTTAGCTCAACCCGCGGTCCTCTCTTGACCCCACTTGTCAGTCACAGACGAAAAAGGACTGGGCTGGTTACGGGGCTGTTGTGGGCTGCACATAGGCGTCAGATAGGTGTAAGTGTGTTGGGCTGCGGCCAGGTTTGGTTTTTTATTTGTTTTATCTTTTTCCTATTTTCAGTTTTCTCATTCAGATTGGAATTTGATTTATATTTTGAACCTTTCTTTGTATGATTTATTTGATGGATATTTGCAGTAATATTAAAATATATTTGGTAACCTTTGTGAACTTTTATTATGTCTTCTTTTTATATTTCTTTTATTTACTCAATAAGAACTCCTTTTTAATAATTGGAAGAAACTTCTTCTTATTATTTTTCTCTTTTTTTAATTAGGGATTTCTTGAATGATATATTCTTATTAATTTCCAATCTTCACTCTAGTTGATTCATAGTTTGAATAGAAACTTTTATATGTCTAATGATCCTATATCTTTATTTAATGCATAAAATATAAAAGACATTGATATAGTTATTACTACCCCAATTAATTTAGAAAATGTCAATGTATCTGTTTTATTATGATAAATGAGGAGGTTTAGGATTTCAAATCATGATTACTACTCTTGGCTTTAGGGTTTTGTATAAGCTTAGATTCCTTTTAAAGAGTCAAAACATAATGACTAAGCATATTGCCTTATGTATATGGTAGTGGATGAAATATCCCTTTTTAATAGAAGTTATATTTAGAGTGTTTTATAGAAGTGAACTTATAAAAATATACTTAGGCACATATAGTGATGATGGTTGAAATTAACAGAGATATGCTTATGTAATTTGTTATAGGGAAATATTTCTAGAAAGTGTTATAAGCATCAGATGATGGATCAACAGTATGAGATGGATATTATGTTCGATTTGAGATTTAGAGTTGATTGCTTACCAAGATTAAATAGGAAATGATTTATAACATATAATTATATTTCACCATATGGAATCTCTAATTAAGGAATTCCTTTCCTAGATATAATACCTCTTTCTATCCATCATCATGGTTAGTTTGATGGACTTACTTATTAAAATCTTCTTATTCAATATATCATTCTTCTAAACTTATGGATGAATCCAATGAGTTTGATACAAAGGCACTTCATACCTTTCTGATATCCTTGCTTGGTTGTATTTACTCTTCTACTGTTGATAATCTTCCATCCAACTAGTAGTTCCTTTAAACTCTACTCCCAATCTTCCTTAATTCTCCATTATTAATGGACTATGTCCTCATTAGAAGATTTGAGTAGAATAATAGATCAAATACTGATAGTTTAAGAAGTTGAGAATCAATGGGGAATTATCCAACATTGATGAACAACAGATATTGAGATAAGTTCCATAAAGATTGTATAGAAAGAAATATATATATATATATATAGTGGATGATCTTGACTTAATCTCTTTCCAACTTCAACTCATTAAAAGAGTTTTTAAGGTTAGGTGTTACTATGATTCTCAGAATGTATGCAGATGGAATTTAAGATATAGTGGATATATTCTTATTATTTGTTTTATATCCTTAACTTGGTACTTATGAATGGTTATAATGAATACTATAATATGATCACATAATGATCAAATATAATTCACATTATATTAAGGTTTAACTTATGGTACATTTTGATATACCCTTAGATCAAATCTCTCTTACCTAGATTTTAACAAAGGTCTTATTAAAACTTATCGCAGTTAACTTGATGATCTACTTCAATTCCATCAAGCTAAGAGAAGCTTTAATCACTTTGACAAGTTTTGTTTAAAAGCGCGAAAGTTATTCGGACTTTATATGCATGAATGCAATGCATATATCTGAGTTCAACTTATTTCTAGGCTCTAATACTGGAATATTACAATTCATTTTCCAATGGAAGGATGCAACACCTACAACACAACCATTCCTCTCCCTCTAGCCACCACCAACATGCCAAGACGCCACATGCATCATGAGTTGCTGCCACCGGGAGCTGCACCGCGAGCACGCCTCCCCTGGCAGCCGTCCCGCCTGCTCCATCGCTTCCTAGCACCGTCGCCTTGCAGCCCTGGGCAGGCCTAGATCCGGCCCACGCCTGACCCATCACCCATGCAGCGCCGCTGAGCTCACAGCCGACGCCACCGCCTCCCGGACCTTCGCGCCTGGAGGCCTCGCCCGTGCCACATCAACTCCACGCCGTCCCTGCACCACCGCGCCCGACGATGGGCCGCATCGCCATGCTGCGCAGCCCCCAGGAACCGCCGTCTCCCGTGCGCAGAGGAGGTTTATGGCGACGGAAGCGTCCAGGGGTGGCCGGGATCGGGGCTACTTTTTCTTAGAGTATGGATGCCCTCCGGAGCCGCCCTGCGCAAGAGCGACCCGGGAGGGAGTTTCCTGTGTATGACCCTATACATGATATAGGCTAAATTTTGGCCTCCACCTCCAACTCAGCTCTAACTGCTGTAACTGTGGGAGAGTAAACCCATGAGCAAAGCCATGTGATTAGTGAACGAGTATTACTTGTTAACTCATACGAGTACATCCGTGATCCGTTCAACGCTTGGCCGCTCTGACCGTCGCCGCCGCGGCACACCGGTCGCTCCCCCTGCTCGCGGCTCGCCGCTTGTTTATTCCTCGCAGTTTGCGACCCGTCAGTAAACAAGTTGAACCCCTGGCTAGATTACCTACTGATGCTTAGTTAATCAGGAAAGGTACGTAGGAGGAGGAGGAAAACAACAGAGCAGCTACACAAGGTCGTCGTGGCAGGGGCAGCGTGTTGGTGTTGGGAGCAGCGCCACGCCCACACCCTCCCACGCCATCATCAACCGGGGGCCTCGGCCGGTTGCCGGAGCTGCCTGTCCGCCTCTGCGTGCGTGTGCGTGTGTCACTGCCGCCGCGGAATAAATAAGCCAGCCACCTCCGTTCCGACCTTCTCTCCTCCTCTCGCCTAGCTAGCTCATCCATGGGATGGGACCGCCTTGACTTTTCGCGTCCATGTCCATGTTGAGTGCCGCATCTGCAACCCCCTGACTCCTGAGAGAGAAGAATCCTTCCCTCTTGCACCCGGCGGCGGCAAATCTTTCGTCGTTGCTTGCCGTGTCTTCTTGCTTGCTGGCATTGGTGGTGGTGGTGGGCGATGGGGAACTGCGTGGCCACCGGGGACACCACGGTGACGGCCGCCGGCGGAGACGAGGAGGCGAAGAAGCGCCGGAGGAGGTGGAAGGCGCCACGGGAGGACCAGCTGGGGACGGTGCCCGGCCGGATCTTCTCCAACGACGGCCGCAGCCGCACCGCCTCCGTCTTCACGCAGCAGGGCCGCAAGGGGATCAACCAGGACGCCATGCTCATCTGGGATGTAAGCTAACTAATTACCCGAAAACCACTCCCTGTCCTTTCCGCTTCGATGCGATTGACGATTGACTGGCTTCTCGGTGGTTGATTCGGTCGATGTGGTCACTGGTTTGTTTGCTGCAGGGGTTCGGCGGGGAGGAGGACGGCGTGCTCTGCGGGGTGTTCGACGGGCACGGACCGCACGGCCACCTGGTGGCGCGCAGGGCGCGGGACTCGCTGCCGCTCAGACTCATGTCCGCCGCTCGCGCCTCCTCCAAGAACGGGCTCGACATGCCGGCCGCAGCGTGGAGGAAGGCCTTCGTGCGCGCCTACAAGGCCATGGACAAGGACCTCCGCTCCCACCCCGCCCTCGACAGCTTCTGCAGCGGCAGCACCGCCGTCACCGTCCTCAAGCTCGTAAGTGGCATCGGACGTGACATACCTCCTTCTCTCCCCTGTCCCGTCCCAGCACAAATGTCTCATCACTTCTGCTCCTCTCTCTTTTACTATCTGTGCACGTCTACTCACGGCCGGTTTCTGCACGCAGGGCTCGGATCTTTACATGGCCAACATTGGGGATTCGCGCGCCGTGCTCGGCTCTAGAGACGCCGCCGCGGGCGGCATGGTGTCCGTGCAGCTCACCGTTGACCTCAAGCCCGATGTCCCCAGTACGCCACTACCCACAACTATTTTAGCTTTGCTGTGCGTGTCATTTGGTGCTAATAGCACACTGGTTTGCGATGATGTCAGGTGAGGCGGAGCGGATCAAGAAGTGCAGAGGCAGAGTGTTCGCGCTGCAGGACGAGCCAGAGGTGCCGAGGGTCTGGCTGCCCTTCGACGACGCTCCGGGCCTGGCGATGGCTCGGGCGTTCGGGGACTTCTGCCTCAAGGATTACGGCGTCATCTCGGTGCCGGACTTCTTCCATTGGTCTCTCACGGAGAAGGACCAGTTCGTCATCCTTGCATCCGATGGGGTAATTCCACACTTCATTTCACTCTTCTCCGGTTTCTTCGTCCCCTGATTGCCCTGTTGGTTATTTCTAGTATTATTTGCCCGTCCAATGGCCTAGATATCTCTGTCCCAGCAAAATCTCGCCTCTTTCTTGCTGTCCGAACTAAATTAGTTGCAGTGTAATGTCAATGATCTGTCACACTTTCGCATATCCTAGTGTACTTAGTCTAACATGGCGGGCCTTGAACATCCAGGGCGTCTCGTGCATTTCAAGGATGGTAGAATATATGGACAATCCAGTCAAAAAGACTTCAAAATGCTATAGCTTTCAGGGTTGGTTGCTAAACTGTCATGATGACAGGGGAAATGATATTAATTTCTGCCATCTGCGTCTTTGTGACTTGCTGCATAAATAATGATTCGCCAGCTTAACTCTTCTTCCTTCCTGCATCGTCACCCACCTGTTGTTGTCTGCTACTATACATCAACTGTTAAATCTTATCCAAGTTCAACTTGACACGGCAGATTGCTTTAATCGTTGTGATGGTAGAATGAGCAGTTAGAAAATTAAATTGGTAGCATAGTGTCCATTGAATGAGATAGAATTAATATTCTTGTGATCAAGACCTTCATTCCTTCTTAAGGGTACATGCATCTGAAAAAACTGTTGGTTTACTGTGGCGGACCAATTCGTACTCGTACCAAAAAAATTATGGCCAATGACTCCCTATTCGAATATTTTGCTTCTGAAATTCTGCCATTTTTATAGTTGATGATTGACTTGACGGTTTGTCAATTACTTAAAGATGGAGAATTTTACTCTAGTTAAAAAAATTGGGAGATTGTGTGTATTCTTTTATTTTGTAGTGTTTGTAGACTGGCTTAGCCTTTTTTCTTTTCATTGAACCAAATTAAGGAGTACATATCATAGAGTTCACTACTATAATGCGTGGCGACCCATGACCCATCAAAGTTTAAATCGCAGGATGGACCATGCCACTATGGTTGAACCAGTAAGAATAATTAATATCTATATCATGCCTAGTTCTGCTGGGCAGAGTTTGCATTGGTGGTGATTTCTTCCTCTTCTTTTCCATGTCGTGCTCCGTGTGCATACGAATTTATGTTTCATTTTCCATTTAATTGTAGCACTGTTGTGCATGCTATCTAGTAGACGAAGTGCACTCTGACAACGAACTACATGATAAGCAACTCATCATATTAAAAGTTCTCTTTGTGTGCACTAAAGGATGTTGGTGTCGAATATAAACAACGTACACTACAAAAAGTATGGTGTTGTCTTTTGATTAACTTTGTACCCATTGTTCAAATGATTGTAGTTTGTGTGGAAGAGTTTTAGCAAACAAATATCTTGTTGATCATCAGTCACTGTCTGCCTAATTATGTTGACAGATGTTGCTAATTATAAATAATACTTTACTCGGTTCGAAAATTGAATCAGCAAAAGAACAGATAGTTACTTGGTCAAAGCCTTTTAGCGTTTTCCATTTGTCCTATGATCTTTTCCTGTGGGGCACATCTCCTTTTGTTTCCTTATAGTTGCACTCTAGGAAGATACACAAGGTGAACATACACTTGTTTGGCTTTATACACATGTCTTGATAGTTTGCACTAATGGAAATCATGCAGGTCTGGGATGTCCTGAGCAACCAAGAGGCTGTTGACATAGTATCCTCGTCCCCAAGCCGTTCAAAGGCGGCAAGGACTCTCGTCGAGGCAGCTAATCGTGAATGGAAAACCAAGTACCCAACATCCAGGACCGATGATTGCGCGGTCGTTGTCTTGTATTTGGATGGCAAAATGGACCATGAGCGCGATTCAACTGCCTCCATGGATAACATCAGCATCGAGGACGATTCATTCACAGATCCTAACGAAGCGCAGGAACAACAGGAGCCCACGACGTTAACTCGTAATTTCACAGTTAGGACAGTTCCGGGGAGTGCTCAGGAGAAAGCTCTGGCGGGCGTAGACGCCAAGATGTCTGGTGCCCCCGCCGAGGATCATAATTGGTCGGGTCTCGAAGGAGTGACGCGGGTGAACTCGCTCGTTCAGCTTCCCAGGTTCTCCGAGGACAAGGCGATCGGCTGAGGAGCTGTCGCGTCAATTCTAGTATTCTCACCCCTCTTGTTTTCCTCTTTTGTTGTCGTTGTTGTTGTTGTTGTGGGTTTAGCTTAGTGGTGAGTTGTTTCAGAGAAAATTGTAGAAATGAAACAAAGCTTCTGATTTGATGTGGTGATTCACTGGTTAGCAAGCCTTCCAACACTGTGTGCTTAGAGTTTGAGTTGCACTTTTTAGCCCAGCAAAACTGCAAAAGTGTATGTCTTGAATGACAAAGGTCCACATCTTTCAGGTGTTGCCCAATCATCATCTATGTAAAGATTGGAGGCGCCCCTGGAAGTTTAAATCAAAGCAACGTCCTTGTTTTGAAATGTGCAGTTTTGCTGGGTTAAAACGAGCAACCGATGACCGTAAGCACAGTGGCCGTGAGGCACGCCAGGCCCCAGGCATCTTGGTTGATACTCTTGTCGGATGATCTGTAAATTCCACACCGGCATGCTGCGCTTGCTTTGTAAGAGAGGTGTGGTGTTCAGACTTTTTCCGTTTGTAGCTTTTGTTGACGACAGCATGCAATGCGCTGTGTGCCTGTGTGTCGGGTTACCAATTTGCTAGCCGTTTTGTGCCTTTCCCGTAGCGCTTTTCTTTGACATGTTTTCTTTTATTTTTCTTTTGCAATCGTGTCTGCGAGGAACCCGGTGTCACCCAGGTGTGGATATGATGACTGACTGCTATATGAAAAGAATGATCTAGCTCCTAGAAATGATCAAGATTCAAGAAACAAAAATAGAGAATGGAGCATGGTCGCATTTTTTTTAAAACAAGGCAGAAGATTTGCCATTTTCCATTTATAGAGAAGGAGGCAAATGCACCCACGAGGCTCCACGTGGCCATCTTCTCCTTGATTTTTGAGAGAAGCATGTTGACGGTGGGAATGACCACGGCAGATGCTGCGATTGGCAGCGAGTAGTAGAACAAAGGGCAAGGGCGGGACCAGCCATCTGCGGTGCGAGATGAGGGCGAAGACACAAGGTTTTACCCAGGTTAGCCCCTCCAGAGGATAAAGACCTACTCCTGCTAGATTGTATTATCGAGAGATTACAAGTGGCGAGCTTGACGGCTAGGCGGCGAGTCGATGGGGTATCTGATGGAATGTAAGTGCTATGTGTACCCTAGGGAGGTTTATATAAGGGGTACCTCGCTAGGGTTTACCGATCTACAACCGAGTTGGATAGTAGGCTCCACGTGGCCATCTTCTCCTTGATTTTTGAGACAAGCATGTTGACGGTTGTCGTAGGAATGACCACGACAGATGCTGCGATTGGCAGCGAGTAGTAGAACGAAGGGCAAGGGCGGGACCAGCCATCTGCGGTGCGAGATGAGGGCGGAGACACAAGGTTTTACCCAGGTTAGCCCCCCCCGGAGGATAAAGACCTACTCCTGCTAGATTGTATTATTGAGAGATTACAAGTGGCGAGCTCGGCGGCTAGGCGGCGAGTCGATGGGGTATCTGATGGAATGTAAGTGTTATGTGTACCCTAGGGAGGTTTATATAAGGGGTACCTCGCTAGGGTTTACCGATCTACAACCGAGTTGGATAAGGACTCGGAGGGTTTTGACCTAATCCGACTGGGCCTAGCTACGCTTCTGGGTCTTCAGCTTCCAGTCGCCTGGCTCCTTCTTGGGTCGTGATCCAGTCGCTGTCCTGCAGGCCCACTCGCTGAGAGTACGATCTAGTAGGGAACGTCCCGCTGGGTATACCCCACTCGACATATCCCCATCAGTAGTCCCAGAGGCCGTCGTTGATTCGTCGCAGGTGTTCTTTGGCAGTCGAACTATACGGGTCCAATTTGGACGCCCAGTCGAATCGGCGGTGGACTCCCTCAATGAAGGAAAGAATCCTCAACATATATCTTCAGTCGCAATATCGGCGACGAGTCGAATCGCCAATTTGGCAAGTGGTCAAATCGCAGCTTTGGCGAATGGGTCGGTGAGTCGAGTAGACAAAGTTGGACCGTTATTTTTGGTCAAACTAGTCATTGGGTAATCTAACGGTAATATCAGCGTAATCATCGTGTGGTAACGGCTCCTCCGAAACTGGCGGGAATCAATCGCTATATAAGGAGAGTGACGGTGGAGTTGTAAGTCTTCCTCACATTTCCTCTGAATCCGCGCACCCTTCATTCTCCCATTTCCCCCCGATCAGGAATTTCCAAAGCGAGTTAGCGAACCCAGATCTTCGATTCAATGGAGCATCCAAAGGAACTGTGGGGCAAGTCCAAGTGCACCAAGGCGTCGTTGAAATATTTTCAAGACGCGGGGATCCTCTACGAGGGGAGATGGCGAATTCCCTTGGCCGGAGAGTTGGAGTCGGATCACCGCGTCAGCGAATTCATCTGTTTCACCAGCCACCTGGAGAGGGGGCTGGGATGCCCCACTTCGATCTCCTTCCGGCGGTTCTGCGCCTACTACGCCATCAAGCCCTCTGATCTGGGGCCTCACAGCATCAAGCAGCTCGCCATTTTCGTGGCGTTCTGTGAGTGCTACTTGGGGTGCCTCCCCTACTTCCCGCTGTGGCAGAAACTATTCCACGGGCGCGTCGGTCGCGAAGGAGCTGGCAGACCGATGCTGGCAGCGGGCGACTTCACCTTCCAACTGAAGAACAAGACCTCCTTCCTCGACCTCATGCTGCCGAAGAAGGCGGCCAACGAGTGGAAGAAGTACTGGTTCTAGGTCAGTGAGTCGTCCCCGGAAAACGAGGTGCCGCTCCCACCATTCACCGCCGACAGGAGCAAGCTGCGCTGGTTGTAGGTGGCCAAGTTTCCCCACGACCAGAGGATGGTCGTGGACGAGATGCTGACGATGATTCGTCAACTCAAGAAGGATGGTCTTGAGACCATCAAACCGTATAACTGTTGGGTCGGACGGCGATTGGTGTCGCTGGCCAGTCACGCCCACTGGATGTATGAGTACACCGGCAGGGATGATGGGACCAAGGCCTGCACCATCGACTGGAAGGCCGACAACTACGCTGTCGCGCTGAGGAAGATCACCGATGTGGAGTACACCAATCCGAAGGCCGGGATCGCCCCGTACACCACGAAGCGTCAGGTGCCGACGGCGAGTTTCTTTGTCTTTTATACTTTCGCATCACAGAAATGCATTCGCGGTTTCGCTGATGTGTGCTTGTCCTTTTCAGTTATTCCAAGTCCTAGAAGATTGCCTCCCGCCCGCCGATGACGAGAGCTCCGAGGAGGTCGGGAGGATGTAAGCGAGTCCTCCGACAATGATGATGAGGCTGTGGAAGTTGCCACGGCCACGGCCATGGCTCGAAAGACCCGCGGGCAACCGCAGCGCGAACTAGAGCCTAGCTGGAGCCTCGAGGGGCATGATGGGGGTGAAGGCGACGTCCAAGAATATAGCTCGCGGCGCATGGCCACGTCATCGAAGAAGAAGTTGACCGTGAAGAAGAAGGCGCCTAAAGTGGCGTTTCCGCCCTGATCGGCGACCAGCTCCGAGTCAATCAGTGAAGCCAATGACACAGAGGCCAAGGCATTGAAGAAAGCTCTGGAGGCGACGGATCCGAGGGCCGAGGACATGGTGGAGAACGAGGTGCCTCTTGCGGCGATTCCCCTACCATTCTCGATAGTCTCGGGGCTCGATGTTGCTTCAACCGCGGGGGCCTCCCCATCGAAGGAGGCACCAGTGTTGACCGGAGCAGAGCTTCCTACGGCTGCGGCTTCATCGTCAAAGAAGGCTGCGGTGTCGTGGGCCCTGGCTATGTTCGAGATGGTCATCATTCGCAAACTGGGCCTCGAGTTGGAGAAGTTGGCGCACATCCACACCGGTCTGCGTTATATCCCAGTCGCCAGGTACGTCTTTGCCGAGTCGATTCAGAGCAACGTTTTGTAGCTATGTTGAGTTGGTAATCGTGCCTTTTTGCAGGACTAGCGTGAAGAATATTGGTCACCCTTCGTTGGCCAAGGTGCCACCAGTCTCCATAGGAGGGAAGGTTGACCCCTCAAAGAAAAGAAAGGGCGACGAAGCCGAGGCGCCCGCGGAGGGCGCGAAGAAGAAGAAAGGCGATGACTCCATCATAATATTGGACGAGCCAGCGGATGCGCCGAGCGAAGCTCCGACTGGAGTTGACACGACCGTGGAGGCTGAGGTGGTCGCGGGTTCGCAGGCAAGTGAGCCGACCACGTTGGTTGGGGCGTCGGAGCCCGTGGCTAGTGATTCAGGGGTGGCAGCAACGTTTCCCTGCTTCATGGCGAAAGCCTCCGCCAAGGTAGCTTCGACACAGTCGCATCAGGTGCCCAAAGTTTTGGACACGGACATCGGGCAGCATCGCAGGCGAACATCCTTCATGCTGCCTTCGGTGGACGTCGTCGAGCTGCACAGCATGCTTGGCGCAGCCATCCAGGTATGTCCAATCCCCGAGGATCTGGTCGCTAAATTTCAATGGGTAGACTCTGATTTCTTTTGCATTCCAGTCCTCGAGTGGCTAGTCGCTGAATTTCAGCGGCTAGGCACTTAGGAAGTTTTGGTATCCAGACCCTGAGTGGCTAGTCGATGAATTTCATCGGCTAGGCAGTTAGGAAACTTTGGTGTCTTCTTACGTGCATTTTCTTTCCGCAAGGCCTTCAGCATGAATCGGCGGATCGGCTAGCCACGAAGGAGCGATTGGAGCGCGACCTCTGATCCGTGTAGGAGGTGAACCAGCACTTCGGGCGACTACAGGTGGTTGTTTCGAGCATCTTATCAATTCTGTTGCATTTGTTATTTGGAGTCTCACTTTGATTTTCCTTGCAGAGGAACACTCTACTGCTATTGCCAAGGCCCGCGAGGGTCTTGTCCCAACCGTTGAGTTGGAGGCTGCGAAATCTTCCTTGACCGTCGTGGAGAAGCGGGTTGCCGAGCTGTAGAGGGAGCTTAAAGCCGCGAAGTTCGAAGCGAGCTCGTCGGAGGAGAGGGACAAGGCCGCTATCGCTATGGCCACGGACGAGCGGAAGGTTGCAGAATGATCTGTTGGGTCTTCAGGACTTCACCACGGGGCTTTAACGTCCACTCCTTGGTAAGTTTTGAATCGGGTCGCTATGTCAGTGAGTCCCTGAGTGAGCGACTCCCCGAGCGAGCAAATCACTAAGCGGGCGAGTCGCTATGCCTTCGAGTCCCCGAGCGGGTGAGGCGCCGAGCGGGAGAGTCGCTATGCTGTCGAGGAAGCACAATGATTCCAAGCCCGCAGTCGAATCGATGATCTGATTGATGCGTGGGAGGACGAACTGCTCCTTTGGACAGGCGCTGCTGAGGTTGGTGTAGTCGATATACATCCTCCAGGTCTTGTTCTGCTTCACGACCAGGACTGGATTTGCCAGCCACTTGGAGTACTTGATTGTCCGGATGAAGCTTTCGGTGAGTAGACGTTGCACTTCTTCGGCAATTGCTCGGAGGCTCTCTTCATTGAAGGGCCGCAATGACTGCTTGACTGGTCGTGCTTTGGGGTCGGTGTTAAGCTTGTGCTCGGCGAGTTCCCTCGGGACACCTGGCATGTCAAATGGCTTCCATGCGAAGATGTCGTGATTCTCACGAAGGAAGTCGACGAGCGCGCTTTCCTATGCGGGGCTTGAAAGGGCATTTATGCATTTCATATTATTTTGATGTTTGTTGACAACAGTTGGATTGGTTTAATGCTTTGCTGAATGTTTTAGGAGATATCAGATTTATTGTGGGCAATATATACATATGGAAAAAGGGCTTGATAGGAACAAAAACATGGGGAAAATCAGTATCTGGCCGGACTGTCCTGCTGGCGTACACCGGACTGTCTGGCCTAACCAGAGATTCCGCCCCAAAACTGCCGGACTGTCCGACCGTGATTTTTCGCCAGGTTTTCTCCTCAAATGTGGGCAGTCAGTGAGGCACATCGGACACCACCCAGACACATGCCGGAAACTTGGCCAGGCCGGAGTGTCCGGCTGGTGCTCACCCGAATGCCTGGCCAGGCCGGACTGTCTGGCTCATACAGGCCGGACTGTCTGGCTTAAGTGGTTCCAATGGCTCTAAATTCTGGGGCCCTATAAAAGGACCCCTTCTTCTACCTTGGAACCTGCTCGTCTAGTTCAAGAACAACAGCACATTTTGAGCCACCAAAATCTACAAGATCTCTTCATTCATCCATCTAAAGTCCTTGATCTTTGGAGAATCGAAGGAGGAGGCCTTGATCTATAGCTTTACCAAGAGAGATCTTCATTTCCCCCCATTCACTTGAGGGCCCCTTGATCTAGTGTTTCTTTGGAAACCCTAGCTTTGATTTGGTTCTTACAAGCTTGTCTTTGATTGTTTGACAGCTTGCTTGTATTTGGGAGCCTCCAATTAGGTTGTGGATGTGTGCCCCAAACTTGTTGTAAAGGTGCCGACTTCCACCTCGAAGGTTGCCGATATAGTGGAAAAAGGTGAATCGAAGCCTTTGGGGTGAGGTTCACCGGAGAACAAGGGAGGCCTCTCGTGGCGTTGGTGGTTTGAAACCACCCCCTCTCCAAATGTGGACGTACTTCCCCTCAAAAGTAAGGAACTACGGGAAACAAATCCTTGTGTCTCCGCGTCCACAACTTTGGTTACTTCTATCCTTTACCGCACTTTTCTTACTTGTTCTTTCTTAGTGTTGTGCTAGTGCTAGTTAGTGCTTGTTTGACATATAGGTAAATTCACCTTAGTTGCATAATCTAGAGAATTTACCTTTCTTGTCAAACCCTAATTTGAAAAAGGAGAAAATTTGAAGTAGCACCTATTCACCCCCCCCCTCTAGGTGCCCATATGATCCTTTCAGGGCTCATGCCCGCCTTGATGGTGATTGTCTGGCTGGAGTCCCTGGGACCAGCTTGATGGTGCGGGTGTGCGTGGTGGGCTCGAACGCGGTCGAACCGGCATTTTCCGTGTTTGGCTTCTTCATTATTGTGGGGCCGTCTTTGTCGACCCCACTCGCGTATCTGGCGAGCTCTTATGCGTGGTTGGCCTTCGCGGCGATGACGGCGTCCATGAGCTATGCGCCTTTTTCTTCGCACTCGATGGCCATGTCGGGGTTGCCATGGACGGTGATGATACCGCATGGCCCTAAGAGATTCATCATGTTATACGCGTAATGCGGTGCCGCCATGAATTTGGCGAATGCTTGCCGCCCCAGGACGTAGTGGTAGGGGCTGTTGAAGTTCACCAGCTCAAATACGATCCACTCAGTGCGGAAGTTGGCTGGTGTGCCGAAGGTGACTGGCAGCGTCACCTTGACGATCGGGTACGCCTTCCGACTGGGGACGATGCCATGGAAGGTCGACACGATCATCGACTGCGGCAGCCTTAGTCACCTGAATCTGTCCAGGTAGAGGATATTGATGGAGGTCCCGCCGTCCATCGACGCCTTAGGGAGCCAGTAGTCGCCCACTTTGGGCTTGACTACTAGGGTGACTCTCCCGGGGTACTCGATCTGTGTCGAGTGGTCTTCGCGGCTCCATGTGATGCACTGCTTAGACCAGTTGAGGAAGCGCGTGACGTCGACCCGGGACACCGCGTTGATGGCGACGGCACGGGCGAGGACCTTCTTCTCGCTCTTGGTGTCGAGCCTGGTGAAGGTGTGCAATGATCCAACATCGTTGCCGAATGCCCTGCCATTTGGTGGGTTATTGTTGGGGTCCTCCCTTGCACGCCGTGCCTTCTCGATCTCCTTCAGAGAGTGGCAGTCGGTGGTTGTGTGCGTGGCGGGCTTCCCCTCCCTGTTGTGGCACACATGGTTGGTTGAGGAGGGAGGCGGGGTCGAATTTCGGCCTCGCTTTGTAGTTTCCACCATCGCGGTGCTAGCCTCTGTCGCGGCGGAAGCTTTTGGGGTCGCATGGCGCATAGCCGGCATTGGCGACAAAGTCGACTCGACCGTCACCGTGGCGCTTGCCGGTGAGGCAAGTGTTGCTATAGCGTAGCTCGCACTGCCCACCGTTGTCGTGCTGCTTGGGCGGCGATTCCCTCCTGACTTGTTGTCGGTTTTCTGGTTCGAATCTTCCTCCGTGTATCATTTGGTGATCTCAAGGAGGTCAGGGATGTTGTCGGGAATCTTGTACACCAAATTGATCTTGGAGACCAGTGGCTCGTATCGTCACGAGTTCTTAAAGCAGTGTATCGCCGTGTCCGGGTGGATGCCGGCGGCATTGATCCACAGGTCCTGCCACCGTTGGACCCAGTTGCGAGTCGACTCACGGGGTCCCTGGACGCATCGCTCTAGGTCCTCGATGGTGGTGGCGCGGGTGTAGGATCCCTCGAAGTGCTAGATGAAGGCCTCGCACATGTCCTCCCAGGAGTCGATGTTGTCTGCGAGGAGGGTGTTGATCCACTGCCGAGTCACTCCCTCCATCATCAGGGGGAGGTAGCGAGCAACGAGAAGGTCGGTGTTGCCGGCGATTCCTATCGCCATGAGGTATGTGTCCAGCCACACGGCTGGATCATACATGGGATCGTATTTTTCTATCTCCTTCGATGCTTTGAAGTTCGCCGTGTAATTATCGCCTCAGATCATCGGTCCGAAGAACTGGGGTTCGACTCGACTGAGGGAACCTCTTGGCTTGTTGTCGTTGCGGTTGGTGTGGGTGTGCCTCAGGTCGTTGGGCTGGCATGTGCACCAGCTCTGGTTGTTGATGATGTGGGTTCGCGCGTCGACCGGCTGCCTGTTGGCGGCGACCATGTTGTTCAGCGGTCGCGGGTCATTGGTGGAGAGAACTGGGTGCACGACCCGTGGTTGGTGATGCAGGGGCTCGGGGCGGGCAGTTGAGGGTGTATGCCATCGATGGGCGGCCGCTCGAGGCCGCCCTGCTTCCAGAGGAGTAGGAGTACATGCGCCCCCGCGAGTCGGCTCATGCGACTTGCTGCTCGACGGCTTTGGCCAGTAGGGCCTTGGCATACTGGATTTGCAGCGCGCCTTCCCCTATGACGTTGAGGTTGGCGACCGCTGCCTGCCCCGCGATGACGTTGTCCATCGGGGTGGAGTACAGCGGTAGGCCGTTCGCGTCCCTCTCTTGTGAAGAGATGAGAACTCTCAGCTGGTTGAGAGGGGGTGCGCGGCCGGGTGGCGGTGGGGGAGCTCCACTCGCTGGTGCTCCTGGTGGTGGACGAGCGCTGAAGCCTGGTGGTGCGTTCTCGCATACCACCTGCTCGGCCACGCGAGCGGGATCGTTGTGTTCTTCGAAGTTCAGGGTGCGACCCTGAACAGTAGGGTTCAGGCTCGTCCTGATGCGGCGCTGGTGGTAGAGCGATAGATCCTGCACCGTGGCCTGCTCGAGGCGAAATTTTTCACGCTCGGCTTGCTCCTTGCGCACCGCCTCCTCCAGGCGTAGGCGGGCTTCCTCGACCTCCCCCGTCGTCGTGGTCGGCTGGATCGGTGTGGAGAAGGGGTCCGGAGGAGCACTCGTGCCGCTCGCCATGTAGGTTGCGACGAAGCGACCGACTCCAGCGTGGAGGTCGCTGGAATTCTCCGACCCGGAGTCGGAGTGGAAGATCCCGAGGATGAATGGATCCTCAAAATCCCCAACACTGGAGACTCGCGTGATGGAGCCTTCTGGCAACGCGGTGGTGATGGATCCGGCGACCGAAGCCAGGGTCGCCGAGTCGGCGTCGTCGTGGAGGGCTGCGTCGTCCGTGGCCGCATTGGTCTCGACCACGTCGCTGTTAGCTAAGTCGTACTCGGAGGCGAGGCAGTGGATGGTACGGACCTGGCTCTGAGAGAGCCGATCGCGTGGCGGAGACTCGCTGATGAGAGCCGAATCTTCGGAGACGATGATGTTCGTGAAGACGACGAAGAGGTTGATGGAGTCGACCGGCATGATGACGGTGTGCGTGACCGGGCGTGACGCTGGGACGTAGCTGTTGGGCAAGATCTGGAGGATCTCGCCGTACGCAATCATGCGACCGGTGGCGATCGATCTGTTGATCGGCAGGAAGGTTCTCACCGCAAAACTCATGCATTGCCAGCTAGGCCCCATGGTGGGCACCACTGTCATGGGAATGACCACGGCAGATGCTGCGATTAACAGCGAGTAGTAGAACAAATGGCAAGGGCGGCCAGCCATCTGCAGTGTGAGATGAGGGCAGAGACACAAGGTTTTACCCAGGTTCGCCCCCTCGGAGGGTAAAGACCTACTCCTGCTTGATTGTATTATCGATAGATTACAAGTGGTGAGCTCGGTGGCTAGGCGGCGATTCGATGGGGTATCTGATGGAACGTAAGTGCTATGCATACCCTAGGGAGGTTTATATAGGGGTACCTTGCTAGGTTCTACAGATCTACAACCGAGTTGGATAAGGACTCGGAGGGTTTTGATCTAATCCAACTGGGCCTAGCTACGCTTCTGGGCCTTCAGCTTCCAGTCGCCTGGCTCCTTCTTGGGTCATGATATAGTCGCCGTCTTGTAGGCCCACTCCCTGAGAGTATGATCCAGTAGGGAACGTCCTGCTGAGTATACCCCACTCGGCATATCCCCATCAACGGTAGATTATTGGTTCCTAAACACACGCCCATTAGGCTCCTTCTAAATCTCTCAAGACACCAACATGGCAAGGGACGAGAGCGCTCTTCTTGCATCTCCTTTCTTATTTATGGCATTGGTCCACCATTCTTGCACGTTTTGGAAGTCTCTCCAATTGCTAGGTTTAAATCCAAAAAGGCCAAGCCAAGCCTTTAGGATCACCCAAATTCTAACGGTGAAGTGACATTTGAACAATAGGTGAGCGGCCGATTCTTGGAATTGGTTGCAAACTTTACAAAGATCACAATTTTGTCATCATCTTTTTTTCAACTGATGCGCAGTCTAAACTCTATTTTGTAGGACCAACCATGTAGAGATCTTGCATTTAGGCGTATCCCAAGGCCTCCAAACCAACTTAGGCATGGGGAAAGTTGTTTGGCCAAGGAATTGCATCATGTAAGCTGACTTTGCCGAGTACTCTTCATTGTTGGACAACTTCCAAGCTATAGAATCCTGGGAATAGTCAAGCCAATAGTCGCTCTCCAAGGCCTTGTCCACCTTAGTGTTTTTCTTCTTAGAGAGCTCAAAAATTAAAGGGGCCACATCTTTTGGACGCATTCCATTTAGCCATGAGCATTCCCAAAAGGAGGCCTTTTTGCCATTCCCAATAGTCACATTTGTAGCCGCCGCTGAGATTCTTGTCATGTGAGGTGCAAGTATTCCCAAGACCAACCCATGGTTTGTTCTCATGCTTCCATTCAAACCATAATCATCTCATTCAAAGGGCCAAAGCAAATTTGTGTAGATTGATGATTCCTAGCCCACCATGCTCTTTAGGTTGACACACCTTGTCCTAATTTACTTTGCACTTCCCCCGGTAACCTTGTAACATGCCGCCCAAAGGAAGGCACATCTAATGCTATCAATCTTCATGAGAACTTCCATAGGTACATCAAGAACAGTGATGTAGTAAATGACAACACTAGTGAGGATCGCTTTTACAAGAGTTGAGCGACCGGCCATATTGACATGCTTCCCAAGCCAAGGGACCAACTTGGCGGCCACTTTGTCCTCCGAAGGTTAGAAATGTATTCTCTTAAGCCTCGTAACAGACAAAGGGAGCCCAAGATATTTCATTGGGAAGTGAACTCGAGACACCTGGAAATCTTGTAGGATGTTGTCAAGGTCCACACTATCACACCGAATGGGTGCAACTTGACTTTTCTCATAAATCGTGACAAGCCCAGTAACATTTCCAAAGTCACCCAAGGTGGCGGCAAGAAAGTTGATATCATATATATTCGGGGTGACGAAAATAGGAGCATCATCAGCATAAAAGGAAGTACGAACTGTTAGCACTCTTCCCCTTATCTTTTGTATTTGGCCTTGGTCTATCGCTTTAGAGAGGATATGGTGTAGCGGGTCAATAAACAACACAAAGAGTAGTGGTGATAGCGGATCCCCTTGCCTTAAACCTCTCCCATGCTTTATTGGGTATCCGGTAATTCCATTCAAAAGGACCCTTGAGGTTGAAGTGGATAGAAGATCCAACACCCAATTCCTAAAGGTGCTTGGAAGCCTAAATGTTGTAGCAACTCCATCAAATAATCCTATCGGACCGAATCAAAGGCCTTCATGATGTCAAGTTTGAAGAGGAGTGAAGGAATTTTGGCCTTGTGAAGCTTCCTTGCAAGATTCCTCACATATAAGAAGTTGTCATGGAGGCTTCTTGTTTTTAGAATGCACTTTGGGTGTTAGAAACTATCTTGTTCATGTGTGGTGCAAGTCGTGTAGCCATCATATTCGATATTAGCTTCATGATAGCATGAATGAGGCTTATGGGCCTAAAATCGGGAATGTCCTCGACGCCCTCATTTTTGGTATGAGAGCAATATTGGCGAACTTAAGCCAATATAGCTCATTTGTGCGAAGCTCGGAGAATTTGTTGATGGCTGCCATGATGTCCCCCTTTATTGTATTCCAACAAGCCTTGAAAAAAACACTAGTGAAGACATAGGGTCATGGTGCCTTTTCCTTGTGGTTTTGTCCATCGCGGCCTTGACCTCTTCCTCCAAAAGGGCTCCGCAATCCCTCTTAGATTACATTGTGGAATCAGAATGTTTGATCAATCAAAGTTATTTGTTCTTGGTGGTCGTCTCTTTATGATCCTCTTGAAGTGGTTTTGGATGATGGTCTTTTTTGCTAATGTTCAGTAACCCAACCATTGTTATGCTTCAATATATGTATGAGTTTTTTCCTTTGCCTTGCATTCACTTTAAGGTGGAAACATCTAATGTTTGCATCTCCCTCTTTCAAATTCTTGACCCTAGGCTTGATGCTTCCTTGTTTTTTCTAGCGCCACCAAACAAATAACACGCCTATTTAGTCTTATACGTACTTTCCTCAATGATAAGTGCCCTATTTTCTTGCACAATATCTAAGCGGAGGATGATCTCATGGGCCATATGAAGTTCCACTTTAGCTTTAGAGAAGAGGGACTTGCTCCAATGCCGAAGAAGTAGTCTGGGTTTTTTTAGCGTGTGCTATAGGCATTGACACGGCTCAAGACACTACGGGAGACGGCAAAGGCGCCGACGACCTATATCTATGCCGACGGCAAAACATCGGGGCCGTTGGCGAAGGTGGATGGGCTGGGCAGCCAGGAAACACGGTCATTGGCCTAGATTTGTCGTCGGCGTAGGCCATGTAGCATCGACGGCCACCGTCGGTGTAGAATATAAAGGACATAGATATGCTCACCAATTTACATCTGGAAAATCGCAACGATGATGATCCTTCACCATACGATGAGCCTACGACTTACTTCTCACATGATAGTGCTGATGAGAACCCAAGACATAATCATGAGAGTGATGATGAGTGGTGAGGGTATTTTATGTCTTTATTATGCTTCGTATTTATTTTTCAACATGCTTCTTAATTGCATTGCGTCTTTATGCTTAGTGTCTACATTTTATTATGTATTTATTATGCTTAGTATTTATTTTTCATCTTACTTGCATTGCGTCTTTATTAGTGTCTATATTTTATTATGTCTTTATTATGCTTAGATTTTATTTTTCAACATGCTTCTTAATTGCATCGCGTCTTTATGCTTCTTAATTGGATCATGTCTTTATGCTTAATTGTTTACCTCTTCTCAATGCAAGTGATTGACCAATATGAGGCAAGGCAAAGGAATCATCGTCCTCTTTTCTTAAGTTGATGAGGCAGAAGAAGGTTACCAAAAGTGGAAGAGAATCCATTCCCAACTTGCGTTACAATGACGACAGCGAGGGAGGAGGACGAGGTTGAGGTGAGAGAGGCGGGGGACTTCCCTCGAGGGCAGGACGAGGTGGGAGGACGAGCACGTAGTGGAGGAAGAGCACGAGGTGGAGGACGAGGTGTACGCCTTATGAGTGACCTACCCTTCGCTTCTGGCGACGTGGCTTCCTAGTCGGCCCCGTTCTTTTGGTGGCTTCTCCGAGAAGCTGCCCTATCCCCAACTTTCTGGGGAAGCCGGTTAAAATAATTTGTGAGGCTTACAAACTAGTTTAGTCTTAAATCATTTTGGAAGCCTCGTATTTTTTTTGAACCGGCTTCCCCAGGAAGCTAGGGGTAGGGAAGCTTCTTGGAGAAGCCGCCAAAAGAACTAGGATTTACTTAGAGTCTCTAGACTTGGAGGAGGGTCTCGAGACTTGGAGTCAGGGCCGTCGGCACCACGGAAGAAGCTAAAGATTCTTGGGGAATCGACTGTCCCTAAGGAATCAAAGGAACCTGCTTCCGAAGAGTATAAACCCATTACACCTAACATCATTGAGTAAGTGGCTATACTAATTTTGAAAATTTTCATTTTGGTCATAACAATTTGGTATGTAGTAATGTTTGATTATTGTGCAGCAATTGGGCATTTCCTCCAAAGACCCATGCACCTAACACCTTGGTTGGAGCTCTAATTAGGAAGTTTTGGACGGTCTTTTACACTCCCATCCCCAACAGCGAGAAGAAGCTAGCCACCAACTATGCACAATATGAGGTTGCCGATTACCCGGGCTACGGGAAAGCTTCTGATGCTGTGATCACAAAGTTTTGGGTAAGGAAAAATTTTCGAGTTTCGTTCATAGTTAATGACCCCACCGCATGATAACTCATGACCCTCACAAATTTATTTATGCATGATAGAAGAGATTCTATAGGGTTCTTCTGTAGGAGCAGGACAAGGCAGACAAGACTTTGCGGGGGGCATGTCAAAGGTTGACGCATCAGCAGTTCTACAATCAAAAGCATACCTGCACCAATAATACTATTCCAAGAAGTTGGGAAAGAGGGTGTCGAAGCATGTAAATGTGAAGCAACAATCAAAAATGTCCATGGAAGATTAAGGCTCGGTAAGTAAATTGTCAATGAGATTATATGTTGTTGCTAAGTTGCATTATTCGTTCTTCAAATGAGTATTGATTTTTCAGGTTATGCCCGCGTGGGCCGATGGTAAGGAAGACACATGGGAGACATTGACGGCGATGTGGCGCGGGGAAGACCTCGAGTTTGACACCTTGAGCGAGCAGAACAAGGCAAACCATGGCTCCATGGGGACACATTGTGCGGGAAACCTCAACCATGATTGCTTCAAGGCCAAGATGGTATGCATATACATGGAACAACCTGCATTTATTTCCGCTCATATTCCTACTTGATACGCATAACAGTTCTTTGATGATGCAGGAGGCACATCTAGGGAGGCCTGTTTCTGACTTTCAAGTATGGGAAAAGATGAAGCAGAAGGCACCCGATCTATCCCAGCCTTAGCCCTTGCTTCCCGAGTTCTACAGCACTGCCAAGGAGGACAGTGCTAATTACCTCTCGGCCTTCAGTGGTTTTCATCTGGAGGTGGAAAACCCTAGAGCTAAGGAGACCGACAAGAGAGCGTTGGTCGTGTTGGGGCGTGGCTGGGAGCACAGTCGTTTGAAGGTTCTTGATAGGGTGACCCCGCGAACTCCTCCTTTGAGCCTCATGTGGATCAAGGTTGCCCTCACTGCTGACGACCCCGCTATCCCACCTTCTCGACGGCCTTCCCGAGTGGAAAACGATGTAAGTTTTTCTTATTTCCATTCTATTTCCGACATTCGTTCCTGAGTGGCTAAGTTGACGAGATTCATTATTTTTAAAATTGTAGCCTGGTTTGAAGGTGGCCTACAAGGCCGCTCATGCGGAACATGTGGTTGTTGTATATATGCCCAAGAGGCAATAATAAAAGTTGTTATTATTATATCTTTGTGTTTATCATGAATGTTTGCATCCCATGCTATAATTGTATTAAACGGAAACATTAATACTTGTGTGATTTATAAACATGTACCAGTCCCTAATAAGCCTCTTGTTAGACTATCTTGTTGATTAATTGATGATCATGTTTTCCTGATCATGAACATAAGATGTTATTAATAACAAGGTCATATCATTAGGAGAATGATGTGATGGACACACTCCTATAGTTAAGCATAGCATAAGATCAAGTCATTTGAAGTTCATTTGCTATAAGCTTTCAAATACATAGTAACCTAAATCCTTCGACCATGAGATCATGTTAATCACCATCACCGGATGTATGCTTTAATGACATCAAACACCACTTCGTAACTGGGTGGTTATAAATGTGGCGTTGAGTATTCTGAAAGTATGTGTTGAGGCACATGGATCAAGAGTGGGATTTGTCCATCCATTTGACGAATAGATATACTATGGGCCCTCTCGGTGGAATGTCATCCAATTGTCTTGCAAGCATGTCACAAGGGATCACATATCATTGAATGAGTAAAGAGTACTTATCGGTAACGAGGTTGAACTAGGTATGTGGAGATACCGACGATCAAACCTCGGATAAGTAAAGTATCGCGAGATAAAGGGAAATTGGTATTGTATGTAAATGGTTCATTCGATCACGAAGTCATTATAGAAATATGTGGGAGCCATATGAATTTCTAGATTCCTCTATTGGTTATTGATCGAAGAAGTGTCTCGGTCATGTCTGCATAATTTACGAACCGTAGGGAGACACACTTAAGGATTCAATGTTGTTTAGTAGATATGGAATATGAGTTGGAGACCGAATGTTGTTCGGAGTCTCGGATTGGATACGGGACATCACGAGGAAATCCGGAATAGTCCGAAGAATAAGATTCATATAAGGAAAGTTCAATTCCAGGGTTCGGAAATGTTTTCGATGTTTTTACCACAAGCTTCTAGAAGGTTCTGGAATGTCCACCACCCTAGGGGGAGGGGTATTTGGAATGTGCCATGCCAATGTGGAATGATTGCATCATACCCTAGGTCACTTTCCTCGGAAATAGGAAGAAAAATAATCAAACTCTAGTTTGAATAGTCAAACTCTAGTTTGAAAAGTCAAATCCTAACATTGAAAATAAAAGCCTAGTGGAGGGAGGAGAGGAAACCTAGAGCGGGAGATTTCCCTCTCCCTCCTTGCCGCTGGCCAACAAGGGGAGTTGGGGGAGGACTCAGCCTCCCCCTTGTCGTCTCTCCCACCTATATAAGGAGGGGTAGGGCGCCCCTACCCCTCAACCCAAACCCTAGGCCGCCGCCTGCCCCAAGCCGCTGGCGCCCTAAGCCCTCTAAACCGCCACCGCCTCCACCAAGTCGCCGACCCTCCTCTCCTTGCGTCTAAACCCTAGCCACCAAGGTCCTCTCTCATCCACCATACCTACTTTAGCTTAGGCGAAGCCCTACAGGATCTACTCGTCCACCTCCACCACCACATCGTCGTGCTGCTGGAATCGCGAGGATATCTACAACCTTCGCTGCCTACTGAAACAAGGGAGAGGAATGTTTTCATCGAGTACCATACGTGTGACCGACTGCGGAAGCGCTGCCGGAACGTGGCGCCGGAAGAATCATCTACACGATCTTGAGATTGTCAAGTAAACGACTACATCAACCACGAGAATCCGATCTCGTAATCCGATCTTGAGCGGGCCAACCTGGGCTGACGGCAACGCCGTCGGCGTAAACTTCTCCTAGGAACGCTCCAAACCGGCACGTGGCAGGCCGAGTGCCATCATCCGCGTATGTGGGCCTTCATCCACATATGTGGGCCAGCACATTGCAGGAACTTCTCCTATGAATCTTTAGACCTAACGCGCGTCATCCGCGTATGTGGGCCTCGCTGACTGTACGCCGACAACGTATACATCGACAGCCTAATAGCACCGTCGACATGTGAGTATACGCCGACGGGGTTTCGCACGTTGATGGTCAGATAGTCTACGCCTACGGGGCAAAACACCAACAATTAGACGTCGATGACAGCCGTCAGCGTAGCCTACACCGACGACAATCGGGGGCTATGCCGACCGGCGCTGGCTGTCGACGCCTGACGCGTTTCCTATAATGAGATTATTCGAGTTGGTGTTCGAAGCTTCATCCACATCTTTGAACGTTCGTGATGCTAGGAACCACCCGGGACCAGCCGAAGAATTTCTGGGTCCGCGACACCGTTTGCAGCATGCCAGTATGGTCCTCGGCGCTCGCCGTGACCTCAAAGTTTTCGCTGATTTAGCTGCGCGAAATCGGGTTTGCAACAACGAACACTGCACTGGGCAGGGCAAAGTCCCTGGCATCCTGCTGTTGTACCCTGTGGTGCCACTGCCACGCAAATAATTGTTGGGACGGTGGCCGGCCGGCCCCGGCGTGTCGCGGGTGGGGCGCATGGACGGAGTGGGCTGGACTGGACGATCGAGTCGGGCACTTCCATGATGGGACGACAGGACAGGCAATCCGGCAACGCGCCACCACCCACGCGCACCTGTCACTCGACGTGGATTCTGCACATCCATTCTGTCGCTCGCTGACTGCTCGCGAGAGCACCCAAAACTATACAGTTCTCACACACATACACGCACTGCTCACACCTCAGACGGGGGGTATTAATCGTACGCTACGTTACGTAGCCGTACTAACAGAGGTCATCGTCCTGTACATGGAGAGCGACGGTTGGATCTGCCGTCTGTGGGCGGAGACACACTACCCAGAGGATTAGACGTTTTGGAAGGCCGTAGCCGCCGTAGCGACAGGCCGTAGCCCCCGTGGCGGAAGGAACATCCAGTCACCCCCAGTGGCGGGAGTCATCCCCTGTGGCGGGAGGTGACACGTGTCGCCTTTTCAGCCTCCCGCTAGGATATTTTTTGCTTTGCGGCGTGAGAAGGATATTTTTGGCGATGACAAATTGCAGAGGGTTATATTTATAAAAAAATCGAACCTAGAGCTTACACGCACGCAACAGGCAGTGGCCAGTAACTTCTCCCACTTTACACAGTGAAGTCGCATCAACTCGGGAAAGACGTACCCGCATGTGCATGGACAAGCAATGGTCGTGTCCTGTCATAAAAAAGACTAACTCTGTGCGTACGGTTTGGGTCGTGTCAAATAAATGTCGGCAAGCTCCGATGAACATGTACACCTCTGTCCTAGATTATTTATTCGTAGTTCTGTCTACATACTGTTACATGTGAGCATTCGAATCAAGATATCTTTATTTTTATAATAAAATATTTATATTATTTAAAAAGTTTTAAACATTATACCCGACCTTTGTATTCCTAAGATGCACGCAACATATCCAAATCCAAAGTCCAAGTGGCCAAAGATAAAAGTAAATAGACGAATTAGGCATCTGAACGAGAAATTGAAAAATGTCTATGCCTATGGAGGAGCAATATGTAGATTAGGCTATCATCTATATCGGATAGATAAATCTATTGCTGTATGCTTTAGTCGTGTAAGCACCTCCATAAAAAAGTTTTGAAACTCCACATTATGTAGCAAGGATCATGTACGGAGCGTACCGGTACACCGGTAAATAACCTGTAGTAAAGAAAAAAAATTATCATTAAACACTTTATTATTTTTATATAGCTAAAACGATCAAAATCTCTTCCGTCGTAAGAAGAATTTTATACGTGTGACCCATACCATATAGCCATTTCTCAAAAATATTGGCAACACAACTCGGTGGATACATGCCTGAAACTGCTTAGCTGACTTCCCATATAGAATGAGCAAATTTATATTGAAAAAATAAATTTTTGATAGCCTCGTCATGATGATAGAAAATACATGTTTTATTTTCATGCCAATTTCGCTTTAAAAGATTATCTTTAATAAGACTTATCCCTTGACGGACTTTTTTTTGTGGGGATCCCTCAACGAACTTAACATGCAAAGATTTTGTTCTTACTGCAGTGGTTAAATTGGCTATAGTTCTTACTTAAATTGTTCTATGCTATTTGAACACTTGCATATGGACTAAAAGGTGATCTTGTCGATGAGTACATGTAGGGACGGAGGAAAAAGGGGACGAGTGGGGGCGAGACCCTTCTGACCATATATGCTCGCCTATTGCAACAATCCCCTCCCCCCCCCCTGCGCGTGCGGGTGTAACACACATGAGATCAGACCTCCAATGCTCCTCAGATCCATCTCACAGATTAGCTCAACACTAGCATTACCAGGCCCAAATGCATCTAATTGGCTTTGGACTAGCGATTGACTTGGAGACCAGCCATACCTAGGCAAGCGTGGGTGGATCAGATAGGCTTTGGATGCTTCGTTTTTCTTTACCTGCTGGCCACCGGCCAAAGCTCCAATGGAAATCAATCGAACCAAGATGATGAGAACTGAGAAGGGCGAGCATGAGCGATGACGACGCAAGAAAGATAGGTATTTTCAGAAACAAAACTAGATGAAAAAAGGTTGCAATGGTTTAGGTGGAAACTAGGCTTAACTATTATGGTTGCTAAAGATTGTGAAGGACAAAGTGGAGGACTGGCTCTATTCTGGAGGAAAGAAATAAATCTCATAGCTGGTGTAAAATCTAGATATCACATCGATGTTACTATAACATAGCCAGATGGCTTCAAAATGGAGGTTCACTGGTATATATGGTGATCCAAAGACTAAAAATAGAGAAAAAACATGGAAGCTTCTTCGAACAATAAAACACCATAGTAAGCTGCCCTGGATCTGTGCAGGTGATTTCAATGAAATCTTGTTTGACTTTGAAAGGGAAGGAGGTGGGGCTCAGTCACATAGCCAAATGGATCGTTTTAAGAATGTTTTGGAAGATTGTGGACTCCATGACTTGGGGTTCTTGGAAGATCCATTCACCTGGAGGAATAACAGCCAAACTTTTTGAGCAGGTGGATCACCATATTACACCAGCTATGAATGAAGCATTATTACAAGAATTCACAAGATAAGAATTAAGAGCAGTTCTGGACTGCATTGGTGACCTCAAGGCCCCAGGCCCGGATGGCATACCAGTAGTTTTTTACAAGCGTTATTGGGATCTTGTCGGTGATCAAGTTGTAGCAGAGGTTCTCCAAGTGCTAAACCGTGGTGACATCCCTCGAGGCTGGAATGACACTTGTGTCACGCTTATATCAAAGATAAATAATCCTCAAAGTATGAAAGATTTACGCCCCATTAGTTTATGCAATGTTGTCTACAAATTAATATTTAAAGTTTTAGCCAATAGACTAAAACTTATCCTTGAATTTATCATTGCGCCCAATCAAAGTGCTTTTGTTTCGGGTCGCTTAATCACAGATAATGTCTTATTAGCTTATGAAGTAAATAATTTTATGCAAAATAAAAGAAGTGGCTCAATTGGATATGTTGTCCTAAAATTAGACACAATTAAAGCCTATGATAGGGTAGAATGGTACTTTCTGGAAAAAATGACGAGGAGAATGGGGTTTGAAGAAAAATGGATCCAGCTGGTTATGAAATGTTGCTCAACAGTCAAGTACATATTTAAAATTAATGGTTCCTTAACACAAGAGGTAATCCCACAAAGAGGACTGAGACAGGGAGACCCCATCTCCCCTTAGCTTTTTCTGATATGTGCGGAAGCCTTATCAAGCATGCTAAACAAGGCAGACCAAGATGGAAAACTTGAAGGTATTAAGATTTGTCAAGAAGCCCCAAGCTTCAACCACTTACTATTTGCAGATGACTCATTAATTCTTCTAAAATCTTCAGAAGAAAGTGCGAATCATCTGCAAAGTATCCTAAAAATGTATGAGGTATGCTCGGGGAAAACAATGAATGTAGAGAAATCCTCCATAGTGTTTAGAAAAAACACTAAAATCAGTGTGAGAAGAAAAATTATGGCAATTCTGAAGATAAGTTATGAAGGAAGAAGAAGTAAATACCTTGGCATGCCAGTTTATGTGGGTCTAAGAAGAAAACTTTTACCTATATAACGGATCGAATATGGAGCAAAATACAAGGCTAGAAAGAGAAAATGTTGTCAAAGGTTGGAAAGGAAATTTTGATCAAAGCCTGTGCTCAAGCAATACCAATTTATGCCATGACCTTCTTTGATATAACAAAATTACTTTGTGATAAAATCAATACCATGATAAGTAGATACTGGTGGTCACAACAGGACAAGGAAAACAAGACCCACTGGCTTTCATGGGAAAAGCTTACTTGTTCAAAGAAAGACGGTGGCCTTGGTTATAAAGATCTGTATACTTTTAATTTGGCTATGCTGGCAAAACAAGGATGGCATCTTTTAACCAAAACCGATTCCTTATGTGCTAAAGTCATGAAAGCAAGATTTATCCCAATAAATCGGTTTTACAAGCCCAGGTCCAAAATGGAATATCTTATACCTGGCGTAGTGTACTCAAAGGGATAGATATACTAAAGGAAGGCATAATAAAAAGAGTGGGAAATGGAGATACAATAAACATTTGGCAAGACCCATGGTTACCCAGGTTATGGAGAAGGTGACCAATAACCCCTATAGGAAAAGCCACCACCACTAAAGTTTGTGAACTAATTGATCCATCTACAGGGTCCTAGAACCAAAACCGCGTAAGGGAATTATTCTTGCCTCAAGATGCAAATTTTATTCTCCAAATTAATGTATTTGAAAACATTGAGGATAAATGGGCTTGGCATTTTGAAGCAAAATGTCAGTTCACCGTAAAATCAACTTATAGGCTGAAAAGGCAACTGGAAGAAGTGGAACAGAAAGGGCAAGTGATGTTGGCTCAGTTGATGTAGAGCCTATTGAGAACCCCAAGAGCAAGGTATGATGAGCACATCAACAAGTTTTCCCTCAGTTATAGAAGCAAGGTTATCGAACCAGTAGGAGAAAGAAACAACTTCCGAAGGTGTTTCTAGCAACGTGGAACCTGCACACAACACAATCAAAATACTTTGCCCCAACTTATAAATGAGGTTGCCAAGCTCACTGGTTTTTCTGAAAACAAAGGATTAAACGTATAGTGTGGAAGAAAGTAATTGCTTATAGTAATTGCAGAAAGTAAACAGTAAACAGTAGATGGAATATCAGTGGGAAGGAATGGACCGGGGTCCATAGTTCACTAGAGGTGTTCTCCATAAGATAAATAACATGTTGGGTGAACAAATTATAGCGGGGCAATTGACAAATAGAGAATGCATAACAATGCATGTACATGACATGATGATCACTATGAGATTCACTTAGGAATTACAACATGATACATGGACCATAATCCAACTGCATCTATGACTAATAATCCACCTCCGGAATATCATTCGAACAACCCTCGGGTATTAAGTTGCAAGCAACGGATAATTGCATTAAGCAAAGTGTGTAAAGTAAACAATACAATTTCCCTTGAGCAAAGGATTGTTGTTTTCTTCCTCGTAGCAACAACATATCTACAATATTAGAAGTTTCTGTCACTCTTCCAAATTATTAGAGGCATAAACCTACTATCGAGCATAAATACTCCCTCTTGTAGTCACATGCAAATACTTGGCCAAAGTAGCTACTAGCAAAGGAGAGCATGCAAGATCACAAATAACATAGATATGATAGAACAATGATCAATCTAACATAATACTCAATATCCATCGGATCCCCGCAAACACAACATGTAGAATTACAATAAGATGATCTTGATCATAAACGGGGCTCACAAGATCTAAATATGGTGGCACAAAATAGGAGAAACAACCATCTAGCTACTGCATGGACCCGCAGTCCAAGGATGAACTACTCACACATCACTCCAGAGACTGGCATGGTGATGAAGAAGGCCTCCGGGATGATCTCCCCTCTCCGGCAGGGTGCCGGGAAGAGCTTCGGATCCCTCCTGATCTAGGGATGGAGATGGCGGCTACGGACTTTTTTGTGGAATTATGATCGGGCACTTAGGGTTTTCATATCGGGGGGAATATATAGGCGAAGGGGCAAGGTCGGTGGATGCCTGAGGGGCCCACACCATGGCCAAGCGTGGAGCAGGGTGGGCCCGCGTGGCCCTATGGTGTGGCCGCCTCGTGGCGCCTCTTCGTCTCTCATTCAGACTCCGTGTCGTGTCAGGAAAAATAGGAACTTCGGCTTTTGTTTCGTCCGATTCTAAGAATATTTCTTTACTAGTTTTTCTAAAACCAAAAACAACAGAAAATAGGAAACTAACTCTGTGACACTTTTTAATGGGTTTGTTTCATAAAATGCATAAAAATGCCACAAAGTGTAGACAAAACATAAGATAATCGGTGCTAAACAAGCATGGAGCATCAAAAATTATAGACACGTTTGCAACGTATTAGCAAGCAGGAAGCTAAACTATACGAAACAACTTTGACTGGTTTTCCATCTAGAAGTTAGAATGCCTAGCAAAGATCAAAATATTTATATGGAGAATAGCTCATAATAGTCTACCTTTTTGACTTAACTTGATCAGAAGAGGTATGGACATGAATCCAATATGCCCTACATGTAATAGGAATAATGAAGATGGGGCTCACCTATTCCTCAAGTGCAAGATGCCGAAGGAAGGATGGAGAGATCTCCGGTTGCATAAAGTTAGGGAAAAGCTTCTACAATGCCAAAATGCTCATGATTTTATAAAAGAATTTACTTTGCTGGAGCAAGGACAAAAGCTAAAGACAATTAGTTTATTATGGTGGGTATGGCAAGCAAGAAACAAAATAGTGGCGGGTGACAACAAAAAGCTACAAGGCTCAATCCTAGTCCTCGTAGGCAGATCAACAACTGAATTTGAACAATTATTCAAAAAAATATAAAAAGAGTAAACAACAAATAGTGCTTTCCTGGATTCCTCTAGTAGATGACACACGTAAAATCAAAATAGATAGAATTTTTGCTGTTGATAAACATGGGTTTTGTTATCAGGAATTTTAATGGAGAATTTCTAGGTGCAAGTGCAGGCTATATTCAATACACATATGATGTGCTATAGACTGAAGGATTTGCTTGTCTCTCTATCCTCCAATATGCTCAGCAACGGGGCATAACAAAAATCCAAGTGGAAACTGACTCTCTAATGCTGGCCCAGGCGATCAAAGGAGAAATCCAAGACACGGTTATCAATGGCAGTCAACTTAGAGAAGTTAAGCTCTTTGCTAGATTAAAATTTAGTCATTTTGAGATCAACTGTTGTCCCTGGGTATGTAACAAAGTAGCAGTGTTTTAACGAATTACGGTGCAAATTTAAAGCAGAGTAGCTATGTAATATGGGATGAAAAAGCATCGGAGTTTGCAAATGTAATCTTAGCCAGCGACTTTGCTGTGTTGTCTGGTTAATGGAATTTTCTGTTTCTAGCTCAAAAAATAGGTATTTCACTTGTGTATCTAGTTTTGACCGTGTCTGATTTGGTACTTTGATCATCTCTCAAAAATATTAATTAGGAATATTTTGATTACCTACTTGGGCTTATGTAGACATGATGAAGAAGTGAGCCGGATCATTTTGTAAATCAATTAGGAAATTTTCAATTTGGTCATATGCCAAGTGATTAATTTATTAACTCTGGTGTGTCTTTCGTTCGTTAAAAGATGACTCGTTACATAACTGATAGATTATGATGGAAATTGTGATGGCGGCCACCTATGATAAGGTTATCGAATCATTCGATAATCATTGTAGTCTAAGGGATAATTTAAAAATTGAGGTTTTGTTTTTGTATTGCTAAATGACATTGCTACGTTTTGGTAGAAATGCTGCATATAGACTTTCTATGTTATGACAGTTTATCCACATATTTTTTCTTGTACTATGATGGTGCTGACGTGGAGAACTTCGTTGGAAACCCCAAGAGCAAGGTGTGATGAGCACATCAGCAAGTATTCCCTCAGTAGAGACCGAGGTTATCGAACCAGAAGGAGGAAGGAAATGTCACACAGGTGTTGCAAGCAACGCGGAGACCTGCACAACACAAACTCAAGACTTTGCCCCAACGAATCAGTGAGGTTGTCAAGCTCATTGGTTTGCTGTAACAAAGGATTAAACGTATGGCATGGAAGGTAATAGTTTGCAGCAAGTAAACAAGTAATAGTGGAAGATGTATCAATGGTAAAGATTGGAACGGGGTGCATAGTTCACTAGAGGTGCTCTCCTTAGATAAACAACATGGCATGAAGGGTAAACAAATTACAGCGGGGCAATTGACAGGAACTGAGCAAGGAATAACAATGCAATTACTAGTCAGAAAGATCCTATGCGATTTGATTGGGCAATACAACAAGATACATAGACCGCCATCCAACTGCATCTATGACTAGAAGTCCACCTTCAGGTTATCATCCGAACCCCCTCCAGTATTAAGTTGCAAGCAACAGACAACTGCTTTAAGCAAATTGTGTAAGGTAAATAGTCCACATGTTCCATGAACAAGAGACCGTTGTTTTCTCCCTAATGGCAACAGCACATCTACAACCGAAGAGATTTCTGTCACTTCCCTTGGAAACTAGAGGCATGAACCCACTATCGAGCATAAATACCCCCACTTGGAGTCACTAGCAACTACTTGGCCAAGATAGCTACTAACAACGGAGAGCATGCAAGATCACAAACAACACAGACATGATAGAATCATAAATACAAAACCATTAATCAAACCAACATAATAATCTCAATATCCATCGGATCCCCGCAAACACAACATGCATGATTAAAAATAGATTAGATCTTGATCATGAACGGAGCTCACAAGATCTATACATGAAAGCACAAAGGAGGAGATACAACCATCTAACTACTACATGGACCCATAGTCCAAGGTGGAACTACTCACGCATCATACCGGAGAGAAGGTGAAAGGCCATGTATGCCCCCTTGTGTGGTTTTGGTAATTAATGACAATCTCTATGGACTAATGTGTAAATTGATTTTCACTTGTAGGTTTGTCCATTGGCATCGCTTGGGCCATGTGTTGGTCTCAAGTTTGGAAGATGAAGAAATTTCCAAGGGCTTTGTGCCCTTTGGAATCATGAAGAAAGAAGTAGCTTGAAGGTTGATCAAGGCATGTGCAACGAGTTGCATCAAGATGGATCAACCACAAGAAGGGATGAAGAAGGTCAAGCTCAAGATGCTCCATCTCTAGAAGATCTCATGCTTGAAGCTTGCCATCCTCGTGCTCATGGAGTGATGAAGACAAGTTCAAAGAAGAGGTTTCCCCATGGAGTATGGGGGAGCAATTTGCAAGTCTTCATCTTCATCAAGAAAGAGCATCCAAGAAAGGTGTTCCCACTATAGAAGAACAAGACGGTCTACATCAAGTTCAAGTGGGATGATCAAGGCAAAGGTATGTTCTTGATAGGGCTTTTCTTTTGCTGGTCTCGTGTTGTTAGTTGGGAGACCAGGTTTAGGATAGATAGCCGTTCTATCAAGAGGGGCTCTCAAGCGGGTGTCTCGTTTGCATCATTCGGAGAGAGCTCAAACCTTTGCAATCATTGCATCATATTTCTTGGTTGTTATTTGGTTCTTGTCCATGAGAGGATCTAGAGGTTGTGGTCATTGTCATAACAAGCTCTAGTTCATCAAATAAGGATTTCACTTGCATATCTTATTGCGGTTTTTGATCTTGTGAGTTTTCCGGCTCCACACCTTGGGGGATACTTCACATATATATTCATGGTATTTTATCCCAAGGTGATACCCAATATTGGGTTCATACCGTTTGGAGTTCGGATGCAAAAGTTATTGCATTTCTGGTTTTCCGGTTTCTGGAAATTCCCTGACCGGAAGTTCCGGCTTGCCATCAGAAGTTCTACTAGGGCATTTTTGCCGCCGAAAGTTCTGGTGGAAGTTCCGGGTCTTCTTCCGCTCATGTTCAGTAACCTTCTATTTTGGATGTGCTATTTGACGGAACTTCAGTCGGAAGTTCCGCTCCCACCGGAAGTTCCGGTGAACCGGCGGAAGTTCCGACCAGGACTCGCGTTTTCAGATTCTTGCTTCGCAGTTTTTGACCGTTGGCTGTGTGCCACCGGAAGTTCTGGCCTCCCACCGGAAGTTCCGGCCAGGGGCCGCGAATGCCCACAACGGATAGATCTGGGAGCCCTTTAAATGGGGCTCCTCTTCCCCTTCGTGGGTACTAGCTTTTCTTCTTGGTTCTTGGCTTTCTCTCTCTCCTCCATTGTTGACCTTGAAGAAGCTTTCCTTCTCCCTTTCCCTTCCTATGATTCTTGCATCTTTTTGAGGGATTTGAGAGAGGAGATCTAGATCTACAATCCCCCCCAAGCTAAATCCCTTCTTTGTGAAGGAATCATTGGGATCTAGATCTTGGAGAGTTTTGTATTCTCCTATTGTGTTCTTCCTCTCTTATTCCCCAAATAGCTTTTGTAGCTTTGGTGGAATTTGAGAGAGAAGGACTTGCCTCTTGCATTTGTTGCATAGGTTTGAGTTCTCCTCGGAGATTCGGCGAGTACAAGCTTGAGGGCTTGTTACTCTTGGGTTCCTTGGAACCCTAGACGGTTGTGTGGTTGGGTTGTTGACCTTTTGTGGTCTTGTTGACCTTTTGTGGTCTTGTAGCCTTTTGTGGCGTTGTTGGCCTTTTGTGCCATTGTAGCCTGTTGTGGCTTTGTTGTTGGGAGCCTCCAATTGAGTTGTGGAGTTAGCTCCAATATTGTACGGGTTCGGTGACCGCCCTCAAGCGTCTCATAGTGGAGCGAGTGCCCGCCTTTTGTGGTGCGCACTCGGGAGAATAGGGTGAGCCTTTTGTGGCGTCGGTGAGTTGCGTGCTTCCGCATCTGGGGTGAGGCCTTGTGTGTCGTTGGGTGAGCATCGAGCCACCACACCTCGAGGTGAGCCATTTGTGGCGTTCAGAGAGCATTGGGTCATCGCACCTCTCCAACGGAGACGTAGCTTCTTTGGAAGTGAACTTCGGGAAACAAATCTTCGTCTCCGCGTCCATCGGTTATCTCTCAACCGAGCCCTTTACTTATGCACTTTACATTGTGATAGCCATCGTGCTTGAAGTATTTATACCTTGCTATCACCTTGTTTCTTGTATTGCTTAGCATAGGTTGTTGGTGCACCTAGGTGAACTTAGTGGCTAGGTTTTGTGCTCAATAAATTAAACGTTAGTTTTATTCCGCATTTACTTGAGCCTAAATCGTAATATTTTTAAAAAGCCTATTCACCCCCTCTAGGCGACATCCATTGCACTTTCAGAAGGCCTCCGGGATGATCTCCCCTCCGGCAGGGTGCCACGAAGAACTTCAGATCCCCCCGATCTAGGGACGATGGTGGCGGCGGCTACAAACAGTTTCGTGGAGATTTGATCGGGTGCCTAGGGTTTCTGCATCAGGGGCTTCTTATAGGCGAAGGGGGAGACCGAGGCGGTGGCCAGGGTGGCCAAACCCTAGCCAGGCGCGGGGTGGGGCCCACCTGCACCTGGGGTAGGTCTGACCCCTCTGACTGGCCCCTCCGTCTCTCCTCTGTCCAGGCATGTGCTCCAAATATATTCATATGTGCTCGCAATGAGAACTTGCACAACATATTCTGTCCAGCCAGCCCATGGCAGCGGGGCCTCTAGGAAACTACTGGCAATTAAGGTGCTCCTTTTAATAGAGCACCAGAGCAAAGCATTAACACTCCGTGAACACATGTGATCCTCACACCACAGACATCCCCTCCGGTTGTCCCAATTATTGTCACTTTGGGGCCTTTGGATCCGGACAATGATATGTGTACACAACTTGCAGATAAGATCACAAACAATACTATCATAATGATTCAATAATAAGTTCAGATCTAAGACCATGGCACTCAGGCCCTAGTGACAAGCATTAAGTACAACAAGTTGCAACAAAGTCAAATAGCACTAATAGAGATACTAGGCACTATGCCCTAACAGATCTTATTAGATTACATGATAGAACTCATCCAATCCCTACCATACCCAAGCCTACAGTGGGGGATTACTCACTCATGGATGAGGGAAACATCGATGGTTGATGGAGATGCGTTGGTGATGACGATGGCGATGATCCTCTCCAAATTCCCCGTCACGGCAGGGTGTCAGAACGGAGTTTCTGGATCCGAATCTTGGTTTCTGGTGGCGGCGGCGGAGCAGAACTCTTTCTGGAAAACTATCGAACCCCCTCAGTTTTTAGGTCGAAAGGCAACTTATAGACGCAGAGGGAGGCCAAGGAGCTGCCTGGGGTGGCCAAACCCCCTCCAGGAGCAGGGTCAGGTGGGCCTGCGCCTAGGGTGGGTCTGGGCCCCCCAGGCCTCCTCTCTGTCTCCCCTTCTGGCTCCGTGGATCTTCTGGTGATAAATAGTTTTTGGCATATTTTTCGGGATTTTTCGTGATAGTTCATTTTATGCACAAACACAAGACACCAAGGTAATTCTGCTAAAAACAGCGTCAGTCCGTGTTAGTTGTATCCGAATCACACAAGTATAGAGGAAAAACAATAGCAAAGTTTTTGAGAAAGTAGATACGTTTTGGACGTATCAACTCCTCCCAAGCTTAGCTTATTGCTTGTCCTCAAGCAATTCAGTTGATAACTGAGTGCGATAAAAGACCTTTCACGAACACTTTGCTTCATATGATGTAAATATTCTCAGCACAGAAGTAGATGCTTAGACAATTCATAATAAGGAGTATGCAACTAAGTCTACTCAATAGTCATTGCAATCTATGAATAGAAACCAACTCAATAATAAAAAGTAGCATGAAACATAAACATAAGAAACATTGGAATGCTCATAATAAGGTATGATAGAGTGGTATCTCGCTTGCCTTTGTTTGAAGAGCACAATATAAATGCGAAGGCACCTCTGAAGTTCACATGAAGACTAGAAGTAAAGATATCAGAGATACAAGCATCAAAATCATGAAATATTTAACCAAGTTTTGGAAAAAACACAAGAATGACAACTATGCTCTCAAGAAGGTGCTCATAGAATAAGTGGTGACTCAACAAAGTTGTGAAAACGGTTTTGTGAAGGTTTGAAAGGCTTCCCAATGTTGAAAGGAAGGTACTCATTAGCTTTGAGCTCTCATTGCCCCTATCATAGGCATCTTCATGTGGTTAAGTTAAAAGTAAGGTCCACTCTGAATCATATGCTTGACAGACCATAGGCTGAAAATCCCAAGTCCCTTGAATACGAGGGTCGCTACGCATGCTACTCAAATTTGGTCACCTGAAAGTTCTTATCATTTTAAATGCATGCATATCATCGAGAACCGCCAACGGCGTACCCCTTGCACATGGTATAGGAGCTTTCCCATAACCAAACTGACAAGGCAAGTAGATAATGAGCATCTCAGCAATATTTTTATTTACCATATGCATAGCTTTTTATTGAGGATGCTTCATAGATGCTCATTATAGTGATGCTGAAAGTTTCCACCATGATTAAGCATGGCTTAGGCTAGCGGCCCAGGCGTTTCTCTAACAAATGTATAAACTCCATGAACTAACAACTTCCCCTTTTATTTCACATCGTCGACATCCATAAACAAAAGAGCAAAGTATCAACCGGATAGAATTATCCAAAAAGTGTTGAAAGCGTTCCCCGTGACAGCACGGTTCTGCTGACTCCCAGTATATAATTAGCAAGCATATAACTTTCATGGACTAGTCACAATGGTTTAGGATTATTAAGCGCAAGGAATAAAGTGTGCCATCAAGTTCGTGAGAGCTTTACTAACTAACTTTCTCAAAATAGACAAACATTTTATTTTGGAAGAAAACACGGCATATATAAACTATGCACTGAAGTAGCAAATGATGCTAATAGGTAGGTATAGTGGACACAGCTGGCAATATTGGTTTTGGGGAGTTGGAAGCACAGGTAGAGCACATACTCAGTGCAAGTGAAGGCTAGCAATAGAGAAGGAGCGACAAACAAGAGAGCAATAACTGTCATAATCATGCTTGCAACAAAACAGGACTAATTATGGCATGAAAGTGATACAAGAACTCTGAGGCAAAATAAATCATTGAGGCTTACTGACTAGTGATTAGTCATATGCATGCGTGGGCATGTGCCAAGTCGATTCACATGAACAGTCAGAGGAGGATACCACAATGTCATACCAAAATATGAATAAAACAATGCAAGCAAACATTTATATGACATGCTACAAACTATTAGCAAGCTGGAGCTAATCATAGACAAGCAAGAACTACTAAGCATCCATAATGACATACACCTTACACAAACAGGCTAAGCATGCTCACAATGATGGGTATATGTACAAGAATGAAACAAATAGAGTTCGTTACCAGCCTCTTACCACACCTCGAGTTGTATTAATATTCATTATTGCCCTTCACTTGTGTGACTTGAATAATTAACATGAAACCAAAATCCACTGAGGATGGCTAAACCCTGCAAAGAACTCACAAAACCAAAGAAGAACAACAAATATTTTTGGTGTTTTCAATTTTTTTAGAAGGCAACTAGCACAAAACCAAACGAAGCAAAATAAAACCAAAAACAAAAACTAAGACGCTCCAAGAACAACACAACTGTGCATGAAACAATAAAAACAAAGTGTCTAGAAAGACCTGAGATTTTTATTGATGAAGAAGGGGATGCCTTGGGCACCCCCAAGCTTTGACGCTTGTACCTCTTGAGTAATTCTTGGGGTGAACGGACTGGCTCCCCCAATCTTGAGCTTTTGTTCATTCTTCATCTCATTACATCATCCTCTCTCTACACCTGAAATTTCTCTTTCATACAAAACTTCACACAATCTTCACTAGCAACATTAGTTTATTCAAAAGATATTAGACCTCTGGCAGAGCTTTGGAACAACAAGACTTATCATTAAAAACACAAGCTACTGTAGAAACTCCTTCAAAAATCTCAATTTCCCAAAAAGAACCTGAAAAGGAATCAATAAGAAGCAAATGCAAATAATGGTGGAAATCTGTCAAAACAGACCAGCAGGTAAAAACAGTTTTTTTCGAAGACCTTCTGTTGCTCAAATAAAAAAGTGTTGAACTAACGAAAGTTATCTAACATACTGGGGGATTTATTCGTAAATTTTCAGCTCAATCCGACTTACATAGACTCCTCAAGAATTTTTATGGTGGAGGACATAAATCTGTTTCGGGACAGCAACTCCCTAAATCTTACTTCCCTATTATTAGAGGTCATTCTTGGCACAAAAAGCAAACAAAAAGGATAAGGAGAGGTCATTACTGAAGTAATAACTTTCAAGACTCAAGGAAATTCTTGGGTTATCTGCCAACAAGTACTTTTCTTTAACGCCTTTAAGTTAGGCACGACGAAGAGCAAAGATTGGAAAGGAAAAAAATAAAAGTGAGCAAGTATAACCACTGTGAAAACATTATTTTGTTCATGAAAATCATTTTGTTAACAAGGTTGATCAAGTCTTGTTATCAAAACAATCTTATATGAATCAAAACTTTGCATTCCACAAGGTGATTATGTTACCTCATACTTGATAGCAATGGTCCCAATCATAATAGTTTCAAAATTGTCTTGTGGAATGGGACAATATATTTCTCCAACCTTGATGCTCTCAACATTTTCAATGGAATTCAGGCAATAGCTTCTAACAAACTTCTTGGGGAAATAGACAGTGTGCTCTTTGTCATTAATATTGAAGGTTACTTTTCCTTGATTGCAATTGATGACAACACCTGCAGTATTAAGAAAAGGTCTCCCAAGGATAATAGACATATTATCATCTTCAGGCATTTCAAGCACAACAAAATCAGTTAAAACCATGCAATTATGAGCTACTTGAACAGGAACATCCTCACATATACCAACAGGAATAGTAGTTGACTTAACAACCATTTGCAAAGATATATCAGTTGGTATCAACTTTTCTAGCTGGAGTCTCTTGTAGAGAGAAAAATGCATAACACTAACTCCAGCTCCCAAATCACATAAAGCAGTTCTAACATAATTGTTCTTAATAGAGCAGGGAATAGTCGGTATACCTGGATCACCAAGTTTCTTTGGAACCTTACCATTGAAGGAGTAATTAGCAAGCAAAGTAGAAATCTCCTCATTAGGAATCTTCCTTTTATTAGAAACAATATCCTTCATATACTTGGAATAAGGAGGCAACTTAATAGCATCAGTTAAAGGAATTTGCAAGAATAAAGGCTTCATCCACTCACAAAACTTGTTGTAGTGTTCTTCCTCCTTTGACTTGTGTTTCTTACCTGGAAAAGGCATAGGTTTCTGCACCCAAGGTTCTCTCTCTTTACCATGTTTATTAGCAATAAAATCTTCCTTTGTGTACCTAGTGTTTTTAGTGTGTTTCTCAGGTTCTTCCTCACCTTCCTCCTTATCAGGAGCATCATTATTATTACCACTCTCTGTTTCAGCATCAGAGATAGATATACTATTAGGATCTACGGCAGGTCCAAGTGGTTCCTTAACTACTCTATGTTTCTTTTTCTTTCTCTTACGAGGACTACCACTATCTTCACCTTGTTGGGAATCCTGCTCTATTCTTTTAGGGTGTCCTTCAGGATATAAAGGATCTTGAGTAGCTGCACCACTCCTAGTTCTAATTCAATAAGCATGTTTATTTCCTGAAGCATTAACTAGCATATTCTTTTGCACCTTAGCAAGTTGATCAAGTTGGGTTTGAACCATTTGAAAGTGTTTACAAAGCATTTTAATATCATTAGAAGTCCTTTCCACAATATCTTTCAACTCATGGATAGCTCTAGAGTTTTCCAATAAATGATTCTGAACTTGTTTATTAAAATGACCTTGTTTAACAATAAAAATGTCAAGTTCCTCTAAGCATTGATCAGGAGGCTTACCATAAGGAATATCACCTTCATCAAAGTGTTGGAGAGAGTGTACCTCAATAGTAGATGAGTGGTGAATTGGCTTACATAATTCTTCTATAGGAGGTAGATTCTTCACATCTTCAGCTCTAATACCTTTCTCCTTTAGACACTTCTTAGCTTCCTTCATCACTTCATCATTTAATGCAATAACTCCCCTCTTCTTTGTTGTTGGTGTTGGAACTGGTTCAGGAACAACTGGTTCAGGAGTAATAGGCTCAGGTGTATTCAGCTCAGTTGAAGTCCAATCATCATAATTCTTGCTTATCTTGGTCATTAATTCTTCAGCATCTATAGGAGTCCTTTTCCTGAAAACACAATCATTAAAGCTATCTAGGTAGGTCGTAGAATCATCAGTTAGTCCATTATAATAAATATCAAGAAGCTCATTTTTAGGTAATGGACATCTAGGATGTGCATGAATCAAGGAATAGAATCTTTTCCAAGACTCAGGCAATTTCTCTTCTTCTCCCTGTTTAAAATCAAAAAGTCTCTACAAAGCAGCATGTCTAGCACTGGGAGGAAAATATTTATGGAAGAAAGAAGCAATCAAGCAATCATGAATATCAATGGAACCAGGAGGTAATCTATTAAACCAAGCCCTAACTTCTCCTTTTAGTGAAAAAGGGAAGATCTTAGCAACAAAGTACTTGCGCATCTTAAAATCATTAGAGAACAAAGCACTCATAGTAGAAAGCTCATTCATATGAGCCACAACACTCTCATTTTCAGTCCCACAAAAATGTTATTTCTCAACAATATCTAAATAAGACAAATCAAGAGAGAAATCATAATCTTCATCTTTAATATCAATGGGAGAGGTGGCAAACTTAGGATCAGAGGACAACTTAGGCATAATAGTATGTCTAGCAAGGAGACTCTTCATAGCACTAGTACCATGTGTGTTTCGGCACTCTTCAACAAATTCATCAGTGAACTCTATGTAACCATCATTAATACCATAACTCTCACTAGACTCAGGTGAGCTAACAGGTGTAACAGTGGCTTCACTAGGAGTTTTGGTATTTCCTAGACTAGCCATAGTAGCATCTAGAAAAGGACCTAATGAACCACTCGCATCAAGCACAGTAGAAGTAACATCATGAGCATCAAAAGCAATTTCAGACTCAGCAGTAGTAGCTGTGTTTGTAGCATGTGTATGTGGTGGTGGTGTGATAAGCTTACTTATAATAGATGGTGAATCAAGAGCAGTAGAGGTGTTTAGGACTGTACCTCTTCTTGTACTGGATGGTAAAATAGAGAACTTTCCATGATGAGACTTCTCCATGATGAAAGGAGTAGCAGTGAACAATAGTAGATCCAAGTGAACTTACAAATAAAGCTATGCTCCCCGGCAAGAGCCAAAAAATAGTCTTGATGACCCACATGTGTAGGGGATCGCAACAGTCTACACGGGTAGTATTACCCAATTTATTGATTCGACACAAGGGGAGCCAAAGAATACTTGCAAGCCTTAACAACTGAGTTGTCAGTTCACCTGCACCTGGAAATAGTTCTTGCTCACAGAAGTATATCAGTAGCAACAGCAACAAAACCAGGAACAACAACAACAACAACAGTGAAACAATAGCAATAGTAACAGTTGGTAACAGTAGGATTCAAGTGCGGTAGGCATAGGGATGGATGGACGGGCGTTGCATGGACGAGTCTAAACATGTAACTTCAAGATCTAGGGCATTGCAGATAAATAATAACAAGCATCCAAGTACTAAACAATCCTAGGCATGTGCTCCAAATATAGTCATACGTGCTCGCAATGAGAACTTGCACAACATCTTCTATCTAGCCAGCCCGTGGCAGCGGGGCCTCTAGGGAACTACTGGCAATTAAGGTGCTACTTTTAATAGAGCACCGGAGCAAAGCATTAACACTCCGTGAACATATGTGATACTCACACCACAGCCATCCCCTCTGGTTGTCCCAATTATTGTCACTTTGGGGCATTTGGATCCGGACAATGATATGTGTACACAACTTGCAGATAAGATCACAAACAATACTATCATAATGATTCAATAATAAGTTCAGATCTGAGATCATGGCACTCGGGCCCTAGTGACAAGAATTAAGCACAACAAGTTGCAATAAAGTCAAATAGCACTAATAGAGATACTATGCACTATGCCCTAACAGATCTTATTCGATTACATGATAGAACTCATCCAATCCCTACCATCCCCAAGCCTACAGCGGGGGATTACTCACTCATGGATGAGGGAAACATCGATGGTTAATGGAGATGCGTTGGTGATGACGATGGCGATGACCCTCTCCAAATTCCCCGTCCCAGCAGCCAGAACGGAGTTTCTAGATCCGAATCTTGGTTTCTGGTGGTGGCGGCGGAGCGGAACTCTTTCTGGAAAACTATCAAACCCCCCTCGGTTTTTAGGTCGAAAGGCAACTTATAGACGCAGAGGGAGGCCAAGGATCTGCCTGGAGTGGCCAAACCCCCTCCAGACGCGGGGTTAGGTGGGCCCGCGCCTAGGGTGGGTCTGGGCCCCCCAGGCCTCCTCTCTGTCTCCCCTTCTGGCTCCGTGGATCTTCTAGTGAGAAATAGTTTTTGGCATATTTTCCGGAATTTTTCCTGATAGTTCATTTTCTGCACAAAAACAAGACACCAAGGTAATTCTGCTGAAAACAGCGTCAGTCCGTGTTAGTTGTATCTGAATCACACAAGTATAGAGTAAAAACAATAGCAAAGTGTTCGAGAAAATAGATACGTTTTGGACGTATCAACTCCCCCCCAAGCTTAGCTTATTGCTTGTCCTCAAGCAATTCAGTTGAAAACTGGGTGTGATAAAAGACCTTTCACGAACACTTTGCTTCAGATGATGTAAATATTCTCAGCACAGGAGTAGATGCTTAGACAATTCATAATAAGGAGTATGCAACTAAGTCTACTCAATAGTCATTGCAAGCTATGAAGAGAAACCAACTCAATAATAATAAGTAGCATGAAACATAAACATAAGCAACATTGCAATGATCATAATAAGGTATGATAGAGTGGTATCTCGCTTGCCTTTGTTTGAAGAGCACAATATAAATGCCAAGGCACCTCTGAAGTTCACATGAAGACTAGAAGTAAAGATATCAGAGATACAAGCATCAAAATCATGACATAATTAACCAAGTTTTTGAACAAACACAAGAATGACAACTATGCTCTCAAGAAGGTGTTGATAGAATAAGTGGTGACTCAACAAAGTTGTGAAAACGGTTTTGTGAAGGTTTGAAAGGCTTCCCAATGCTGAAAGGAAGGTACTCATTATCTTTGAGCTCTCATTTCCCCTATCATAGGCATCTTCATGTGGTTAAGGTAAAAGTGAGGTCCACTCTAAATCATATGCTTGACAGACCATAGGCTGAAAATCCCAAGTCCCTTGAGTACGAGGGTCGCTCCACATGCTACTCAACTTTGGTCACCTGAAAGTTCTTGTCATTTTAAATACATGCATATCATCGAGAACCGCCAACGGGGTACCCCTTGCACATGGTATGGGAGCTTTCCCATTACCAAAATGACAATGCAAGCAGACAATGAGCATCTCAGCAATCTTTTTATTTACCATATGTATAGCTTTTTATTGAGGACGCTTCATAGATGCATAGGAGTTTATAGTGGACACTTTGAAAAAACTTGGATTCTTGGGAGTTGGAAGCATGAGTAGAACTTACTCATACAAGTGGAGGCTAGCAATAGACTGGGAGCAACCAACTAAGAGAGCAATAATGGCCATAATCATGCAGTGCAACAAAACATACTAATCAAAGCAAAGAGTGGTACTGCAAGTCAAGGACTAAATGATCATAAAGGCTAATGGTGACTTGTCATAGTCATAACATGGTGTGAGCATGTGCCAAGTCAACCCAAGCAAAGCATCAAAGGAGAATACCACAATACTATGCTTTTGCATTCTAAAACAACGCATAATTTCTTCAAGGCACACTAAGCAATCCCAATTGTTTGGAACAAGACATGCTACAACAATAATCACTAAGCATAATGCTAAAACAACACCTAGCATGTCATGCTTAAGTCTAAGTCACAGTTAATGCAAGCTCCTCTTGCACTTCAAGCAAGAACTTACTACTCCTTTCCAAACACCAAGCAAACTTATTTGCAAAACAACACAGCGAGAACGGGGGTCCAAACTACTTTATTCAAGCAAACTAAACAACCTAAGCAAACCAAACTAAAACTAAGACGCTCCAAGAACAAGACAAATGTGCATGAAACAATAAAAACGAAGTGTCTAGACAGACCTGAGCTTTTTATTGATGAAGAAGGGGATGCCTTGGGAATCCCCAACCTTTGACGCTTGTAACTCTTGGATATTTCTTGGGGTGACACCATGGTGGAATCCCCAAGCTTGAGATTTTTTCCATTCTTCATCTCATTGCATCATTCTCTCTCTACACCTGAAATTTTTCCTTCATACAAAACTTCACACAATCTTCATTAGCAACATTAGTGTATTCAAAAGATATTAGACCCCTGGCAAAGCTTTGGAACAGCAAGGCTTTTCACTAAAAATACAATCTACTGCAGTAACTCCTTCAAAAAGCTCAATTCACCTAAAGAGACCTCAAAAAGGAATCAATAAGAAGCAAATGCAAATAATGACAAAAATCTGTCAAAAGAGACCAGCAGGTAGAAACCGATATTTTCGAACATCTTTTGTTGCTCAAATCAAAAAGTGTTGAACTAACGAAAGTTAGCCAACATACTGGACGATTTGTTCGTAAATTTTGAGCTCAACCTGAGTTACAGAGCCTCCTCACGATTGTTTTTGGTGGAGGACAAAAATCTATTTCGGGACAGCAACTCCCCAAATCTTACTTCCCTCTCATTAGAGGTCATTCTTGGCAGAAAAATAAAAATAAAAAGGATAAGAAAAGGTCATTACAGTAGTAATAACTTCCAAGACTCAAGGAAACTCTTGGGTTATCTACCAACAAGTACTTTTCTTTAACGCCTTTAAGTTAGGCACAAGAAGCAAGAAGAATCAAGTATTTTCAAATAAAGAAGCATTAACATCAAACCTTGCTTTCAAAGGGGAAGCAAAAAGCAACTTCTCTATTCTCATTGGGAAGTGTTCAATACCTTTCTTGAATGGAAAATGATATTTAATGGTGCCTTCTTTCATATCAATGATGGCACCAACTATTCTAAGAAAAGGTCTTCCCAAAGTAATATTACAAGAAGCATTGTATTCAACATCCAAAACATAGAAATCAACAGGGACATAAGCATTGTTAACCATGATGAGAACATCATTAATATTCCCCATGAGTTTCTTCTTAGCATTATCATTGAGTGGGACATCCAAATAACAATCTTCCAAAGGTGGCAAATCAAGCATTTCATAAATCTTCCTAGGCATAATAGAGACACTAGAATCAAGATCACATGAAGCTTTGAGATCAAAGTCATTCACTTGCATATTAATAATGGGTTCCCAACTATCTTCTACTTTCCTAGGAATAGAATTTTTGTGTTTTAGCTTCTCTTCCTTAATCTTAACAAGAGCATATGTAATGTGTTTGGTAAAGGCAACATGCATATCACAACATTAGGACTTCTAGCAAGCTTTTGCAAGAATATATTCACTTCAGAAATATTGCAACCATCAATATCAAAATCAAACTTGGCATCACTAGTAGTAGGATCAATAGGCGTAGGCATAGTAGGAGTAGGAATAGGGACTACTTGTGGTTTAGTGGTGATAGTGCACACACTATGGTTTCTATCAATTTCAGCTTCCCTTTCCCACTTAGCATGAAGTTGAGCTAATAGCCTAATATTTTCATCAATAGTAACTTGTATGGCATGAGTAGTAGCAAAGGTATTTTCCATAGTTTCAGGTTTAGCAGCCGTTTTATTAATCAAGGAGGACTGAGCTTCAGACCAAGAGGATATATTTTTCTCAGCACTCAAAATTTTTGAATGTAAACTAGGAATTTCTCTATTCAAATTCTCAAGATGATGACTAATGTTTTTCAAGATGATAGATTGCTCCTCCATAGTTTTAGTGAAAATCTTATTTTGCTCATATTGCATTTGCATAAAATTCTTAGTGGATCTCTCTACTTCTAGAATCCTTTCTTCACTAGGCATTCCAGATCTTCCATGATAAGCATTCCCACTAGGAGGATAAGACCTATAATTATCATAAGCATTGTTGTTAAAATTGTTGTTTCTAATGAAGTTCACATCAACTTGCTCTTCTTGAGCAACCAAAGAGGCTAAGGGAACACTATTAGGATCTAGAGGAGCTTTCCCATTATCAAGCATAGCCATAATAACATCAATCTTTTCACTCAAAGAGGAAGTTTCCTCAACAGAATTTACCTTATTACCATGTGGAGATCTCTCAACATGCCATTCAGAGTAGTTAACCATCATATTATCAAGGAGCCTTGTTGCAACATCCAAAGTGAGGCCCATAAAGGTACCTCCAGCAGATGATACAAATGCATTTAGTCTAAATATTTAATTAGATACATTTGATCCAAAGTGAGGAAGAACTTCAGATCCCTCCGATCTAGGGACGATGATGGCGGCGGCTATAGACGGTTTCGTGGAGATTTGATCGGGTGCCTAGGGTTTCTGCATCGGGGGCTTCTTATAGGCGAAGGGGGAGACCAAGGCGGCGGCCAGGGTGGCCAAACCCTAGCCAGGCACGGGGTGGGGTGTAGGGTTTCGTAGCATGGAAAACAAAAATTTTCTACCGCATACAAACAAACAAGCCAAGATCTATCTACTAGATTGTAGCAACGAGTCGATAGAATAACTCACCCTCGAAGATTCCAAAGTGTTTAACGAGAGCGGATTCTCGTGGGTGATGTAGTCGTACTCTTCCCGATCTCAAGATCGCGTAGACGATCCTTCCGGCGCTGCGTTCCGGCAGCGCTCCCGCAGTCGGTCACACGTTCTGTACTCGACGAAGACCTTCCTCTCCCTTGTTCCAGCAGGCAGCGGAGGTTGTAGCACTCTCCTCGCGATTCCGGCAGCTGTGGCGTGGTAGGAAGTAGAGGGAGATCTCGTGGGCTTCGCCTTAAGCGGGCAGTATGGTGGAGTATGAGAGAGTCCCTTGACGATCTAGGGTTTAGACACGCCGAGGAGGAAGCTTGGCCGGCGGCTAGGGTTGCTAGGCGGCGGCGGCTTGACCTAGGCGGCAGGTGGCGGCCGTGGCTTAGGGTTTGGGCGGGGATCTTGTGTGTGTCTAGGAGGAGCCGTGCCCTCCTTATATAGGTGGAGGGGCCGACCAAGGGAGGAGTCCCTCCCAACTCGGCAGTGGTGCGGCCCGGTGGGAGGAGGAACTCCTCCCCCAAGTCGGTTTCCACCTCCCTCTCCACTACCCAAAACTTGCCGTTTGACTTTCAAACTAGCCGTTTGACTTTTCAAACTAGGATTTGAATAAACCCTCTATTTTGTTCAGCGATGACACTGAGTACATAATGCAATCATACCAACTTGATATAACACATTCATGTACCCTTCCCCTCCGGAGTGCCGGACATTCTGGAACCTTCTAGAACATTCCCGATGAAAACACCGGAACCATTCCCCAACTCCGAAACGGGACTTTCCTTATATGAATCTTATTCTCCGAACCATTCCGGATCTCCTCGTGATATCCCGGATCCCATCCGAGACTCCGAACAACATTCGGTCTCTTTCTCATCATTCCATAACTACTCAAACAACGTCGAATCCTTAAGTGTGTCTCCCTACGGTTCGTGAATTATGCGGACATGATCGAGACACTTCTCCGAACAATAACCAATAGAGGAATCTGGAAATTCATATGGCTCCCACATATTTCTACGATTACTTTGCGATCGAATGAACCACTTACATACGATACCAATTTCCCTTTGTCTCACGATAGTTTACTTATCTGAGGTTATGATCATTGGTATCTCTGCATACCTAGTTCAACCTCGTTACCGATAAGTACTCTTTTCTCGTTCCCGGGATATGTGATCCCTTGTGAGCCAGTCACATGCTTGCAAGCTAATTGGATGACATTCCACTGAGAGGGCCCAGAGTATATCTATCCGTCATATGGATGGACAAATCCCACTCTTGATCCATGTGTCTCAACCAATACTTTCCGAACACTCAATGCCACCTTTATAGCCACCCAGTTACGGTGTGGTGTTTGATGTCATCAAAGCATCCATCCGGTAAAGGTGATATGCATGATCTCATGGTCGAAGGAATTAGGTTACTATGTATTAGAAAGCATATAGCAATTGAACTATTAAAATGACTTGATCTTTATGCTACGCTTATCTATAGGAGTATGTCCACCATATCATTCTCCTAACGATATGATCTTGTTGTTAATAACATCTCAATGTTCATGATAGGGAAACCACAATCATTTATTAACCAACAAGCTAGTGATGTATAGAGGCTTCACTAGGGACTTCAATTTAAGTTTACAAATCACACAAGTATTAATGTTTCCTTGTTAGTACTATTATAGCATGAATGTAAACATTTATCATAAACACAAAGATATAATAATAAATACATTTATTATTGCCTCTAGGGCATATCTCCATGATCTCCCACTTGCACTAGAGTCATCTAATCTAGATTACATGGTAATATACCGAACACCCATGGCAGTTTGGTGCTGGTCATGTTTTGCCCTCGGGAGAGGTTTAGTCAACGGATCCGCCACATTCAGATCTGTGTGTACTTTGCAAATCTTTATATCCCCATCTTGGATATGTTCTCGAATAGCGTGAAAACGTAGCTTGATGTGCTTCAGCTTCTTGTGTGACCTTGGTTCTTGCGCATTGGCTATGGCGCCCATGTTATCACAGTAGATAGACATTGGGTCCAGCGCACTAGGAACCACACCCAGCTCTGTAATGAACTCTTTCATCCATATCGCTTCTTGTGAAGCCTCGAAGCAGCCATGTATTCGATTCAGTTGAAGATCTCGCCACAACGCTTTGCTTTGCACTCCTCCAGCTAAGCTGCTGCACCATTCAAAATAAATCATTATCCAGTTGTGATTTAGAATCATCCGGATCGGTGTTCCAACTAGCATCGGTGTAACCATTAACAACGAGCTGTTCATCACCTCCATAAGAAAGAACCATATCCTTAGTTCTTCTCAAGTACTTAAGGATGTTTTTGACCGCTGTCCAATGATCCACTCCTGGATCACTTTGATATCTGCCAGTTAAACTAACAGCATATGCAATGTCGGGTCTAGTACATAGCATGGCATACATTAGAGATCCTATGGCTGAGGCATAGGGAGTCTTACTCATCCTTTCTCTATCTTCTGCCGATGTCGGACTTTGAGTTTTACTCAAGGTCGTATTGGGCAACATGGGCAAGAACCCTTTCTTGCTATCTTCCATTCCAAACCTCTTTAGAACTTTGTCCAAATATGTACTTTGTGACAATGATATTTGGCGTTTTGATCTATCTCTATAAATCTTTATGCCTAATATATAAGCTGCTTCACCAAGATCCTTTATTGAAAAACTATTATTCAAATATTCCTTGACACTATTTAGAAGGCCTACATCATTCCCAATCAACAATATGTCATCTACATATAGTATTAAGAATGCTACAGAGCTCCCACTCACTTTCTTGTAAATACAAGCTTCTCCATAAGTTTGTACAAAACCAAAACTTTTGATCACCTTATCAAAACGTTGATTCCAACTTCGGGATGCTTGCTTCAATCCATAGATGGACCGTTGAAGTTTGCATACCTTGTTAGCATCTTTAGGATCGACAAAACCTTTGGGTTGCATCATATACAACTCTTCATCAATGTCTCCATTGAGGAATGCTGTTTTGACATCCATCTGCCATATCTCATAATCATAATATGCAGCGATTGCTAACATAATCCTCACAGACTTTAGCTTCGCTACTGGTGAGAAAGTCTCATCGTAGTCAACTCCTTGAATTTGTCGAAACCCCTTTGCGACAAGTCGAGCTTTATAGACAGTAACATTACCATCAGCATCTGTTTTCTTCTTGAAAATCCATTTGTTCTCGACAGCCTTCCGGCCATCCGGTAAGTCCACCAAAGTCCATACTTGGTTTTCGTACATGGATCCAATCTCGGATTTCATGGCTTCTTGCCATTTATTGGAATCTGGGCTCATCATCGCTTCCTCATATGTCTCAGGGTCATCGGTGTTGTCCACCAACATGACACTCATAACGGGATCATACCAATCTGGAGTGGTACGAGTTCTCGTTGACCTGCGAGGCTCTGTAGCAACTTCAACCGAAGTTTCATGATCATCATCATTAGCTTCCTCTCTAACTGGTGCAGGCACCACAGGAACTTCTTCCGGTGCTGCGCTACTCGCAATTTCGAGAGAAGGTTCGACAACCTCGTCGAGTTCTACTTTCCTTCCAGTCACTTCTTTCAAGAGAAATTCCTTCTCTAAAAAGGATCCATTCTAGGCAACGAAGATTTTGCCTTCGGATCTATGATAGAAGGTATACCCAATAGTTTCCTTCGGGTATCCTATGAAGACGCATTTTTCCGCTTTGGGTTCAAGCTTGTCCGGCTGTAACTTCTTTACATAGGCTTCACAACCCCAAACTTTAAGGAACGACAATCTAGGTTTCTTCCCAAACCATAATTCATACGGTGTCGTTTCAACGGATTTAGATGGTGCCCTATTTAAAGTGAATGCGGCTGTTTCTAATGCATAACCCCAAAATGATAGCGGTAAATCTGTAAGTGACATCATAGAACGAACCATATCTAAGAGAGTTCGATTACGACGTTCGGACACACCATTCTGTTGTGGTGTTCGGCGGTGTCAATTGTGAAAGTATTCCGCATTTCTTCAAATGCTCGCCAAACTCGTAACTTAGATATTCACCTCCACGATCAGAACGTAGAAATTTAATCTTCTTGTTACGTTGATTCTCTACCTCACTTTGAAATTCCTTGAACTTCTCGAAAGTTTCGGACTTATGTTTCATGAAATAGATATACCCATATCTACTCAAGTCATCCGTGAAGGTAAGAACATAACGATAACCACCGCGATGCTACACTCATTGGACCACACACATCGGTATGTATGATTTCCAATAAGTCCATAGCTCGCTCCATCATACCAAAAAATGGAGTCTTAGTCATTTTACCCATCAGACATGATTCGCATCTTTCAAGTGATTCAAAATCAAGTGATTCAAGAAGTCCATCGGAATGGAGTTTCTTCATGCGCTTCACTCCAATGTGACCAAGACGACAGTGCCACATATAGGTCGAGTTATCGCTCGATTTCAAACGTTTAGCCTCAATGTTATTAATATGTGTATTTCCACTATCGAGATTCAACAAGAATAGACCATCTATCAAAGGTGCATGTGCATAAAACATATTACTCATATAAATCGAACAACCATTATTCTCGGACTTAAACAAGTAACAGTCTCGCAATAAACAAGATCCCGATATAATGTTCATGCTTAACACAGGCACCAAATAACAATTATTTAAGTATAAAACTAATCCCGATGGTAGATGAAGGGGTAGCGTGCCGACCGCGATCACATCAACCTTTGATCCGTTTCCAACGTGCATCGTCACCTCGTTCTTCGCTAGCTTCCGTTTATTCGCAAAGACTTGTTTGAGTTACAAATATGAGCAACCGAACCAGATTCAAATACCTGTGCACTACTACAGTACTAGTGAGATACACATCAATAACATGTATATCGGATATACCTTTCTTCTTGATGTTGCCGTTCTTCAAATCCGCCAAGTACTTTGGGCAATTCCGCTTCGATGACCTTCTCCCTTGCGGTAAAAGCACTCGATGTCGGGCTTAGGTCCAGCCTTGGTCTTCTTCATCGGCGTGGTAACTTTCTTACCACCCTTCTTGAAGTGTCCCTTCTGCTTGGACTTGCCTTTCTTGAATTTGGTGGTCTTATTGACCAACAACACTTGGTGCTCTTTCTTGATCTCCACTTCTATAGATTTCAACATGGCAAAGAGTTCTGGCAACGTCTTGTTCATGTTTTGCATGTTGTAGTTCATCACAAGTTCTTGTAACTTGGTGGCAGTGATTGGAGGGCGGTAAATCCCCAAAGCATTAGGAATCACTATACCCAAGCTTTGAAGTTTGTTGGCGTGCGGACATCTTAAGAACATGCTCACGACGGGCTGCCTCTTCCATCTTGCGGTTAAAGAACTTTTCGAAGCCTCATAGCTTTCAATTGCCGCATGAGTCTCAAAGATCAATTTGAGATCCTCGACAATATCATATGGGTCTGAATTCTCAAACCTTTTCAAGCTCGATTCTAAACCATACAAGATAGCACACTGAGCTGTGGAGTCTTGAGTCTTCCGAGTGAGGTAAACATTCTTTACTTCATCGGCAAAGATCACCGCAGTGGGTCACCAAATGCATCCAAAGACATAGGTCAAATTACCATTGTGAGGACAATCCTCAAATTGCGGAACCAATCCGCGAAGTTGCTTCCATTGTTTTTCAACTTTTCTTTCTCTAGGAACGCATTAAATTGATGGTAGGGGCTGCCATTGATCTACAACATATTTGCAATAGTTTAGACTAAGTTTATGACAAATTGAGTTCAAATTAATAATAAAATTAATCTAGGTGAACTCCCACTCAAAACAATATCCCTCACATTGTTTTAGTGATTACACGAACCAAATCCACCACATCAACACCGATCATCACGAGAGTTGATATAGTTTCAATGGCGAACAATCGACATGTTCATCATATCTACTATATGATTCATGCTTTACCTTTCGGTGATCCGTGTTCCGAGACCATGTCTGTACATGCTAGGCTCGTCAAGATCAAACCTTAGTTTCCGCATGAGAAAATCTGGCTTGCTCACGTTGTATGCACTTGCAGAATCTAACACACCCGATCATCACGTGGTGCTTCGAAACAACAAGCTTTAGCAACGGTGCTAACTAAGGGTGAACACTTTATGACTTGAAATTCATGTGCATGAGGGCTCATCTTATAATTCTACCGTCGTCTACTAAGCAATACAAGATGCATAAAGGATTAACATCACATGCAATTCATAATATGTGATATGATATGGCCTTTTCTTCTTTGTGCTTCCGATCTCCATCTTCAAGCATGAACATGATCTCCATCATCACCGGCATTGCATCAAGGTCAATGACGCTTCTCCATGGTTGTCGTCCACCGGCTTCAACTATTACAACTACTTTGAATAGACACGCGGGTCTTAACATAAATTAAAGACAACCATATGGCTCCTGCCGGTTGCCAACTTACAATAAGGAGCATTGCATACATCAAATATAATCACAATCATGGCCATATCACATCACTGCACACCCCTGCAAAACAAAGTTAGACGCCTCTACTTTCTTTGCATATTTTACGTGGTTTGGGGCTTTCAATAAGTGTCTTTCTAACTTACGAACATGAACCACATCATTGATACTAGTATTGTTAATAACCCGTTGTAAAATGGATCTTAACTATGCTAGGAGAAACAGGCACCCGCAAAGCCACTTATGCAATACAAGTTGCATGTCAAGCGTGGAGCAAGTCTCATGAACGATGTCATGTAAGGTTAGCCCGGGCCGCTTCATCCCAACATCCCGCAAGATGCAAAGTACACAAGAAGCAATCGACAATAAAAGCATCAATGCCCACAATGACCATTGTGTTCTACTCGTGCAACATATCTACATATAGACACGGCTCTGATACCACTGTAGGGTTTCGTAGCATGGAAAACAAAAAATTTCTAACGCATACAAACAAACAAGCCAAGATCTATCTACTAGATTGTAGCAACGAGTCGATAGAATAACTCACCCTCGAAGATTCCAAAGTGTTTAACGAGAGCGGATTCTCGTGGGTGATGTAGTCGTACTCTTCCCGATCTCAAGATCGCGTAGACGATCCTTCCGACTGCGTTCCGGCAGCGCTCCCGCAGTCGGTCACACGTTCGGTACTCGACGAAGACCTTCCTCTCCCTTGTTCCAGCAGGCAGCAGAGGTTGTAGCACTCTCCTCGTGATTCCGGCAGCACAACGGCGTGGTACCGGAAGTAGAGGGGAGATCTCGCAGGGCTTCGCCTTAAGCCGGAGCGAGTATGGTGGAGTATGAGAGAGTCCCTCGACAATCTAGGGTTTAGACACGCCGAGGAGGAAGCTTGGCCGGCGGCTAGGGTTGCTAGGCGGTGGCGGCTTGACCTAGGGCGGCGGCGGCAACAGGTGGCGGCGCCGGCGGCTTAGGGTTTGGAGGCGGGGATCTTGTGTGTCTTGGAGGGGAGCCCTTCCCCTCCTTATATAGGTGGAGGGGGCCGGCCAAGGGGAGGGGAGTCCCTCCCCAACTCGGCTTGGTGGTGCGCCGGCGGTGGGAGGAGGAACTCCTCCCCCAAGTCAGTTTCCACCTCCCTCTCCACTACCCAAAACTTGCCGTTTGACTTTCAAACTAGCCGTTTGACTTTTCAAACTAGGATTTGAATAAACCCTCTATTTTGTTCAGCGATGACACCGAGTACATAATGCAATCATACCAACTTGATATAACACATTCATGTACCCTTCCCCTCCGGAGTGCCGGACATTCTGGAACCTTCTAGAACATTCCCGATGAAAACACCGGAACCATTCCCCAACTTCGAAACGGGACTTTCCTTATATGAATCTTATTCTCCGGACCATTCTGGATCTCCTCGTGATATCCCGGATCCCATCCGAGACTCCGAACAACATTCGGTCTCTTTCTTATCATTCCATAACTACTCAAACAACGTCGAATCCTTAAGTGTGTCTCCCTACGGTTCGTGAATTATGCGGACATGATCGAGACACTTCTCCAAACAATAACCAATAGAGGAATCTGGAAATTCATATGGCTCCCACATATTTCTACGATTACTTTGCGATCGAATGAACCACTTACATACGATACCAATTTCCCTTTGTCTCACGATAGTTTACTTATCCGAGGTTATGATCGTTGGTATCTCTGCATACCTAGTTCAACCTCGTTACTGATAAGTACTCTTTTCTCATTCCCGTGATATGTGATCCCTTGTGAGCCAGTCACATGCTTGCAAGCTAATTGGATGACATTCCACCGAGAGGGCCCAGAGTATATCTATCCGTCATATGGATGGACAAATCCCACTCTTGATCCATGTGTCTCAACCAATACTTTCCGAACACTCAATGCCACATTTATAGCCACCTAGTTACGGTGTGGTGTTTGATGTCATCAAAGCATCCATCCGGTAAAGGTGATATGCATGATCTCACGGTCGAAGGAATTAGGTTACTATGTATCAGAAAGCATATAACAATTAAACTATTAAAATGACTTGATCTTTATGCTACGCTTATCTATAGGAGTATGTCCACCATATCATTCTCCTAACGATATAATCTTGTTGTTAATAACATCTCAATGTTCATGATAGGGAAATCACAATCATTTATTAACCAACAAGCTAGTGATGTATAGAGGCTTCACTAGGGACTTCAATTTAAGTTTACAAATCACACAAGTATTAATGTTTCTTTGTTAATACTATTATAGCATGAATGTAAACATTTATCATAAACACAAATATATAATAATAACTACATTTATTATTGCCTCTAGGGCATATCTCCAACATGGGGCCCACCCATGCCTGGGGTGGGTCTGGCCCCTCTAGCTAGCCCCTTCGGCTCTCCTCTGGACTTCTTGTTCTCCACGAAAAGTAATTGACTTTAACGTTTGTCTCGTCCAATTCTGAGAATATTTCTTTACTAACTTTTCTGAAACCAAAAACAGCAGAAAACATGCATATGGCGCTGTTACAACTTGTTAATAGGTTAGTACCAGAAAACATGTAAAAAGCACCTCAAAATATGGACAAGTAAAGCAAAGTAGATACTAAACCAGCTTGGAGCATCAAAAATTATAGATACGTTTCCGACGTATCATACTACCTCCGGTCTATATTAATGTTCCCAACTTTGTCTAGATACAAATGCATTTAGTCTAAATATTTAATTAGATACATTTGAATCTAGACAAAGTTAAGAATATTAATATGGACCGGAGGAAGTAATACAAAACAACACGAATTAAGGAGCCACTTGACCACAAAAATAATCCTCACATACAACCTTTATCCACTTTCGCTCCCCTCGTGGTAAAATCCCTGGCTCCGTCCCTGAGTACATGCACATGAGCGAGACCACCCGCCTTGAGCCAATGTATATGTTCTACAAAACGGTGATTGCGATTTTTTGTGAAGTTTACCTGAGAGACCCAAATCTCGAAGACACTGCCCGTTTGATGTTTATCAATGAAAAGAGGGGATTTCCAGGGATACTCGTCGGAATACATTGCATGCATCGGGAGTGAAAGATCTGCGCTTTTGCTGCTAAGTTTGGCAAGGAGCAGGAGACTTCTATAAATAATGTGGAGCGGGCCTTTGGTGTGCTCCAGTCGAGGTGGGCCATTATTCAGAATTCTTATTTAACTTGGAGCGCTGAGACTATGTGGCAGGTCATAACTACTTGCGTGATCATGCACAACATGATAGTTGAGGATGAGCGGGATGATGTACTCCATGACCAAGGATGCGATTTTGAGGGTGACCTAGTCGAGGAGACGCCATGACCAACAACCTTCGACGAGTTCCTCCATGTGCATCATGAGATATGTGATCGAGCTACCGACTACAAGCGGCTTTGGTCGAGCATACGTGGACGCACATCGGCAACCGCTAGGCATGGCCTCATATTTCCTCTTGTTTGCTATGTTTGATCTTGAACTATATTTGCTTCGGAACTATGTTATATATTTGGTTATGAATTTAAATTCATGGACTATGTATTTGCTTCTGTAAAATATCACAAAGACGAGTGAATCCGAAGACATGCTCTCCCAGTCACCACGCCGGCGCTCAGGATGGAGTATGAAATGGTGGCAAGACAAGCAAAGAGGTGGCAATACTCTAACGGTGTGTCAGTGTATATGTGGTGGAAACCCTTCGAGACTTTATATAGATAGCTCTGGAAAAACCTAATGCGTACATTGTTGACCGAGTTCACGTCGTGCATGTTTGGATCAGTTGCATATAGCTCATAATTGTACCATGACACGATTTTTCAAAATCATAATTTTTCTTACCAACAAAAATAAATTTACCTTGAGACTCAGTCCGCTATCCTTAAACCGCAACGGAGCAGGAAAAGTGCACGTGCCGCAATGGAGTAGGAGAAGTACACGTGTATAACTCCTCTTCTTACTCATTTACCAGATAATAAAAATGGTGCAGCTTTTTTTTAACTTTCCATATACTGCACTCGTAAGAGCATCTCCAACAGACGCGTTATATTTCGGCACGCTAAATCTCGCTTCCGCCGTGTTGTAAACGGATAGCGCGCTGCGCTGAAATTTCCTCGCCGGATGCTCTATTTTACAGCGCGCGTTGCCGCGGTAAAAAACTCCTCCGCCGGGCGCTCCAAAATACAGCGCGCGTTGACGCGAAAAACAACTTTCTACACTACTATGCATTCAGCGCGGGGGAAGTTTCAGCGCGGAGTTTCTTCGCGCGTTGCGTGGAGCGATGACGCGCTATAGTCGGTGCCCAAAGTTTAGCGTCTGGGATTGTGCAAAAACCCGCGCACCCCAATTTTTTACAGCGCCGCGCCGTTTATCGCGCCTACTGGAGGAGCGATTCCGCCTCCGCACGCTGCAAATCGACGGTTTATACAACTATATAGCGCCTGTTGGAGATGCTCTAAGTAAACTACCAAAAAACATGGGTTGTCACACATATAAAATTCTAAATCTTACATGGGCCACCACTAGTGATAAACCCATTATTTGTAACAAAATGCTCACAAGAATACCAACATTTCTTTACGAGAGCATTCCTATCTTTTCGAGTACTTGCGACCCCTCGCGTTGTGCTGATGGAGGAAGAACCATCTCCGTCGACTTATCGACGTGGACAGTCCCGCACCCGAAAGATGTTTAGTGTAGGACGTCGGCATGCGAAGCATTCGGAATAGACGGGTCAACTCACGGAACGATGACGACGATGGTACCGCGACGGTCAAATCTCGAAAGAAGCACGCGCGGTACAGAACATTCGGGCAGAATACATACAAGAGGGAATATTTCACCACTCTGCTGCCGCTAGTTGCACCCAGCTGTGCGGTGCGGAGACTTTCTCCACGAAGGATTCGCGGATCCACACCTGGAAGACGGGAAGGAGGAAGAGGAGGAGGGCCAGTCGAGTCAGCACTCACTCACTCACACGCAACAGGAAGGAAGGAAACCCATCCGCGAAGGCCGAGGCCCTCTGACCGCGTTGCGCAGCAGCTTACGAGTACGACCAGTCGACCAAGACACGAACAACGCCACCGATACCAACCAACCACCCGAAGAGGTCCAGGTCAAAGCGAGCATGAACGCGAGCTGTAAAGCTCTCGCCGAGGGGCTGGGTGCAGCTCATCGTGTGCGTGCCAGGTAACCCATGCGTATAAGAGGCGGCAACGGCGACGAGAGGAGAGGGCAAAGAGAAATAACAGGATCAGCGGTACAGTAGGAATCGCGATGAGTTCTTGCTCGGGGGACGTGGCGACGGGAGGGCAGCAGCAGCACGTCCGCGCGCCGCGCGGTGGGCTGCCGCGGCCGAGGCGGCTCAGCAGGCCGGCGGCGGCCGGAAGCGACGCGTCCTGGGGGCGAGCGGGTCACAGCTGGTGGGGCGCTGGTGCTGGGGCGCAGGCGGCCTCAGCGCCGCCGAGGCGGCAATCATCGTGCAGAGCGGGCGCTGGCAGAGCCCCGGCGCGTGTGCCGACGGGGAACCGGGAGCTGGTGCGGCGGGCGCTGTCGCCGCCGGCCACGGGCGCGCGTGGCGCGGCGCTGAGGAGGTGGAGCTTCCGGCCCACGCCGAGCCGGCTGCGCAACGCGTCGTGCTTTGCATCCACGGCGTCCCCTGCATCCCCACGGCCATCGTGACTTTCTTGGCGTGCGGTGGTTCAGCTAGGTTCTTTTTCGGATTGGTGTAGGCATTGTACATTCTCGTGCTTGTTGAGTTCTTTTGGTTGTTTTAACAAGTAATGGTATCACGAATTAGCATTTGCCTTCCTGCCTGCTGCTTGATATTCCATCGTATTCTTTCTTGAAATAGCCTTTTTGTCCCGTTATGTTAATATAGCAACAACAACTAAGATACCACCAAAATAGTCTCAAAACGAAGGAAATTGCAGGACGAAATTGCAGGACAGCAGCACACACATGCCCAAAGGAACAAAAAAGAAGCAAAATAAAGACATAGATGGATCAACTAAACGAAGGAGACATGCAACCGCTGTGCCCTCCGGAGGAGTACCACCACGCTCCTAGCACCGAACCGTCAAGTTCCAAGCAACACCTTCAAAAAGTGAAGCGCCGACGCTGCTATCCGGACCAGAGACTGGTCCTAGGGTTTCCCCTGGCACACCGAGGGAAGTGGATGACGGGTAGCCACGACGCCTTCCAGGAAGAAATGGTGCCTCCCTTGGACGACACTGCATCGGTGTCGGGCGAGCCGACAAGGATTTCTCCCAAAAAGCCAATCCACAACCCTCGGGAGATCCGATGCAAAGGAGCCCACAAGGTCGAGGCCACGACACCACCAAACATGCCACCCGCGAGCATGCGCCACTACGATGATGAAGCCACCATTGTCGTTTCACCGAGGTTACCGTCACTAGGCCTACAAGGCGGAGGCCAGAAGTAGCTTGAATCAGGGCCAGTAGGACTGCGGCCTAGCGGGAGGGAACAACCTCCACCGCCAAAGACGGCAGTCGACCGGACACAGCGACATGCACACTAGTCCCTTGGGTCTAGCCGGGTCCAGTAGGCCTGTAAAGCCACCGCGGGGCCACACCAGTACCAATAGGGTTTAGCCAGGCCTGAATTAGGCCCGCAAAGCCCGCCACCACGTTGCAACAAGATGGTCGCCATCACCGCTAGCACCTGACCAAGCTACCTCGCCGCTGCCAGCAGGACGTGCAGTGCATAGGGCAGTCCCGCCTACCCTCAGCCTCGATGGGGCCCTGTGGGCCTATATCTGGACCGCACGGGTTTGGTTGGCGCCACCCCACCACTACCTGGCGCGTCCGCCCTACGCTGCCCCACAGGAAGCCTTCCACGCTGCCCTGCCATCACTAAAAGAACCTGTGTGCCCCATGTGTGGTTTTGGTAATTAATGACAATGTTTATGGACTTATATTTGCATTGAGTTTTACTTGTAGGATTTGTTCATAGGCAATGCTTGAACCATATGTTGACTTCAAGGTTGGAAGAAGAAGAAAGTGAAGAAGATCAAGTGTTGATCAATGTTTTAAGGAATCCGGAGATTGGTTAAGTAGAAGTTGAGACTATGGCAAGTGTGTCTTGAATAACAAGATGGTGTGATATCTCATGTGTACCTTCAAGACACAAACATAATAAAGAAAGAAGAAATGAAGTAAAAGTTCAAGATGTGCAATCTCGAAGAGATCATATGCTTGAATCTTTCCATCCTTATGGTGATCATGGATATGTGAGGATATGCCTAAAAGAGAGGCTCTTCCATAGTGTAGTATGGGGGAGCAAATTCCAAGTCTTCACCAAGCTAGCACAATCAAGAAAGGTGCTCCATCTTGAGGTGTAGAAGATCGTCATCATCAAGATCAAGTGGAATATGCGCAAGGAAAAGCTATGATCTTGATAGGCTTTATTTCTTACCGGTCTCGTGGTGTTAGTTGGGGAGAGCGGTTTATATGATAGATAACCTTACTATCAAGAGGGGCTCTTGAGTGAGTAACTTGATCATATCCCTAGGTGAGAGCTCAAACCTTTGCATATATAGTTGGCATCATCTTTCTTGGTTCTTATTTGGTTCTTATCAATGATAGTATTTAGATCTTTTGTGAATCTCCATGACAAGCTCAAGTTCATCGAAACCGGATTCCATATGCATTCTCTATTGCGTTTTCGATATTGGAGGTTTTACTGGTTTGTATTTTATAGATAGGGTAAACATTTAATCATTTGATTATATCATCCCTTGCTTTAATATGATGGTTCCCTTCATGATCTTGTAGATCTCGTTACTATCTACGAAACGAGTCTAAGATCATGAAAATCATTTGTATTCTCTCTACTTCATTGTTTTGACCTTCAAGAGCTTGCAAATACTCTCAATCCCTCCCATATTTCTTGAATATTTTTGGGGGATTTGAACGGGGAGATGATACGTCGGAAACGTATCTATAATTTTTGATGTTCCATGCTTGTTTGGTATCTACTTTGCTTTGCTTTGTCCACACTTTGAGGTGTTCTTTTATACACTTTCTAGAACTAACCTATTGACAAGATGCCACAGTGCCAGTTGCCTGTTTTCTTATGTTTTTGGTTCCAGAAAGGCAGAAAATAAATATTCTCGGAATTTGACGGGACAAAAGCCAATGTTCATATTTTTCCCTGAGCGATACAGAAAATCAAAGACGAGACGAAGGAGGACACCAGGGTGGCCACACCCTAGGTGGGAAAGGGCCCACCCTAGGCTGCGCCCACAGGGGGTGTGGGTCCCCTGGACCTCCACCGACCTTGCCTCCTGCGCCTATAAGAAGCCTCCGACCCCAAAACCCTAAATGATCTAGAAGAAATCCACGAAAACCTCTGTAGCACCGCCGCCACCAAAAGGGAGATTCGGGGGACAAAAATTCTCTGTTCCGGCACCCTGCCGGGACGGGGAAGTGCCCCCGGAGCCATCTCCATCGATCTCCATCGCCATCTTCATCACCGTTGCTGATTCCCATGATGAGGAGGGAGTAGTTCTTCCTCGAGGCTAAGGGCTCTACCGGTAGCTATGTGTTCATCTCTCTCTCTATGCATGATCTTGTTGTGGTCATGAGCTTTGTAATCAAGTAGATCTACCTTGCTACTCAAGTGCTTGAATAGATCTCTGCTCTCCTCATGTGTGTGAAAGTGATAGCATGCACGCCATGGTGGCACTTAGGCTTGAGTCTACATAAATACTCTTTGTGCTTTAATAGATCTATGCTTTTCCCCACATGTGTGAAAGTGACAACGGGCATACCGTGTGTGGCACTTTGGTTAGATTGAATATTTGTTATGAGTTATATTTGGAGTTGGATGTCTCTATGAAATTATGGTGTTTGTTGGAACCATCGAGCGCTTAAGGTGACAGTGTGGGGTTATCTAGATTAGGGAATGCGGACTTTGAGGAGTGCTGTTATAGCCCTACCATGGATTAGAGTATCCAACCGGAGAGTAGTTGTCACATCCCAAATTTTAGATTTGGTACTGCATAAAATTCATGGCATCGCATCATGATCATCCATGCAAAATTTTGGTTTGAAAAGGTTTTGACAAAACAAACCACTTGCATTTGCGTTTTGACACCTACACTTGGACGCTTGGTTTTACCATGCCTTTATCAAAAACTATATATTTTGGGTGTATGGATGGCTCAGGTGCATAGAGGGTTCCGCCACGAACCCGTAGCACTTTGATTCACTCAATTCGGAGCTCCGTAGCAAAAGTTACGCAAATCTGAATTTTGATTAAAAATCTAGACAGTTCTGTCAAAAATTCAGTTAAGGAAAATCATCTGAGAACAAGAAAAGGAAAGGTATAAAAAAGATAAAGCGGCGCGGCAACCAGCCTGCACGGCCCAGCTGCAGCTCAGGCGCCAGCAAATGAACAGCACAAGATGGTCGCTAACTGTTAACTAAAGCCTTGACCTCCGACAAAGGGCGGGCCCGCTTATCGGCGCCGCCCGCGTGACAGCGCGGACTCCGCCACCGCCGCGTATCTCGCCCGTATCAACCTCGAACGGCCTCGCCCCCTCCCCAAACTCTCGGCCCTCATAAGCAACAACCGCCGCAGCTTTTCCCCCCTCTCGCACGCCCTACATCGCCCCCAATCTCCGGCGATTGCTCGCGTGAGTTCTCCGTCGCCGCCGCCGCTTTGAGCCCGGTGAGCCTCTCTGCCGCACGCGTCGACGCCCCCCACCCTCGCCTTGCTCGTGCGTGAGCTCGCCGCCTCTCACTGACCCACCTTCTCCCTCTCTCCCCCGCAGGACCGACGCCGCGAGCCGCCGCCGCCACAGACGCCGCTCGCCACTCCAGCCGCCGACCGCCGCCGTATGCGTGCTCGCCGACCCGCGCCACCACCGCGAGGAGATCCGCCCCATCGCCCCCGACGCCGTCATGCCACCCGCCGTCGCCGAGGACAACCACCGCCGCCGCCGTCGGCCGCCAGCTCCGGTGAGCTTTTCCCCTTGCACACTCCCTAGTCGCTTGATCTCGATAGATGGACCGTTGAATAGTCAGCCTGGCAGCTGACTAGTCAATCGCCACGTCAGCCGCCACATAGGCGCGGTCAACAGTCAAACTTTGACTGTGTTTTTTCTAAATTGATTTTATTTGGCAGAAATTAGCTAAAACTTGTAAAATCCATATCTTTAGATCTAGTGGGCCAAAAATTCCAAATAAAATATGTTTAGAATCAGTGTCTCATGTAGAATCTTGCTGTACAATTGTTTTACACTTTTACAGCAAGGTTTTGTCCTGGTTAATTAAATGAGTTAATGCCCTTTTAGAGTAATAAATCCATAGAATAAGTTCTGTAACTCCAAAAATTGCAAATAAGATGTCCCTGGAATCAGTAGAACAAGGAGAATCTTCTGGTGAATTAAAAAGTTAGGCTTACGGTAATGGTTTATGCAGAATCTATTTAAAGGCTTACTGCAGTATTTTAATTACTCAGGGAGTTTTATATATCCTTTTTGAGAAATTCCAACTGATACTGATTCTCTTATGAGTTTCCTACGCAGTGGAAATTTTCCAAGATTTTACAAACAGTATGTTAGTAGTGGCTAATTATTTAATCTCTAGCTCTATTATTTGAGCAATATAAATTGCATGCTTGTTTTCTTTGCACTAAAAATAATTTCCATGCATGCATACAGTAGTTATACTGAATAAAATTATGTGATGCTGCTGTAGCATCATTCCACTTGTCATGCATGCATCTTGCATCATTTTTATTTGCATATTATTGTGGATGGTTTGTTTATGATTGCAATTGTATCGTGTAGATTGTGACGAGTGCAACGCTTGCTCGTGTGTGGATTGTTCTTCTGACCGCTACAGCCAAGGCAAGTAGATGCTACCTTGTTCATGATGTTGTCCTACTATTTTTAATGCATTGTTGTGTATTTTGTAGATGCATGTGTAGGATATTACTATCTCTATGCTATGTCCCATTATGTGGTAGGGCTTTCCTGTAGTTGAGCCACCGTCGGTAGATGTGCTTAGTCATGCTATGATGATCGCAGGCTAGGTTACATCATTGAAAGTTGTGTCTAAAAGTGTTGGTTTGTGAAAACTAAAAACAACTTAATCAATGAACCTCCTGGGTCTGATGGGATTGATAATTTTTGGTGGTATCATTGCGGAAAGGCACCCAGGTATCAAGAGAGAATGATTGGCTTCTTTATTTTGTAGCTTACGTGTACAACCATGTGCCAATAATGAAATGGGCGGTTGGTTGGACTCAGTAGGTTGTGGTAACTCAAACCCGCGTATCCAGAGATGTAGAATTTTGGTAGGTTGGACCGGTGTGCGTCGGGATTGGGGAGCTACTTCCCGAACGGTCTCTTCTTGGACTTCTCCCTATCATCACCCAAAATGAGAGTGATGGTACGAGCTGGGTTGGCCAAGTCACATGGGTAAAGTGTACTAACCCCTGCAGGGTGTATAACCTAATCGATTAGTCGTGTCCCCGGTTATGGACATCTGAGTTGCTTGATATTGATTCCATGACATGTTTCTCGCTCATTCCAATTTCATAATTGCTTAAATGTTGTTGGGTTATTTAATTGGGGATATTTTCAAAGAAAATCAAAAACTGTTTATGAAAGTAGGACAAAGGTATTTGCAAATGCAAGCTAGCCACAGCTCCACTTGCCAAATATGCATGTAGATGTTAGAACTATTGTCTCCTTTAATAGCTCTACTTGCCATACATTCCATGTATTGACCCTTCGAGGCTGCTATGTTTCATGTTGCAGGATATTCCGATTCTGAGTAATCGATTTAGGCCACGGTACTCCACTCGGCACTTGTTCACTTGTGGGCAATTTGAAGAATGGAGGATTTACTATATTCACGTTGCTACTTGAATAACATTGAGCTAGCCTTGAGCTAAGCTTTTATTGTAATAATGATACTCTGGATCTTCGTTATTTATGATACACGGATATTTTTCTATGTTATTCATCTTATTCTATTGTGGGCCAATAAACCGATCCAGGGATTGGCATGTCACATAGAAGCTACGGTCTTTTCAGAACCGTAGTGTTACAAGATGGTATCAGAGCCCGTGTGTCAAATGTAGGATCGTGACCTAGGTTTGGATTAGGAAGCCATAGAATTATTAAAGTTTATATTAACTCTGTCTTTCATCTTATGCCTTTCACCCTCGTAAATTATTACCATATGCTATTCTCACACTTTCCTCTTTTAATTGATAGATGGGAGAAGTCAGGACTGAGTATGCAACCATGGAGTCACCAAGGCCCTTTGCAAGACAGTTAGCACAGCTCTCGCAGTCATTGGGATTGCCACTGCCCATGTTCAAAGGAAGAAGGCTGTACACCTACGGATATGGTGAGGATGCATGCGAGATCACCACCTTCATCTTCAGGGATGCCGCCTTGCCAAACCCTGTGCATCTGATCTTCACCAAGACATACTGCAACTGTGGACTTGGAATAAACTTGGCCTTGCATGAAGCCCTGTCACACGCCAAAGGCCATCTTGTCCGACACTGCTTGAAAGAGACTCACCCTACCGTGACTACGGGAGGCGTGATGAGGATGGGAACATTGTGTTTACCCCGGGCGACAGGAACAACATGCCGCCCCGTCGGAGGCACATAGAGGATATGGAAAGGGAGAATGGAGCTCTAGCTGAGAAAGTGATGATGGTAAAAGAGATAGCAGATTTTGCCAGCAATGGTATGGTGGTCCAAGGACTGGAGATAGAGACCTTGCATGAAGCTATGGATGTTCTGAATAATGCCCTGGTAGGCAGGGATGCAACCATAGCTCAGCTTAATGGAACTGTGCAGGAAAACAACCAGACCATACAACAGTTGCAAGGGACCGTCCAGGAAAGGGATCAAACTATTGAAGATATGGCAACCGAGATTGCCGCTCTCCAAGCACAGCTGAATCCACCCTCTGATGATGACAATGGAGATGATGGCAACAATGATGGTGATAGTGGGAACGATGATGATGATGAGGACGAGGATGATGATGATGGAGACGATGATGGTGGAGGAGATGAAGCTGTTGCAGCCGCAGCAGAGAATGAACAAGAAGAGGAGGATCCAGAAGAGGTGGAGTTCGAGATTTCAAGTGATGACTTAGGAGAGGTGTATACTCCTTCGCCATGGTTGGATCGTGGACAGAAGCGCCAACGCATGAGTGCATGGACCTACCGCAACCTCTTCAAGAAGTAGATAGAAGTCCACCAATTAGTCTTCATTAGGTAAAATCGTTAGGATTAGTATCGATCGATGTAAAACTTAATTACTGTTAGTTTAAGAGTGTTTAGTTGCTCCTATGTGTACTCCGATATCCCAGGATTATTTGTGCGAATTTTATGGAAGAGTTATGGCAAGTTTGGTTAATATCTGAGTTATTCCTGTTGCAGTTTTCTGCTGACACAGCTGTACTGCATGAATTTTCATATTTTATTGGTAACAGGGAAAAATCTGAAAAAATAGGGTTGGTTCGAAACTCTCTGTACTGTATACAAAATAATCAGCAAAAATTCCTGACGAGTTTAAGTCAGGTAGAAAAATTCGTGAATACTGCTGGATGGTTCTGGCAGATTCCTGTTTTTAATGCTTTGTTGACCTTTTGTGTAGATAACTATTGCCAACTCTTCTAAAAACTATTTCAGTAGATATATACTGCTAGGATAACCCCTAGGATGTCGCTGGATCATTTGCTTGTTGATGTGTTGCTTGCTTGAGATTGTCTGTGATTGTTTTGTTGTTGTTGGTCATAATGCATGGGTAGAATCCTGTTTTCGTAATCGATTCTTTCTAAACTTACCTGTGCTGAACCGCAGATGCCTCCCCACCGTCAACCCACTGAGTTGGAGCAGCTCATGGCAGCTCAAGCACAGCTGACCCAAGTTATGACCCAGTTCATGGAAGCTCAGAACAACAACAGCAACAATGGGAACAACCAGCCTCAGGGAGATGCTCTCACTAGGTTTCTGAGGCTAAGGCCAGCGAAGTTCTCTACTGCAACGGAGCCGATGTTTGCTCTCGACTGGTTGCGTTCAGTCAACAAGGATCTGGTAACTGTTGGGTGCACAGATGCTGAGAAGGTGAGGTTTGCCGCTCACCTACTGGAGGGACCAGCCGCTTCGTGGTGGGACACTTTTCAGATCACCCACCCTCTGGACACTGTGACTTGGGAAATGTTTGAGTAAGGTTTCAAGACCAACCACGTATCTTCAGGAGTTCTGAGCCTGAAGAGGAAGGAATTTCGCAACTTGCGCCAAACCAACCGCACCGTGGCTGAGTGTATTGACGAGTTCAACAACCTGTCTCGTTATGCACCTGAGGATGTTGACACTGATGCAAAAAGGAGGGAGAGATTCCTGGATGGCCTCAGTGATGAGCTTTCAGTGCAGCTGTTGGTGGTTTATTGTCCCACTTTCCAGGAGCTTATGGACAAGGCCAGAATCTTGGAAGGGAAGCACAAGCAGGTGGAAAACCGCAAGAGGAAGAGCATCAATCACCACTCTGGTTCTCACCACAAGTCCCGCACTTCTTATGATGGATATTCCAAGCATGGAGGGAGTGACCATGGGCACCATGGGAGCCATGACCGCCACAACCATGGAGGCGATGGACATCGCCATGATAGCCACAAGAGCAACCGCCACAGCCACAAGGGAGGACACACTCACCATTCTAGAGGACACAGTGGACAGGGCAACGTGATCGTAGCCGTGAAGAAGGATCTGAGTGAGGTGACATGCTTCAAGTGTGGCGGAAGGGACATTATGCATAACTGTCCAGGAGAAGAAGGGACTGAAGCCAAGCAACAACCTAAGGAAGTGCAGTGAACCACATGAATGTGGAGGAGATCCCAGATGAGCCTGATCTTGTGATTGGTAAGTTTCCAATCAACACTCACCCTGCACTTATACTTTTTGATACTGGTGCATCGCATTCATTCATATCAAGGGAATTTGTGGATAAGTATAAGTTACCTACGGAGTCTCTGAAAGGGTCTATTAGAGTGAGTTCACCTGGAGGGGATATGATAGCTAGCGCGGGATGCCGCGACTTAACTGTGAGGATTGGAGCACATAATTTCATTGCACATCTGGTAGTTTTGGAATCACAAGGTTTAGATGTAATTCTGGGTATGGATTGGATGTCTATGCATGGGGGACACATAGATTGTGCACAGCGAGCTGTTTCACTCAAAATCCCGGATGGTAAGAGAATTAGGTTCAAGTCGGCTGTGCGACCGGGAAGGTGTAAGCTAAATTCTCTTAAGGGGGTTAGCATGGATACTGTGCCTGTGATTAAGGATTACCCCGACGTGTTTCCGGAAGAGCTGCCAGGGATGCCACCTAACAGGGATGTGGAGTTTCTCATCGATCTGATGCCGGGAACGGGACCAATAGCCAAGAGACCATATAAAATGGATGTTGATGAGCTGAAAGAATTGAAGAAACAGCTAAAGGAGCAGTTGGACAAGGGATTCATTTAGCCTAGTTCGTCGTCATGGGGTGCACCTGTTCTGTTTGTGGAGAAGAAGGACAGCAGCAAGAGGTTAGTGGTGGACTACCGCTCGCTGAATGAAGTGACCATCAAGAACAAATACCCCCTGCCGAACATAAATGATTTGTTTGATCAACTGGAAGGAGCAAAGGTGTTTAGCAAAATTGATCTGCGATCGGGTTATTTCCAATTGAAGATCCGGGAGGAGGACATACCAAAAACTGCTTTCACTACTAGGTATGGTTTATATGAGTATACATTTATGTCTTTTGGACTAACGAATGCTCCGACATATTTCATGACCATGATGAACAAGGTATTCATGGAGTACTTGGACAAGTTCGTGGTGGTGTTTATTGATGACATACTGATATATTCCAAGGATGATGCTGAGCATGAGAGACATCTGCGACTGATTATGGAGAAGCTGAGGGAACACAAGCTGTATGCCAAATTCAGCAAGTGTGAATTCTGGCTTAACACTGTTGGATTTCTAGGACACGTGGTGTCAGGAGAAGGAGTCGTTGTTGATCCAAGAAAGGTGACTGCAATAACTGAGCGGGAAGCACCCAAGAATGTGGGTGATATTCGTAGCTTTTTGGGACTTGCTGGATATTACAGGAGGTTCATTGAAAATTTCTCCAAGATTGCTAAGCCAATGATGGAGCTTCTGAAGAAGGAGAGGAAGTTTGAATGGACGGATGCGTGTGAAGCCAGCTTTCAGGAACTGAAGCGTCGACTAGTGACCGCACCTGTTCTGTGTTTACCTGATCTTTAGAAGGATTTCCAAGTGTACTGTGATGCTTCTCGACAGGGACTTGGGAGTGTGCTGATGCAAGATGGGAGAGTGGTGTCGTATGCCTCGCGACAACTTAAACACCATGAGAGGAATTATCCCACACATGACATGGAATTAGCATCAGTTGTTCATGAGCTCAAAGTATGGAGGCACTACCTAATGGGAAAACATTGTGATGTGTACACCGACCACAAGAGCCTGAAATACATATTTACACAGAAGGAACTGAACATGAGGCAAAGGAGATGGTTGGAACTTATCAAGGATTACGATATGAATCTGCAATACCACCCAGGAAAGGACAATGTAGTGGCAGATGCTCTGAGCCGGAAGGTCTATGCCAATAGATTGACTGTTGGAGAATTGCCCGATGATTTGTGCAAGCAATTCAAGGACCTTAGACTGGAGGTAGTGTCAGAAGGATATTTGGCAGCGATGGAAGTCCAACCAACGCTACAGCACAGGATCAGGAAGGCTCAGGTAGGAGATAAGGAGATGGATGAAATAAAGGAAAAGATGAAGGAGGATCGAGCAAAAGAATTCCGCGAGGATGAGCAAGGAACCTTGTGGTATGGAGATCGTTTGTGCGTTCCCAACGATCCGGAGATAAGGAAGTTGATTCTGCAAGAAGCTCATGACTCGTCGTATTCCATACATCCGGGTAATACGAAGATGTATATGGACCTAAAGGACAGATTCTGGTGGAACAACATGAAGGGAGACATCGCCGAGCACATTGCCTTATGTGATGTATGTAGCCGAGTGAAGGCGGAACACCAGAAGCCAGCAGGACTACTACAACCATTGCCTGTGCCGAAATGGAAGTGGGATAGAGTGGGAATGGATTTTATCACAGGATTGCCCAGGACCAGGTCGGGATATGACTCCATTTGGGTAGTGGTCAACCATTTGACCAAGGTAGCCCACTTTATACCGGTGAAGACGACTTACACAAGTGCAAAGTTGGCCAAGATCTATATGGACAGAATTGTGTGCCTACATGGAGTTCCCAAGAGCATTGTATCGGATAGAGGCACCCAATTTACCTCACACTTTTGGCGCCAGCTGCACGAGTCACTGGGGACCAGGTTGGAGTTTAGCACAGCATTCCACCCCCAGACTGATGGACAAACCGAGAGGGTAAATCAGATTTTGGAAGATATGCTGAGAGCTTGTGCTTTGGATCATGGTTCTAGTTGGGATGAGAATTTGCCGTATGCTGAGTTTTCCTACAACAACAGCTATCAAACCAGCATCAAAACGTCACCGTTCGATGTGCTATACGGGAAACGGTGCCGGACACCGTTGCTATGGGATGGAGTAGGAGAATGTCAGCTGTTTGGACCTGATTTGATCAAGGACGCTGAGGAGAAAGTCGCCTTGATTAGGGACAGGTTGAAGGTAGCACAATCAAGGCAGAAGAGCTACGCTGACGCCAAGCACAAGGAAGTGGTGTATGAGATAGGTGATAGAGCATATCTCAGAGTGTCGCCACTGCGTGGAATTAAGAGATTTGGAATCAAGGGTAAGCTGGCACCTCGGTTTATTGGGCCATATCGGGTCTTAGCACGCAAAGGAGAGGTTGCTTATCAGTTGGAGTTGCCAGAGGCTCTGTCCGCTGTCCACAATGTGTTCCACGTGTCTCAGCTTAAGAAGTGCCATCCGGAGATGGTGGATACACCGTTGAGAGACACTGTGCCACTAGAGCAGGTTCAGCTTGAGAATGACTTGACCTATGAGGATAAGCCAGTCAAGATACTGGAAACAGCGGAGAGGATTACCCGTACCAAGACGATCAGGTTTTGCAAGGTGCAATGGAGCCACCACACCGAAGAGGAAGCCACTTGGGAGCGTGAGGATGACATCCGAGAGGACCACCCGCACCTATTTGCTAGCCACGCCGAATCTCGGGGACGAGATTCATCTTAAGGGGGTTAGTCTTGTCACATCCCAAATTTTAGATTTGGTACCGCATAACATTCATGGCATCGCATCATGATCATCCATGCAAAATTTCGGTTTGAAAAGGTTTTGATAAAACAAACCACTTGCATTTGCGTTTTGACACCTACACTTGGACGCTTGGTTTTACCATGCCTTTGTCAAAAACTATATATTTTGGGTGTATGGATGGCTCAGGTGCATATAGGGTTCCGCCACGAACTCGTAGCACTTTGATTCACTCAATTCGGAGCTCCGTAGCAAAAGTTACGCAAATCTGAATTTTGACTAAAAATCTAGACAGTTCTGTCAAAAATTCAGTTAAGAAAAATCATGTGAGAAAAAGAAAAGGAAAGGTATAAAAAAAGAGAAGAAGCGCGCAGAAGCCAGCGGCCTGCCCGTGGCCCAGGCCCAGCCGTAGCAGCCAGCAGCCGTATCAACCTCGAACGACCTCGCCCCCTCCCCAAACTCTCGCCCCTCATAAGCAACAACTGCCGCAGCTTACCTCCCTCTCGCACGCCCTACATCGCCCCCAATCTCCGGCGATTGCTCGCCGGAGTTCTCCGTCGCCGCCGCCGCCGCTTTGAGCCTGGTGAGCCTCTCCGCCGCACGCGCCGACGCCCCCCGCCCTCGCCTCGCTCGCGCGCGATCTCGCCGCCTCTCACTGACCCACCTTCTCCCTCTCTCCCCCACAGGACCGCCGCCGCCGCCGCCACAGACGCCGCTCGCCACTCCAGCCGCCGACCGCCGCCGTCTGCACGCTCGCCGACCCGCACCACCACCGCGAGGAGATCCGCCCTGTCGCCCCCGACACCGTCGTGCCACCCGCCGCCGCCGAGGACAACCACCGCCGCCGCCACGACCTCGCCGCCGCCGTCCGCCGCCAACTCCGGTGAGCTTTTCCCCTTGCACACTCCCCAGCCGCTTGATCTCGATCCAACGGTCCAGATGGATCGTTGAATAGTCAGCCTGGCAGCTGACTAGTCAATTGCCACGTCAGCCGCCACATAGGCGCGGTCAACAGTCAAACTTTGACTGTGTTTTTTCTAAATTGATTTTATTTGGCAGAAATTAGCTAAAACTTGTAAAATCCATATCTTTAGATCTAGTGGGCCAAAAATTCCAAATAAAATATGTTTAGAATCAGTGTCTCATGTAGAATCTTGCTGTACAATTGTTTTACACTTTTACAGCAAGGTTTTGTCCTGGTTAATTAAATGAGTTAATGCCCTTTTAGAGTAATAAATCCATAGAATAAGTTCTGTAACTCCAAAAATTGCAAATAAGATGTCCCTGGAATCAGTAGAACAAGGAGAATCTTCTGGTGAATTAAAAAGTTAGGCTTACGGTAATGGTTTATGCAGAATCTATTTAAAGGCTTACTGCAGTATTTTAATTACTCAGGGAGTTTTATAGATCCTTTTTGAGAAATTCCAACTGATACTGATTCTCTTATGAGTTTCCTACGCAGTGAAAATTTTCCAAGATTTTAGAAACAGTATGTTAGCAGTGGATAATTATTTAATCTCTAGCTCTATTATTTGAGCAATATAAATTGCATGCTTGTTTTCTTTGCACTAAAAATAATTTCCATGCATGCATACAGTAGTTATACTGAATAAGATTATGTGATGCTGTTGTAGCATCATTCCACTTGTCATGCATGCATCTTGCATCATTTTTGTTTGCATATGATTGTGGATGGTTTGTTTATGATTGCAATTGTATCGTGTAGATTGTGGCGAGTGCAACGCTTGCTCGTGTGTGGATTGTTCTTCCGACCGCTACAGCCAAGGCAAGTAGATGATACCTTGTTCATGATGTTGTCCTACTATTTTCAATGCATTATTGTGTATTTTGTAGATGCATGTGTAGGATATTACTATCGCTATGCTATGTCCCATTATGTGGTAGGGCTTTCCTGTAGTTGAGCCACCGTCGGTAGATGTGCTTAGTCATGCTATGATGATCACGGGTTGGGTTACATCATTGAAAGTTGTGTCTAAAAGTGTTGGTTTGCGAAAACTAAAAACAACTTAATCAATGAACCTCCTGGGTGTGATGGGATTGATAATTTTTGGTGGTATCATTGCGGAAAGGCACCCAGGTATCAAGAGAGAATGATTGGATTGTTTATTTTGTAGCTTACGTGTACAACCATGTGCCAATAATGAAATGGGCGGTTGGTTGGACTCAGTAGGTTGTGGTAACTCGAACCCGCGTATCCAGAGATGTAGAATTTTGATAGGTTGGACCGGTGCGTGTCGGGATTGGGGAGCTACTTCCCGAACGGTCTCTTCTTGGACTTCTCCCTATCATCACCCAAAATGAGAGTGATGGTACGAGCTGGTCTGGCCAAGTCACATGGGTAAAGTGTACTAACCCCTGCAGGGTGTATAACCTAATTGATTAATCGTGTCCCTGGTTATGGACATCTGAGTTGCTTGATATTAATTTCATGACATGTTTCTCGCACATTCCAATTTCATAATTGCTTAAATGTTGTTGGGTTACTTAATTGGGGATATTTTCAAAGAAAATCAAAAACTATTTATGAAAGTAGGACAAAGGTAAAGCTAGCCACAGCTCCACTTGCCAAATATGCATGTAGATGTTAGAACTATTGTTTCCTTTAATAGCTCTACTTGCCATACATTCCATGTATTGACCCTTCGGGGCTGCTACGTTTCATGTTGCAGGATATTCCGATTCTAAGTAATTGATTTAGGCCACGGTACTCCACTCGGCACTTGTTCACTTGTGGGCAATTTGAAGAATGGAGGATTTACTATATTCACGTTGCTACTTGAATAACATAGAGCTAGCCTTGAGCTAAGCTTTTATTGTAATAATGATACTCTAGATCTTCGTTATTTATGATACATGGATATTTTGCTATGTTATTCATCTTATTCTATTGTGGGCCAATGAACCGATCCAGGGATTGGCATGTCACATAGAAGCAACGGTCTTTTCAGAACCGTAGTGTTACAGTAGTTAAGAGTAGAATCATGAATAGAGGATATTTATATGAGAGAGTGTTCACTAGTGAAAGTATGATCCCTAGGCCTTGTTTCTAAACATTGAAACACCGTTTGCATCTAGATCTGTTGCATGTTTGCTTGCTTTAGTCTTTACCTCAAGCTATTTTCTGGCACCGTTACCACTTGTATTTCACTATCTCTTCGCCGAACTAGTGCACCTATACACCTGCCAAGTGTATTGGGTGTGTTGGGGACACAATAGACTTCTTGTATCTTGAATGCAGGATTGCTTAAGAGGGAATACCTTTGACCACTTCCTCCCTGAGTTCGATAAACCTTGGGTAATCCACTTAAGGGAAACTTGCTGTTGTTCTACAAACCTCTGCACTTGTAGGCCCGACAACTGTCTACAAGAATAGAAGTGCGTAGACATCAGGAGATCTTGATCTACAACTCCTGTAGGTTTCCGCAGCAAAAAACAAGAAAATTCTAACTACGCGAACACGATAACCAAGATCTATTCTATGTAGACATAAGTAACAGAGAAGGAGACGATATTCATACCCTTGAATTACGAGGTACGCCTTACGCAGGTAGGCGTATGTTAATAAATGCAAGCAGCTCCTAGCGTCCCAAGTATGGCACCTCCAAAGTTCTACACACGTTCGGTGTAGGCGATGTCTCCCGGACTCTGATCCAGCCAAGCAGCAAAAGAAGAAAGAATCAGGACCGTACAATGCATGATGGTAGTGCGAAGGTCGAGAAACCAAATCTCTCAAAGTTCTCTCCAATTGTAGAGTAAAACTTCTAAGGAAATGATAGAGAGAGGAGAGAATGAGGTTTCTCAAAGGGGACGGGTGCCCCTTTATTTATAGTAGGAGGAGGAGGTATAAACCCCAAGGGGCAGGCGGTGTGGGACTATGCCCACACTCGCTGCCACTAGGGAGCCACCGGCGGTGGCCTAGGTGGGCCCTAGGAGGGGAGCCTACTAGGGCATGGCCGGCTGGCCCTCCTCCTATGGCGCCTTGCCCCTTTGGGCCACCCCTCTCCGGGTGAGGCCCATTAGGCATGGTCTGCCTCTAAAATAAAATATAATATTATGTTTTAATATTAATTAAAATAATTAATATAAAACACATATATTATTATATCTTTCACTCCAAAAATCCTTCTGGACCCCTCCGATCAACATCGGGTGTTACACGGTACTTTTCCGGTTTCTCTCTCTCATTTCTCCTGTGGTGCCGAATTAATCCCTATGTGTCCCCACCCTTAAGTGTGCCACCCTTCAGTTCAGAAACACTCCGGACATGACCGAGACCCCTCTCGTGTCAATGATCATCAGCGGGACCTGGATGCCCATAATGACTCCTGTGCGTTTCACGAATCTCATCGCTTGAACCTTCAACGTCGCATCCCACTCCCATTGCCACTCGATACCTAATTCATCCGAGATTTAATCTTTAGTATCTCCATATGTAGTTCGATGTCGTTACCGATGAATTCGTTTACTCGTTCCCATGTCGTTTGCATTCCATGACCTAGTCATACGCTTGCATGCTTTGTTAATGCAACGTCATCGACTTGGCCACGTGTATCTATCTGTTACATGGATTGGAAAATCATGGTCTTGATACATACTCCTCAACACATCCCTTCAAGAACCTAATGGTACCTTTTTGATCACCCTTTCATAGCTTGATACTTGATACCACCAAGTCCCCTTCTAGTAACGACAATTATGTATTATATCATAGTCAAAGGATTAGGTTGTGAGGTTTCTTATGTTATCATCAATGACGAATGTTAGTTACCAGATCTCATTGTTATATAACTTTGGGTGTATGTCTATCACATCATTCAGCCAATGATATGACCTCATTGCCAATTGGCGTAAATATCCATGATATCGAAACCTTAGATCATCTCGTTGACCAAAGAGCTAGTTCGCTAGAGGTAACTAGAGATTCGGTTTGATTACATGCCACACATGTATTAACATTTCGTATTAACACAATTATAGCACAACATGAAATGTATTATGAACATATAAGAGATACATCAAATAAAACACTTTTTATTTGCCTCTAGGGCATATCTCCTTTAACTCCTTCAAACCATCTCTCCTCTATGTGAGGGGAACATCTTGGGATCTAGATCTTGGTTTTTTTTGTGGATTTCCTCTTGTGTTATTCCTCTCTTATTCCTCCATAGATTTTGTTGTTGTGGTGGGATTTTGGAGAGAAGGATTTGAGAACTACTTGTGTTCTTGCTATTGCATTTGGTGCATCGGTTTGAGTTCTTGTTGAGTATTCGGTTAGGTGAAAGGTGAGAAGTTTTTTACTACGGTTTAGTTGTTTTGCAAGTTTGTGTATTACTTGGGACCTCCAATTAAGTTGTGGAGATTTCCCCAAGATTTTTTGTTGGGAGCCTCCAATTGAGTTGTGTACTAGTGCCCCAAGATTTGTGAGGTTACAGATTGCCACCGACTAGTGCACTAATAGTGGAGAAGTGAATCAGGCCTCTTGTGACGAGGTTCATGGGAGAATAGAGTGAGGCATTTTGTGGCGTGGTGGTCTTAGTACCGCCTACCCCTCCAACGAGACGTACTCATTTTATGGGAGGAACTCGGTAATACATCATTGTCCCCGAGTGCCTCGGTTATCTTTATACCCGAGCTATTTAGTTATGCACTTTACTTTGTGATAGCCTTCGTGCTTGAATTCATTTATATAGCTATCACAAAGTTGCTTGTTTTGCTTAGCATAAGTTGTTGGTCCACATAGGTGAGCCGTAGTTTATATAGATTTTGTGCTTGACAAAGTAAAAACTAGTTTTATTTCTCCTTCGTTAAGCCCATCTCGTAAAAAAATAAAACCTCCTATTCACCCCCTCTAGGCGGCATTTGTGTCCTTTTCAATTGGTATCAGAGCCTGGTCTCTCTATTTGGGCTTCACCGCCTTGAGATTAAAGATGTCAGCTAGGGGATTAGTGCATGATGACATTTTTATATTCAATGGCACATATTATGAGATTTGGAAAATCCGTATGCTTAATCATTTTCTGGCCATGGAACCAAATTTGGAGCGAATTGTAGATATAGGTTTTTCTCATCCAACCGATTTCCTAAATCTATCTTGTGAGGATGAGAAAAACTTATATCTCGATGCTCAAGCTTCTAATGTGCTTGTTAATGCTTTGAGTCATGTAGTTACTTCTTTAGTCATACCTTTTTGGAGCGCTTATGAGTTATTGATAAATCCTTCAAGATAAATATGATGTGTCCAATATTAGTTAGGATGCCATGTTTGTGCATATTTTATTCAAATGCAAATTATAATTTGTGCGCAAACCTGGGGGAGCCTCCTCATATTATTTAGAACACTCTCTTTTCGTTCTTATCATAATATCCATCTTTCATTTGGTATCTTCCTTGTGTCAAGTGGTTCTTTGGATTTTTCATTGCTTGATTCATTCATTGATGCTTCTTCACCTTATCATCGTTTTGCAATTATTTGATCCTCAATATAGTTTGATTCTCTCCAAGTATTCATCATTGGATACGTGCATTTTATTCCACTCATACTATGAGAAATCTACACATTTTGGAGGAATTCTCATTCTATTGGTTGTCTAGAGCTTTTCACCCATTTTGGCAATCAATTCCAATGGGGGAGAATTTTTGGAGGGTTTAAGGGAAGTTGGTTTTATGCTTTGAGTTTTTTCTTAAGCATTTTCCTCTCATTCTCTTGCATCTATGTTATTTCTTTGCATGTTGAATATATAGAGGAAACTCCACTGGCGGTAATGGTTGGCAATATATGCAATGAAATTCAAGTTTATCACACATGCATATATCATGGGGGATCTTGCTCTATATATTATGGGCGTACCAATTAACATCACATACTTGTGTAGTATTTCATATTGGCACAACCATTTTTGTTTGTTAAATTGATTATATAAACCCTCTCAATGGATTGCCATCAATTAACAAAACGTGGGAGATTGAAAGAACATGTGTGCTACATTTGTGGTTTTGGTAATTAATGACAAATTTTATGGAATTATGTTTGCATTGAGTTTTACTTGTAGGATTTGTCCATAGGCAATGCTTGAACCACATGTTGGCTTCATGCTTGGAAGAAGGAGAAAGTGAAGAAGATAAAGTGTTGATCAAGGTTTCAAGGAATGATCCGGAGATTGGTCAAGTAGAAGTTGAGCCTATGACAAGTGTGTCTTGAATAACAAGATGGTGCGATATCTCATGTGTACCTTCAAGACACGAATAATAAAGAAAGAATAAATGAAGTACACGTTCAAGATGTCCCATCTCGAAGAGATCATATGCTTGAATCTTTCCATCCTTATGGTGATCATGGATATGTGAGGATATGCCTAAAAGAGAGGCTCTTCCATAGTGGAGTATGGGGAGAAAATTCAAAGTCTTCACCAAGCTAGCATAATCAAGAAAGATGCTCTATCTTGAGGTGTAGAAGATCGTCACCATCAAGATCAAGAGGAATATGCGCAAGGAAAAGGTATGATCTTGATAGGGTTTCTTTCTTACCGGTATCGTGGTGTTAGTCGTGGAGAGCGGTTTATAGGATAGATAACCTTACTATCAAGAGGGGCTCTCGAGTGAGTAACTTGATCATATCCCTCGGTGAGAGCTCAAAACTTTGCATATATAGTTGGCATCATCTTTCTTGGTTCTTATTTGGTTCTCATCAATGATAGTAAATATTTCAAAAATACTAGGATTTTTTTAAAACATAAAAATACTGCCGCTTGCCGCCGTCGGCCGTCGTCATGGAAGTCGCTCCAGCGACCATATCATGGCGGCGTCACCCCAGTTAGGCTCCCCGCAGAGTGCTGCGTCGAACCCGCCCCTCCACGATAGCCCGCTCACCTCCTAGCTCCGCCAACCGCCGCCGTCTGCCGTGCACACCGGCGAGGCCTGCGTGGCGCCTGCGTGGACCGCCAACGTGGCCCAGGCCCACCTGGCAGCCGCAGCGGCTAGCTTCGGCCTAGGTGAGAAACAACCAACCGCTCCCGTGTCCCACTTGTCTGCGTGGCTTGCCTATGTGGCCTCTGGCCCACATGTCAGCCATAGTGGCTAGCCAACCCTCGGTATAAAAAGTATTTCCCAGATTTATTTAAATAAAGAAAAGGTTTTATAATTCCAGAAATTGATTAAATATTGTAAATTCAATATCTTTTTATTTATGGCCTCTGGGAACCCCTCGCCTGATTAACTTGCCTAGTAGATTCCATGAGTCACATTGTTCGGGCGTTCCATTCGACATACGCATAAAAATCTTTTGAAAGATTTGCCGGGTGAAGTTGGTGCATTCATAACAGGTAGGTAAGCGTGGACCAGGTTGCTTGGGGTAGATGGCGCCCCTGTTAACCAACCTCGCCTCACATCTTTAAGTACCGACTTCGAGATTTGACCCGTTACGGTGGAACCATACTTATTGCGTGACTCATGGTCTCGGCGAAAGCAAGGTAAAGGTCATGGCCAACCACACTCTGCCAGCCTTCCAAGGAAGAGGGGTAATAGCTTGGCATTAAGAGTCAGTTGGTACGTGTGGGTAAAGTTGTACACCCCTGCAGGGTTAAATCTTTTTGAAAATCCGTTTTCACGGTTACGAACACTTGGTGACCAGATTCTAAGATCATAGAGAACTTTAACCTAATCGTAAAACTTGGCTGATCAATGTGTGCTTAAGAATGATTCCTCATGGGTACGAGGGGGTGATCCTAGTTCAGATGATGATGACTTGGTGGATATCAAAAGATGATGATCAATATTTCGGAGATGTTGCTCTCTTATCCCCTTTTAAAATACTCTGACTAGACGAGCTTCTTCTCCCTCTTGTTTTATAAACAAAAGATGGCTTTACGCAAAATAACTCCACCAGCCAGAAGTCTTGCGGAGTACACCCGGTACTCACCCTTGATTTGTTGATATTTTTGGCAGAGTAAGTGTTCCCTGAAGATCAGTGTGGTACTACATCGACATCGACGAGTAGCTTGGGGTTCCCGGCCGGCAGCCTGGAATCTATGGGCTGGGACGTCATCGTTATGATTCAGGCCTCTTAGGCCATTTGTTAAGTTTGCTATACTTAATAGCATAATTTGCCTTTCGTTGTTTGATGTTTGTGGTCAGTGACCTCTGCTTGTAATAATTTGGTTCCCTGCTCAGTTATGAGCTTGCTGTAATAAATTTTTGTGTCGTAGGGTCACTGCCGTGTTACCGAGTCTTCACTGGATATTCTCGAGCTCAAGGTTAAGCTTATTTCAGACGGAGTTCTGGGATTTGTTTAGCCCTGATCCCGGGGGTGTCACAGTTCTTGGTATCAGAGCAGTATCGACCGTAGGAAAACCTTGCTATTGGTCGATGTTGAGTCTAGTGCTTGTGAAAATTATTTTAAAAGCTGAAAAGTATTTGCGAAAATTCTAGTATGCTTCTTTTCTCCTTATCCAGTTTCGCTCTAACTCTGGGTTATCTTATCTGGTGTTGATTTCAGAAAATTTTTGATATCTCTTCTAGTCTTTCAAAGCTTAGGTGCCTTCTTGGCATGTCGTTTCTTAGCCAGTTGACCTAGAGTTGGATTCTCTAGAGTTGTGTGTGTTGTGAATTCCTTGTTCCCCTTTGCTCCTGTTCACATGAGATATTCCTTTCTATCATGATCTATCTATCTTTTGGACCCACAATTTTATATTGTTGGATCTACAGTGTTCTATTCTAGGCTTCGAGGTTTCCTTTCTCCTCGAGTGCCTCCTCTTCATTTGTTTGGTACTTCAGAAGCGGTTTCTTCTCTTGGAAGCTACCTCGTGATTACTATCTTGTAGTGTACGCTTTGTCACTCAATTAGTAGTTACTCCTTTCTTTGGGTTTTAACCCTTGGACTTGAACCTAAGATCCCTGAATGTGCTGGATTCCGTTGTTGTGAATCTTGTACATGAAGCTGACCTTTAAACCAAGATCCATTCCTTTAACCCCTGTTGTTAATGTTCACACATTATCTCAGCATGGCTGGTATTACCATTCTAGCCTTCAAGCTTGTGGTTATTGTTGCGACTGAATTGTGACAATTAAGAACTTCCCCTACCACATGCTATGGCAGATGTTCTTTAATGGAACCAAATAGATCACGACAAGAGTAATCCTCAAGAGTCTCGCATCTATACTCGTGACTCTGCCACACCTTTACCCCTTCTCTGCATTGGTTTTCTAAAGATTGTTAACTTATGCATCCACATCTCGGGATTCTACCCTGAGCATGTTCTTCTTTTCCCTTGTTGTTCTCCGACCTCTGTCTACTAGATGGTAGCCAAGTAGTACATGTGCATTGGTGTCTTCTGACGCAAGATACTCTTGTGGTCCGTCATGACAAACCATTTCAGAATGTCTAGGAGAAACAAACTCCAGTACCTCGTCATATCTAGGATCAGGTCAAAGTGTTGTAGTCTGCAGATCAAGAGGCATTGATTAGCTTCTATCTGTTCTACCTTAAAGTATCACACTCTTTAATGCTAAGAGGTTGTGCCGAGTTTCCTGGCCCCTTAATGAAGTGGTGCTCTTACACATATTTACCCACCTTTCCTCGAGCTTTTGTGCTCGTGAGTGATGCGTGTGCGTAATAAGGTGGTTATCTGAGATTCTTAAACAATTTTTATTGTTTTGAACTCTAAGGACATTTGTATCATTCTTAGCGTGATTGGTTAATCCTTTCACTAAGCAAAGGATGATTATGCTACCAAGTCCATTATTTTGGTACACCCCCTTCGGTCAAAGAGTTAGGCTTGTGCCGAAGCTCTAAGACTATGTCTTCTTGCCTTACCAAGCAAGTTCCCTCTCGAACTAAGTGACATATCCGTGGTTCGTGATATTCTAGATGTCTACTAGAAGTATCGCCATGTTGCCACATGACCGTGTTGTCAAATTCTTGAGCAAGCAAGTTCTCTGAACTGCTCTTTTCTCCAAGGAACCATACTGGATACCCCTGAACTAGTTGGTTGAGCTTAAACAACAACTTGGAGAGTTGTAAGACAAAAGTTATATCCGACTGCGTTCTTTATAAAAGGTGACGAGGTTTGATCTCGTCAATGCCCATTGTTATGGACTTGGGTTTTGGAGAAGATGGGGATGCTGGAGATCGTGGCACGGTTAACAGACAAGCAACCAGGGGACACGAGATTTACCTAGGTTCAGGCCCCCGGAGGGAAAACCCTACTCCTGCTTGTCTGCTCTTGATTACGGCGGAACCGAAAGTTACAGGGTGCGCAGATTCGATCTGGCGTGGAGGTGTGTGCGAAAGTATGAGTCGAGAGCTCTAGGACGTGCCCTCCTGGCCTTTATATAGACTTAGGCAGGTCCCGGGCATAGTCCTAGTCGGTTACAAGTTCTAGGGTTTTACCCCTTTGAATTTCCTATCTATGCTAGTCTTGCTCTCCAAGGATCCGAAGGCGTCATGGGCCTGGGCCACCCGAAAATCTCCATGGGCCAGCGTATATCTGCTGTGGGCCTTCCTTGGACTGGACCAGGTATGCTGAAGTCACGTACACATAGGGTATAACCATGTCAGTAGCCCCCGAGTGATCAGTCGAATCATAGATTCGGCTGAGGACTCTTCCATCCTTCGGGTGCAACTATGTATTAATAGTATATGTGTGTAGGGATTGTTGATGCGTGTGCCTGACTCACCCGACGGATCAGGGTCAGTTAACTGTCTTAGGACGAAACGACACGATCTTCTTCAGGTTCGAGTCCCTCAACCCGGACCTGGAACATATGCTGGCGTAATTCGACTCAGGCCGCGGAGGACTTACAGGAGTGGAATTCCAGTGATTTTAATTGATGTACCCAACGCGTCCGTCGGGATTTTTCATCGTACCTGCTGGCACAGATTCATACTAGCAGAGCGCAGTCGGGTGTGTTGACAGGCCACCAGATGATATCTGTAGGTCTTATCTTTGCGTCGCAGACGCAGCATCCGAACATTTATCACCACGGAGGTGCTTCGGGTGGCCTAGGAGATTGTCGCTCACTCGGCCGTTTTGTTGGGGCAAAGTTGCCAAAAAGTTTTTGCGTGCTGATCCGGAAGATCGCAGTCGAAGATTTCATAGGGTGCGCGACCAGCGCTCCCTATGGGAGTAGCCCCCGAGTGTCTGTTCGAGTCGTAGACTCGAGCAGAGACTTTAGATCAAGCATTGTTCAGTCGTTAAGTCCGTAGGACACGATTTTTTTTTGGATGCTTAGATTCATCCTCCCTATGGGAGTAGCCCCCGAGTCCGTAGTGGAGTCGCAGACTCGATGTAGGACTTGAAGAAATACTTTGTCTTTATTCATCTTCCGGGTGCGCAACCAGCGCTCCTGATAGGAGTAGCCCCCGAGTATTTAGTCGAATCGTAGATTCGGGTAAGTACTCTTAGTTGTGGAGCCGAAGAATTTTAGTTGGTGCTAGTATAGCTTTTGATAACGTCAGTGCTGACGATCGATGACCTCAAGCGTCTGCTACGCCAGAGATGACTTGACTAGACGAAGCGTGGGTCCCACTTGCTGACTTTGAATTGACCGGTCACGCGCGGCGTGGAGATAATTACGGCGTCTCCTCGATTTCCGCGCGTAGTGGACGGCGTGGTAACGACGGTTCGTTGTGATGTTGACACGTGTACGGCCAGATCTGCCGTTGGCGTTAGGTCTTCTGGATAAATGTCTGCCGTGCGTCGTCTTCGCTGTTATAATCATTGAGGGAAAACGTGGTTTGTTTTCACCGCACCAGTTCTTGTGTTCACTGCCTCCGTGCGCTCGAGCGATTCTTGCTTCGCGCTGGGATTTCCTTCCTCATTTCCATCGTCCTTTCTACGTTTTCACCGCCGGCGTCGCCGCAGCGTGATGGGGAAACCAAAGAAATCTTCATCTGCGGTTGGGACCAGCGCCGCCGGAGGAAAGAAGGGCACCGCCGCTACTCGTGTCACCGACGGTGGCTGGCGGCGGTCAGAGACACGGGAGAGCGATCTCCGCAAGCTTCGCGAGCGGGGCCTGATCCCGCAAGATAGGGAGGCCGTGAAACTTCCTAGCAATGAGGTAATACCCCGTCCCCCATCTGGGTATCGGGTTATGTTTCTCACATTCGTTGCGCGTGGGTTCTCTTTTCTAGTCCACAATTTCCTCCGTGGACTGCTCTTCTTTTATGGGATTCAGCTTCATCATCTGTCTCCCAATTCTCTTCTCCACATTGCGTGTTTTGTTACTTTTTGCGAGTGCTGGCTTGGCATTGAGCCGCACTTTGGCCTCTTCCGGAAGCTCTATTCCGTGAAGAGGCAGTCTGGTTCGGATGGTGTGTATCCCATTGGGGGTTGCATCATCTCCCTTAGCCCCAATCTTCTCTTCTTTTCTTTTTCCATGTCCGAATCTGTCAATCTTGATCGGGCGATGGTTTTATATCCGCGACTCCATAGTGCCCGGGCAAGATTTTGGTCTTGTTCCTTTTGACCCCTCCCAAATGATTGAGAAGAAAAGGTCTTGGAAGAACCAAATCTTGGACGGTGAGGTGGTGGAGATAGAGGCCCTTTACCGTCGGGTGGAGGATCTTCAGCTGATTCCGGAGAAGGAGGTGAACGGCGTGGACATCATCCGTACTTTTCTTGAGCGTCGGGTGCAACCTCTCCAAGCGAGGGCGCACCCGATGTTTCTTTATTCTGGGCGCCGCGATCCGACGAGGGTTTCGAGTGAGAAAATCTTCGAGGTGGATCTTGACAGGGCCCTTCGCGCGCTGCTGAAGTTCAAGGCCGGAGAAGAAATCCTGGGGAAGTCGCTAACTCCTCCATTTTCTTCGACGTTGGCCGTACCGCAGGTGTAGATTTGTGCACGTAGTGCTTTTTGTAGGCTGTGCATTTATTTCCTTTGTTTGCTAACAAAGTTCCTTCTGATTTTGCAGAGCTTCAAAGTGCCGGGCATGGTACCTCCATTGCCCGAATTATTTCCGGCTGCTCCGGATAATGAAGTGGTTGAGTCCGTGTCCGAGCTACCGTCGGTGCGATCCCCGGCGGAGGATGCCGACGAGTCGAGTGAGGATCATACGCGCAAGCGAGCACGGAGCTCCAGCGAGTCTTCGGATGCTTCAACTCCTCCGACTCCCAGGAACACTCTGGGCCTTGAGCATCATAGTGATGATCATGGAGTTTTGTCTTCTCCCCTTCTTGCCATTCCTGCGCGGGCTGTAGCCCCGCACCCGCCAGCAAAGCGGAAGAAGGAAGAGAAAAAGGAGGAGAAGAAGGAAGAGAAGAAAGAGGAGAAGAGAGTCCGAAGGACTCCTCCTGTCTTCGACCTGAGCTCGCTTGGCTCGTAAGTTTTCTTGTTGTACTATTGTCCTTTTTCCTTCCTGATTTTTGCGCTTGTACTGATTGATTTGTACGCAGGCATTCTTCCCATGATTCCTCCAGTGATGGTGCGCGGGAGATGATGGGGGAGTCGAAGATTGCGTCTCCTCCTCCTCAAACGGTGGCGACTTCGGGGGGCGCCGCTCCGGATCCTCCTGTGCAGGAGGCGCAGGTGGTTGCGCCTCAGAATTTCGCAGAGCATGTAAGTTCCTTTTTGTAAGTTCCTTTTTGTGTCACGGGGGAAGCCCCCGAGTATCTTCGTGTGCGAATTTTGTTTTTATTCCTTTGTGTTGGGCGTAGCCCCCAAGTCCTTTTCTTACTGCTATTGCTTTTTCCTCAGCCTTTTGTGCAGGAGGCCAAGCGGCTGGTGCAAGAGCGCCTGGCGCTGGAGGCGAACCTTCGGCAGCTTCAAGGTATCCATCTGTCTTTCAACGCCTCTCCTATGTATCCTGGTTCTGTTGTTTGACACTTGTTTGTCTTGAATGCATAGGAGCATAACGATTCTCTCCGTAAGGTCGACGCTCTCAAGAAGAGCCTTGGTCAGTCGGAGCAGAAGCCGAAGCCGCCATTGGCGCGAAAGAGCGCCTCGAGCTAGCGCTGACTAAGGCAGCCGAAGCGAAGGAGCGTCTGCAGCAGGAGGCCGCGGATCATGAGGAGCAGCTGGCCACTGTTGCGTCTGCTCGTGAAAAAGAGGTAGCATCAAAGCTCATGGCTGCTGCCAAGGCTCTTTCGGGTGAGTGCTAGTTTTTGTGCTTGTTTCTTTTTCTTCAGGTCTTCTTCTGTGCTGATTTTCTTCATGCTTTCCTTCTTATTTTTGTCTCAGATGCCGCAGGCATCGAGTTCGACCGTGGTGCTCTAGAGCACGGGAGTGCTCTAGATGATGCCGCTGTGGCGGTCGAAGACCACTGCAGCACCGTCGTCAGCTCCCTTGCCAAGGCGAAGGAGGTCCTTGGTCGCTTCTACAGGGAGCTTGTCCCGAAGGGCGCAGCCCTTGATGATGTGGATGCTCTGGCGGAGGCTCTATCAGCCGAAGCGCCTGCGGCGTACAAGCGCAAGCAGAAGGGCATCGGCGCGTCCATCAGGCTGGCGATGGCCATGGCGGCTGGAGCGGAGCTGGATCTGCCCCAGATCACCTCTCGGATGCCGATGGCTGCGGATGGATCCGAGGTAGCCTTTGCTGCCTATTCTGCTCGCTGCAAGCGATATGGGCCCAAGCTCATTGATTTGCTGTCGATCGCCTTTCGGCAGCGGGGCCAAAGCTAGGCAGTCTGGCTCCGAGGCGACTCAGGGTCCTGCATCTTAGGCGTAGTAGACGTAGGGTAGTTTGTAGTCTACTTTTGTTGTAAATATTTTGAAGAATACCATCCTTTTGCCACGTAGTGGCCTTATGTATTTAATGAATTCCTCTGAGTTGCGCTCTATCCTTGGCTGAATGTCTGTGTTCCTTTCTTTTTCTGTTGCTATAGGTTCCTTCGGGTGCTGACCCAGTTGACACCTCATCCGCAATGCCATTGCGACCATCGTTGGATGATTCCTCGCAGCTCACTTTCCTTCGGGATCGCGTGCGTAGTCTGGAGAGGGAGTTGCTCGGGTTACGCGGTCGTGCCGACGTTTGGAAGTCCAAGGCGGATCGTGGTGCAGCCAGAGAGGAGTACTTGATGACGGAGCTGGTTCGGCTGTCCGAGCAGCTGCAATGTAAGTTGTTCTTTGGTTCGAGTTGTAGCTCAGTTCTTCGGATGAGCCTGCTGGCCTTATTCTTGTTCTGTGCGATTGTCGCAGGTGCGAATCTTGCTCCGAGGGAAAAAAAGAGCGTGTCGCTGTTCGGGTCAATTGCTTGACTCAACAGGACATGGAGGCCGGCGGCTTCTTCTGGATGGATCGCGATCGCGCCATGGCTCTGGCGACGGTGCAGGATCGTGTTTATCAAGTTTCACGGGTGCTCCGCTAAGTGCATACATCACTTTCCTCGGTGCTGCACGTCATGTTTCCTTTGGATGCCGTGCCGACGACCCTTGCGGGTCTTCTGTCGAAGTTTCGGAGTGCGAGCAATGTCAAGGAGCTGGTGCGGTAGCAGCTCGTCGCGGGAGTGAAGGCTGCTTTGTCTCTTGTGAGGGTGCATCGTCCTGACGTAGATTTGGCTGCTGTGGCAGCTGGGCCACCTTCTCGGCCGGACGGCGGTGAGTGGGACATGCGCCCGCATTACGCAGCTGTAAGACAGTATGCCGAGCAGGTCGTAGATTTGTTTGAGCAGCGTGCTCGGGTTATTCTTCAGAATAGATAGGACCTGAAAATAAACAGATAGATGTAAAATTTGTATATTTCGGCTGGGCGTGTTGTGCCCTTTGTTGTAAAGGTTTGTTTGTTGTTAGCACGCAGTGCTTTGGTTAAGTACGTGTCCTTTTCGTTTGCCTGACGTTGTCAGCTACTCAGGTGTACACGTTTGATCCTCAGTCGACGAAATCGTGAGGTGGGGGGAGCCCCTGAGTGCATATGTAGCATGTAGTAAAGTTGCGAAAATAGCGAACTGAAGTTTTGGGGCGAGACACTTAGCTTCATTTATATCGTAATGGAGGAGGTACATTGTTCGGCTGAGTAGCCTTGGCTGAAAGCCTTATTGAAAGTAAGAAGGGGGGTAGGTTGCTACGGATAGAATCGTCGCAGGTGCGAGATATTCCATGGGTTGGAGTATGCGACTCCAGACTCCACGTGCTTGAGGCGATAGGCACCACCTGGGATGACTTCAGTGATGACGTAGGCTCCTTCCCATGGTGACTCGAATTTATTCGGTCGCTTTTGCTTGAGTCGCAATACGAGGTCTCCTTCGACGAAGGACCTTGGGCGCAGCCGGCGGCTGTGGTAGTTGCGGAGACTCTGCTGGTACACCGCTGATCGAGCTGCTGCTATATCCCGTGCTTCGTCGAGTGTGCCGACGGCATCTTCGAGTGCAGCCGTGGATTCAGCTTCGCTGTAAGCGACGAATCGTGGGGCCTGGTGGCGTACTTCGGCTGGTAGCACGGCCGCAGCTTCGTGCACCATGAAGAACGGTGTGTAGCCGGTGAAGATGTTTGGCGTAGTCCGTAAGCTCCACAGGACAGATGGTAGCTCTTTCGTCTAGTTTCCAGCTTTTTGCTCGAGTGAGCTCATGAGGCGCTTCTTGATGCTGGCGCCGATTAGGCCGTTGGCCTTTTCCACTTGCCCGTTCGTTTGCGGGTGTGCCACTGAGGCGTACGTGATGTTGATCCCAAGGCCTTCGCAGAAGTCCTGGAATTCTTCGGAGATGAAGTTCGATCCGTTGTCGGTGATGATGCTGTGCGGTACGCCGAACCTGTAGACAATGGGTTCGAAGAATTTTATGGCGGTTTTGCCCTTCTGGTTGGTGACTGGCATGGCTTCGATCCACTTGGTGAATTTGTCGACTGCAACCAGGAGGAAGACGTGTCCTCCTTTCGAGGATTTTGGCAGTTTGTCGATCATGTCAAGGCCCCATTGAGCAAAAGGCCAGGCTATGGGTATGGGTCTGAGCTCGGACCCGGGTGCGTGCGGTTTATCGGCGAACCGTTGACATCCGTTGCATCTTCGGACGATGTCCTTCGTGTCGCTCATGGCCGTTGGCCAGTAGAATCCTGCTCGTAGAGCTTTGGCGACAAAGGCGGCTACTGCATGGTGGCCGCAGATGCCCTCATGGATGTCTTGGAGTATGGCTTTGCCATCGTCGATGGTGACGCACCGTTGTAGTACACCCGTGATGCTGCGTTTGTACAGCTCGCCGTTGATGATGGTGAAGGCTTTTGACCGACGAGATATGCGCCGGGCATCTGTCGGGCTGTCGGGTAGTTCTCCGTTTATCAAGAACTGGAGGTATGGTCGCGTCCAAGTTTCTTCGACTGCCATGACCTACATTAGGTTGACCGTGGCTACCTCTGTGTCCAGTTTTTCGGGTCCTTCGTGTCCTTCGGGTAGCGTAGCTCCCGAGTGTTCTGCTTCTTCGGGTGATCCCTTGGGGAATTTCCGCTTGATGATGGTACGCAGATCTGTTCAAGGAACACACCTGGTGGCACCTTTGTGCAAGTGGAGCCAATGTTGGCGAGTCTGTCGGCTTCCTCGTTGCTTTCTCGTCCAACGTGTCGAACCTCGCAGCCGTCGAATTCTCCCCGAGTGCGTTGTAGAGTGCGCGGTACGCGATCATGTTTTCGGCGTGTGCGTCGCACTCATTCATCGTCTGCTGGACGACGAGGTTGGAGTCGCCATAGATGACCAGGCGCATTGCGCCGCATATCTTTGCCATCCTCATGCCATGGATGAGGGCCTCGTATTCGGCCTCGTTATTGGAGGCTCGGAATTTCATTCGGAGAACGTACTTCATCTTGTCTCCTTGCGGGGAGGTCAGTATGACCCCTGCTCCTGCTCCAGCTTCTCTCTTGGAGCCGTCGAAGTGCATCATCCATGATTGCGACATGTCCGGGGTGTCTGGCAGCTGCAGCTCCATCCAATGTACCAGGAAGTCCGGAAGGACTTGAGATTTAATTGCGTGTCGCTTCTCGTGGACGATGTCCAAGGGTGACAGTTCGATGCCCCATAGGGCCACGCGTCCTGTGGCCTCCGGGTTATTCAGGATGCTGTTCAGGGGTGCCTCGTTGACGACCATCACCTGATGCTCCTGGAAGTAGTGGCTCAGCCGTCATGAACACGCCGTAGGCGAGCTTCTGGTAGTGAGGGTACCTCTGCTTTGTTGGTGTCAGTACCTCGCTGAGGTAGTAAATTGGGCGCTGGACCCCGTGGGTCTTGCCTTCTTCGGGTCGTTCGACCACGAAATGCAGTCTTGACCACCTGGTGTGTGGCTGCTATGTACAGCAGCAGGGGCTCGCGCTCCTTTGGCGTGACCAAAACTGGCGAGGTGGAGAGGAGCCGCTTGAGGATTTCGAATGCGTCATTGGCTTCTGGTGTCCACTCGAACTTGTCTGCCTTGCGCAGCAGCTGGTAGAATGGTAGGGCCTTCTCGCCCATGCGGCTGATGAACCTGCTTAGTGCCGCTACTCGTCCTGCGAGCTGCTGGACGCCCTTGAGGTTTTTCGGCTTATCCATTGTCATGATTGCTCTGATTTTCTTCGGGTTCGCCTTGATCCCTCGTTGAGAGATGAAGTACCCGAGCAACTGACCTGATGGGACGCCGAAGGCGCACTTTTCGGGATTGAGCTTGATCCTGTAGCGATCAAGATTGTCGAACGTCTCGCGGAGATCGTCGATAAGTGTTCTTGCCTCCTTAGTTTTTATAACTATGTCGTCGACATAGACTTGGATATTGCGACCGATCTGGTCCTTGAGGCAGGCCTGCATGCATCGCTGGTACGTGGCACCCGCGTTCTTTAGCCCGAAGGGCATTGTGTTATAGCAGAATACTCCGAACAGTGTGATAAACGTCGTTTTCTCTTGATCTTCGACCTTGAGTCGAATCTGGTTATAGCCTGAGTAGGCGTCGAGGAAGGAGAGTTTCTCGCAACCTACAGTCGAATCGATGATCTGGTCGATCCGTGGAAGAGGGAAGTGGTCCTTTGGGCAATGTTTGTTTAGTGACGTGAAGTCCACGCACATCCGCAGGATGTCCGTGTCCTTCTTTGGGACCATCACCGTGTTTGCAAGCCACTCGCTTTCTTTGATTTTCCTGATGAAGTCTGCAGCGAGTAGTCTATTGATTTCCTTGCCGATAGCTTCGGCTCGTGGCTTTGACAGTCTTCGGATGGACTGCTTGACTGGCTTGGTGTCTGGAAAGACGTTGAGTGTGTGCTCGGCGAATTCCCTGGGAACTCCTGGCATGTCCGCTGGACACCAGGGGAAGATTTCCCAGCGCTCACGGAGGAATTCGACGAGCGCGCCTTCCTATGAGGCACTGAGGTCGTTGGCGATCAGCGCCGTCTTGGAGGCATCCGTTGGATGGACTTGCACTTTCTTGGTGTTGACGGTGGAGTCGAAGGACATGTCGGGTGCGTTTTGCCTTGTGACTGGGGGTGCCCCGTTGTCCGTCACCTCACGGAGCCTTACAAGCTCGTCTTGCATGCCGAAAGACTGGGAGATTTTGTTGAAATCCCTGTCGCATTGGTCCGATCAGGTGAAGCTCCCGTGGACCGTGATGACGCCCCTTGGTCCTGGCATCTTGAGTAGTAGGTATGCGTAGTGTGGGACGGCCAGGAACCTTGCGAATGCTACACGCCCCAGGATGGCGTGGTATTGCGACGGCCAGTCCACCACTTCAAATTCTAGGCGTTCCTGCCGAAAATTGTCCGGCTTCCCGAAGATGACGTCGAGCCCTATTTTGCCCAGGGGGAATATGCCCTTTCCTGGGACAATGCCGTGGAACGTTGTGTCTGATTGTTTCAGGCTGCATTGCGGGATCCACATAGCTTCTAGAGTGCTTGCGAACATTAGATTGATGCCGCTGTCGCCGTCCATGAAGACGCGACTCATCTCGAAGCCTCCGATCTGCGCCTCCAGCACCAGGGCAGCATGACCTGGGCGAGGGATCTGGCAAGGGTGATCCGCGCGGGTGAATGTGATGCAGGACTCCGATCCGCTGAGGTACTCAGGGATTGCAGGCAGAGTCGCCACGTCCAAGTTGATTTGTCGGGTGATTTTCTTCTGCACCCTGTTTGTGGGGCATCCCTTCTGGATCATATTTAGTGCTCCCTTTGGTGGGAGGTATCCGACCCCGGCGTTGTTTTGCGCTGGTGCGACTTGTTGGTTTGGGCCTCCAATAGGTGGCGGTGGAGGAGCTCCGTGTGCTATTTCACCTGGCGCAGGTGCGTTTCCGAATGCAGGGATTGGGGCTTGTTGCCTCATCTGCACCATGCTTTTGCTGAGTTTTTAGAACTCGCGGCAGTCCTTGAGCATGTGGCTGGCTTTCTTTTTGCCATCCTATTTGTCGATGTAGAAGTGGATGGTGCATGGACCCGAAAGTTTGTCGAATGCTGAGGGTCCGTTGTCGCGGTCGCGGCGTTGCCACGACTACGTTGGTCGTCCGTTGTCGCGGAAGTTTCCGCCGCGGTATCCTTCGCTGTTGCGGCTGTTGTCTTCTGGCGGTCGTAGCCGCGACGTATTGTCGCCCGTCCTCGTGAAGCGCGCAATCTCCTCTTGCTGCGGCGTTCACGTCTTTGGCCGTAGTCGTCCACTTCATCTGATTGCGCTTGCTGGATGCAATCTTCGCCGTCTGCCCAACTGTTGGCAATTTCCATGAGGTGGTCGAGTGTCTTGGGCTTGACGCGCCCAAGTTCCTCCTTGAAGTCTTGGCGTTTAACACCGTCGCGGAAGGCGTCGATGGCCCTCTCTTCAGAGATGTGTGCTGCGGAGTTCTTGGTGGTAGACCAGCGTAATATGTACGAGCGAATAGATTCCCCCGTTCTCTGAGTGCAGGCTCGCAACTCTTCGATTGAGGCGGGCCTCTTGCTGGTGCCCTTGAAATTTCGGATGAAGCTGTAAGCGAGCTCCTCCAACCGGATGGATCCTGATGATAGGCTGCTGAGCCGAACCACGTCGCGCTGTCACACCGGTGAAGGCATTGCATGGCGGTTTCTTTGTTGCCTCCGTGAAGCAGCGGATGACGGATGGTCACGAGCCAGGATTTTGGATCTTGCGTCGTTGAACGGAGTATCCGAAGGAAGCTTGAAATTGCGTGGCATCTGTGTTCGCCGAACAGATCTGCTGAAGCATCGAGCTCCGCAGAGTTCTCCTTCGTCTTCATCCATCTCGGATTCAGACGAGCATGCGCGTTTGGCGCGTGCTTTGTCGATTTTGCGCTGTGTAAGCGCGTCTCTGGCATCGTAGTCGCGTTTGTGGCGATGCGAGCTCTTCTTCCTTCGAGGAAGGTCGTGCTCCTCTTCCTCTTCGGATGAGGGGGTGGGGCTCCGGTCGCGCCTGGCCGGAGCTTTTTTCTTCGGCTCCGCAGGAGCATCTTTGTGGAGTGCGGCTCCGATGAGTCCGAGTCCGGTGAGTGCGGACTTATGCATGGCTCTTTTCGGGTCTCCCTCCGGAGGTGGGTGAGCCGCGAGATACGCAGTGGCTGCCATGATCACAGCTTGCGGTGTCTTCGGGATGATGTTGTCGTCGGCATCCATATCCATGAACGATGTGTGGAGAGTTCGGGTTACGTCACGGCGCTCCTTGGGATCCATGTTTTCCACCCGAGAGCGGTGCTTGTTTCCCTGGGTTCCGTTTGTGATAGAGCCGGGCGCCATGGCGGAGAGCGCAGCTCGTCGCGCGCTAGACTCGGAGGCTGCTTGCTTGCGTTTGTCGAGCGTCTCCTGCATTTTGACTTGCTTCTTGTGCTCCTCGATGAGGAGGTAGTGGTACGCCATCAGTAGATCACGTGGTGCATCCACAGGTAGGACTATGTCGCCTGCGACGGCACGGCGTGCCTGGACCAATCCTTCTTTGCTAAGTTGGATGACGTGGCCTTTGTTTTCCCCTTCGGGTGGGGGAGACTGGCTTCTTCTGTTCCCGCCGTTTCCGCCGTTTCCGTCCTGCGGGTTGGGGTTTGTGTTGGGCGGCGGGTTGGGCGTTTGCTGCTCCTGGATGACTGCGGCGCATTGGTAGCGCTCGTAGATCGGTTCGCTGCTGTCGCAGCTTTCAGATCCGGAACCGTAGGTCCCTTCATCCGAAGGAGGATCGCACAGATCGGAGTTGCAGCTGCTGCTGTTGTAAAACTCATCTGTTGATGGTGATGTGCGTAGCACGGGGTGTGGAGCCCATGAGGCGGGCCTGATCAATGGCACGGGTACCCGCTCAGGAAGGCGGAGGGTGCCAGTTTGTCCCACCTAGAAGCAGAAGCTCCCGAACAAAATTTCGAGTCCGTCGCCTACGGGCTCGAAATCCTTCATGGTGGCTGGCGAGTGTGCGGTGAAGTCGAAAGTGCCGAAGAGGAGGTGATTCTCCGTCGCCGCGGAGTTGTAGATCGATCGGGTCGGGACCGTCACGATCGCACAATCAGCAGCCCCTATTCCCACAGACGGCGCCAATTGACGAGGTTTGATCTCGTCAATGCCCATTGTTATGGACTTGGGTTTTGGAGAAGATGGGGATGCTGGAGATCGTGGCACGGTTAACAGACAAGCAACCAGTGGACACGAGATTTACCCAGGTTCAGGCCCCCGGAGGGAAAACCCTACTCCTGCTTGTCTGCTCTTGATTACGGCGGAACCGAAAGTTACAGGGTGCGCAGATTCGATCTGGCGTGGAGGTGTGTGCGAAAGTATGAGTCGAGAGCTCTAGGACGTGCCCTCCTGGCCTTTATATAGACTTAGGCAGGTCCCGGGCATAGTCCTAGTCGGTTACAAGTTCTAGGGTTTTACCCCTTTGAATTTCCTATCTATGCTAGTCTTGCTCTCCAAGGATCCGAAGGCGTCATGGGCCTGGGCCACCCGAAAATCTCCATGGGCCAGCGTATTTCTGCTGTGGGCCTTCCTTGGACTGGACCAGGTATGCTGAAGTCACATACCCGTAGGGTATAACCATGTCAAAAGGGATGTTTAGTTTTGTTTGTGTTGAAGAAAGATAGCATTTCCTTCGTGGACATGTTATCTTACCCTATCTTTGATTTGATTTGGGTTATCGTCAAATCAAACTCAGTTCCAAGGACTATCTTGATAATGTTTCTTCTTGTGATGTTTCACTGGGATACATCTTTATGTCCTTTGGTCTGACCAGTATTCTTGTCTTGTTCACGCAACATATGAGTCCATCTTCTTGGAGTGTCTTGATAAGTTTGTTATTGAACCCATCAATGACATCCTTATCTTCTCCATGTTAGATTTGATTCATATGGAACATTTGGCATTAATGTTGGAAACTTTCGAGAACCTTCTTCGGGTCATTTCGAAGTATGAGTTCTGGATGTTAGAAGTGACCTTCTCTAGTTCACGTGCAACATTGAAAGATGTCGCTGTGGATTCGAGTAGAGTTAGCTCTGTTCCCTAAGGACACATGTGTGTTTTGTTGTTAGCACCTTATGTGTGTGCAGTTGTCTCTCGACAAGTTGTAAATACATGGGTATAGCAATCTAGCTCAGTTTTTTGGAGATTGACATTGTAGTCCCTGTCTTGAGAATTTAGTAACTTTACCATCGCGTAAAATGTTGCAAACTTTCTATACGGACATGCTGAGTCTGAAGTATCATTTCACCTAACCAAAGCTGAATCTCAAGCAGCAATGATGGTTGGTGTTCCTCAAGGTTCTGACATAGGTCTCTTTGTAAATCTAGCAAGATTGATGTAATGGTTGACACACTTAGCCGGAAAGACCTATTGCCATATTCTCTTAAATCAGCAGTAACAACCACTCCTCATGAGGCTTCTTCTATAATTCATTATAGGAGTTGTGCTTATGGTTCCCTTTGTATATGAAGTCCGACCTTTACTTGATGTTTGATTTCTTGAACATCAAGGAGAACATTTAAAGTAGTGTTGCTAAATGTCTCTCGGTCGATCCTCCAGACCATTTTATGTTGGCAATCATCTTGTTGTACCAAGTAATTGAAGTCTGAGAATGAAGTTTCTTTCTTCTCGTGTTATCAGGAATCTTCTTACCTATTCATCTTAGTGGTGCAAAGTAATATCATGATCTTGGCAAAGATTTTGGTAAATCTAGATGAATAAAGAGTTTCCCTCCTCTTATCAACCATGTCTTAAGAGTGACTATGATTTTGCTAGTTAGCAATTCCTCTTGCTACATGTCCCTTGCGACTCTTATGAGTCCTCTCTACCAAAACACCTTTCTGTCTTGGCCTTCTGTTGAATGAAAGAGTGATCCTTCTGTGTCAAAATTAGTTCAACAGCTTGGTTTTGTTGAACCATATCTCTGCAACCTGAAATTTCTACTTAAGCCAATTAGTAGAGGTTTCTCATCGAAGTCTATGTTATGTTCTTTCTCTTGGAAGTTTTCTTATTTCGAAGCTTCAAAACCTCCTGTAAGTTCCATGGTCTCAATCCTTATGAAGACCATCTATCAAAGAACTTGAAACCATCTCCTCTTGTTTCCTCTGTTACCTTGGTGTGTTTCATGTTCGTCATCTCAGAGTTGTTTCTAAACACTCCATCCATGAGCTGACCATGAGATATTCTATGTGTTGTTTTGTGTGTTTCCCTCTTATATTTAGAGTGGCCTTGTTCCTTTCTCTCTCTGTCTCTCTTCCTATCTTTGGAATCTTAGGTCGAGATTCTCGTAAGGGGGATAGAGCTGTAACACCCTAGTATTAGCTAATTACTATTTAGGGTTTGTTTGTGCACTCATGAGCATCATCCATTAATTTGTGCATTGAATAAACAAAGAAAAAACCCTAAACCCTATTTCCTTCCTCTATCTGAAAACAATTCAAATGGTTTTGAATTGCACTCACAAAAATAAGGATCCCAAATGGACTAAAAGGGGTCCCTGCGGTATTTTTATGTTTTAAAAAAATCCTGGTATTTTTGAAATATTCAAAAACTGAAAAGGATTTGTAAATGCAAAACAGGAAATAAAAAACGGAATTAGAAAAAGATTATGTTAAAAAAATGTGTATCCAGAGCAACCAGGCCGCGCAACCCAGCAATCTCTCTTCCCTCTCTCCCTTTCCTGCAGCCCACCCTGGCCCAGCAGCGGCCCACTCCAGGCCCATACCCCTTCGACGTTATGTCCGTCATCGTCTTCGTTGAATGACGCAGCAACATGTGCCCCTCCCGCCGTCATGAATGATTCACGCCGTAGTTACCGTCTGCGTCCGCGAGAGGATAAGGAGGCCACCCCGCTACGTCTTCCTTCCCCCTATCCACTTTTCCCTCCCTCCCTTGCTTCCGTTCGTCCTCTCCTGAGCGAGCCCGAAACCCTAGCAGAGGTCGTTGCTCGTCGTCGTTGCTCCCGACCTCCCCTCTCCGTTATGAGACTACCATCACGACCGCCGTGCTCGACTTCGTCTTTCCCCCCAAACATGCTAGCCAGGGAGCCTCCTAATCGCCAGATTTGAGCCGTCTTCCTGAGCGCCGGCCACCGTCTCCGTCGATGATTCCGACGCCCTCCGACCTCGCCTGGCCTCCTCGAGCCTTCCTCTGCACCCTCGGTGATCTCACGGTCCGGAAGGACCCCTCCTCTGCCTCCCTTTCTCTCTGAATCGCCACCCCACCGTGCACTGCCGCTTGCCGCCGTCGACCGTCGTCATGGAAGTCGCTCCGGCGACCATATCATGTGGCGCCTTGCTTAGGCTCCCAGAGTCTTGTGTCGAACCCGCCCTCCGCTAGCCCGCTCACCTCCTAGCTCCACCAACCGCCACGCTCACTGTGACTGCCACGTGGCCCACAGCGTGGCGCGGCAACCGGCCTAGTGACTAGAAACAACCAACCGCTCCCGTGTCCCACTTGTCTGCGTGGCTTGCCTATGTGGCCTCTGGCCTACATGTCAGCCATAGTGGCTAGCCAGCCCTCGGTATAAAAAGTATTTCCCATATTTATTTAAATAAAGAAAAGGTTTTATAATTCCAGAAATTGATTAAATATTGTAAATTCAATATCTTTTTATTTATAAGTCAGAAAAATATGTATAATATACCAAAATGTTTAGAAAAATGAAACCTAGCTATCTAATCTATAATAATGCATTGTTCAACAACTTAAATGAAAATTTTAATTAGAACACCCTAGTAACCCTAATAGGTGATTCCAGAGTTTTTCCCGAGTTAGGGTTTGTACCCCTCGGAACCCCGATTAAATTGCCGAGCATGTTTTAGGGTTTCAATTCAATACAATTCAACTTGTCATATCATCATCCTTGCTTGAGCATTGCATCGATGCCATTGTTGATTGTTTCCCTTTCTTTCCGGTGTTTTGTTCTTCCCGATAGAATACGATATCGAGATCGATATCGAAGACAGAGATCAAGACCAGCAAAGACCGACGAACAATACTTGACCAACTCTAACCAAGTCAAGTGCCAGATGTTCGAAGATCTGCTTATCTTTCATCAACTGGCAAAGGCAAGCATAGCCCCACCATGATAAAATCCTATGATTTCGAAAGCATTTCAATTTTGTCATGTTGCATACGATTCTACTGTTGTCTTTTATCGATAGATAGAGTATCCTATCTATTGCATTACTCCCTTTTGAGCTTATATTACCTGATCCACTGCTCCTAGCATAACTAGGTTTAGCTTGTGTCCACTGCTAGAGCTCTTATTCGTGTCTGCTTAGCCATGCATAGCTATTGAGTCTGGTCCATCCAGATGATGTATCAGATGCAGAGAATCTAGTATGACAAGAGAACATGTTGAGATGATATCAGAGGTGATATGTAACATGCTAAGGCTTGTATGGGAGGCCACGGTGGGATGTGTTTTTTCTAGTCTCATGCTCGCCACCACTAGGACCTGAGTTCTTGCCTTTGGGACCAAGACGAGCGTACAGCCACACGGGGCTTGGGAACCCCTCGCCTGATTAACTTGCCTAGTAGATTCCATGAGTAACATAGTTTGGGCGTTCCATTCGATATACGCATAAAAATCTTTTGAAAGATTTGCCGGGTGAAGTTGGTGCATTCATAACAAGTAGGTAAGCGTGGACCGGGTTGCTTGGGGTAGATGGCGCCCCTGTTAACCAACCTCGCCTCACATCTTTAAGTATCGACTTCGGGATTTGACCCGTTACGGTGGAACCATACTTATTGCGTGACTCATGGTCTCGGTGAAAGCAAGGTAAAGGTCGTGGCCAACCACCCTCTGCCAGCCTTCCAAGGAAGAGGGCTAATAGCTTGGCATTAAGAGTCGGTTGGTACGTGTGGGTAAAGTTGTACACCCCTGCAGGGTTAAATATTTTCGAAAAGCCGTGTTCACGGTTATGAACGCTTGGTGACCAGATTCTAAGATCATAGAGAACTTTAACGTAATCGTAAAACTTGGCTGATCAACGTGTGCTTAAGGATGCTTCCTCATGGGTACGAGGGGGTGATCCTAGTTCAGATGATGATGACTTGGTGGATATCAAAATATGACGATCAATATTTCGGAGATGTCGCTCTCTTATCCCCTTTTAAAATACTCTGACTAGACGAGCTTCTTCTCCCTCTTGTTTTATAAACAAAAGATGGCTTTACGCAAAACAACTCCACCATCCAGAAGTCTTGCGGAGTACACCCTGTACTCACCCTTGGTTTGTTGATATTTTTGGCAGAGTAAGTGTTCCCTGAAGATCAGTGTGATACTACATCGACATCGACGAGTAGCTTGGGGTTCCCGGCCGGCAGCCTGGAATCTATGGGCTGAGACGTCATCGTTAAGCTTCAGGCCTCTTAGGACATTTGTTAAGTTTGCTATACTTAATACCATAATTTGCCTTTCGTTGTTTGATGTTTATGGTCAGTGACCTATGCTTGTAATAATTTGGTTCCCTGCTCAGTTATGAGATTGCTGTAATAAATTTTTGTGTCGTAGGGTCACTGCCGTGTTACCGAGTCTTCATTGGATATTCTCGAGCTCAAGGTTAAGCTTATTTCAGACGGAGGTCTGGGATTTGTTTATCCCTGATCCCGGGGGTGTCACAACTGTTTCTGCCAGTTTTCGGATGGACCGATTATCCGGCCCAAATATCCATCCCCTGTACTAAGGGACTCATCGCGAATTCCCTAGCTATATTTTGGCTCGGGAACCCAAAATATTTGGGGGAGGTGCGGATTATTTGGCCTGGGAGGTCCCAAACGTTCATATTTCGTTGTGGAGGGGTATAAAAAGACCCCTTCTTCCTCCTTGGGCTGGTTGGTTGCATTCTCTCTATCCTCCATTGTTTTAATGTTTAAGATCTTGCAAATACTGCCAGTCCCTCCCATATTTCTTGAATCTTTTGGGGATTTGAAAGGGGAGATCTAGATCTACAAATTCTCCAATCCATCTCTCCTCTATGTGAGGGGAATATCTCGTGATCTAGATCTTGGGGTTTCTTTTGTGGATTTCCTCTTGTGTTATTCCTCTCTTATTCCTCCATATCTTTTGTTATTTTGGTGGGATTCGGGAGAGAAGTACTTGAGAACTACTTGTGTTCTTGCCATTGCATTTGGTGCATCGTTTGAGTTTTCGTTGAGGATTCGGTTGGGTGAAAGGTGAGAAGCTTTTTACTCTTGGGTTCTTGGAACCCTACATGGTTTAGTTGTTTTGCAGGTTTGTGTATTACTTGGGCCCTCCAATTAAGTTGTGGAGCTTTACCCAAGTTTGTTTGTTGGGAGCCTACAATTGAGTTGTGGAGTAGTACCCCAAACTTTGTGAGAGGTTACAGATTGTCACCGACAAGTGCACCAATAGTGGAGAAGTGAATTAGTCCTCTTCTTGCGAGGTTCATAGAAGAATAGGGTGAGGCCTTTTGTGGCGTGGTGGTCTTAGTACCGCTCACCGCTCCAATGAGACGTACTCCCTTTATGGGAGGAACTCGGTAATACATCGTCGTCCCCGTGTTCCTCGGTTATCTCTATATCGGAGCTATTTACTTATGCACTTTACTTTTTGATAGCCTTCATGGTTGAAGTCCTTTATCTAGCTATAACATTGTTGCTTGTTTTTCTTAGCATAAGTTGTTGGCGCACATAGGTGAACCGTAGTTTATATAGGTTTTGTGCTTGACAAAGTAAACGCTAGTTTTATTTCGTCTTTGTTAAGCCCATATCGTAAAAGTTTTAAACCGTCTATTCATCCCCCCTCTAGGTGGCATCTATGTCATTTTCAGTCGCCTCCTATCAGGAGCTGGACCGTCGCTGCCCTAGGGAGCATCGCCGCCATGTAGCCGGATCCTGACCCCAGCACTGAGATGCGGGTAGAGGAGAGACGCCACCGCACCCGGGAGGAGCCCGGTGGCCTCTTCCAGTGGTGGCGCCAGGGAAGGAAGCTAGGGGTTGGAGTCGAGTGGGCAGCAGGCTCGCCCCGTCGCCCGTCGGGAGGAGAGGGATGAGAGGGACGAAAAGGGATTATGATGGCACTTCTTGGAATCATTCCATTGTATTCTTGCCGCCATTGCAATCGCCATGTGGGACGAAGTTCTTCTCCGAGTACAACACCTACAATCTCCGTTTGGACGCGGAAGCTAATCTTTGTCGGAAGAGAAAGATATCTAGTGTCAAATTCGCAACCTCAGCCTATCGCATCCCTTTTATTTCTTCGGTTTCATTGACACCCCATCAACAATCATTCCTCAAACCCGGCTGATATGGACGTGGCGCCCTCCACTGTCTCCCAGGTATACCTGGACGTATAACTCGGGCTACTGGCCTCGGCCCGAGTTTTTACGGCTTGGGGCAAGCTGGGATCGGCCAAGGCCCGTTGGCGCTGCAGGACCGAGCCGAGCCTGCTAGACTGCAGCGAGCTCGGGCTCGTCCAGCTCGCCATTTTTCTTCGAATTGATTTTAGGGCCTATCTGTGTGAGGGAATGCAAGCTGGGCTGAAAAAATAGGCCTATTATCGCTAGGTCGTGTTCAGCAACATGTCCAGATCGTTATCGTTATGTCTGGGTCGTCTTCTTTCGGAGTCCCAAGTCCTGCCGCCCCCGCCCACACGATCTCGCCGCGCCGCCCGCACCGCCACGCTGCCACGCTCCTCTCCGCCACCCCCTCTCCGGCGCCGCCCAGTCTGCCAGCGTACGCGCCACCCGCACCACCGCTGCCTGCGGGCTCTGCCGCGCTGCCCGCACCGCCGCTCCGCCGCTGCCGTTGAAGAGGCCCACCTGTCGGTGACACGGCCCTACCAGGCTCGTGAGCTGCACCGAGCTCGTCGGAAGCTCGGGCCGAGCTTAGTTGTGCGACTTGCCGGCGGCGACGAGCTGGCTCGGGTTCGGTAAATCCAGCCCGAGCTTTTCGCGGCTCGGCGACGAGTTAGACCGAGCCAGCTCGTGTCCAGGTATACTCCCAGGGCGTCTGCGCCGGTTGGGTGTTGTTCGACCCGTACGTCGGCCTAGACAAAAAGCTGGCAAAAACAACGACATGGACGTCACCGGGCAACGAGAACTAGCCGAGTCGTTGGTGTCTCCCTCCGCCCTGCCTTGCCACCGATTTCCTCTAGCGTCCAGCTTCACACCACTGAACACATGTACGGCAGACTAAGGGTCTTGGCCGCGGACGATGGCCTCCTCATCATCAACATGGTCATCACCGTTGAAGATGAGCGTCCCAGCAAATACCCAGACAATTTCTTTGTCTCAAGGCCGATGCACACACACCGTGGTCGCGGTCTCTACCTTCGCCCCTGGACTGGTAGACCCTCGCTAGCCATGGATGTCGCATCTACTTTCGTCTCCTGCATTGGGTAGGCCGGCGCGAAAACACTACCATTGCCCGCAGCATCCAGGAGTTCATTGTCGCGAATCTGAACATAACCTACGTCAGTGAAACCGATAGTTGGGAGGAGGTGGACGACCTGCTGCTTTACTCATCAGAGAAGAACATGTGGAGTACAAGCGGCTCAACATGCCCCCGACCGACACAAGGAATACATCAATTGCAGCTGGAGAACAGGCGCCGTCTTCTCTTCCGGTGGATTCATGTGTTGGGTTGATTACCACCGTGGAATCCTGCGCTATCACTTGTCCTCCCATGAATCTGACCTTGGCGGTCCGCAGTCCTGAGCAGATTCATGCGAGATTGGGGGATTTACTCTCTCATGTTGATTCCATGGCAGTCCAAGCAACCAACCTTGGCAAGCAGCTGGAGACCACACAACGTTGGAATTGCCCGACTTATACGCTCCAATACACCAAGTGCTTTCCGACAGTATATGCACGTACAAGCAAATCTCCGACGAGACGATCTTCGGCGAGACGGACAAGTGCACACGTACGTAGCTAGCCTAGCTAGATTACTTTCCTAGCTGACAGCTCACGCACACAACACGAATCGCTTGAACGCACACAGAATCAATTAGATAGCTAAACGCACATATCGTGTGTCTTCTTTCTTTATTTCTGTAATCGCTCACGGTGTTGTTTTTACATGGGCCTTACACACGTATATATAGTAGATTTAGTATAGCTAACCTAGTAGGATTAGGACATCTAATTTCTATTCTATTCGGCTACCCGGTCTACTCGGATACATACCCCGTACTACGACGTGTTTATTTCTAACAATCACCCCCTAAGCACGACGTTCTCTCTTCTACACCGACCTGGATTCCAAATACGCCAGCTACTTCGCGTAGGCGTTACTGTTGGCTTTACTTTCGCCACTTTAATCATCATTTTCGACAGTGCTTTCGTCGTCTCTTGTGGCACCCATGTCGCCGTCTTTTCTCTTGTCGGTTTCTCCATGGCTTCACGCCAACAACCCTTTTTGTTCGCGCCCTTCGCCATGTCTTCACGCCGACTGTCCTTTCTGTCTGCGCCTTGAGACATTATACTTGGTTCGATGAAGTACTTTCTCATCGATGCCTCGCATATTTGATCTACTGCCTGCCTGTGCTCTTGGATGCAATAGAACAAATATGTAGGAGGTAGCTCAAATTGGTTTTCTTCTTGCTTCTCTATACCATGTGAAAAGCCTCTTGATTGATCTGCACCCCTATTATTGGGTCTCCTTTATCTGTCTGGCCACCAGTCCACACACTTGGACCATCGCCTTCTGGCCTTGCTGGTCTGTTTGCTGGGCTCGCTTCAGCTCCTCCTCCTTTAATTATTGGGCAAACAAGTGTAGGTATCACTGCGCATTTATCTGTACACCCTTCCAGTTCCGTATCTTCTGGCCACGGACTAGCCTTTTCTTTAAACTCTTTGTCTTCTGGGAGAATTCCTAGTGCTTCTGGCCTGGTGCCCACGCTTGGAGCTGCCCCTAGGCCTTCAATGTCTTCTGGGCCCGAACTTGCTGACAAGGATAAGCTCGATTGATCCATATTTTCTTCATACTCAAGATCCCACGTGAAGTGAAAAGTTGAATATTCCGGTTCGTTGTAACCCCAATTCCATGACTTGCCTTCCTTAAAGATTACGTCTCCCTTGAAAACCACCTTATTGGTATAAGGATTGCACAAGCGGTATGTCTTTGAGCCTTGATAGCCTGTCATGATCATTGGAATACATTGCTCCGCAAATTCCGTCTTTACATGCGCCACACATCCAAAAGTACGAAGATGATCAACCGAGGGCTTCCATCCGTACCATGCTTCGTACAATATTATACCAACTCCACTCTCAGTAGATTCCATGTTTAGCAAATACACAGCCGTATTGACTGCCTCACCCCAGAATTTTCCTGGCAAGCCTTTACTCTTCATCATGCTCTGTGCCATGGTCAACACAGTTTGATGTAGCTCACCCCCCTCATCAATGCGTAGGGCTCTTATCTTTGTCTCCACCTTGAACTCTTCGGCTTCCTTGATCTTCTCGAATGCTTGTTGAGCTTGATCTTTACTTTTCAGCAACACAATCCACATGTATTTACTATAATCATCCACCACAAGCATGAAGAACTTATTGCCGGACGGAGTTGCGGGTGAGATTCCAACGCATAGATCCCCATGAACAAGTTTCGAGGCTTCACTTGCCTCAACCGCGGCTTCACGTGAGAACGGGGCACTCCGTTCCTCGTGATGCACACACGGTAGATCGTGATCCACTTGCGCCACAATCTTCGTAGCCGGTGATGGAGGATCCTCCTCATCCTTCAACTCAGTTACTTCGAGCATCAGCATCATCGGTCCATCATCTCCTTCCTAGGCGATGAGATCCCTCTCCTTTTCCTTTGGTGCTTTCCGGCAATCAGCCTTGAAGTGACCGAGCTCGCCGCAGTTATGACACCTTATTTTCTTTATGTCAAACTTCCTCCACGGCGGGGCGTCATCTTCATCCTCCTGCCCCGCGATATACTTTTTTGCTGGGCGTTGTTTCTCCTTGCCGCTCGTGGAGCCTCCTTGCTTTTCTTTTGAAAGAGTCATCCACTGCTGCTTTGTGAGCATCAAGTGCTCAACCTGTTCTGGATCACCGAAGCTGATCCGGATTCTCTCATCGTGTGCCTTGAATCTTCCGACAAGATCCTCAACCGTCAATGTATTAAGGTCGAGACATTGTTCGACCGATGTAACGATCTGCATGTAGCGCGCCGGCGCCGCACGCAGGAACCTTCTGACGTTCTTGATCTCATCCAATTTCTCGCCATATCCCCTGATTGCGTTGACAAGGGTAACGAAACGGGCGACAAACTGATCAACCGTCTCGCTCTCCTCCATCTTCCGATCTTCATAGCTTTTTGTCAAAGTTTGAAGATGCGCTTCCTTCACGCAGGCATGACCTTGGTGCAAGATCTTGATCGTCTCCCATGCATCCTTCGCCGATTTCTTTCTGACGAGGTGCTGCATCACGTCCTTCGGCACGACGGAGTAGAGCGCCGTTAACGCTTGGCGATCCTTCCGGTACTTTGCGCCTCCCTTGACGTACTCATCGCCTCCTGGATCGACGGTCTCCCAAACCTCCTGAGCCTCCATGGCCACCTCCATGTTGAGTGCCCATAGTCCGTAGTCCTTGCGATCGAGGCGCGGATACAAAGCCGCCCCCACCGTCTCTGTCACCGGTGCCGATGCCGAGCTCTCGCCAAACTTCACCATCGCCATGACCTCCTAGTACTTTCAGCAGATCACGAACGACGACCTTGGCTCTGATACCAATTGTTGGAATTGCCCGACTTGTACGCTCCAATACACCGAGTGCTTTCCGACAGTATACGCACGTACAAGCAAATCTCCGACGAGACGATTTCCGGCGAGACGGACAAGTGCACATGTACGTAGCTAGCCTAGCTAGATTACCTTCCTAGCTGACAACTCACGCACACAACACGAATCGCTTGAACACACACAGAATCAATTAGATAGCTAAACGCACATATAGTGCGTCTTCTTTCTTTATTTCTCTGATCGCTCACAGTGTTGTTTTTATAGGAGCCTTACACACGTATATATAGCAGATTTGTATAGCTAACTAGTAGAATTAGGACATCTAATTTTTATTCTATTTGGCTACCCGGTCTACTCGGATATATACCCCGTACTACGACGTGCTTATTCCTAACACACAAGAGAGTGTCGACGAGGTGCGGATGAAGCAGCGCGAGGTGGAGAAGCGGGCTCAACCACCACCGCCTATTCCTCCAGTACCTGACAGCGGTCACGAATTTGGTTCAACCGGGCCTCATATCGCTGGTGGGAGTTCACGAGGGGGGTTCACACGGAGACGGGTGAGCTTCCTGCTATAGGAAATGCACGACGTGAGTATCATTCAGCACCTCATTCTCTTATGGATTTTTATGCCAAGCCACCTAAACATGATTTTCCCAAGTTTGATGGAACTCACCCACATATGTGGTTTGATTTGTGCCACACTTACTTTGAGATGCATTCTATTCCTCGCCATCAATGGTTGCCGGTGGCGTCTATGTATTTTTTCAGGCATGCGGCTCTCTGGTGGCAGGCATATAAGAGGTGTCACACGATGATGAACTGGGAGGTGCTATGTGCAGAAATTGTCGAGGAATTTGGGCAGGACGAGTATGATATCCAAGTTGCATCAGCTTCGCTAGACTGGTATCGTGCTAGAGTATCAGACAACATTTGAGACGATCATGTATGTTGATTTCCATGGATCCTTCATTGGACACTAAATTCTTTGTGTCTCAGTTTGTTATGGGTTTGAAGGGTGAGCTTCGCACAGTTGTGCGTCTGCAGACACCCTCTAGTGTGACTCGTGCAGTATCTCTGGCTAGCATTCAGGAAGAAGAATTTGAGCTGCATTGTCCTCGTCAAAGAGTGATTCCTTATGGAAAGTCTCTAGTGACTTCTCTTGCTAATTTGTCATCCACGGCTGTGTTATCTTCTGGTACAAAATGCAATGCTGATGATTATGGGCGATTACGTCAGTTGAGAGACTATCGATGCAGCTGTTGACAATTCACTTGGAAGAGTTTGGTGAGGTGTTCACTAAAGACACATTTCTGATGCGTCACTTTATTATCTTTTTGAACTTCCTGAGCTTTCTGATCTGTTCTTAGAGCACCTCCACTCGTTAGATATTCCTAGACTGAAATTCGGTGCTATTTTGCGTCGAACGGATGTAACTTTCGTCCTCTGAGCGTCCAGTTTACCACTCGCGTTCCTAGACCAAGTTCCTAGACGAGGAAAAATCAGCGACATATTTGAATTTCTTTGTTCCTGCCGGCGAAATCTCGGCCAAAGGTGTTCGACAGAAGTACGCCCAAAAATGGTTCGGCAATCAAATTATTACAAAATAGGATAAATTCCGGTGATCAATTGTTGATGGGGATGGGCTCCTTCGGCGTGTCTTGTGCGACACAGATGGGTTCTTCGGCTAGGACGTGACCCGTCGACAGATTGGAGGAGGTGGAGGCAGAGCTCGGCGAAGGAGTGGCGGTCGTGATGGTCTGCGTAGAGCTTGGCGTGTTGGCTGGGATGTCCTCGTCGAGGATGGCGTTGCGGCGCACCATGTACCAGACCTTGACCTGCAGGCTCATCGGCGAGGTGTCTTCGCCACCCATGAGGAACTGGAGATCAGTGTTCCTCTTCTTGGCGGCAAAGTTCTCCTTGAGGAGGTCGAGCTTCCTGTCTTGGTTCTAGAGCAGCTGCGTCCACCTCTCGTCGGCCTTCTCCTCCCTCTTCTCGGTATTGGCCTTGGAGTCTGCAATGCACTTCTCGATAGACGCGTGGAGATGTTCGGTGGAAGGTCATGTAGCTTTCAGCATCTTCGTCTTCTTCTGGCCAACCTGTTGTCTTCCTTCGCCGGCAGCAGGGAGAGCCTCCGGGTTGTACACGCCGTTCTTGTTCTTGGCGAGTCTCACACAAGTATACGCCCATTTCTCACATTTATGGATCTCGGCGAACACGTGGTGGAACTTGAACTCCGTCTTGGTGTCGTCTCGATACATGTCGAGTGCACGGACGATATGCAAAGTCAAGGCGAAGTGTGTCAGGACAAGCATGAACTCGGCATAACTTTGGCTATAAGTCAGAGAAGTGTGTCAGGACAAGTCTGAAGTCTGATAAATTTTGAAATAAATACTGAAAATAGAAATGCTAAATAAAGTTCTAAGTGACAAGATAAAATGCGAGTATTATGTAAAAAAGGTGTTTTAGGGTTTTTTGTATAAGAGAACAATGCGTAAAGTAAATAAAACTAAATGCAGAAAGTAAATATCGCGTATGTGAAAGAGATTTGAAAATTCAGTAGGGAAAAGTGTTCTTCAGAGATTAGCGGATACGCCACTAGCATTACGAAGAGCTAAGGTAAAGATTATTATCATGAACATTCTCAACTATGTATGTGTGGGAGGAACTCCGTATTTGGATAATTAGACAGCAACCACCGCTCATATCATTCTCGTAAGACAGCAATCAACATCAATTAAATTACTACGCTATTAAGGGACATAATCCTGCAGAACGTATCCCATGGCATGGATAGTGTTTCGTGAGGTTTCTCGATTACCAAGTTGATACGTAAGGAGTGCCAACAGCTTTATAGACACTTTAAGTGCTAACACACCTCCGTCTACCAATAAGTAGTTCACTCCATCAAGGCCCCACAAGAGAGGTCGACTTCTCCCAACATCAAGATGAAGATAATCTAACACATGGTCACAACGATGAATATCATAATAAACTTTATCTTATTTCTATCTTATACTAGGGTATCTCCATCTTCCCAAGAACTAATGATCTACTCAGACATGGAGGCAATCAACATTAGGCAAAAGTAATAGAATATATCATAGATGAATAGTACTTGTATAGATCCACAACGAGTACGGAAATTACAACAAGATCTAGACAAGATGTAGATGAGATGGATGGAGACCGGTTGGATGATAAAGATCAATGCCTTAGCCTCCTGGATCTGCGCAGGGCGAAGATGGATCCCGGTGGATGAGTTCCCCCTCTAGATGCCTTCCTGAGGTGAGGTTTCGGTGATTTCTGAGTGTTTTGTATGTCGTCTCTCTGATCTAGTTGCACGGGGTGAAACTATTTGAGAAAGCGGTATCGACGCCAACTATACGGCGGAAACTATACATCCGGAATATTTTTTTCTTCCCGCCGTATAGTTGGTCGTTAACCCTTTTGTACCCTCTAATTGCTTCAAGTTTTTTCTCATGTTATTAATATTTCTCAAATAAGCAATTTACGTTGTTTTTGGCTCTTTTTCACTCCAATATAACTGATCCAAGAATTGTGGCCATCATATCCATCATCTGATCCCTGGTGAAAATAAACATAAACGGTGCGCGCGAACGCCGTAAAATACCAAGATCCTACCAATATAATGTAAAAAATATAATATAAAACATGATGCAAATATGCACTCATCAGGCATCCTCTCCATCCTCGGCTTGCGACTGGTCGGCCTGGCCTTCAGCGAAATCCTAGGACTCGCGGCCATGTTCGGCGTCGGCCCGGGACTGTTCCTAAGTGAAGAAGGAGCTGCTGCCGACTGCTGCCGAACCGGAGGCGATCATGTTCGCCGTGAAGGCGTCGCCCGCCATTCCGCCGGACATGTTGCGGTCGGTCGTGTCGCTGAAGGTGGCGGGCGAGGAGCTGCCGACGAACGGAAGAGGGCCGCGGCCACCGGCCCATGAATGCTCCCGTGCAAATACAACCGGTGTATGTCTCGGTTCTGTTATGGGAAAAAAAGTCTATTTTCAATCCTTAGTTCATAAAAGTCCAACGATTTAAACCTTAAAAGTTGAAATCGCGTTTGCATCCCAAAGTGTCCCGGTCTAAATTGAACCCTAAACCTGATTGACCAAGTTGACTGATGTCACGTAGGTAATTTTTTTGCAATAAAACCCTTGGTAATTTGCTTTTCCGGTGTACCAAACATGTTCACGGTTCAATTCAGACTGGGATTTAATACTTTTTCATGTTCATATTAATAGCCTGAACTTTATCTACATTCGTATGTATCTAGTTAAGTATTTGGACTAAATGTATTCGTATTTAGATAAAGTTGAGATCATTAATATGGACCGGAGGAAGTAGTTTATGATGTGAATGAATGAGATTTCGACTTTAGTGTTCAAACCACACAATCTCTACGAGTTGAGAGCTGGAAATAGACCTTTTTCCCTTTGTTACTGTACATAATTTCTAAAAAAAGAGTTATGTTACTGTATGTTTCTGCACAATCCATGCGAAGATTTATGTTACTGTATGTTTCTATAAAATCCATGCGAGTCAAAACGTTCCTTCACGCTTTATGCCAAAATGGCAGATACCTCGGGTTAACCGTGCCGATCTTTTCTTCATACCGCGGTTCAAAAAACTCACTCATATCACCCACGTACATCGATATGTGACCATATCACTCCACCGGTAATCCGGTATCGAATGACGAAGAACGGATGCAGGGGAACGCAACGTAGAGACCATGCACCTTTCCACCATACTATTCCCCCACTACAGGTACCGCGTAGTGGCCCGACGGCCAGAAACTCGTCGGCGTAGCCATCGAACCCCAGGCTACGCCAACGGCTGCCGTCGGCATACTCCCTTGTATGCGTATACTCAAACCCCGTTGATGTATCAAATCCCGACGACGTACGAGCTAGGCCGACGGCTATACGAGGCCGTCGGGGTACACGCCATCGGCATAGCCTTTGTGGATCCCACTTGGGCCAACTAACGGCCGTTAGCGGCAGGTATTTTACGCCGACGGCATTGCCGTCGGCCTAAGTTGTCACGTGCTGCCCCCTGAAACCGCCATGCTGGACAACAAATGAGCATACGCCGACGGCTTCCCCGTCGGCCCAGGTCTGTTCGCTGACCTGCAACATTTGTATGCGGACGGCTACCCGTCGGCCCAGGTCTAGCCGTGTCATATGGTCATCTTCTAGCGTAAGCTCTGCCCAGTTTTGTGTTTTTTTATTTTTATTTGTTTCCTGCATATTTTAAATTCCCACAAACAACACATGCACATCGACACAAACATATGAGATCATCATCATCAAAAGATCATCCACACATAGGTACATCATCATCCACACATAGTTATATCTCTAAGTTCATCCTAACACATGCACATCCCTACACCTCCGGAGAGCTGCTCGATAGACCCATGTCTCCCCGCGTGAAGAAAGGTGAAGGTTGATGTCGAGTAGCTGTCGTCGAACCAGCACGAGAAGAAGGAGAAGTACCGCCATGACCACCACCACCGGTAGAAGGAGAAGCACTGCCACCCTCAGCACGATGGAAAGAAGGATAATCACCGCCACCACCACCTGCAGTAGGAGAATCACCGCCACCGCCACCACCACCAATAGAGGGAGCACCAGGAGAAGCACGGCCTGTATGAACCGGTGTCATCGTGCGCGAGATAGTCGGCGAGGCATCAGGACGACCAAGTTTGCATTGCCGGAGCATCCCGGTCCCTACATGTTTGAGGCAGATTTAGCAACCACGAAGGCACAGGTTTGTTGTAACAACTGGTTTGGCAAATAACTTATCGGGGTCCCTGAGTAGAAGGTCAAAGCATATTCGTCCTTCGATGGGAAGATTTGCTGCGACCCTAGCCTAGGGCCGTGGCGGTAGAATTTCCCGCTCTCCAGTGCCATAAATCCTCCCCAAAAGCTGCAAGATAGTTTAGATGTGAGACATTGCAGAAATAAATATTTAAACTAGGGAACGCGAGACTTGTCATATTTTGCAAAAATAAAGGTGGAAACTTACATCATCGCATAACTCTTCCTACTCCTCGTAGGCCGCTCGGGTCTGGGACCACGTCTCGAGCATCACCAAGTATTCCGCATAAGCGGCCTACAATTTCAAAAACAATGAATCTCGTCAACTTAGCCACTCATGAACGATTGTCGGAAAGATGATGGAAATGAGAAAAACTTACATCACCGTTCGCTCGGGAAGGCCGTCGAGGCGGGATAGCGGGGTCATCGGTGGTGAGGGTAGCATTGATCCGCGTGAAGCTCAAAGCAGGAGTTCGCGGGATCACCCTATCGAGAATCTTGAAACAGCCATGCTCCCGGTCGCGCCCCGCCATGACCACCGCTCTCTCGTCGGTCTCCTCTGCTCTAGGGTCTTCCACCTCTGGATGAAAACCACTGAACGCCGAGAGGTAGTTAGCACCATCCTCCTTGGCAGTGCCAAAGAACTCCGGAAGCGAGGGCTGAGGCTGGGGCAGATCGGGCCTCTTCTGCTTCATCCTCTCCCATACTTCATAGTCAGAACAAGGCCTCTCTAGATGTGCCTCCTGCATCACCAAAGAAATGTTATGCGTATCAAGTAAGATCACGAGGGAAAATAAATACAGATTGTTGCATGTATATGTATATACCATCTTGGCCTTGAAGCGACCATGGTTGCGGTTTCCCACACAGTGTGTCCTCCCGGAGCCATGGTTTGTCTTGTTCCACTCGCTCAAGGCGTTGAACTCGAGGTCTTCCCTGCGCCACCTCTCTGACAACGCCCGCCATGCGTCCTCCTTACCATCGGCCCACGCGGGCATAACCTAAAAAACAATACTAATTTTAAGAATGGATAATGCAATTAGCAACAACATAGAATTTGATTGACAATTTACTTACCCCGGCGTAATCTTCCTCGGATCATTTTTGGTTGGTTCTTCACATTCAAATGCTTCGGCGCCCTCTTGCCCAACTTCTCGGCGCTGTATAGACTGGTGGTGGTATGCTTCTGATTGTAGAACTGATGCTGTGTTAACCTCTGACAAGCCCCCCGCAAAGTCTTGTCCGCCTTCTCCTGGTCCTCCGAAGCACCCTATAGAATCTCTGTAATCATACATAAAAAAATTTGTGAGGCTCATAAGTTAGCATGGTGAGGTCATCAACTATGAACGAAACTCGAAAAGTTTTCCTTACCCAAAACTTGGTGATCACGGCATCAGAAGCTTTCCCAGCATAGCCCAAGTTTTCGGCGGCCTCATAGTGCGCCCAACTGGTGGCTAGCTTCCTCTCGCCGTTGGGAACAAGAGTGTAAAATCCTGGCCAAAATTTCCTAATCAAAGCTCCAACCAAGGTGTTAGGCGCATGGGTACTTGGAGGAAATGTCCAATTGCTCCACAATAGTAAAACATTAGTACATGCCTAATTGTTATGACCAAAATGAAATTACATGTTCAAAATTAGTATAGCTACTTACTCAATGCCGTTAGGCGTAATAATGGGTTTCTCCTCCTCGGAAGCAGGTTCCTGTGCTCCCACTAGGACACCCGATTCCCCACGAATCCTTGGCTTCTTTGGCCGTGCCGACGGCCCCGACTCCTGGTCTCGAGACTCTCCCTCCTGGTATCAAGACTCCCACTCCAAGTCTTGAGACTCCTCAAAATCTCGAGACTCCTCCTCCTCGTCAGAAGACTCCGAGTAAGCAGACTGGAAAGCCACGTCACCAGAAGCGGAGGGTAGGTCACTCAGAAGGCGTAAACCTCGTACTCCACCTCGTCCTCGTCCTGCCCTTGGGGGAAGTCCCCCTCCTCCCTCACCTTGTCCCGCACCTCGTCCTGGCCTCGGAGGAATTCCCCCTCCTCCTCCCTCACCTCGTCCTCCTCCTTCCACACTACTGTCATTGTAACACGAGTTGGGAATGGGTGCTCTTCCACTTTTGGTAACCTTCTTCTGCTTCAAACACTTCATCAAAGAGGACGATGATTCCTTGTGTTGGCTCATATTGGTCAATCACCTGCATTGAGAAGAGGTAAACAATTTAGTATGAATACATGATCCAATTAAGAAGCATCATAATAAAGATATTAAGCATAACAAAGATACTAAGCATAATAAAGATACTAAGTATAGTAAAGGCATAAAAGACACAAAAGACCCTCACCACTCATCATCATCATCATCACTCTCATATGTATGTTTTGGGTTCTCATCAGCACTATCAACATCACTATCAGGTGAGAAGTAAGTTGGAGGCTCGTCGCACGATGGAGGCTCATCGTTGCCATTGACCGGATGTAACTTGGTGAGCATATTAATGTTTATATTCGTGACTACCTCACCACGAGTCTGTGCATTGTTCTCGAGATCATCAAGACCTTGTAAGTCAAAGTCCCCAAAGTTCTCTTGCTCTTGATAGAAAACTCCCTCGTATGTTTTAGGGTCAGTGTTGTTGTAATCATCGTCGGAGGGCATGGGTATCTTACCACATGGAGATACCTTGAACACGACTTCCAACCCTTGAGTTCCTCTTTCTGACATGGGTAGGATAAATAATAAACTTATTTAGCTTGGTGAGCCATAATAAAGACATCGGATCGGTGGTTAAATGCCTAATTTCAACTAACCCAATGGAAGGGGTACTTCTATATCCACCGCGTGGATCGAACCAGTGGCATTTGAACACAACGAGCTTGAGTTTTAGGGGTGTATTATTGAACGTCAGCTCGTATACGTTTTGTAACCTTTCGTAGTAATCAAAGTCATCGGTTTCTCTGGTGAAGACCCCGGTATTTATAGTTTTTGCATTTGGCTGACGGTTCTGGTAAGACTCTGTATGGAAGCAATAACAATTCACATCATACTTCTCATACATCTCGACTTTACGGTTACAACCCTGGGAGACACATCTCAACTCATCCGACATCTCAACGTTGGGATCAGCTCCCTACAAGTTGCGTACAAATTTAGTTACGTGTAATAAGAGGGACAAGTCACGGATTTCCAGGTAAGAGGGACAAGTCACGGATTTTCAGGTAAGAGGGACATGTTATAAATTACCTTTTCATAGAACCAAGATGTGAATTTTTTCTTTCCGGGGGTACCCACTTTAAGAAGGGTTTTCAACTCCGCATCATCGAGATCCGTCGTTCCCGACCACATTTCATCCGTGAATTGGCTAAAAGGATAAAATATGTATAAGATCGAAACCGAGTTACTAGTTGCAAATGAATTTGTTCACCATTTTACCTAAGGAAAATAGGCACTTGATTTTCTAGGTAGACGGCCTAGCCGTCAGCGTACCTATGTGCGTAATGGCGCTGTCTTGGCCCGTCAGGTGGACCGTTAACCAGGGCATTACGCCGACGGCACCGGATAGGCCGGCGGTCACCATCAGAGGATTGCACGTTGACGCCGACGGGATTTCTTCGTCGACGACTGCCGTCGGTGCGTCGGTCCCTACGCCGACGGCCGTCTGGCCCATCTGACGAGCCCGGGCAACGGTGCCGACGGACCCGACTATTTGCCGTCGGTGTATAGATAGGCCTTCGGCCTATCTGGCGCATAGTGCCCATTTGACCTGGCATATCCGATACTCTGTCATCGTGCTCTCTCTCATTATGGACTTAATAAAAAGGGGTCCCACTCCCATATAGCTGAAGTGTCACAATCGAGCACAAGTGTAGACACCACGGCGGCACCGCCGAGAGCCACATGTCCGGTGCGTCACTTATTATCTTCTTGTACTCCCTGAGCTTCCCGATCTGTCCTCGATCGCACTCCTTTTGTGGTAATGTGACATGGTTTTTGAAGGAGTGTGAAATTAAAGGAGCCAACAATCCAACCACCAAATATGACAATGTACGCTGGTGATATAGCAAGCTTAATTCTTAATCCATTAACTCATTGGACGGAAGCACATTACTAGCATCGACAAACCAAGCGAGATACGTGATGGATGCTTCCTACGTACGCATCCACCCGTACTCCATTACACAATTACACACTCACACTCACACTCACACTCAATCAAACACCAAAACGCCGTCGGCGCACGCGGTCGCAGATGCATGCATGCAACATGCGTATACATGCATGGCCATGTAGCAGCTATTTTATTGTACCACTGTACTAGCAAACATACGCTAGCTAGTAGCTACCGAGGGATGGGTTGTAACATGGACGTGTTGGCCGGTGCCGGACGGCTCGATCATGGAGTGTCGGAGCCGGGGTGGAAGGGGTTGGGCACCTCGAAGCCGGGGTTGGGCACCCAGGTGTCGTCGGCGCCGGGGAGAAACTGCCCGCTGGCGGCGGCCGGGATGCTGTGGTCGAGGCCGCCGAGGTCCGGCCTGTAGTGGGTGCCCAGCTCGTAGCGCCCAATCCCCGGGATCAGCACCGTCCCCTCGTGGAACGTCTCCGGCCGCTTCACCGCATCCTCCGCCGCCGTCGCCACGGGCTTCTCGGCCGGGACGGCGCGCGCCGCCATGCCCAGCTGGGCGAAGCACGCCGCGGACACTAGGACCGCGAGGATCAGCAGGGACGCAGACTTGGCCATGTCGATCGTCGAGTGGCGCGGCTAGCGGTAGAGCTAGTGATCGAGCTTTGCTGCTGTCCCGATCGCTGGCTGTTGCTTTCGTTGTGCTGGATGATGATCGCTGCGGCGAGCTTATATAGAGCGCGTCGATCGGGCTACACTGGCCGCGCTAGGGGATGGAATGGGAGGGAAATGGCGGCGCGTTCAATTCGTGCCGCGCCTCGCGTGCGTTATTGTGCGTGCAAAATGAGAAAGGGCTATGCCGGGAGGGGACACAGCGCGGGGTGCGTTGCGTGTGGCCGTGGACGACGGGCAAGGTCGACGTACGCGGCGGTGGAGTTGGTTACAGATCGACGGGGACCCTGCCAAGTTATTGATCTGGTGGTAGCTATGCGCAGCGCAGTTTCCAACAACTCTCTCCTGCTCTTTAAGCACCGGCTGCGATCGATCATGGAGGTGGCTACTTATTTCCTCTCTATACTTGGAACTACTGGACACACGATCTCCGGTTGGTTTCCCCTCTATATTTAATTTCCTCTCTATATTTGCCCCCATTCTCGGTTGGTTTCTCTAACTAGTCGGTAGTACTACGTAAATTCAGCGATATGCACTCTCTCCGGGCGAATTAGTCTCTTGTCTAGTCCATTTTGGAACGGTTATGGTACTAAGATCGAACTCACGTTTCACTCTACTGAATTCATCTAACAAGCTTAATTACTCCATTTATGTTCCTCCAAACTCAACAAGAACCTATGCATTCATTCAAAACAGCACAAATACCATGTACGTATGTACACATCGGTTTTTGTTCTAGACAGTAGATCAGGTAGTACCTTTTTCCGATAGAAAATTATATTTATACCTTTTTTTTCTTCAAAAATGTATACTCCACTATTTCAAGACCCGTGGATGATGCTCAGGCCTTTCACAATGGTTGTTTTTTAGCACGGTATCATAAGCGAAATGCCTATGTGACACTATAGCTAATGATAAGATATATCGCTTTGCACGACATCATAGTCAAAAACGAATGGATAGATCAATCACATGCCTACGCATCACAAAAATCATTAAATATAAAGACGACACATAAAAAGACAATCCATTTGAGAGGTAATCTCTTAAGCAATTATTTTTTCTACGTGCTAAGAGTCACTCCACTCGAAAAGGCCTCGTCTTACATGACGGTAGACGCATTCATGATGGTCAATGTCGAAGCCATTAATGGTAAACTCGTTCCTACCCCTATCAGTGAATGCACACCAGTGAACGTGCAGCAAATAGTAGTACTAGTACTTAGATTCATACCTAGTGGTCTAAGGACGAATACCACTCGCGGACACTAGGACCGCGAGGATCAGCAGGGACGCCGCGGACACTAGTAAACTCGTTCCTACCCCTATCAGCATGTATTTTCTTCTACCCATATTAGTTGACTTACATTCATCTAGTTATAAATATATTTAGTGAAGATTTAGTGCTCGATACATCCAAATTTAAGGCAACTTATATGGGCAATGGATCGGAGTGAGTACGTCGAGAAATAACCGACTGATTTGTTTAGATTTGAATATTAATGCAACTTATATGGGTAATCTTGATAAACTCAAGTTATTTATAGACAAGGGGAATATTAAACTTGGCGAGATTTTCGGCATGTCTATTCTACACGCAATGAGCACTCTAGATGTCGAATTTTGTCCAATAATCAACAGACAGTTGCCACCATTTGTTATGGTTTGTCTTTCTTAATTCCACTTTTTACATTTTTGAAGGTAATTTCTCGACGCACCTCTCGGCCCTAATTTTCTGACGGTAGCTTTGACACAGCTTCTTGGCCATAATTTTTCGGTGATAGTTTTCGTATTATAATATTTTGAGATTCGTAATTTCCTAGCCATGATTGTACGTCCCTTATTTAAAGGGGAGTGCTATGCATCCGCATATTTTCTCTGGATCCTCGATCTTCTCCTACTGATACGTGTCCCTAGAAAGCCTGAAATTTCGTTTTTTTATAAATATGCCCGCTTTTGCTATAAATAGCCCTGATTTTGCTACAAAAAAACAGACTAGATCTCACCAGAGAGTTCGCCGGCGACCTTGTAGCAAAAAATATCCTAATGTAGCAAAACCAACTTCGCCAGAGACATCGACAAAGACTCTCACGGGAAAAAACTTTGTCGGAGACCTCATAGCAAAAAATTTACGCTATTGTAGCAAAACCACAAAAAGTGGTAGCATAAAAAATATTAATGTAGCAAGCACGACTTCATCGGAGTCATTTGTTACGAGACATTGTAGAAAAACATTTGCGCTATTATAGCAGACACATAAAACTGTGGTAGCAAACAAAAATCTACACATATTTATAGCAAAAAAATCCGTCGTCGCCGGAAAAGATGCCGTTGCAGCGATGCTTCTAGCATCGGCATCCGCCTCTTGTAGCAACCTCCACCGCCGCGTGTAGCAACCACCGCCGTGGAGGATGGATGGAGCGGGGCGTTCCAGAGCTCGCTCGTGGCCAGCGGCGACGGGCCAGAGGTGGCAGCAGCACGCCATGGGGACCTGCAAGCAACGGGGAGGCGAGGCGACACGTTGGAGAGGAGCAGCACGGGGGGCTGCAGGGACGAGGCAGCGCCGCGGAGATGACCGTCGGTGTGGGGATGCAGCGGCGGAGGCGACATGCTGGAGAGGAGCAGTGGTGCGCGAGAGAGGAGTAGCATGCGATCGTCGGCGACGAGACATGCAGTTGGGCAGCGTCGGTGAGATGGGGAGCTAGGCGGCGTTGGGGACGGCGGGATAGAGATCTGATGCTTCCTCTCGCCCGGGAAGAAGAAGAGAAGGCAACAAACGAAACAAGGAGATAAGGTAGGACCCTAGCACGCGTCACACGCGGAAAAAGGAGGCAGGGGATGGAGTGGTTGTGATCCTGGGGGGATTGTATCATTTTCCTTTTTTAAGGAAAATGATTCCCCTCCCCCCGGGGATATCTGTTTTTCATCCCCCGGGTCGAACCTCGCTTTTCCCGGCTCCACAACAAAGGAAAACGTCTCTCCCGTGCGTCTGTGTGCACTTTGTATTCTCCACGAATGTAACATCCCAGCATTTAGGAACCAACGAAGGGTAGATTTAGGAATTTGTGCATATGCATGCATTCATCTGTAAAATATAGGTAAATTTTTGTTGGGGAGGTAACCCCGGATAGGGTAAAGACGGGGAAAGACGAAGGGGCATCCCCCGTCTAGTTTCCGAGTTACAGTCTAAGTCGGTCGAATCCTATAGAAGTCGGCCGAGATATGAAAGGGCGAGACCCTTATATTTATGCCAAGGCATTACCCGACCGAGATACTGTGTAAGTCGGCCAGGTTAGCCCGAGTAATCTTGATGCAGGTGAAGGACGATCCGAGTAAAGCGAGGAAGGACCGAATGATACGAAGCTTGCAGGAGAAGGAGAAGCCTAAAGTCAAACTCTAGCCGCAAGCTAGGAAGAATCTGAGCGGAGCCAAGCGCTAGTGACAAGGGCGCAGAGCGACAGAGAGGCAGAAGGAGGTCACGAGGTGACAGTCCAGAAGCCCAAGGCGCACAGGAGGGGCCCTCTGGAACCTTGCCGTCATTAGGGGAGCGACAGGGAAAGGGGGGCGCCGAACTACTATATTGGGACAAGCATATTCCTCGAATATGCTTGCCACGTCAGCCTAGAAGAACCCAAGGCTCTCCTTTATAAGGAGAGGCTTGGACACTGAAGGGGGGATCGGCTCATTCTTAGTACCGTTAGGCTGGTAAAGTTCTCCCTTTCTCCTTGTATACAGCTCAAGGAGCACTTGTAACCCAAGGAAGGAGAAATAAAGATCTTTACCTTAGTCTTCTGTATGTAAAATCAACTACATCTTCCCTCCCCAGATCCCTCTAGCATCCATTGGCCCCATACTTTAGCCTACCCATGGCATCTGCCGTGCCACCACCACGACAATTTTTCGCCAAATAAAAACCTAAAGTGATCAGAGTTTCTTTCACTCTCTAAGTTTAGGAATAGCTCTGGAGAGTGATCGTTATAAAATTTGACATGATCTTTATGAATTAGTGTGTTCTAGGGGAAAAGAATTTGAATTCAAATTTGAAATTTGATTTTATATTTTAAAGTTGGGAATTGATATTTTAAATGAATTCTAAAATGATTTAGTAATATTATTTAATCAAGAAATAATAAATAGTAACAGAAACTCTAAATAAAGAAATTGAATTAAGAAATGAATATTTTATTCCTTATCTTTATTCCATGAATAAGTTACAAAGAGTAACTCATTGAGACAATAAAGAATCTTTACAGAAAGGAAATTAAAAAAAAAGAAATATATATATTAATAAACTATTACACATTTCTTACAAAAGAATGAAATAAAAATTACAAATGAATTTATTTGTCTAAAATTAAACCTATACTCATCTTGAATCTTCAAATCTTGTACCTGCAAAGTAAAGAACAAACAAAAAGGAAAATGAAAGTTAAATTATTAATTTTACTTTCAGTAGAGAGCAGTGAGTTGCACTGCTCAAGTTTACATCATTGAGTAAATCTTTTAGGGGCAAGTTTCACCAATATGAAAGAATGTGATTTTTCATAATAAATAAGCCATAAGTCAAATGATCACAACAAGTAAATGGGGCAAGTTTCACCAAATAGGATAACAGTAAAAAGATCAAAGGGTAAAACACCTCACTGATCTCATCCACAACTATGCAACAGACATACATGTAGCTCAATCACCAAACTGCATGGGGTGTGTTGTCGACACAACCACAACAACTCACCCAAGTAAAAGGACCAAGCACAGCCGTGGGTAGCCACTAGTTCATATCTGCATTTTAAACACCACACCAAGAACACTCAGCTTACCAAAGCTAAGCAAACCACCAGCCAAAAATCTCACACCAGATAAATCCAAGCATCACCAGATGGTGACATAAGGACGGGGGGAATCAGGTGGATAGCAAGGTCAAGCTCACAGGAGCTAGGAGGAGCAGGGCTGATCAAGGCCAAGCACAGGAACCAGGGGAAACAGGAACAACACCAGGAGGTGAAGGACAGGATCAGGCCAGCAACATAATCAGCAAGATCAAGCCACAGATCAACCAACAACCATCACAAATCATCAACTGTGTGGTGACCATCATAAAACATCCATAAATTCTGTTCATCTTATCCAAACAGAAAAGCATGTGTTATTTTAGAATTAACCTCTCAGTGATCACCCAAGAGGGGTGAACCTATCCTAGAGGATTTGAAATATAAAGGACAGAATAAAACTCTACCAAATCCACCAAAATCTCAGATCAGCATCATAGATCTGGTGATACCAAAACAACTTATATATTTCATCATTTCTTCTTATAAAATCTGGGCACATCTCCAAGAAAGAGTAGCACCTCATATTTCATAAGCTACAAACAAACCAATCATCTTAACCAACTAGGATCGAATATCCAGTGAGCAACCATGATATTCTAGCATATTTGAAAGGGACAGCAAGATAGGAATCTAGTTCCTAGAGCCTCAGACCAACATCATAGGCATAGATATCAAGAAAAGCTTTCAACTTATTTTTAGGCATCTATCCAATCGCAAGTACTGACCATAGTAAAGCCAGTAAGTAGAATCAACTTGTGTGCCATTCTAAGATGGTGTCACAAGAACAAATCCTACAACCAAGCCAAACAGTTATTCTAGCTTTCATGAATAAACTAGTAAGCCAATAATTATCATTTCCCTGAGATTACACTCAGAGATCAGCTAATATAGCCATCTATCTTCAAAGTATCATTAGACTCTAATGATTAAGTTTAGTCTATTGATAAACATACAAGCCAACACCCATTGATGTAGTGAACAACCACTGACAATGTTACTGTCAGTATCAAAGTAATGACAGCAAGTGAACACACTAAGCATCAATCTCACCCAACAGATTTCACAATTATGCCATCAAGTTAACCAGCTTAATCATCAATCAGAGGCAACATTAACTAACCACTAGAATTAGATTCACGGTGGCATCAGACAATCAAATCATGATAGTAAGCCTTAAATTACAGTGAGCACAATTCATACTAGGGATCACTGCTGGATCAAATCATTATCATACAAGCATATAGAGGGATGAACCCTAGAACCAGGACAAAACCTAATGAAGGATAGCCACTAGTTACAAACAGAGATACTCGAAGTAGACAGAGGCACGGGAGATAACAGAGAACCAACTCACCTGTGGTCCTCGCTGGAGAATTGAAGAGGAAGCAGAGGGTCCGACGAGCTCGTGGCGGCACGGGGAGCACCCCAGAGGGCGCTGCAACACGCACCCAGCCACGGCGGTGGCCACAACAGCACACGAGCACCGCATGTCACCACGGGAGCATCGGCAGCGGCGTTAACAGCACCACCCAAAACCTAGGGTTCAGGATGGGGCTAGCCTGGCCACAGGAGGGCCCCAGAACCAAATCGAGTCAGAGCAGATGAAGGAGCATGGACGACAACCTCGCCATAGACCACGACGGCGGCCAGGGAAGGCCACAGTGACGGGCAGTGCTCGGCGGCGGCGCCATCGACCACGGGGTCGAGGAGGAGAAGAGGTGAGGTCGAGAGAGGGAGAGACAGAGAGAATGGGCCGATAGGGCCAGAACCCTTCGGGGATACCTTTTGGCCAAGTCACTTGGGCCAGTTTGGCCCAATAAGCCCAAAGGGTTAGCCCAAAACTTAAAAGAAGTTTTAATAATTAATAAAGGACCAAAATACCCCTAGAAATAAATAAAAATCTAGAAAATAAAATAAAAGTCTATAAATTGCTAATAATATATTTCTAGATTCAGAATAATCCAACCTACTTAATTAAATTAATAAATAATTTTTTATGTATATAATTTTTGGTCAAGAATTTTATGATATATATATTCCTTAGGGAATTTTATAAAATTAAAGAAAAAGGTTAAAGTAAATAAAAATCACTTTATTATGTTTTGTTATTATAGTATTTTAGAAAAATACTAAATAAAGATTTAGAGTTTTTAAAAGAAATTCTCTTTTATCTAAATACTAATTCTTAAAAAGAACCAGTAAACAAATAAATACAAGAATTTATATTTAATAAAGATTCTTAGCTTTAACTCTATTACTTATATATAGAATGAAATATCTATAAAATATTAAAGATTATTCTTTAAAATGAAATCCTTTATTACTTAAAGGAATTCTTGAAACTAAAATAATGGGTAAGACACACAAAGAAAATAAATGATAAATAATGCATTACATTACTATGCATATTTATTTTTCTTCTTTAAATATTGTCCTTACCGGGCAATAATGATGTTTTGTAGACATAAAATCTCAAGGTTGATTGCAAGCATCCAACTTCACTACCTTGCAATCACAAGGAAAGTTCATCACTTGCTCATGTCCTTTGAAGAGTCTTTACCAAAGTATTTGTAAATTGTGTGTTATCATCTATGTTTCAAGGAAAGAAAATGTTAGTTTCTCAAGTAAATAAATTGTTAATATTATCCTAAGTGATGATATAATGAAGCAATAGAACTTAGGTTTCTATTTGCAACAATGATAATCACCTAGGAACTTAACAACCGATGACATCAGTGATTCTACCGCCGTATATGACGCGTTAGCCATGAGATTTGGAATGGGACAGAGAAGTCAGCTATATCCTTTTCCTTTTGTGTGGAGGCAAGACTACCTTAACATGACGTTGTGATTCCTTGTGCGGATCCAACATATGGGTGGGCACCCTTAGGCTCCACGTTTTTGGTGTCTAGATTATCTATGAGTGGTTGTCGGAGGTTTAGCCGGACCTATAAGGTATTTACCAGGGCACCACCAACTTATAGAGTCTTTGGGAACTTATCAGGGGTTTAGCCTGCCCGAAAGGGGGCTTAACGGAGGTGATCCAACCCCGAAGGATCGTGCAGATATATGGGGTCGTGGAGAGAGCAGTGATTGGCTTGGATCACCTACTGGGTCCCACATCATGGAATTGTGGACGGAAAAGTACGTCCGGTTGTGCAACAAGGAGTTGATCTCTCATGGATAAAGTGACGCACCTCTGCAGAGTGTAAGAATTGTAACTTGTTACTCCCTGTTCCGGGAAGGAGCTACGAATACGGCAGAAAAGGAACTCCATGAAAATTCTGGTAAACCTATGAAGGCTGATGGGCATAGATTTTCAAAATAAAATCAATCTTTAAAGAAAGGTTTATGAAAACTATATAGTGCCAAGGACTTATAGTCTGAGGTGGTAGATAGAGCATCAAACTTCCCACCTTGCATATAATAAACTTGTTGGGTAACGATGTTACTCACCTTTTCCTTTGATCCCCTGCTTAGACTCTGAGGATCCAGAAGATACCCCAATGTATGCAGCTGAAAGTCAAGAGGAGGTCTTCTATGAAGAGCCTGATATGTACGGTGCCGTAGAAGGGGTGGACTATGATGTCATCTACGGAGGAGAGCACCATGAGTCAGAATAATTACCGTAGTTCTAGGAACCAATTGAGCCGAGCAACATGAACAATATATAACAATAAGTTGTTGAGCTTAATTTGGAGTTTAAGTTGTCACTTTAAAACTTCCGATGAAAAACTTTATATTTGGTTTGTAAGTTGAATTTTTTGAAGTCTTAAACTTCTGGTATTGTAGTAATAATAATGTGCGTATGTTTGTAATATGGACCCGTAATATTTCTGTTGTACCACTCTGAGGGATGTGATGTTTACGAAACGGTGTTCTGTGAATGTTATGTCAACGACTATAGTGTACTACATATGCAGTGGTATGCTGGGTCACCACAACGAATCACGTCATCTCGCTGCTCCCACCGCCATAGCTCCCTATCTCCACATCTCTAGATCCATGGAGGCAGCTCGCCGTTGCGCCCACGCCTGGCCACGCCTACGCCCGGCCGCGCCCACGCCTGTCCGCATTGCGTCCTCCCCTGGTCGGTCCGCGCCCTCGCCTAGCCATACAACGCCATGCACGGCGATCCCCGGAGCACGTCCCGCCGCCGCACCACCCGCAGGTCACACAACCTTCTCGCCTGCAGCTCCCGCAACTGCCCTTCCCTGCAGCTCCCACCGACGTGCCGCCACCCACCCTGCTCCGCCCGTGTGTCTCTCTCGTCATGGCCATGTGAAGCTCCGGGCTGTCCATGGGGTTGTGCTGCCGCGCCGGTGGTTGTGTTTGGAGATGCCGGAGATGCTATTAATGATAGACGACTTTGCTACGTATATCGTTTGATGTTGCTACCACAGTTTAGATTTGTTGCTACTTGAGTTGATCGGTGTTGCTACTTTTTCTCTGTCTACGACCGTTTTGCTATCTTAGCATATTAGTTTTGCTATATATTTATATATTTTTTCTACTTTCGTATAACTTTTTTGCTACAACCAATCTCTACGGTTTTGCTACGAGTTCTCCGACGAGTCTCCGATGATATCCCTTTTGCTACATTAGAAAAAATATTTTGCTACACCGTTTTGTGTTTTGCTACAATAGTGTAAATTGTTTGCTACGAGGTATCCAGCGACATTTTTTCCGGCGAGAGTCTCCGGCGAAGTCGGTTTTGCTACATTAGCACAACTTTTTGCTGCACGGTCTCCGGCGAGGTCTCCGGCGAGGTCCAATCTATTTTTATATTTTCTGAGTCAAACCGTATTTTGCTACATGTAGCAAAACCGAGACTATTTATAATAAAAACGAATATGTTTGTAAAAAAAAGGGGATTTTGAGGATTTTTGAAGGACACGTGTCAGCAAGAGCACCCGAGGCCTTTTTTTTAACTGCTTGCTGGTAGTTCTCCCACGGACCTTTTCAGCTGTAATTTTCTACCACAGTTGGCCGGGGTCCTCGGTTAGCCTACGTCCACAGTATTTTTTCAATGGTGAGTGCTTCTCCTACTTTAATTCATCTGTAGTAACTTATTTTTTGGGTGTCTTTTTCAACTCTTTGACATTGGTAATTTGTTGGCAGTAAGTTCGCCAGGATTTTTTTACGTTAAATTCTTCTACATTGGTCTTACCTACGATGTTTTAATTTTTTTTATTTATTTGACCGGTAATTTTTTAACACAACTTTCAATTTCCTAATAGTAGTTACCCTCCGTCTATGGCAATATTTTTTTACTTTCCTTTTTATGCTTTGACAGTAATTTTTTTACACAACTTTTTGGCCGTCATTTCCTAAAGGTAGATACTCTATAGATTCTTGGCTTGTTAGTACTTTCACAACAGTGACTCACCAATGGTATTTCTAAAGGAGATATATCCTAAAGGAAAATAATAAATAGGTCTATTATTATATCTCGAATTAGTTCATAATAGTTTTATAGTGTGATATAACTGTGTCAAGTGGAAACATTGATACAAGTGTGGTACGCAAACAAACCAAGGCCCTAGTAGCCTCTGTTCAACTAGTTTGTTGGGCAGCCGATGATCAATGTTTCCTAATGATGGCGCATTTATGCTAGTTGACAATAAAGTCATATCATTAAAAAATAATATGATGGACATTAGGTATTACAACGTGATCTAGTCACATGGTTTATCTTTGTAATAGTTAGAAACTAAGGCCATGTACAATGCAAGGTGCTTACACAAGTGCTTAGCAAAATAAACCAAGTAGTTTCTTTAGCGCCAGTGGTTACTTGTATGGGAGAGATGCCTAGTATAAATAAGCACCATTTATTTCTTTAAGCACCTCTCTAAGCATCTTGCATTGTAGATGCCCTAAGTGACCTACTCCTTAGATCGTGAGATCATATTAATCATTGTCTTCCGTAGATGCTTTGATCACATCAAACGTCATAATCATAACTGTGTGACAATAGATGTGTGTGTTGGGTATTCTAGAGGAACGGGTTGAGACCTATGCATCAAGATTGGAATTTGTTCACGCGCGTGACGAGAAGATACACTAGGCCAGTCGGTGAGAGTTTATCCAATAGGTTGCAAGCAATGACTATGTCATGGGATACAAATAACGAGTTAAGTAGACTTGTCAACGACGAGTCATATGTTGATACTAAAGATTGAATATCGGACAATATCATGTATCAAATAAACAAAAGGAATTGGACACGAAGTTTATGGTTCAAATGACAGAGCTTCGTGGAGTGTATGGGGTCATTATGGACATCCCGGTCCCGCTATTGATCATTGATCGGAGAGAAATATCGATCATGTATGTGTCATTCCCGAACCGCTGGGTAACACACTTAAGTGTCTTACGACGTTTTGCGATCGTTATGAAAGTGAAGCAATCACCGATGAGAAAGAGAATGTCGGAATCGTTTCGAAGATTTACCGAAAAATTTCCGACGGGAATCTGAAGGTCTTCGGAAGAGGCCCAAAGGTGTTTCATATAATAAATATTTTATAATATGCATTTATATATTAATTATAAATTAATATATTAAATAGATATTTAAAATTAAAAAATTAATTAAGCAACTTCCTCTATTAAGCCAAATCCTCGAAGGGAAAAGTCCCATAGGGAAGCCACACCAAAGGGCAGCTAAAACTGGGCCCCACCGGCCAGGCCCACCAAGCAAGCGGGCGTGCGTAGGCACGGGCAAGGGTGCGGGCGGGGCCTACCCAGCCAGCCACTGCCATGAGCCTTGGGCCACGTGCATGCGGCCTGGCGCGGGGCCCACCTGGGTCAGCCGGCCGCCGCCTCTCCCTAGCTGTGCGCCTCCCCTCCTCCTCTCCTTTACGTTGGGAAGAAGGGATCCTCCCCTTTCCCCTATATAAGAAAGAAGGTATATATTGGTGGGTTAAATACAACAATAAATAAAAATGGGATTTACCTAACGCATTTCCTTAGAGAATTTTTCATTTTTTCTCTCTCCGTTGAATCTCGTGAGTGCGGAGAAGGGACTGTGCACGAGGGAGATGACACCACCTCAGCAAGCCGTCGGGCTGCCGGATCCTAGTTCTAGAGGGTCCACTTCCGCATCCCGACTGGATCAACAAGAATGGGAGTCGTCGTCAGACACATTACGTGTGCAATACCTCGGAGGCGCTGCCACTTGTCATATCGGAGTTATCGTGCAAGGACCAGGAGGTGACGTGCGAGGAGCAACGCGACCTTGAGGTCGGCTACAAGTTCGATTACATCATCAATGTTCCTCATAGAATATGCCGTTTTCGGTCTACAAGGGTATGTCACTGAAACCTCCATCCCTGTTGCTGCATGAACTCATAGATAGATCTTGGCATCGGGTGTTGCGCTAGCTAGAATTTTTTTGTTTTCAAATATGAACCCCTTAAATGGTATTAGAGCCGATATATGCGTAGTTATTCTAGTACGAGTTGAACAGATGTTTAATATGGGCATTGATTGGAATCTTTCGGAATCAACGAAGTATGGAAAAGAGAATACCGAAATTGTTTCAAGAGAGAACTGGAATTGTTCCAGGTGAATCTGAAGCCATCCAGAGCGGACAAAAAGGTATTTTGGGACAAAAGAAAATTATTAATACATATTTATATATTAATTAATAAAACTAATATTAAATAAAAATTTATTATTAAAATATTTGGCGCAACTTCCGCTAATGGGCCAAGACCCCAAAGGTAAATGGCCCAAGAGGGCAAGGCACCCAAATGGGCAAGGGGGCAGCCGCACCACCACCGGCCACGGGCTGCCACACAGGGTGGGGCCTACCAACCTCCATGCCACCTAGAGCTACATGTGGGCTAGGGCCCACCCGGCCGGCCGGCCATGACACCGCCTACTCCCCGCGCGCCTCCTCCTCTCCCCTCCTTTCTCCCCTTTTCCCCTATATATGGAGGGGCATAGGAGTGGGAAATTACACAGAACAATAAAATGGGATTTTCTCTAAGGAATTTTTCTTAGAGAATTTCTCTCGCTTGCAACTATGGCCCCGAGTTAGGGTTGCGCGCGCAAAAGGAGTACTTCGCTATGGCACAGGGAGGTGCTGCATGGATTCTAGCCAGAGATCTACTTCCGCACTCTCGGCAGAGATCAGGAAGCCAGAAGTCATCATCGGACACCGCACATGTGCGAAACCTCGGAGGTGCTGCCACTAGTGGCATCTGGGTTGTCATGCAAGGACCATGGGTGACTTGCGAGGAGCTTCGCAACCTTGAGATCGGCTAGGGTATCGATTACCTCATCCACGTTTCCCACGGAACATAACGCTTTCGGTCTTTAAAGGTATGTTACAAAACTTTCTCCGTTACAGCTTTACTCCTAGATAGATCCTAGTTAGGTGTGTTTCGCCGTAGAATTTTTTTTGTTTTCTACCACGGAACCCCTTTACCCTAAGCATCTCTACCCTTAAGTGTGATACCCTTACAGTTCGGGAATATCCAGACATGGTCGAAACCTCTCTCCAATCAATGAACAACAACGGGATCTAGAAACCCTTGATGACCCCCATGCATTTCACGAATAACTTGATTTCTTGAACCTTAAACGCCGAGTCTGATTCCCTTTGCTCTACTATACCTGGTTTGTCCAAGATCTGATCTCCAATATCAATATACCTAGTTTGATCTTGTTACCTGCAAATACATTTACTCATTCCCATGACATTACTTCCTCGTAACCGTGTCACATGCTTGCAAGCTTCATTGATGTAATCTCACTTAATAGACCCAGAGTATATATCCATCACTCGAATAGGAAAATCCCATTTTTAATACATACTCATCAACCTATTCCTTTGAAATACCCAATATACACCTCTATGGTCACCTTATTACGGTGTGACGGTTGATGCATTCTAAGAAGCCGCGGGTGATAGTGAAATATGATATCACAGTCAAAGGAGTGACTTACTACATTTTACTAGTATAGACATTGCAATGTGGAACTTTGTGACTGGATCACATTGCAATACTACGGTTTTGTGTGTGTCCATCACATCATTTATCCAATGACATGGATCCATTATCAGTTGACATAAATGTCCATGATCGAAAAACCTCGATCATCGGTTGTCCAACGAGCTAGTCTTTTAGAGGATACAAGGAACTTGGTTTGTTAACATACCATATGTGTATTAATGTTTCTGCTTAATATAGTTATAACATGATACAAAACTATTATAACCATATGAGATACAATAATAAAAACATTTTTATTATTGGCCTCTAGGGAAAGAGCAGCGAGAGGCTTCAGCGGCGAGCGCTGTGGTGGAGCTCATCGGGGCGGCGGCAGCGGAGGAGCGCACCGACCAGGCGTCGAGGGACCACTGGGCCGCCGAGCTAGAGAAGGTGTTGACCCTCCAGGAGGCGGAGGGTAGAGGGCATCGATCGAGACAGCGGATCGTGGCACCCTCGCCGACTGCGCCGCAACATCGCCGTCGACTAGCGCCTGCAGCACATAATCTGGGCGGCGCGTGCGGCAATCGTCGAGGCCGAACCCTCCGGCAACACGGCCACGGCAACGGGCGACGAGTAGCCGCAGGGACCACCAATAGTATAGGAATTTGAAGGCATTTTTATAATCGGTCGTGTTAACTTCAAATAAGCTAGTATTATTATTAATATTTCACTTACATATGGACCCAGCTATCGACTGGAGGACATTCTCATGGTCCGTCCCGACTAAAACATTATCCTAATTTGGTGCGTCGTTGGATCATGCTGGACGGGTCTGTCCGAATGAATCGCTCCGCTGAAGAGGGCGTGCCCCCGTTCAGGTTCGGCCAGAACAATTCAAATGAACATGACAGGACAGTTTGAATCGTGCCGGTGAAAATGCCCTTAGCGTTGCTAGATGTTTTGTGCCCGTGTCCTACTACTAGGAGAGAAGAATCTGCATATAGTTATGCAGATGGAGCTGGACTTGTGGCCTTCCTTGGATGATATTGTGAGACAAGGAACGGCGGATATAGGGTGTCATTTCGTAACGCGAAGAGCAGTGCTATGCACACGACGCTATATGTATGATCTGCATACGACAGTCACTATCCACCTTTCACATGTGTGAAGGGAATCAAACCAAAACACTAGATGGATCTTCGGCCAAGCATCGTCCACAAAAGTATCGTCTGCACAGCAGTTCCGTTAGAGAAACCAACCCAGAATGGAGGAAAATATAGAGAAATATTCTAAATAGGCTTTTGTCCCGCTTTATAAATAAAACACACGGGTGAGACCGCTGGATCAGACAGCAAAACGCCCAAAGAAAGATACACACTACGAAATAAGATGTCGGGGAGAACCCAAGCCCAAGACAAAAACAAGAAAAAAAAAAAAGTCAAGAACGGCAGTGTGCAGAAAACGGAAAACAACTCGCAACCGATGCGCCCTCCAGAGAAGTGCCACCACACGTCCCGCAGTCCAAAGCGTCTGTGTACCAAAACAACACCTCCAAGAAGGGGAGTGACGAAGACGGCACTGTTGTCCGGCCGAGACCTAGGGTTTCCCCCAGTACACATCGGAGGGTGGGGGAGCGATGTCCCCGACACCCTTCAAGAAGGAAGGTGATACCCGCGGGCGTCACCGTGCCGGTGTCAACAGACAAGGATTTCTCCCGCCCCCCTACATAACCACACTCCCGAGTACTTTGTAAAGCTCCACCAATCACGTCACCCACGAGCACGCATCATCCCGGTCTTGAAGCCGACACCGCCTTCACACCAAGAGCCACAGAGCAAAGCCAGTAGGCCGAGAGAGCGGAGATTTTGGCAAGGGCCGGCCTGCCAACAGTACGCGGGAGGAAACTACCTCCACCACCAGTAGGTGGTAGCCGACTGGATGCTGACAAGGTTCGATCTCGTCAATGCCCATTGTTATGGACTTGGGTTTTGGAGAAGATGGGGATGCTGGAGATCGCGGAACGGTTAACAGACAAACAACACGGGGACACGAGGTTTACCCAGGTTCAGGCCCCCGGAGGGAAAAACCCTACTCCTGCTTGTCTGCTCTTGATTACGGCGGAACCGAAGGTTACAGGGGTGCGCAGATGCAATCTGGCGTGAGGTGCATATGAGGTGAGTATTGGTCTTCCTCGCCGTGTCCTCCTAGCCTTTATATAGATAGGCAGGTCCTCGGCGCAGGTCGAGTCGGTTACATATTAGGGTTTGCCCCTTTGAAATTCTATCTACTCTAGTCTTGTTCTCCAAGGATCCGAAGGCGTCATGGGCTTGGGCCACCAGAAATCTCCACAAGCCGCGTATGTTGTCGTGGGCCTTCCCTTGGGCTGGACCAGGTATGCTAATGTTGTGTACCCGTGGGGTATAACCATGTCAGTAGCCCCCGAGTGGTTAGTCGAATCATAGATTTAGCTGAATACTCTTTAATCCTTCGGGTGCAGTAGAGCCTGTTTATTTTAAAAGAGAGAATGACTTTAGTTCATAGGGATCATTGATGCGTGTGCCTGACTCTTCCGACGGATCAGGGTCAGTTAACTGTCATAGGACAAAACAACACAATCTTCATCAAATTCAAGTCCCCGGACTTGAATTCAGAACGAATGCTGGCGTAATTCGACTCAGGCCGTTGAGGTCTTATAGGAGTCGAATCCCAGTGGTTTTCAGGTGATGTATCCAACGCGTTCGTCAGGATTTTTCATCGTGCCTGTTGACACGGAGGTTTACTGGTAGAGCGCAGTCAGGAGCATTACCAGACCATCAGATGATATCTGTAGGGCTTATCTTTGTGTCATAGATGCAGCATCCAAAAGTTTGTCACCGTGGAGGTGTTTCGGGTGGCCAAGAAGATTGTTTCTCACTTAGCGTTTGGTTTGGGAGAAGTTGCCAAAAAGATTTTTGTCGTATTTGATCCGAAGGATCGTAGTCGAATAATTTATAGGGTGCGCGGCCAGTGCTCCCTATGGGAGTAGCCCCCGGGTGTCTGTTCGAGTCGTAGACTCGAGCAGAGACTTTAGTTCAATTATTTTCATCTTAGGTCCGAAGGACACAAATTTTTTCGGATGCTTAATCAATCCTCCCTATGGGAGTAGCCCCCGAGTCTATAGTGGAGTTGCAGACTCGACGTAGGACTCAAAGATAGTTGCGAGGTGTAGTACCTTAATCATTTCTCAGGCGCGCGGCCACCGCTACTGATAGGAGCTGCCCTCGAGTATTTTCTTGAATCGTAGATTCGAGTAAGTACTTGATTGATCAGCCGAAATATTCCAGCCGTTGCTAGCTTTAGCCTTGATGACGTTAGTGCTGACGATTGGTGATCTCAGCCGTCTGCGGCGGTAGAGATCATGCGATGGAACGGCCGTGGGTCCCACCGTCTGACTTGAAGTTGACTAGTCACGTGCAGACGTGGCAAAAATTACGGCGTCGCCTCGGTTTCCGTGTGTAGTGGACGGCGTGCTGGCGACGATTCGTTGCTGCGCTGACATGGGTACGGTTGGATATTTGATGCGCGCTAGGGATTCTGGATCAACTGCCCGTGTTCATCTTCTTTCTCATTTTATACTGCAGGTAAACAGTAGTTTATTTTTACCCTTTGCCATTTGCTTCTCGCCATTGTCTCCATTTTCATGAGCATTGCTTCTTTTTTCCTGCGCACTGGAAGTTCTCCGTTCATTCGCTTCTTCTTTTCTTCGCGTGCACCGCTGCTCTCGATGCCGCACCATGGGCAAGTCGAAGAAGAACACCGCCGGAGCGGGTTCGAGCGTTGCCGGCGGCGGGAAGAAGGCCGCCGCGACCACCCGCATCACGGACGGTGAGTGGAGGCGCATAGAGGTGCGTGACGTGGATCTGCGCAAGCTGCGCAACGCTGGGTTGATCCCCCAGAGCAAGGAGGACGTCAGGATTCCTGGCGATGAGGTAATCCCCCGCCCACCCGTAGGGTTTCGGGTGATGTTTGTTGCCTTTATCCTTTGTGGCATTTCGCTTCCTGTCCATGATTTCCTTCGTAGACTACTTTTCTTCTATGAGATTCAGATACATCATCTGTCTCCCAATTCTCTTCTCCATGTCGCCTGATTTATAACCCTTTGCGAGTGCTGGCTCGATATCGAGCCACACTTCGGCCTCTTTCGGAAGATCTATTTCGTGAAGAGGCAGTCCGGCACCGGCGGAGTCTATCCGCTTGGCGGCTGCATCATTTATTTCCGTCCTTTCGTCCAATTCTTCTCCTTTTCTATCTGCGAGTCCGTCCAGCAATGGCGCCTGAAGTGGTTCTACATCCGCGATGCTAAGCTGGACGGTCAGCAATATGGGCTTGCCCCTTTTGACTCCGAGAAGAAGATCGTCCCTAAGAGATCATGGAAGAACCACATCTTAGAGGGTGAAACTGTGGAGGTGGACAGGCTCTACCAGCGGGTGGAGGCCCTTCAGCTGGTTCCAGGTAAAGAGGTCAACGGTGTCGACATCATCCGTACCTTCCTCAAGCGCCGGGTGCAACCGCCCCTGGCTAGGGCGCACCTGATGTTTCTCTACGCCGGCCCTAGCGATCCAACAAGGGTTTCATCCAAAGAGTTGTCTTCGGGTGACCTCGATCGGGTCCTTCGTCCCCTGCTGAAGGCCAAGACCGACGAGTACCTTTCGGGGAAGTCGTTGACGCCCTCTTAGCACTACTAAAGAGGTTTCTCAGGTGATGCTTGTTTGTGCACGTAGCGCTTTTTCGGGTGTTTGCTGTTTGCTGTTGTTACTTATCTCGTTTCTTTTTTCTTTTTGCCTGCAGTGCCTCCAGGTTACGGGGTCTATGCCTCCTCTGCTTGAAAATTTTAGGGAGGTTCCAGAGAATGAGGAGGTGGACTCCGAGTCCGAGCTTCCTCCGACACAGTCGCCTACTGCGGATGCCCCCGAGGCGAGTGAAGGACAGACCCGAAAGCGCTCTCGGAGCGAGTCTTAGGATATGTCTACCCCGCCAACTCCGAGGGGTCCGTCCTTCCTCGAGCGCCATGGCGAGGATGAAGGTGCATCGTCCGCACTTTTCCCTGCCGTGCCTCTTCGAGCGATGGCGCCGCAGCCGTCGGCCAAGAAGAAAAAGAAGGAGAAGGTGGCGCCCGTCTTCAACTTGTCAGATATTGATTCGTAAGTGACTTTGCCTGAATTGTTTACTGTCACCTGTCTGGATAATATAAGTTGTTGTCTTGATCAAACTTTTATTGCAACCACTCTTCCGAGGAGCCTCTTAGTGAGGGCGCTCAGGAGGCTGTAGGGGAGTCGAGGCCGACGGCTCCTCCCCTCAGGTGGTGGCCGACTCTAAGGATGATGCCCCGAACCTCTCTAAGCAAGAGGCTCGGGCAATCATAGGTCAGAAGACCGCACACAGAACTTTAGATTCCCTGCCTGAACACGTAAGTTTTTTCTGCTTTATCTTTTTGGGGGAGCCCCCGAGCCCTGTTTGGGTGATCTGTTGGTCGTTTCCTCTTGCGGGGCGCATCCTCCGAGCCGTTTCTGATGGTTCTTTTTGTTTGTTTTCTATTTTGCAGCCCTTCATGCACAACGCTAACCTTCTTATCCAGCAGCATCTAGCGCTGGAGGCTAGTATGCAGTAGCTTCGAGGTACATAGTTGTAACATCCCAGCATTTAGGACCTAACGAAGGGTAGATTTAGGAATATGAATTATTGCATGCATTCATCTGTGAAAATCTGGTTAAAATTTTCGCCAAATAAAAACCTAAGTGATCAATGTTTCTTTCATACTTTGAGATTAGGTTTAGTCTTAAAGGATGATTGTTATAAGCTTTGAGAAGATCTTAAGGAGTTATGTGTTTTCAAATGGATTTAAAATATTAGACTTGAGTGTTTGAATTATAATTCAAATAAATTAGATATAAATTTTGAATCTTAATTCAATTAAGAGATAAATATTACAACTTGAATTATATCCAAAGATAAACAATAATGAATATAAAGTCTATTTCTTATCATCTATACATATAATGAAGTTATAAAATTATAACTTATTTGAATCATCCACACAACTTACAAAAGTAAAAATACAAAGAATAGGAATATTATTTATCAATAATAATATAATCTTTATTACAATTGAATAAATTAAAGATTACAAGAATAATAAAAGAAAATTACAAAAGAATAGCAAAATTACATTGGAATATTTACTAACTATCCTATATATAAATCTAAACTAAATCTTCATCTTGTCTTTGTACCTGCAAAACCAAGACTAAATAAAAACAAAAGAAGATTAGTGTTAGTATTATTTCTCTCAGATATGTCAGTGAAATGCACTTGACAAATTCATCATTGAGAAATATTATAAAAGGGGCAAGTTTCACCAATATGAAAGATTGCATCTTTCATAAATTCAAAGCCAGGAGTCAGATGACAGCCAAGAGGGACAAATTCACCAGCCAGATGAAAGTAACCAGGTAAAAGTAAGTTCAAAAATTCTGAACATATCCACAAGTGCATAGCAGGCACACAAGCAGGACACACACCAGCATGCATATGGTGTGCTGTCGACCTCACAGGCACAGCCAAATCTCACAAAACCATAGCACAGCCGTGGGGAACACTAGTGCATCACCCCACTACATAGCACACAAGAACATCTAGTGTAGAAAGCAGCTAAACCAAGCACCACATCCAGCAACCACATCAACTAAGGATCAACCAAACATCACCAGGATGGTGACATAAGGAGGGGGATGAATCAAGTCGACATCAAGATCAAGCCCAGGAGCTAGGAGGAGCAGGATAGCTCAAGAGAAAGCACATGAGTCTAGCAAAACCAGATCAAGATCATCATCATCAACTTACTACACCATCATCAGATTCTGTGGTGAGTTTCATAAAACCTTCACATAATCTAATCATCTTGTTCAGAGAGAAAAGCATGTGTTGTTTTATAAAACAAACCCTCATAAAACACCCAAGTGGGGTGAATCCATCATAGGGGTTTCTTTTAAACTCTAAAGGCAAACAACAAAGTACCAAGATCCAACCAGAGCTCAGAGCAACATCCTTGCTCTGGTTGTCAAACTATATTTTACCATTCAATCATGCATATACCTATGATCTATTTCTAGGCACATCCCTAAAGGAAGGGTAGCACCTTAGGAACAAATCCATAGGATCCATAACATGATCAAGCTCACTATCATTTTTCCAAGATTTGATTCAATAAAGAATAGCTGGTACCACTACCAGGACTATCTAGATGAACCAATTAGATAAGATTTGAATTCCTAAACCTCAGACCAACATCATTGGTCTTAGGGAATTCAAATAAGAGCATCTATATTTATCTTTCAAAGCCAAGATTGTCTTAAGCATAAACTAACCAAATCCATGGTTTAGAATCAAACTTGTGTGCCATACATGATGGTATCACAAGAACAATCCAATATGAATCAGGAAAGACAGTAAATCATCATAGATTCAAACAATCAACTAACTAATCATTTTCCTGTAAAACAGGAATCATAACTAGGATATTCCTATGATACACTTTACTGTTTGAGATCATAATGATCTCAAACCACATGCTAATTCCAAAGTTATCAGCACTAAGACAGTAACTGTATCTTATCATAATCATGACCATGAATCAAATAAACAATGGAAAGCTATCAGATCATTAGCTTAACCAAGCATGTTTCCCAAACAACAATATCATCTTAATCAGATGCAATTTAAGCATCAAATCATCTAGTAAGCCACCAGAACATCATCTATCATTTTTAAGCAACAAGCTTTAGGCCAATAAACATTTAGCATGTGTACAGACCATCCAAACATGAAATAGCACATAGCAGGAACCCTAAATGGATGATCATCTCAATCTGAATCAAACAGTAGCAAGAGAGGACACATCCAACCTCTAGCATCGAATCAGCAAGCACAGAAAACACCAGGGGGAAGGAACCAAACTCACCGTAGGTCCTCGCTGAAGAAATTGAAGAGGAAGCAGATTGGCCGACGAACCCGTGGCGGCACAGGGAGCACCCAGGGGGCGCTGCAACCTACACCAGCCACAGCGGCGGCCACAGCATCACACGAATCCACCACACCACCACAGGCGAGGCCACGACGGCGGCAGTAGTACTTGAACACATGCCAAACCCCAAACCCTAGGGTTAAGAGAGGCATCGACCCATTGCAGGAGAGCCCCAGGCTCAAATCCAATTGGATAAAACGAACGAGCATCATCGATCACCCCCTAATGCACCACGGCGGCGGTCGAAATGGCCGACGGCGGCGGGAATCGACCGTGGCGGCATCGTCGGCCATGGGGTCGGGGTCAGAGGAGGAGAGGATAAGGTCGAGGGAGAGAGAGAGGCAGTGAGGAGTGGTACGAGCTGGGCCAAACCCTTCGGGGTGGTCCTTTTGTCTAAAACCAAATGGGCCACTAGGGCCCAATAAGAATAATCAGCCCAGAAACAACTCCAAGCCTGTTTCAATAAACAAGAAAAGACCAAAATACCCCTAGACTTAAATAAATTCTAGAAAGTAAAATATAAGTCCAAAAATTATAAACTTTTGGATTCACCATAATCCACTCTATCCAAATAAAATAAAATATAAAATTTTAGACATTTAAATTTTATTAGGAAGTTTGTAAATTATATATTCCTTATGGGATTTTACAAAATTATTGAAGGATGATAAAATTAATTAAAATTCACTTTCATTATGTAATAATATTGTAGTATTTTAGAAAAATACTAAATAAATATTCACCATTTTTAAGGTATAATTAATAATTCCTAAAAGAATTATTAAATCAATAAAAGTCAAATAAAAGGATAATAAAATAAAATAACTCAATATATGTTATAAATATTAAAAAGTAATATTTATAAATCCTTTATTACTAAAAAAGAACTTTTTGGGGTAAATGCATATAAAAATTAAATAATGCATTATATTACTTGCATAATCATCTTTGCTTCTTTAAATATTGTCCTTACTGGGCAATAATGATGTTTGTAGAACTAGAAGCTCAAGGTCAAGTGCAAGCATCAGACTTCACTACCTTGCCATCACAAGGCAAGTTCATCACTTGCTCATGTCCTTTGAAGAGTCTTTATCAAAGTATTTGCAAATTGTGTTTTATCATATATGCTATAAAAGAAAGAAAATATTATTTTCACAAATAAAGAAATCATAGAAATCATCCTAAGTGGTGATGTAATGGAGCAATAGAACTTAAGGTTCGATTTGCAACAATGATGATCAAGTAGGGATTTAATAACCCCTGACATCAGTGATTCTAGCGCCGTATATTACGCGTTATCCATGAGATTTGGAATGGAACAGAGAAGTCAGCTGTATCTTCTTCCTCTCGCATGAAGCCGGATGTGCAGGTCGTGGTTGTTATCCTTGTGGCGTGCATATTAATTGGTAGTTCGTAGAGGATATGCAGCATATGGGTGGGAACCCTCATCGTCCCACGATAGTTCTGACATCTAACGGTTTGTACAAACCATTGCCGTAATTCATTATGTGGGCATGGTGTACACCAAGGAGGCATGCGGGGTTGCGAAGGGGGCAGTGATTGGCTTGGACCAACTACTGGGCCCCACATCATGGAATTGTGGATGGAAAAGTACGCCCGGTTGTGCAACAAGGAGTTGATCTCTCATGGGTAAAGTAACGCACCTCTGCAGAGTGTAAAAAACTGTAACTTGTTACTCCCTATTCCGGGAAGGAGCTACGAACGCGGCAGGAAAGGAACTCCATGAAAGTTTTGGTCAACCTGTGAAGGCCGATTGTCATAGTTTTTTAGAATAAAATCAATCTTTGAAGAAAGATTTACAAAAACTGCATAGTGCCAAGGATTTATAATCCGAGGTGGTAGTTAGAGCATCAAACTTCCCACCTTGCATATAATGAACTTGTTGGGTAACGCTGTTACTCATTATTTCCTTTGATCCCTTGCTTAGACTCTGAGGATCCCGAAGACGTTCCAATGTATGCAGCCGAATGCCAAGAAGATGTGTTCTACGAGGAACCTGATCTCTCCAGAGGAGTTGAAGGAGTGGATTACGAAATCCGCTATGGTGTCGATGATAACGAGTCCAACTAAGTATCCCTAGTTAATAGTAACCAACGGAGCCGAGCAACATGAACTCTATAGAATAAGCTGCTGAGCTCAACTCCTAGTCGGAGTTGCTACCTTTGAAATTTCCGCTGAATACTTTATATTTTGGTTTGTAAGTTGGATATTTTGGAAGTCTTGAACTTCCGGTATTGTAATAATAATAATGTGTGTACATTTGTAATATGTACCCGCAATATTTCTATTGTACCACTCCGAGGGATGTGATATTTACGGAACGATGTTCTGTGGATGTCATGTCAATGACTATAGTGTACTACACATGCAGTCGTATGCTGGGTCACTGCAATAGCTGTGCTCACCCTCTTGTAGTTCATCTATCCTATGGACTTTGCTTGTGTTGATCATGTGGTTCTTGATGTTTACAGATGAAAAAATGCGGCTCTTCAACGGCTGGACGCTCTCGAAAAGAGCCTTGGTCGAGCGGAGAAGAAAGCTGCAGATGCTGTAGAGGCGAAGGAGCGCCTGCAAAAGGAGGTTGCTGATGATGCTGAAGCCAAGGAGCACCTGCAGAAGGAGGCTACTGATCACGAGGAGCAGCTCGCTGCTGCGGCGGCCGCTCGCGAGAAGGAGATGGTGGATAGGCTGATGGCTGCAGCCAAGGCCTTCTCTGGTGAGTTTTTCTTTTACTTGTTTGGGTCTTGCACTTTCGACTGTGCCTTGTATTTATCTTATTCGGTGTCTTTTCTTCTTTGTTTCAGATGCTTCAGGCATCATGTTTGATCGTGGTGTGCTGGAGCATGGAGATGCTCTGGGCGATGACACCGCAGCGGTCGAAGATTGTTGCGGCACTGCTGCTGGCTCATTGTCGAAAGCCAAGGAAGTTCTCCGGCGCTTCTATAAGGAGGCCGTCCCCAAGGGCGCTGCCCTTGAGGATGTTGACGCCCTTGCGGATGCTCTATCAGAGGACGCTCCAGCAGCGTATAAGCGCAAGTAGAAGGGCATCGGCACCTCCATGGGGTTGGCAATGGTGATGGTGTCTGGAGCGGAGCTATACCTGCCGCACATAACCTCCCAGATGCCGACAGCTGCAGATGGCTCCGAAGTAGCGTTTGCCCTCTTCGCCTCTCGCTGTAAGCGTTATGGGCTGAAACTCATTGATCTGCTGGCGGAGTATGTGGCGAAGCAGCAGGAGGAGGCCAAGAGCAGGCAATCTGGCTCTGAGGCCACTCCAGATGCGAGTGCCTAGGCCCAAGTGTTGTAGCCAGGATAGTTTATCCTTTTGCTTTTGTAATGTAATCTTTTGCTGATGAACAAACCCAACTTATGCCATGAGGTGGCTTTAATGTATATAAGTTATGTTTCGAGCTGTTTCCAGAGATGTTTGTGATGTTCATGTCTTGACTTGTTTGCCTTTAGGGTCCTTCGGGTAACACTCCCGTTGTTACTTCGACTGATCCTGAGCCACGGCCATCTCTAGATGATGTGTCGCAGCTGGTTTTTCTTCACGACTGCGTCCGCAGTTGGGAGAAGGATATCCTTGGCATTCGAGGCCATGCTGATGTGTGGAAGTCAAAAGCTGAGCGAGACACTGCTAGGGAGTAGTTCTTGATGGGGGAACTACAGCAGATGAGTGAGCAACTGCAATGTGAGTCTTTGCTAACTGATGTTTTTTAGATTGAAGGTCTGCATTTTTGCTCTGTGTGTGTTCTGCAGGTGCGAATCTCGTTCCGAAGGAAGATAAAGAGCACGTCGATGTTCGGATGAATTGGCTGACGCAACAGGACCTGGAGGCTGGTGGCTTCTTCTGGATGGACCGCGACCGGGCTATCGTCCTTGCGATGGTGCAAGATCGCGTACAACAGGTTTCTCGGGTGCTGAAGCAGGCGAGGATTTCCCTGGCATCCACTTGGGCTGTCATGTTCCCCTTGGATGAGGCACCTTCCACCCTTTGGGGTCTTCTGGCGAAATTTCGGAACATGGGCCACGTCAAGGAGTTGGTGCAGCCTTAGCTGGTCGTTGGGGTGAAAGCTGCATTGTACCTTGTTCAGCTACATCGTCCTGATGTCAACCTTGCGGAGGTTACGACTGGGCCACCCCTTCGGCCTGATGGCACCCTTTGGGACATGCGCCCGCATTATGCAGTTGTGGCGCAACATGCTGAGGAGATAATAGATTTGTTCGAGCAGCGGGCGAATGTGATTCTCCAGAATAGTTAGTTCCTGTAAAGAAAACTTGATGTAAAACTTGTATTTTCGAGTGGGCTCGTAGTGCCCTTTGTAAAGCTTGTATATAGTAGCACGTGGTGCTTTGTTATGTGAATGTCCTTTTCATTAGCCTAACATTATCAGCTACTCAGGTTGTATGCATTGTTCTCATTCGACGAGGTCGTGAGGTGAGGTGTAGCCCCTGAGCGTGTTATAGCGAAAAGTAATGTAAAGAAAAGAAATTTCGTCCAAGGGACTTAGCTTTTATTCATATCGTTATCGAGGAGGTACATTGTTTGGCTGAATAGCCTTGGTTGAGTAGCCTTATTGAAAGTAAAGAGGTAGCTAGGGGTAGAAGCGTCGCAGACGTGCAACGTTCCAGAGGTTGGAGTATTCGACTCCTGATGCGATGTCCATGAGGCGGTAGGTGATACGCCCAATTTGCATCACCTTTCTATATCATAATTTACCTCTATTCATTGATGTTTGTCTAATTATGAGGTATTACTTATGGCTTTTTCATCTGTTTATGCATGTTGGATGATTCCTGGAGGATGGACTGCCGGAGTCTGGATTCTGATGGAAAAGAAGGCGTTTCGGTGCAATTTCGTGAAGATCAGAAAAATATGGAAACATATTATTTTACCAGAAAACGAAGGAAACCAGAAGGAGGGACGAAGTGGGGCCTCAGGGGGCCCACACCCCCTAGGCGCGGGCCCACCTGACCCCGTGCCTATGACAGGTGTGGCCCACCTGCCCGGCCTCCGACTCCGCCCCTTTGCCTATATCTTCCCTACGAAACCCTAATACCAGGGGGCGACCATAGATAGATTTCTGCCGCCTCTGGGGGCGGAAAACACCGAGAGAGAAAGATCTCTCCAGTAGACAGATTTCTGCCGGGGGAATTCCTTCCCGGAGAGGGAGATCGTCACCATCAACACCGTCATCAAGCTAGGATTCATCGGGATCATAGTCATCCACACCATCATCTCCACCAGCACCATCATCACCACTCCGTCTTGTTGTAACAATTGTGTTGGATATTGCTTTAGTTCTTAGGGGAAACTTTCCCGGTGTTGATTACTATTGTAGTTGATGCTTGTGAGGGGAACCATTGGATTATTGTTTATGTTCAGATTGTTATCCATTATCATATCATCTTTGATCTTGATCCATATGATGTCTTGTGAGTAGTTCGTCTAGTTCTTGAGGACATGGGAGAAGTCATGTTGTTAGTAGTGAATATGTGATGAGTTATTATTCAATGGTTTAGTATTTAAGTCATGGTGCTATTCTTCTAATGGTGTCATGTGAATGTCGACTACATGACACTTCACCATTTATGGGCCTAGGGGGATGCATTGTGTATTTGGCTACTAATCGTGGGGTTGCTGGAGTGACAGAAACCTGAACCCCCGTTAGGATACCTTTGCACAAGGGAGTGTAGGATCTCAGAGTTTAAGGTTGTGGTTAGATTTATATCTTAATTACTTTCCTGTAGTTACAGATGTTTGCAAGGGGGTTTAATCACAAGTATGTATTAGTCCTAGGAAGGGCGGTATGTTAGCACATGTTCACCCACACAACACTTACAAACACTAAAGAATAGTACTCAGCTATTTGAAGCGAAAGCACTTGATAGAATTCCCATGTGTCCTCGAGAACGTTTGGTCCTTATAAGTATTTCCACCGGCTTGTCCTTTGCTAAGAAAGGATTGGGCCACTTGCTCTGTTTGTTTGTTACTTTTGTTACTTGCTCTTTGTTTTGTTGCCTTGTTAGAAAACCACTAAAAATCTGTTTGCTAAGTATTCACATGAATTTTCTGCTCCATACCACTGTTCAGCACCTTCTACTCCTCGTTGAGATCGACACTCCTATTTATCAAAAGTACTACGATACACCCCCTATACTTGTGGGTCATCAATACTATTTTCTGGTGTCGTTGCCAGGGAGTGAAGCGCTATTGAAGAGTGGAACTGGTAAGTGAAACTTTTATTGTGAGTATTGCTTTTGTTACTGCTTGTTACTTTGTTTCCAATATGGATAACCCACTTGGTTTTCTGTTTGGGAAAACTACTACCACTACTATGGTAGTAGATGAACCACCTCCTGTTGAGATAGATCCTTTTAAGATACCTACAAGTATTGTTAATCGTGTGATGTATAATTATTATTTGGGGATGGAACTGTCCATCCTGGTGATCACTTGCTTTTTATCCATGAATTATGTAGGTTGTTTAAGTGTGGACGTATCACAACTGAACAGGTGAAGAAGAAGTTACTCTCCATATCCTTGAAAGGGAGAGCTGAAGCATGGTATAAGATGTTGAAGAATGGGCAATCCATGGATTGGGAGGAGATGGCATCTCTCTTTTACTCTAAATTTTATCCTCCTAGTGAAATCCATAAGGATAGAAATCTTATATATAACTTTTGTCCTCTTGATGGAGAGAGTACAGCTCAAGCTTGGGGGAGATTGAAGTTACTCATGCTTAAATGTCCTATTCATGAACTCCCTAACAATATTATTCTCACTAACTTTTATGCTAGGCTTTCTCTTCATGATAAAGATTTACTAGATGCTTCTTGTGCTAGATCATTCACACGTATGAAGGAAGAAGCTAAATGGGATCTCTTAGACCGTATTCAAGATAACACTGAGGCTTGGGAGAATGACAAAGGAAGGAAGTCAGGTATAAACTATGATTATGAATGCATTAAATCTTTTATGGGTACTGATAACTTCCGAGATATTTGCAATAAGTTTGGCCTTTACCCCTAAGTTCTTGCAAAGTGTTTTAATTCCTTTGCCTCTTATATTGAACTTCCCAAGAAAGAGTGGGACAAGTACCACGCTCCTTTTAAAGACACTGTCACCCATATTCCTGCTAGTATAGAGGTTTGCACTGTTGATCCTATTTTGCCTGAACCTTATATTGAGAAAACTCCTTTTCCTTCTAAGGTGAGGGAGCATTCTATTATGGCTACTGTGGTTAGCAAAAGCACAAAGAAAACTATAGGGTCTGATGAGCTTATTGATATTGAGCCTATGGTAGCTATTGTGAAAGATCTTATCACTAGAAATATAGAGGATGAGCATATTGTCTTCTGTGAAGACGCTACTAATATTGTTTCTCATCCTAAGAAAGTTAGAAAAGCTAGTGTTCCTGTGCTTTCTGTAAAAATTGGTAGTCATAGCTACTATGGTTTATGTGATATTGGTGCTAGTTCTAGTGTTATTCCTTATGAGCTTTATAGGGAAATTATGCATGAGATTGGTCCTTGTGAGCTTGAGGACATTGATGTGGTTATTCACCTTGACAATAGAGAGCAAGTTTGCCCCATTGGTATTGTAAGAGATGTGGAGGTCCTTTGTGGTAGATTAAATATCCTGCTGATTTTCTAGTACTTGGTAAAGAAGCTAGTAAAACCTATCATATTATCTTTGGTAGACCCTTCCTTAATACTTGTGGGGCTATCATAGATTGTAGAAAGGAAAAAGTTTTGACTAAGTTTGCTGGAGAATCTTATGAGTTTAATTTTTCCAAATTTTCCAAAACTCCTTAAGAAAATGAATTACCTGATGAGGATTTCAGGGTTGAACAACTGTCTGCTATTTCTCTTGCTCCTAACAATGCTTTGCAGCAGTTCATGGAAGACCATGAAAGTGATGTCTTCATGAAGGAAAGAAATGAGATTGACGAAGTTTTTCTTCGTCAGCCGGAACAACTTAAGCATAATCTACCTATGGAAGATTTGGGTACCACACTACCACCTAAAGGGGATCCTATTTTCGAATTAAAACCTTTTACCTAATGATCTTAAATATGTTTATCTTGATGATACGAAGATATATCCTGTTATTATTAGTTCTAAACTTTCAGGGAAGGAAGAAGAAAGGTTATTGGAGGTATTGAAGAAGCACCGAGGAGCTATGGGTTATACTCTTGATGATTTAAAAGGAATTTCTCCTACTATATGTCAGCATGCTATTAATATTGAACCTGATGCAAAACCAGTTGTTGAGCACCAACATCGTCTAAATCCTAAGATGAAGGATGTGGTAAGAAATGAGGTATTAAAACTCCTTGATGGTGGTATTATTTATCCTATTGCTGATAGTCAATGGGTTAGCCCTGTTCATTGTGTTCCCAAGAAAGGGGGAATAACTATTGTGCCTAATGAGGATAATGAGCTTATACCCCAAAGAGTAGTGGTTGGGTATAGAATGTGCATTGATTTTAGAAAAATTAATAAAGTTACTAAGAAAGATCATTATCATTTGCCCTTTATTGATCAAATGCTTGAGAGGTTATCCAAAAAGACTCGCTTTTGCTTTATTGATGGTTATTCTGGGTTTTCTCAAATTGCTGTGAAAGCACAGGACCAAGAGAAAACCACTTTTACTTGTCCTGATGGTACTTTTGCTTATAGGCGTATGCCTTTTGGTTTATTTAATGCTCCTGCTACCTTTCAGAGATGTATGTCTGCTATCTTTCATGGTTTTTGTGAAGAAATTTTGGAGGTTTTCATGGACGATTTTTCCGTCTATGGGACTTTTTTTGATAACTGTTTGCACAACCTTGATAAAATTGTGTAGAGATGTGAAGAAACCAACCTTGTTCTTAACTGGGAGAAATTCCATTTCATGGTTAATGAAGGGATTATTCTTGGACACAAGATCTCTGAAAGAGGCATTGAAGTTGACAGAGCCAAAATTGAAGCAATTGAGAAGATGCCTTGTCCTAGAGATATCAAAGGTATTCGTAGTATCCTTGGTCATGCAGGTTTCTATAGGAGGTTTATTAAAGATTTCTCCAAATTTTCAAAGCCCCTTACTAATCTTCTTCAAAAAGATGTACCTTTTGTTTTTGATGATGATTGTAAGGAAGCTTTTGAAACTTTGCAGAAGGCTTTGACAACTGCTCCTATTGTCCAACCACCTGATTGGAGTTTACCTTTTGAAATCATGTGTGATGCTAGTGACTTTGCTGTGGGTGCTGTTCTTGGACAACGTGTTGACAAGAAGCTAAATGTTATTCATTATGCTAGCAAGACTCTGGATGCTGCTCAAAAGAATTATGCTACTACTGAAAAAGAGTTCTTAGCTGTAATATTTGCTTGTGATAAGTTTAGACCTTATATTTTTGACTCTAAGGTTACTATTCATACTGATCATGTAGCTATTAAGTACCTTATGACAAAGAAGGACGCTAAGCCTAGGCTTATAAGGTGGGTGTTGCTTTTGCAAGAGTTTGATCTGCATATTTGTGGATAGGTAAGGTGCTGATAATCCTGTTGCTGATAATTTATCTCGTTTGGAAAACATTTCTTTTGACCCTTTGCCTGTTAATGATAGTTTTCCAAATGAGTAGTTAGCTGCAATAAGGGTAAGTACACATGAGAGTACTTGGTATGCTGATTATGCTAACTTTATTGTTTCCAAGTATTTTCCTCCAACCTTTACAGCTCAGCAAAGAAGGAAATTCTTTTGTGATCTAAGGCATTACTTTTGGGATGACCCACACTTATATAAAGAAGGAGTAGATGGTATTATGCGAAGATGTGTTCTAGAATTTTAACAACAAGATATATTGAGAAAATGTCATGACAGTACTTATGTAGGACATCATGCTAGGGATAGGACAGCACAAAAGGTTTTATAATCTGGATTTTATTGGCCTACTCTTTTTAAAGATGCAAGGAAGTTTGTCTTATCCTGTGATGAATGCCAATGAGTAGGTAACATCTCTAGACGCAATGAAATGCCTATGAATTATTCTCTTGTTATTGAACCTTTTGATTGTTGGGGATTTGACTTTATGGGGCCTTTTCCTCCTTCAAAAGGGTATACTCATATTCTTTCTACTGTTGACTATGTTACAAAGTGGGTAGAAGCCATACCTACAAACAGTGCTGATGGTTAAGACCTCTTTGAAAATGCTTAAAGATGTCATTTTTCCTAGGTTTGGTGTGCCTAGATATCTCATGACTGATGGAGGCTCTCATTTTATTCATGGTGGTTTTAGAAAAACTCTCGCTAAGTATGATGTAAACCACAGAATTGCTTCAGCTTATCACCCCCAAACTAGTGGGCAAGTAGAACTTTCCAATAGGTAAATTAAATCTATCTTGCAGAAAACTGTCAAGAGATCTAGGAAAAATTGGGCTAAAAAGTTGAATGATGCTTTGTGGGCTTATAGAACTGCTTATAAAAATCCTATGGGGATGTCTCCTTACAAAATGGTCTATGGGAAAGCTTGTCACTTGCCTTTAGAATTAGAACACAAAGCTTATTGGGCAGTGAAAGAGTTGAATAGAGATTTTTATGACTTGCTGGTGAGAAAAGACTGCTTGATTTAAGTAATCTAGATGAGTGGAGAGGGGGAGCTTACGAAAATGCTAGGCTCTTTAAGGAAAAAGTAAAAAGATGGCATGATAGGAGGATTCTCAAAAGGGAGTTCCATGTTGGTGAGAAAGTTCTTTTGTATATGTCTCGTCTCAGATTTTTTGCAAGGAAACTACTCCCCAAATGGGAAGGACCTTTTGTTATCAAGGAAGTATACTATTCAGGTGCCATCAAAATCTCTTCTCTGAAGGATGACACAACACAGGTGGTTAATGGTCAAAGACTAAAACATTATATTTCTGGAGATTCTTACAATGAAGATGTGGATGTCATTCAAATAGTGACTCCAGAAGAATTTATCAAGAACCAAACACCAGAAACTTCAGAGTTTGTCTTTGAATAGGTAAAAGTGGTGAAAACAGAAGGTTCGTGAAACTCCAATCTTTTTATATTTTTGATGTTTTAAATATATAAGGGAAGCTACGAGACGGAACTTAAGAGGAACCAGAGTCCGGGGTGGACAAACCCACCCCAGGCGCGGGCCTAGCCTGGCCGCGCCTGGAGGGGGTTTGACACGCTCGAACTCCGTCTTCGTCTTGTTTCCATGTCAAAACCTTCCTTATGCATTGAAACTTCGTAATATATAACCCCCTGGGTTCCCCGAGGTTCTTGCACCGTGTTCTCGTCGTGTATTCGTTTCGATCTATTTATGTCAGGAAAATTCTCAGATTTGAAGCCTCAGTGTCTTCCTCTAGATCACCCATGGAGGGTTCCTCTGCGGACGCCCTCAACCTGTACATGTATGAGTTGAGGATTCATCCCAAAGAGTTGATCCTCAAGGAGGGGAAGGTTCATATGAAAGAAGTTTAAGTCCCTAAAGGAGAAGGCAGTCTAGAAGACAGGATGGAAGCATTGGAACATGAAGTTTTCAGGTACAAGAAGATGGCAGAACGCGAGGTGGATATTATTCAGAAGATAAGTTGAGAACTCATCACCAAGCACGAGGGGGAAGTAGCTGTGCTTCGAGAAGAGATCTTTTCACTCCGTCAGACCACCAACCAATTGCAAGCACAACTTCTATGACATACAAAACCAAAACTGTGAGTATGAGGCTAGATTTGATCGCATAAGCTCTGCTGCTAGTTTCAAGATTACAGAGACAAGGACATCCTTTTTGGATGGGGAACCATTGCCTTGGAAGTTTTATGATGACAAGAGAACACCACCACCACCGAAGGAGTAATTCGTCATTAGGTTTGGCATCCCCTTGGCTTGTTCCAAGCTTGGGGGAGTGCCGCGGTATCACCACCATTATCTTTTATCTTCTACCTTTTTAGTGGATTCATATCTTTGGTAGAGAGGTTATCTTGTAGTTTGGTTTGCATGTGGAAGTATCTCTCCTTTAGTTGATTATCTATGTATCCCTTGGTGTGAGTGCCTTTATTGAATATTAATGAGAAGTCTCATCTTTTACTTTTTTCACTTCTTATTTTAGTTTGCAATCTCTATTATATAATGGATCTTATTTTTCAGTATTGGCACCACTTTGGGAACATCAAGTGGATCTAAATTGGTTTTGGCAAACTGAGTTCTGGTCAGTGGAATTAGTTTGAAAGAAAACAAGAAAGAAAAAGCTTACATGTATTTTGTATCATTTGTTTTCTTTCTTGTTGGCTCATAAGCTTAGTATTCTCTATTTAAGATTTTTTTGTGTTTTCAAGGAAGATTGCATGTTTTCCTTTATTACTTGTATGTTTGCTTGTTTCTTTCAACTCTCTTGCTTGCTACCCAGCCTTGCTAGCCAAAAACCTGTTTTGAGAAGGCATACTACTCATGTTTCCAAAACCCTTTGAACCAAAAACCTTTGACACTTGTGTCCACCATACTACCTAATAGTTCTTGCTATTCCTAGCATATTATCAAGCTTCATCTACCTTTTGAATTAAAAAGTATTTTGTTATGTGAAAACTAGTTAGTAAAGCTCTTGCGAACTTGATGGCACACTTTATTTCTTTGCCCCTAATAAACTCGAACCATTATGAACATCGAAGTTGTATATGCTTGCATCTATACGTTGGAATTAGCAGAACCGTGCTGTCACGGGGAACGTTTTCAACATTGCACTTGTACTCTGTACACAGTTGATATCATGCTATTTTGTCTATGGATGTCAACGGTGTGAAATAAAGAGGGAACTTGTAAGTCCATGGATTTTTTTTCTGTGTTAGAGAAATGCCTGGGCCGCTAGCCTAAGCCATGCTTAATCATGGTGGAAACTTGCAGCATCACCATAGTGAGTCATCTATGAAGCATCCTCAATAAAAAGCTATGCATATGGTAAATAAAAAGATTGCTGAGATGCTCATTGTCTGGTTGCCTTGTCATTTTGGTTATGGGAAAGCTCCTGTGCCATGTGCAAGGGGTACCCTTTGGCGGTTCTCAATGATATGCAAATACTTACAATGACAAGAACTTACATGGACCCAAAGTTGAGTATGCATGAGGAGTGGCCCCCATCTTCAAGGGACATGAGATTGCCAACTTATATTTCGTCAAGCATATACTCCATCTTTGTTCACTTTAACCTTAATCATCTCAAGATGCTTATGACAGGGGCAATGAGGGCTCAAAGCTAGTAAGTACCATAATCTTTTGGAAGCTCTTTATGACTTGTAATCCCTGCTACCCTCTAAGAAGGGACCTTTCTCCTAGTTACCAAGTTGAGTCAGTAAACCTACTTCCTCTCTATCTCCAGCAAGCATTTGAGTTGTTGTGTTTCAAGCATTCATATGGTGATTTATTCAATCATGTTCTTTATCTTCCTTGTTTGCACAAAACTCTTATCTATTGAGTATTACTTTGAAAGCCTTCACTAGTAAAAAACCTTTTGAGCAAAGAGTGCTCCTGCTTTGAAACTTCTGCAAAAAGCTTTTGTGAAACTGTTTGCCAGGTGTTCTATGACCAAGAACAAGTTTGCCAATTCCAATTATGATTTATCTTTATGCATCTCTATTGTGACTACTGTACTTGGTTACAAGCTAAGTTATATAATGGTGAGTTGTTTTCTTCTATGAGTTGTGCAATGGTAAGTGTGGTGCTTCTTGTTCGTATTATTTTATCGACACTTCACTCCATAAACCTGTGGACATGTTTACCGAGCTCAGTATTTGCTTGGGGACAAGCGAAGTCTAAGCTTGGGGGAGTTGATACGCCCAATTTGCATCACCTTTCTATATCATAATTTACCTCTATTCATTGATGTTTGTCTTATTATGAGGTATTACTTGTGGCTTTTTCATCTGTTTATGCATGTTGGGTGATTCCTAGAGGATGGACTGCCGGAGTCTGGATTCTGATGGAAAAGAAGGCATTTCGGTGCAATTTTGTGAAGATCAGAAAAATATGGAAACATATTATTTTACCAGAAGACGAAGGAAGCCAGAAGGAGGGACGAAGTGGGCCTTAGGGGGCCCACACCCCCTAGGCGCGGGCCCACCTGACCCCGCGCCTATGGCAGGTGTGGCCCACCTGCCCGGCCTCCGACTCCGCCCCTTCGCCTATATCTTCCCTACGAAACCCTAATACCAGGGGGCGACCACAGATAGATTTCCGCCGCCTCTAGGGGCGGAAAACACCGAGAGAGAAAGATCTCTCCAGCAGATAGATTTTTGCCGAGGGAATTCCTTCTCGGAGAGGGGAGATCATCGCCATCAACACCGTCATCAAGCTAGGATTCATCATCATCCACACCATCATCTCCACCAGCACCATCATCACCATCAACACCGTCATCAAGCTAGGATTCATCATCATCCACACCATCATCTCCACCAGCACCATCATCACCACTCCGTCCTGCTGTAACAATTGTGTTGGATATTGCTTTAGTTCTTAGGGGAAACTTTCCCGGTGTTGATTACTATTGTAGTTGATGCTTGTGAGTGGAACCATTGGATTATTGTTTATGTTCAGATTCTTATCCATTATCATATCATCTTTGATCTTGATCCATATGATGTCTTGTGAGTAGTTCGCCTAGTTCTTGAGGACATGGGAGAAGTCATTAAGTTAGTAGTGAATCTGTGATGAGTTATTATTCAATGGTTTAGTATTTAAGTTGTGGTGCTATTCTTCTAGTGGTGTCATGTGAACATCGACTACATGACACTTCACCATTTATGGGCCTAGGGGATGCATTGTGTATTTGGCTACTAATCATGGGGTTGCCGGAGTGACAGAAACTTGAACCCCCGTTAGGACACCTTTGCACAAGGGAGTGTAGGATCTCAGAGTTTAAGGCTGTGGTTAGATTTATATCTTAATTACTTTCCTGTAGTTATGGATGTTTCTAGGGGGTTTAATCACAAGTATGTATTAGTCCTAGGAAAGGTGGTATGTTAGCACAGGTTCACCCACACAACACTTACAAACACCAAAGAAGAGTACTCAGCTATTTGAAGCGAAAGCACTTGACAGAATTCCCATGTGTCACCGAGAACGTTTGGTCCTTATAAGTATTTCCACTGGCTTGTCCTTTGCTAAGAAAGGATTGGGCCACTTTCTCTGTTTGTTCGTTACTTTTGTTACTTGCTCTTTGTTTTGTTGCCTTGTTAGAAAACCACTAAAAATCCGTTTGCTAAGTATTCACAGGAATTTCCTGCTCCATACCACTGTTCAGCACCTTGTGCTCCTCGTTGGGATCGACACTCCTATTTATCGAAAGTACTACGATACACCCCCTATACTTGTGGGTCATCAGTAGGCGCCACCTGGGATGACTTCTATGACGATGTAGGATCCTTCCCAGGGTGGCTCGAGCTTCTTCGGCCGCTCTTTCTTGAGTCGTAGGACGAGGTCTCCTTCGACGAAGGACCTTGGGCACAGCCGACGGCTGTGGTAATTACGGAGGCTCTGCTGATATACTACTGAGCGAGCTGCAGTGATGTCGCGTGCCTCGTCGAGTGTGTCGACAACGTCTTCGAGTGCAGCCATGATTCGGATTCGCTATAGGAAACGACCCATGGGGCCTTATGGCGTACCTCGGCAGGTAGTACGGCTTAGCTCCGTGCACCATGAAGAAAGGTGTGAATCCAGTTGAGCTGTTCGGCGTTGTACGCAGGCTCTAGTGGACGGAGGGTAGCTCCTCTGCCAAGGCTCCCACAAGTCGTTCGAGTGGGCATAGCAGGCGTTTCTTGATGTCGTTGCCTATGAGGCCGTTGGCTTTTCCGACCTGCCTGTTGGTCTGCGGGTGCGCCACAGAGGCGTACGATATGTTGATGCCAAGGCCCTTTCGGAAGTATTGGAATTCCTTTGAGATGAAGTCCGAGCTGTTGTCCGTGATGATGCTATGTGGCACACCGAACCTGTAGACGATGGACTCGAAGAATTTGACGGCAGTTTTGCCGCTTTGGTTGGCGACGGGCATGGCCTCGATCCACTTGGTGAACTTGTCGACTGCGACCGGGAGATAGACGTGGCCTCCTTTCAAAGATTTGGGCAGTTTGCCGATCATGTCGAGGCCCCATTGGGCGAAGGGCCAGGCCAATGGTATGGGCCTTAGCTCTGATCCTGGTGCATGCGGCTTGTCCGCGTACCTCTGACAGGCGTTGCATCTTCGGACGATGTCCTTTGCATCGTTCATGGCCATTGGCCAGTAGAATCCAACTCATAGAGCTTTGGCGACCAGGGCACGGCTTCCTGCGTGATGGCCACAGATGCCCTCGTGAATGTCTTGGAGGATGGTTTTGCCGTCACAGATGGTGACGCACCTTTGGAGCACACTCGAAATACTGCGCTTGTATAGCTCGCCATTGTGAATGGTCAAGGCTTTAGACCGGCGAGATATACATCGGGCATCTGTCGGGTCATCGGGCAGCTCATTGTTTATCAGGTACCGAAGGTACGGCTGATTCCATGTTTCTTCGATTGCCATGACCTGCATCAGGTTGACCATCTCGACCTCTGTGTCGAGTTTCTTGGGTCCCTCCTGTCCTTCGGGTAGCGCAGCCCTCGATTTCTCTGCTTCTTCGGGTGATCCCTTGAGGAATTTTCTCTTGATAGAGGGTACGCATATTTGTTTGAGGAACACGCCTGGTGGCACCCGTGCGCAGGTGGAGCCGATGTTGGCAAGTTTGTCAGCCTCCTTGTTGCTTTCCCTTCCGATGTGCCGAAGCTCACAGCCATCAAAGTCCCCTTCAAGTGAGTTGTAGAGCGCGCGGTACGCGATCATGTTGGCACTGTGAGCATCACACTCGTTCATCGTCAGTTGGACGACGAGGTTCGAGTCACCGTAGATGACGAGGCACATTGCACCGCAGATTTTGGCCATCCTCATGCCGTGGATGAGGGTCTCATATTCGGCCTTGTTGTTGGAGGCTTCATCCGAAGGATGTATTTCATCTTGTCGCCCTCAGGGGACGTCAGTATGACGCCCGCTCCTGCTCTAGCCTCACGCTTTGAGCCGTCGATGTGCATCGTCCATGATTGCGTCATGTCCGGAGTGTCCGGCAACTGGAGTTCCATCCACTGGATGAGGAAGTCAGGGAGGACCTGAGATTTGATGGCCTTGCGCCGCTCGTAGACTATGTCTAGGGGAGACAGCTCGATGCCCCATAGGGCTACGCGTCCCGTGGCTTCGGGGTTGTTCAGGATGTTGGAAAGTGGGGCCTTGTTGACGACCATGACCTGGTGCTCCTGGAAGTAGTGGCTTAGCCGACGAGCCGTCATGAATACGCATGAAAGAACATGTAGGGCCCCCATATGTGGTTTTGGTAATTAATGACAATCTTTATGGACTAATGTGTGTATTAAGTTATACTTGTAGGATTTGTCCATTGGCATCGCTTGGAGCATGTTTTGGCTTCAAGGTTGATGAAATGCAAAGAAGATATGTTGGGCAAGCTCAATATGCGAGGTCGATGATGAGGAATTAAGAAAGGCGTTCCATCTTGAGAAGGTCAAGATCGTCTACATTGAGCTCAAGTGGAATGCTCAAGGCAAAGGTATAATCGTGATAGGTTTTCCCTTTTGCTGGTCTCATGTTGTGTGTGTGAGACCGGGTTTAGGATAGATAACCGTACTATCAAGAGGGGCTCTCGTATGAGTAATTCGGTCACATCGTTCGGAGAGAGCTCAAACCTTTGCATACTTGCATCATCGTATTTGGTTGTTATTTGGTCTTCTCCATGTGAGGATATAGAGCTTGTGATAATCTCCATAACAAGCTCTTGTTCATCAAAATCGGATCTCTCATATATATCTTGTTGCGATTTTGATTTATGCGGCTTTTCGGTTTCTCACCAAGTGAGGTATTTCACATTATTCTACTTGATACTTTCTCACTTGGTGATAATCAACGCAATTTGAATCGGGTCAATCGGAGCTTCCAGTCAAAAGTTATTGCCGTTTGAATATTTGCATGTCTGTCTGTTTTCTGGGCCGAGCGGACGGGCCGGTACTACCGCCCGGGCCTAAAACGGCTCGTTTTCCTTCTGCCTCGCTAGGTACCTTTTTGCGATAGTACCGGCCAGCCCTGTAGTACCGCCCGGGTGGGCTGGTAGTACCGGCCGGCCCGTTTATTTGTCCAGATCTTGTTTTCCAGCCAGATCCAGACCGCCAGGCGCGTCGACCGCCTCGCCCCACGCCTGCCGCCCATCGCCGCCGCCGCTCTCTCTCACGCTACGACGCTCGCTCGCTGCCGATGGGCTCATTGTCGCTTAATGCGCTGCTGCTTGCTACATGCGCTGCCATGCGCTTAGCCGCTGCGTTCTTCCGCTGAGCTAATCGCACGGGCCTCGCTGCTGCGCCGCTGCCCTGCCCTTCACAGCCTTCGCCGCCGACCGCTATTGACCGCTTTGCATGCCGCTTCTCGCTCTGCTGCTGCCCCGCTTGGGCTGCCTTGCTTCTTGCCGCTGCGCGAGCCGCTGATCTTGCCGCCCCACCTCGCACTGCCTCTAGCCCCGCCCACTGCTGCGCCCTCGCCTGGCTCCGTCTTCTTTCTGCCTTTTTGTTTGGTTCCGGTAGTACCGGTTAAATCCGGTAGTACCGGACCGTCCAGAAAAATTGCCCCAACGGGCAGAATCAGCCCGTCTCTTTAAATAGCTTTGCCCATTTTTCATTTAGGGTTACTTCTTCCTCCTTTTCTTATCCAAGCTTTGCCCCCATTTGCTTTACTCTTTAAGCTTGATTTCTACACACCCCTCCATTGATTCTTGCATATATTTGAGGGGTTGTTGGAGGTGATCTAGATCTACATTTTGACCAAACCAAAACATCTCTTTGTGAGTGTATCTTTGGGGATCTAGATTTTGGGGGATTTTGTGTCTCTCTTTGATTCCTCCTCTCTTGTTCCCCCAATAGCTTTAGTAGCTTTGTTGGAACTTGAGAGTGAGGGATTTGAGCATCTTTGTGGTGTTCTTGCCATTTGCATTTGTTGCATCGGTTTGAGTTCTCCTCGGAGGATTTGGTTTGAATTGCTCATTAGAGCTTGTCCCTCTTGGGTTCTTGGAACCCTAGACGGTTTTGTGGCCTTGGTGGCATTGTAGTCTTGGTGGCATTTGTTGAGGCATTTTGTGGCGTTTGTTGGGAGCCTCCAATTAAGTTGTGGAGTTGTGCCCCAACCTTGTGAGAGGTTCCGGTTGCCACCGACAAGTGCACCGATAGTTGAAGCGTGGATCGATCCCATTGGGGTGAGATTCACCGGAGAATAAGGGAGGCCTTTTGTGGCGTTGGTGGTTTGATACCACCCCCTCTCCACACGAGACGTACTCCATGTTGGGAGGAACTCGGTAAAATATCGGTGTCCCCACGTGCCTCAGTTATCTCTATACTCGAGCTCTTTACTTATGCACTTTACATTGTGATAGCCTTCGTGCTTGAAGTAATATATATCTTGCTATCACTTTGTTGCTTGTATTGCTTAGCATAAGTTGTTGGTGCACATAGGTAAACCTTAGTTATTTCTAGGTTGTGCTTTACAAAGTAAACACTAGTTTAATTCCGCCTTTGTTGAGACACTCTAAGAAAAGTTTTAATCGCCTATTCACCCCCCCTATAGGCGACATCCATATCCTTTCAACGCCGGAGGTGAGATTTTGGTAGTGAGGGTACCTCTGCTTTGTCGGAGTCGGTACCTCACTGAGGTAGTAGATTGGGCGTTGGACCCCATGGGTCTTGCCATATTCGGGTCGTTCGACCACGAGTAAGGTGCTTACCACCTGGTGTGTAGCTGCAATGTATAGCAGCAGAGGATCTCGCTCCTTTGGTGTGACCAGGACATGCTGGGTGGAGAGCAGCCGCTTGAGGTCTTCGAATGCGTCATCCGTTTCGGGTGTCCACTCGACCTTGTCCGCCTTGCGCAGCAACAGGTAAAAGGGCAAGGCCTTCTCGCCCATGCGACTGATGAATCTGCTCAGCGCTGCGATCCACCCAGCAAGCTGCTGGTCACCTTTGAGGTTTTTCGGCTTCTCCATGGACACTATGGCCCTGATTTTCTTTGGATTCACCGCGATCCCCCGTTGGGAGATGAAGTAGCCGAGTAGTTTACCAGATGAGACGCCGAAGGCGCACTTTTCTGGGTTCAGCTTGATCTTATAATGATCAAGGTTATCAAATGTCTCGCAGAGATCGTCGATCAGCGTCTTGGCCTCTCTGGCTTGATTATTATGTCGTCGACATAGACTTGAATGTTGCAACCGATCTGGTTTTTCAGGCACGCTTGCATGCACTACTGGTACATGGCACATGCGTTGTTCATCCCGAAGGGCATGGTGTTTTAGCAGAACACTCTGAACAACGTGATGAGCGCCGTTTTCTCCTGATCTTCGACCTTTAGCCGAATCTGGTTGTAGCCTGAGTAGGCGTCGAGGAAGGAGAGTTTCTCGCATCCTGCAGTGGAATCGATGATCTGATCGATCCGTGGTAGAGGGAAGTGGTCCTTGGGATAGTATTTGTTGAGCGATGTAAAGTCCACGCACATCTGCAGGATGTTTGTGTCCTTATTGGGGACCAACACAGTATTGGCCAGCCACTTGCTCTCTTTGATTTATCGGATGAAGTTGGCATCGAGAAGTCTGTTGACTTTGATTCCAACAGCTTCAGCTCTTGGTTCGGACAGTCGTCGGATCGACTTCTTGACTGTCTTTGCATCAAGGAACACATTGAGTGCATGCTCGGCGAATTCCCTGGGGACTCCTGGCATGTCCGCAGGACACCAGGAGAATATTTCCTAGTGCTCACGGAGGAATTAGACGAGTGCGCTTTCCTATGCGGGACTGAGGTCGTTGGCGATCAACGCTATTTTGGAGGCGTCTGTCGGATGAGCTGCACCTTCTTCGTGTTGACCGTGAAGTCGAATGACATATCAGGTGCGTTTTGCCTCGCTACTGGGGGTGCCCCAATGTCTATCACCTCTCTGAGCCTCGTGAGCTCCTCTTGCATGCCGAACGACTAGGAGATTCTGTTGAAGTCTCTATCGCAGTGGTCGAATCGGGTGAAGCTTCCCTGGATGGTGATAACGCCTCTGGGTCCTGGATTGTTGTGAGTGTTCTTCTCTGGATCTCCTTATTCTTCTCTCACGCGCGAGCACACGCAGACAGACGCTGACAGCCCGACCCCACCTGCACTCCGCGCACCTCGCTGACAAGCGGGCCTTCTCCACGTCACCGTCGTCTCCACCCACACGACCCGTTCATCCCCAAATCAACGCGGGCGTTTCTGTGTTTAATTCGCGACGTCAATTCGATTTATTGGCCGAGTAATTCTCGCTCGTGACCAGGCTATAAGAACCCCCTCTGCCCCCTCCCTCAAACCCCGAACCCAGAGCGCCACCAGGCTGCGAGCATTACCCTCTGAAACCCCGCCGTCTCCGACGACTGCGCCGGCGAATTCCGGTGAGTCCAGAGCTCCCCTCTGCCTCTCGATCTTGCAAACTGATTCAGTAAGCCTCTGCGCTTCTTTTAACACGTTTCGTTTGCTCTCGCATGGACCGTAGCTCCGGCAACATCGTCGACTAGTCGCCACCGACGTCTGCACGAACTCCGGCGAACTCTAGTGGTAAGACCAGACCGCCCCGCGCTTTCTAGTTCACGCACACGGCTCTGTCTCGACTCTGTGATCCTAACCGTGTCACTATCTTGCCTTGGGGTAATTCACAGCGACGTCCACGATGACCACCCGACGCCGCCACGAACTCCGGTGAGCAATCGCAGCCGTGCCCGAGCGCCCCTTGACCAACCGCGAGTACGACGAGCTTCGCCGTGACCCCCTGAGCACGGTGAGCTACTCCTCCTTCTTCTCGCATCGCCGCATCATCGGCAACGCTATCGCCGACGGTTCCGCCGCCGATTTACGGCCGCCAGTTGATAGGAACCGTTAGATCTGCATCTGATGGCTTAGATAGAATGACTAATCGAAGGGGTACGCGTTGATCTGAGCCGCACCTGCCCCTTTAGATCCAGCGGTCTGTATCGCTCGATCCGCATTTAACCGATGCGCGAATAAGAACATGACGCGTGGCTAGGTTAGATCTGAAAATAGAATTTAAAACCAGAAATTTGATCCAAATTCAAATGCCTATATCTTTTGAATTCCACGTTGGAATTTTGCAAACTTTATACCGTTGGATTCAGAAAAACAAGACCTTTCTGCCTATCCTTTTTGTTTAGCATATAGTAACCATTAGATGTGCTTAAATTGCAGAGACTTGTTTGAGGCCTTTTTAAGTATAGATTTAGTTTAGTACTTTGTTTAGAGTTAGATTTTGTTTAGTTGGTAAACTAGTGGCTTGCTAAGTTTCTGTATTCATGCACTTGCTTGGTTGAGTTTTTCAAAAATCGTCACTTGGTAGATTCATGCATGCATGCATTCATAATATTTTTGTTTGTATATATTTGTGTGTAATTGTGTGCTATAACTTTGTGTGTAGATTTTGCTAGTGATTGTGATTGTGACGAGTGCTACTCTCCACACTACCAAGGCAAGTGATATCTTCATGAATATTCCATACCTATATTTTATACTTGCATTAGATATATTTTGTTAGGACTTGCATGCTACTTTTGTCAATTGATGTTGGGAAATCCTATTTAGAATAGAATGCTAGAGTTGCTAGGAAATTCCCCAAGGATAAGTTACCATGCCCTGCTTAGCCTAGCTATTAGAAAACAAGGGTGGTTTATGTATTCACACTATGGAAAAATATTCTAAGTCTGAGGACTTGTGTTTTATTTAACAAAACAACTAAGTTAATGAATCTCCTGGGTGGAATGGGACTTGCTTGGTGGTTTTTGGTTGAGTGGTTCACAAGGCCCATGTCTATGGTTTACCTTAGTGTATCTCACTTGTGGATGGCCACCCAGGAAACAAAGAGATTTGAGTTGTCAAATGTTGAGAAGCTTCAAGTGCAACCACTTGGCATTATGGGCTCGCCATGATCTTAGGATGCTGGAACTTAGTATTTTGGACAATGGGTGGTAGATGGGATGATAGGTTGAACGTCCCATTTGACTAAGGAAAGGCTATCAAGGATCATTCTTGGGAAACCAAGGCTTGTGGGGAAAGTGCACCACCTCTGCAGAGTGTAAAACCTAAGTACTTAGCCATGTCCCTGGTAAAGGACAATTTGAGCATCAAGACATGGAAACTTCAAGAATCTCATCACTCCAATTTCTAAATAAAACTTGTGGGTGAACAAGGGTTAAAAGGATCTTCAGTCATTGATTGGTAGATGCCTGGAGTGGATCTGGAGTCTTTGATTGATAGATGCCTTGGGAGTTTTGTGCCTTACAAAAATTTAGTGTTTTCAAAAGTTAAGGAAAAATCTATTTTGAGCAATGCAAGCCTAAGCTCCACCAGCCAAATGCATATAGTATTATAGTCCACTTAAAATATACTAAGGTATCACTTGCCAATACTATTCCAAAGTATTGACCCTCTGTGGCTGTAACTTATGATGTTGCAGGTTACTCTGATGATGAATAGGAGTCATGAGTCTACACTCAACATGCTTGCCTGTGGCACATGAAGATGAAGACTTATGTTTATTTACATATTCCATAAACTCTTGTATTAGGCCTTTGGCCATGAGTTGTAAAAGACTATGTTTTATCTCTGGAATAACTGTAATAAACGACTTTTGTATCTGTGTACTTCATCTTAAACTGTGGATGCTAGCATTGATCCAGGGACTAGCATTGCAATCACATGGATCTTTTCCTTTAATAAGGAGGGATTTTACAGATGGTATCAGAGCACTGTGTTGCCTGTAGGATTATGACCCTAGGATTGGAAACCACTAAGGAAAATTTTAACTTCTTCTACACTTGTCTATTCTTCTCGTAAACTTTTCTAATCTTCTCATTCTCATCTCTATTTGTAGATGAACTCCGTCAACGAAGCCGTGAAGAAAGGACCACTCATGACCATAACCTTGGAGTGTGAGACTGAGTTTCCCAAGATTCTCAAGGACCTCATGGAGACCATGGGAGTACATGGTGCAGCAGTGTACAAGGGCTTTCCAGTAATGGAGGAAGGAATGGAGTATTGGTGGGTGCAACTTCACTTGTACAAGAATAAGGAAGACAACCACAAAGAAAAGGGCTTCTGCATGTACACCAACACTTTTATGCACACCACATTCTTTGAGTCAGCAAAAGAAGCAGCTTGGAAGACTATCAAGGAACTAAGTGCTAGAGTCAAGTGCAAGATGCTCAACCTCCAAAAAGACTTAGAGAAAGAGAAGGAACATACCCAAGAGTTGGAAGTCACCAACCAATCCTTAAGAGGAGATATCATAGACTTAGTGATAGAAGCATGTGAACAAGATAGGGTGATTGCCACTAGGAACATTGTGTTAGCCACCAGATCCAATGAGATAGGATTGTAAGCGCACTTCGTTAGTTGACCACCACCTATCACCTTATTTTCCAAAATAAGACCTTAAATAAGTTTGAACCTTGGTAGATGTAATGGATTTATGTATTCATGACTTGTGTGATTTTGTGGTTATGCTTGAATGTTTGTCTTGTTTAATTTAAATTTGTGTTGTTCTAACCTTTCAATCTTATAAATAGATGTCTATTGCCATCAGCACTGTTGAGGAGTTCCAGTTACCTGCTTTTGGTCCTCGTATCGTAGAGCTTACTACTTTACTCGATCTCCCTCTTCCTATCATTACGGTGCACCTACTCACCAAGTTTGAGAGGAAGGACCTTTGGGGCTTCAAGGTGAACCAGCCAGGATGCCAGACAGAGCCTACTACGGAGGCCATCGTCTTCAAGCTTATGCACGATGACAGGGAGAGAGGCATGGAAGTTGTCATGCAGGATCTGATAGGACGACTGTTAGGACGTCACTCCCGACAGGTTAGAGGCACTCACTTCCACGCCTTCGGAAGGCGTGATGATGACGGAGAGTCCATTGACTTTGAGGACGACTCGAGGTCTACAGAGCCGATACGCCTGTACCTCCAGGACTTAGAGACTCTTATTAGGCACGTGGATACCGATAGGACCAACGTCATGCTTAGTAATGACAGCTCAGTGCAGCAGCGAGAAGGACAAGCTCTTCGCATGCAGACGAGATAGTCAAGGAGATGGAGACGAAGTTCGAGACCCAAGACCGTAAGTTCAAGAGTCAAGAGAAGCGTGTCCAGGATAGGAACAAGAGGATTCGTGATATGACCGAGGAACTGCAGTCCAAGGACTTCGAGTTAGAGCAGCAGCAGACAGTGATTGAGAGACTTCGTTCCCAGAAAAGGGCTCTCAAGGCCAAGATCGACTCTTTGACCACTACCATCGAGGAGAACAAGACCGCAATGGAGAACGCAGGTCTTACCTTTGTCGAGGAGGAGATTGAGGCTGAAGAGTAGATTTGACTACTCAGTTATCTTTATCTACCGCACTTGTTATTTGTGAACTTAATGTTTGGACCATCCGACATGTGGATGGCTTGCCACTTGTGTGTATTTGCTTTGAAACTTTTGTTATCTTGTTGTTGAGTTTTTATCCTAGTGTTGCTTGCTATGTGTTGCTTGTGTAATGTATTGTGCATAATTCATGTAAGGGTATCTCAATCTTATCTCTATATAAATAAACCACAGATGCCTCCCCGTCGCGCAAACACCAACCCCAACCCCAACATTACCCCGGAAATGCAACAAATGATGAATGCGCAAACACAGCTTATGCAAATGATGACGACATTCATCCAGAACCAGAACAACAACAACCCCAATAACAACAACAACAATAACAACAACAACAACAACCCTCCGTGTTTGATATGCTTACAGATTTCTGCGTCGAGGCCAGCTAAGTTTTCGAACGACCGATCCCATGGTGGCCAATGATTGGCTACGCTCGTGAACAAAGACTTAGTGACCGTGGGATGCACAGATGCTGAAAAGTCAGGTTCAAAGACATCTATTGGAAGGACCAGCGCCGCATGGTGGGACAACTTCCATTACCACGCATATTGATGAGGTGACTTGGGCTATCTTTGAAGATGGATTGTACTACTCATATCTCACCGTATGATGAGCCTGAAAAGAAGGAATTTCACAACTCAAGCAAATACCAACACAAGTGGCTGAATATATTGAATAGTTCAACAATCAAGCGCTATGCACCGGATGAGGTTGACATCGATGCCAAAAGGAAGGAAAAGTTTCGGAAGGCTTGAATGACAACCTGAATCTGCGGTATGTGGCATATGTTCCAACTTATCGTCATTGTGTGACAAGGCTGTTATTGTGGAGAATAAAATGAAGCAAGTCGAGAGTAGAAAGAGGAAACACTCCGACAAGCATAGCTCGGGATCGTCTCATAAACGATCTCACTATGATGATAGTGTCAGCTCAGGATCCCACAAGCATGGGAAGTTTAACAAGCACCACAACCACAACCGTCATGACAACAAGCATCATCGCAGTCATGACAATGATAAGTATAAGAATCACAAGAGTGGACATAAGAACCACCACAGTGGAAGTGGAAGTGGAAGTCAGTCTAAGAGGGACATCAGTCAGGTTGAATGCTTCAAATGCAAGAAGCTGGGGCATTATGCTAACGAGTGCACTGAGAAGAAAGTTGAAGGACCTAACAAGCCCAATCCTTTTCAGAAAGGACAGGTTAACCACATTAATGTGGAGGAGGTCTATGAAGAACCTGATGCCGTTGCTGGTAAGTTCAGACTCAATTCCATCTCAGCATTTGTACTCTTTGACACTGGTGCATCTCATTCATTCATATCAAAAGCATTTGTCGAAAGAAATGAACTACCGGTAGAAACCATTGGGTGTCCTATAAAAGTAAGTTCTCCTGGTGGAGAAATGATAGTGAACTCAGGATGTCATGATTTAGTCATAGAGTTTGGAAAACATAAGTTTCCAGTAAACCTAATAATCCTGAATTCCCAAGGATTGGATGTGATTTTGGGAATGGATTGGATGTCTAAGTATGAGGGAGTACTAGATTGTGCCAATCGTACAGTTTCACTCACAACCCCTGAAGGTAAGAGGATAAAATTCAAGACCAATTTTAAATCTAAAGGAAGTAAGCTGAATTCTCTTAAGGGGGTTAGCATGGACACGGTGCCAATTGTGTGTGAATATCCGGATGTGTTTCCGGAAGAATTACCAGGAATGCCACCAGATAGAGATGTGGAGTTTATAATAGATTTGGTACCAGTTGGACCAAGGGCAAAGAGGCCTTATAAAATGTCGGATTTAACTTAAGGAACTCAAGAAACAACTTGGAGAACAATTACAGAAAGGATTCATCCAGCCAAGTTCTTCATCTTGGGGAGCTCCAGTTTTATTCGTAGAAAAGAGAGACAGAACTCAAAGATTATGCATAGATTACCGTTCTCTTAACGAGGTGACCATCAAGAACAAATATCCTTTGCCAAGAATAAATGACTTGTTTGATCAGCTAGAAGGAGCTTGTGTGTTCTCGAAGATTGATCTTCGGTCAGGCTATTTTCAACTCAAGATAAGAGAGCAAGACATACCTAAAACAGCATTCACCACAAGGTATGGATTGTATGAGTACACTGTGATGCCTTTTGGTTTAACCAACGCTCCAGCATACTTCATGAATATGATGAATAAAGTGTTCATGGAATTTCTCGACAAGTTCGTTGTCGTTTTCATCGATGACATCCTAGTCTACTCCAAGAGCAAGGAAGAACATGAAAGACATCTACGCTTGATACTTGAGAAACTAAGGGAACATAAACTTTATGCCAAGTTCAGCAAGTGTGAGTTTTGTTTAGAGGAAGTTGGATTTCTTGGTCATGTTATGAATAAGGATGGTGTAGCAGTTGATCCTGCTAAAGTTTCAGCCGTAACAGAATGGGAATCTCCTAAGAATGTAAAAGAGGTTCGTAGTTTCCTTGGTTTAGCAGGTTACTACAGAAGATTCATTGAAAATTTTTCTAAGGTTGCTAAACCAATGACAGAATTGTTAAAGAAAGATAAGAAATTTGCTTGGTCGGAAGGATGTGAACTCAGCTTTCAAGAATTAAAGAAGAGACTTGTGTCAGCACCAGTACTGTGCCTACCAGATTTGGAAAAGGATTTCCAAGTATATTGTGATGCTTCTCATCAAGGATTAGGATCCGTACTTATGCAAGGCGGAAAAGTTGTGGCTTATGCCTCGAGACAACTCAAAACTCATGAAGTAAATTATCCTACTCATGATTTAGAGTTAGCCGCTGTTGTCCATGCACTCAAGACATGGAGACACTACCTTTTGGGAAAACGTTGTGAAGTGTTCACCGACCATAAGAGCTTGAAATATATCTTCACCCAGAAGGAGATCAATATGAGACAAAGAAGATGGCTAGAACTTATCAAGGATTACGACTTGAATTTGCAATACCACCGTAAAGCAAATGTAGTAGCAGATGCTCTAAGTCGTAAGCGTTTGTAAATGGCCTTACCAAAGGTGAATTGCCGATGACTTGTGTAAGCAATTCAAGGAACTCGGGTTGGAGATTGTGCCGGAAGGACATCTCATGTCTTTGGATGTCCAACCCACTCTATTGGATAAGATTAAAGAAGCCCAAAAGACGGATAAAGAAATCGAAGAGATTAAGGAAAGGATTAGCCAAGGGAAGGCTAAAAGTTTCCATATGGACGAACAAGGTACTTTATGGCACGGGAAACGTATTTGTGTTCCACAAGATCCGGAAATGCGGAAACTGATTTTACAAGAAGCCCATAACTCTCCATATTCTATTCACCCGGGAAACACCAAAATGTACATGGATATGAAAGAAAGATTTTGGTGGAACAATCTCAAAAGGGACATCGCCGAACACATTGCTTTGTGTGATGTGTGTAGTAGAGTGAAAGCGGAACATCAGAAACCAGCAGGTTTGCTTCAACCAATGCCTATTCCTGAATGGAAGTGGGAAAATATTGGTATGGATTTCATTACCGGATTACCAAGGACCAGTCGGTATGATTCCATATGGGTAATCTTGGATCGCCTAACTAAAGTGGCTCATTTTATACCAGAAAGACAACTTATACAAGTGCCAAGTTAGCCAAAATCTACATGAGCAGAATTGTATGCCTTCACGGAGTACCTAAGAGTATTGTGTCTGATAGAGGAACTCAGTTCACTTCTCATTTTTGGAGACAGCTTCATGAATCTCTAGGAACGAGGTTGGAATTCAGCACTGCTTTTCATCCTCAAATTGATGGACAAACAGAAAGGACTAATCAAATTCTTGAAGACATGTTGAGGGCATGTGCCCTAGACTATGGAGCAAGTTGGGATGAAAGTCTGCCTTACGCAAAGTTCTCTTACAACAACAGTCACCAATCTAGTATTGGGATGGCACCATTCGAGTTTCTCTACGGAAGAAAGTGTACCACCCCATTGCTATGGAATGGTGTAGGAGAAAGAAGTTTGTTTGGACCAGATCTTATCAAAGACGCCGAAGAAAAGGTCAAATTGGTTAGAGACAGATTGAAGATAGCACAGTCTCGACAGAAAAGCTACGCAGATGCTAAGCGTAGAGAAGTCGCTTACGAAGTTGGGGATAGAGCTTATCTTAGAGTATCACCACTTCGTGGAGTAAAAAGATTTGGAGTCAAAGGAAAGTTAGCACCAAGATATGTTGGACCATTCAACATTCTAAGTCGCAAGGGAGAAGCTGCATATGAAATCGACGCCAAAGATCTTTATTAGCAGTCCATAATGTTTTTCATGTGAGTCAGCTTAAGAAATGTCACCCGGAGATGGAAGAAACATCTTTGAAAGATACCATATCTTTGGAGGAAGTTCAACTAGAAAGTGACCTCACCTATGAAGAAAAGCCTATCAAGATACTTGAGGCCGCAGAAAGAGTCACAAGGACCAAAACTATCAAGTTTTGCAAAGTACAATGGAACCATCATTCCGAAGAAGAAGCAACTTGGGAAAGAGAAGATGATCTTCGGAAAGACCACCCTCACCTATTTGCTAGCCAATCCGAATCTCGAGGGCGAGATTCATTTTAAGGGGGTTAGATTTGTAACATCCCAAAAATCATATTTCAAAACTCATTCATATCATTCTTTGCATCATTCTTTCATTTAGGGTTTTTCTCAAAATCATTTAGAAGCATACACTTTGGCTATGATTTCATGTGGGCAATTTATCTCAAATGGCCATCACCCTTTGGGATTTGTTTGTTTAGGTACTTGTTTGCTTGCCTCCATGGTTGGAAAGACTAGGTGAAGCTTTTTACCCAAGATTCCAAATTTAGAAATATTTACTAAACCCTACTTCAAACTAGAGACAAAGAGATAAAGTCTCTGTTTATTTCAAAGACCCAAGCTTGACCAAGCCTTGCTAGTAACCACATGGTCATCTGACTCGTTTTTGAACCCACAGAACCCTGCAAAAATCCCCAAAACAGTTTGAATTCAAAAGGATTTGAATTCATATCAAAATCAATCCAGAAAATGAATTTAGAAAAAGAAAAAGCTTAAACAAAAGAAAAGGGCCGCGCGGCCAGAATCTGGCCCAGCAGCGGATCAAGCCCAGCAAGCCCACCCGAGGATCTCCTTATTCTTCTCTCACGCGCGAGCACACGCAGACAGACGCTGACAGCCTGACCCCACCTGCACTCCGCGCACCTCGCTGACAAGCGGGCCTTCTCCACGTCACCGTCGTCTCCACCCGCACGACCCGTTCATCCCCAAATCAACGCGGGCGTTTCTGTGTTTAATTCGCGACGTCAATTCGATTTATTGGCCGAGTAATTCTCGCTCGTGACCAGGCTATAAGAACCCCCTCTGCCCCCTCTCTCTTCTCCCTCAAACCCCGAACCCAGAGCGCCACCAGGCTGCGAGCATTACCCTCTGAAACCCCGCCGTCTCCGACGACTGCGTCGGCGAATTCCGGTGAGTCCAGAGCTCCCCTCTGCCTCTCGATCTTGCAAACTGATTCAGTAAGCCTCTGCGCTTCTTTTAACACGTTTCGTTTGCTCTCGCATGGACCGTAGCTCCGGCAACATCGTCGACTAGTCGCCACCGACGTCTGCACGAACTCCGGCGAACTCTAGTGGTAAGACCAGACCGCCCCGCGCTTTCTAGTTCACGCACACGGCTCTGTCTCGACTATGTGATCCTAACCGTGTCACTATCTTGCCTTGGGGTAATTCACAGCGACGTCCACGACGACCACCCGACGCACCCGACGCCGCCACGAACTCCGGTGAGCAATCACAGCCGTGCCCGAGAGCCCCTTGACCAACCGCGAGTACGACGAGCTTCGCCGTGACCCCCTGAGCACGGTGAGCTACTCCTCCTTCTTCCTCGCCGTCTGCATCATCGGCAACGTCATCGACCGACGGTTCCGCCGCCGGTAGCCACCGCTCCGCCGCCAGTTTCTTGCCAGGTCGATAGGAACCGTTAGATCTGCATCTGATGGCTTAGATAGAATGACTAATCGAAGGGGTACGCGTTGATCTGAGCCGCACCTGCCCCTTTAGATCCAGCGGTCTGTATCGCTCGATCCAGACGAACCGGTACGGGCGAATAAGAACATGACGCGTGGCTAGGTTAGATCTGAAAATAGAATTTAAAACCAGAAATTTGATCCAAATTCAAATGCCTATATCTTTTGAATTCCACGTTGGAATTTTGCAAACTTTATACCGTTGGATTCAGAAAAACAAGACCTTTCTGCCTATCCTTTTTGTTTAGCATATAGTAACCATTAGATGTGCTTAAATTGCAGAGACTTGTTTGAGGCCTTTTTAAGTATAGATTTAGTTTAGTACTTTGTTTAGAGTTAGATTTTGTTTAGTTGGTAAACTAGTGGCTTGCTAAGTTTCTGTATTCATGCACTTGCTTGGTTGAGTTTTTCAAAAATCGTCACTTGGTAGATTCATGCATGCATGCATTCATAATATTTTTGTTTGTATATATTTGTGTGTAATTGTGTGCTATAACTTTGTGTGTAGATTTTGCTAGTGATTGTGATTGTGACGAGTGCTACTCTCCACACTACCAAGGCAAGTGATATCTTCATGAATATTCCATACCTATATTTTATACTTGCATTAGATATATTTTGTTAGGACTTGCATGCTACTTTTGTCAATTGATGTTGGGAAATCCTATTTAGAATAGAATGCTAGAGTTGCTAGGAAATTCCCCAAGGATAAGTTACCATGCCCTGCTTAGCCTAGCTATTAGAAAACAAGGGTGGTTTATGTATTCACACTATGGAAAAATATTCTAAGTCTGAGGACTTGTGTTTTATTTAACAAAACAACTAAGTTAATGAATCTCCTGGGTGGAATGGGACTTGCTTGGTGGTTTTTGGTTGAGTGGTTCACAAGGCCCATGTCTATGGTTTACCTTAGTGTATCTCACTTGTGGATGGCCACCCAGGAAACAAAGAGATTTGAGTTGTCAAATGTTGAGAAGCTTCAAGTGCAACCACTTGGCATTATGGGCTCTGCCATGATCTTAGGATGCTGGAACTTAGTATTTTGGACAGTGGGTGGTAGATGGGATGATAGGTTGGAACGCGTCCATTTGACTAAGGAAAGGCTACTGAAGGATCATTCTTGGGAAACCAAGGCTTGTGGGGAAAGTGCACCACCTCTGCAGAGTGTAAAACCTAAGTACTTAGCCATGTCCCTGGTAAAGGACAATTTGAGCATCAAGACATGGAAACTTCAAGAATCTCATCACTCCAATTTCTAAATAAAACTTGTGGGTGAACAAGGGTTAAAAGGATCTTCAGTCATTGATTGGTAGATGCCCGGAGTGGATCTGGAGTCTTTGATTGATAGATGCCTTGGGAGTTTTGTGCCTTACAAAAATTTAGTGTTTTCAAAAGTTAAGGAAAAATCTATTTTGAGCAATGCAAGCCTAAGCTCCACCAGCCAAATGCATATAGTATTATAGTCCACTTAAAATATACTAAGGTATCACTTGCCAATACTATTCCAAAGTATTGACCCTCTGTGGCTGTAACTTATGATGTTGCAGGCTACTCTGATGATGAATAGGAGTCATGAGTCTACACTCAACATGCTTGCCTGTGGCACATGAAGATGAAGACTTATGTTTATTTACATATTCCATAAACTCTTGTATTAGGCCTTTGGCCATGAGTTGTAAAAGACTATGTTTTATCTCTGGAATAACTATAATAAACGACCTTTGTATCTGTGTACTTCATCTTAAACTGTGGATGCTAGCATTGATCCAGGGACTAGCATTGCAATCACAGGGATCTTTTCCTTTAATAAGGAGGGATTTTACATCCGCAGTCGGTCACACATTCGGTACTCGATGAAGACCTTCCTCTCCCTTGTTCCAGCAGGCAGCGGAGGTTGTAGCACTCTCCTCGCGATGATTTGGCTGACGACGTGGTACGGAAGTAGAGGGAGATCTCATGAGGCTTCCTTAAGCCGGAGCCAGTATGGTGGACTATGAGAGAGACTTGGTGATCTAGGTTTTAGACACACCAATTAGAAGGGGCTAAACCGTGGCTAGGGCAATTAGAAGCTCTAACTCGGCTTGGGGAGAAATCCCTAGGCGTGGCTAGGGTTTAGGTTTAGAGGTAGGAACTTGTGTCTAGGAGGGGAGCCTGCCTCCTCTTATAGGTGGAGGAGGTGCGCTGGGGAGGAAGTCCTCCCCAACTCGGACAAGGTGGGCGGTGGGAGGAGGAACTCCTCCCCCTATCGGTTTCAAACCTCCTTCTCCTCTTTCCCAAAACTAGCCGTTTGACTTTTCAAACTAGGATTTGAATAAACCCTCTATTTGGTACAGCGATGACACCAAGTACATAATGAAATCATACCAACTTGATATAACACATTCATGTACCCTTCCCCTCCGGAGTGCCGGACATTCCGGAACCTTCTAGAACATTCCCGATGAAAACACCGGAATCATTCCCCAACTCCGAAACAGGACTTTCCTTAGATGAATCTTATTCTCCGGACCATCCCGGATCTCCTCGTGATATCCGGATCCCATCCGAGACTCCGAACAACATTCGGTCTCTTACTCATCATTCCATAACTACTCAACAACATCGAATCCTTAAGTGTGTCTCCCTACGGTTCATGAATTATGCGGACATGACCGAGACACTTCTCCGATCAATAACCAATAGAGGAATCTGGAAATTCATATGGCTCCCACATATTTCTATGATTACTTTGCGATCGAATGAACCACTTACATACGATACCAATTTCCCTTTGTCTCACGATAGTTTACTTATCCGAGGTTATGATCGCTTCGGTATCTCGCATACCTAGTTCAACCTCAGTTCGATAAGTACTCTTTTCTCGTTCCCGTGGTATGTGATCCCTTGTGAGCCAGTCACATGCTTGCAAGCTAATTGGATGACATTCCACCGAGAGGGCCCAGAGTATATCTATCCGTCATATGGATGGACAAATCCCACTCTTGATCCATGTGTCTCAACCAATACTTTCCGAATACTCAATGCCACCTTTATAGCCACCCTGTTACGGTGTGGTGTTTGATGTCATCAAAGCATCCTTCCGGTAAAGGTGATATGCATGATCTCATGGTCGAAGGAATTAGGTTACTATGTATCAGAAAGCTTATAGCAAATGAACTATATTAAATGACTTGATCTTTATGCTATGCTTAACTATAGGAGTATGTCCATCATATCATTCTCTAATGATATGACCCTGTTGTTAATAACATCTCTATGTTCATGATCAGGAAACTATGATCATATATTAACCAACAAGCTAGTTTAACAAGAGGCTTTACTAGGGACTCTTTTATGTTTACAAATCACACAAGTATTAATGTTTCCGGTTCATACAATTATAGCATGGTATGTAAACATTTATCATAAGTATGAAGATATGATAATAACCACTTTATTATTGCCTCTTGGGCATATCTCCAACAGTCTCCCACTTGCACTAGAGTCAATAATCTAGTTTCAAACCTTTGTGTATTCAACACCTATGGCTTTCTGGTGTTGTATGTACACGATTGCTAGTGGTCAACTGATCTCGGATCGACACTTCCAGTCCGTGTGTAATTGCATGTCTTTGCCTCTCGCATCACTCATTCTCTAATGAGATGGCTTTGTATAATTTTGGTCCTTTGGTGAGACCTTTAGTTCTTTGGGGTTAAAACATGTTGATAATATTGTCGTACAATATATCTTCATAGTATTATCCTGCTGTGAACTACACCTAGTTTGACAACAAACTACTTGACACAAATGCCCTCTTTAGCTGCTATTATAGCAGTCATATACTTAGCCTTTTGTTGTAGTATCTGTCACAATGTCTTAACTTTGGAACTCATCCAAATCCATTATGGAACTTACTTTCCATTATATTGTGCCACCCTTAGTTTAGATTGAGATAAACTTAATTTGTACTTTATGACAAAATGTAATTCATTTACAATGAACTAACCATCTATTTGTCACTTCTACAAAATAATATATTCTTAGTTCTTTTACAAGATCATAAGAATATCTTTACTATCGTCCAATGATCATCTTATGAATCATTCTGGTATATGCTCATAACATTTAGAGCATAGGACATATCTGGATTTGTACATATCACAGTATGATTGATATAAATACTCTTTGTGATTTCATACATCAAGTATCAATCTATACTTGAATCTTTGTTTCACTTACCAAGTGTCAATACACTTGAATATATCATCAATATTGAACTCATTCAATCCTTTCTGTGTGACAAGAACCTTTCTTGTAGTTTCTATATTGAACTCATTCGATACATCATCTATGTACTTTCGGCACAACCATATTAGCGTCTATTGATGCCAAATATTTGGGTTTTGCCTAAGTCTTTCATCAGGATGAAATTCTTAATATGTGTTAATAAAAGATACATCATTTCTAATCAACAATATGTCCTCCACATAATGTATTAGAAATATGTCTTAGCGCTCCCACTTCATTTCTTGCAAATGCAAGCATCTTCATTGTCTCCGATGAAATTAAACTCTTTTAATAGTTTCATCATAGTGAAGATTCCAACTCCGCTATGCTTACTTCAACTATTGAAGTTTGCATATGCATTTAGCATCCTTTGAATTAACAAAACCCTTTGGACCGTGTCATGCACACGTCCTAGGTAACCCTTCTATTAGAAGAACTTGTTTTGTTTATTCAACTACCACATAACAAAATTATATGTAGTGGTTGCTACATTAATCCGTCTAGACTAAATATCGCTATGAAAGATCAAAATCTTGTCATAGTCAACCTTTGAACATTTTTGTGAACTCTTTCCCAACATGTCGACTATTTCATAGATGTGAAACATCCATGTCTACTTCTTTATAGATCCAAACACAACTGTAAGGTCTTACACCTTTCTCGAGGGTCCTTCAAGTTCAAAACTTGATTTCTCGTGTATGGAACTATCACGGATTTTATGGCTTCAAGCCATTTGACGCAGTCAGGGCCCATCATCACTTCTTTGTATGTAGTCCGTTCATTATTCTCAAATAATGATTCAACCCTCAAATCTTGGTATTTTATTGTTTACTCGACCTACTTGGTTCAATAGAAACTTAGACCTCCGTGACCGCAACCTTTGAGGCACGTGAGCCATGAGCATTATTCTTGCGCCTCCGGAACACTTTTGCGCCAAGCAACTTTGCACATATAGCTAAGGTTCCTTTAACCTTATCAAAGTTCTATTGTCCTCCCACTTATCTTTTCACGAAAATTCCTTCTCAAAGAAACTTGGCGTTCTAAGCGACAAATACTTTTGTCTCCTGTTTATGGAGGAATACTTATGATAATACAAAGACAGTTTATCCGACTTTGGTTGCAAACATCTTTCTTATGCATAGCATACCAATGTTTAATAAAGGACTACTTGGGTTTTATCCCAAACCATAACTTTATATGGTGTCATTTCAGCGGATTTTGATGGAGCTCTTTTCAGTGGAAAACGGTAGTCTCTAAAGCTTTTAATCTTTAAAATATAATGGCAATTTTGTGTATTACACTTTCAATCTCACCATGTCAAACAAGGTTTAATTACATATCTCGAACGCTCCATACTCTTATGGTGTTTCGGGAAATGCAAATCCACCGAACGATTCCTTAAATCTTAGGTATTATGCTAAACTTGTAACTTAAATATCTTCCTTTATGATCTTTATCATAAACTATTTATATTCTTATTACAATGATTTTGCACTTCATCTTGAAAGACTTTGAACTTTTTCAAATGTTTCATACTTCATCCTTATTAAGTAAATATTCATATATTCACTCAAATTTTTGGAGAAAGCATATGAAGTTGAAATTCATCGCTGTTGACTACACATAATGGACTTTGTACAACAATATGTACAAGTTCCAATAAGCTAGTCATTCGTTCCCTTTTGGCCTATGAACGAAGTTTTAATTATCTCTAGGAAAGTTTCACAAGCGTCATTTGATCAAAATCAAAAGACTCCAAAATTCCATCCACATGGAGTTTCTTCATGTTTTCTTTCCAATATAATTTAAACGGCGATGTCACTTCCTAAGTGTTCTTTCAATCAATTTGTCTTTCGACATTTTTAGCACTAGTTTTATGGATGTGATTTCTCCAACGAGATTTGTGAATCATCCATCTTTTATGGATTACGGCAATTATTTGAACAACCCTTTTGTTCTCATAATACCTGATAAAACAAATCTTGAAGGCAAGCTTTTGATGTTTAACGAGCAACACAATAACCCTTTATTTGTTCTCGATGAACATCATCACATATTCTTTTGCTAGTTACTTAGGCCATTGTAGTTCATGAATTGTGTTGTTTCGTATGACGATTCACACCAACAAATTCAGTATCAAATACTTAAAAACCACATTGTTTAATAAGCAAAGAATATAGCCATAACATGTATATCATCTATATACTTAAATTGAACAATTCTAGTCTTTTCTTTTCTGCCATATATTTATGAGATTCTCTTCAGATTTCCTTTCGTTTGAAAGAATCTATCAACATCAACAGTGGAGTCATACATATGACACATAGTCCAAAGCGTGTATAATTAAATACCAATGTCTTTGGACTTGCACTTTGAAGTAGATCACCATCATCAAATGTTTGGTGTGCTTTCAAATTCCATTCTTTAGTAATCTCTTGGTGTGGTAAACACTTTACCTACATCAAATATTCACCCTTATCATGGAATTATCCATGATCAAGCTACTTTTAGCTTATAACGGTGAACTGTGAGTATAATGTTGCTCTCCAAAACATTTTGGAGGATTAGGACAACTAGTGTCTTTAACCTTTTGCAAATTCTCATCAAATACGAGAACATGACTTTTGCCATATTATACTCTATCATGTTGCAACCAAAACTTTGTTTCAGATATCACAATATCTTCCACACATCATGGTTTCTGAAACAACTCTTTCAGATCCTAGATAACCTTGATATTAAGACAATCCTTTGAATATCAAGAATCATGGAGACAAACATGATACTCATACACTAACACTTGGAATTGTCACTCTTGATTTAATACTAATTATTAAACTTCATGGAGTAACGGAACTTCTTGAAAGTTTGCAATAGGACTTTTAAACTTTAGATTAACACTTCAAAACAATACGATACCAGTTCGTAAAGTAACTAACCAGAATTCTATAGTTCTATCATCTCAATTAAAACTAAGCGCAAGGTGGTAAACGGATGCCAATGACTACAACAACTATGCAAATTCACTTTGATTTAATTTATGATAAATAATGTTCAACTTTGAATCAAATTGCTATTGAACTCCCACTCAAAACAATATCCCTCACATTGTTTTAGTGATCACACGAACCAAATCCACCACATAAAAACCGATCATCACGAGAGTTGATGTAGCTTCAATGGCGAACAATCAACATGTTCATCATATCTACTATATGACTCATGCTTTACCTTTCGGTGATCCGTGTTCCGAGACCATGTCTATACATGCTAGGCTCGTCAAGATCAACCTTAGCTTCTGCATGAGCAAATCTGGCTTGCTCACGTTGTATACACTCGCAGAATCTAACACACCCGATCATCACGTGGTGCTTCGAAACAACGAGCTTTAGCAACGGTGCTTACTAAGGATGAACACTTTAAAACTTGAAATTATGTGCTTGAGGGATCATCTTATAATGCTACCGTCGTAAACTAAGCAATACAAGATGCATAAAAGGATTAACATCACATGAAATTCATAATATGTGATATGATATGGCCTTTCTTCTTTGTGCTTGCGATCTCCATCTTCAAGCACGAACATGATCTCCATCATCACCGGCATTGCATCAAGGTCAATGACGCCGCTCCATGGTTGTCGTCCACCAGCTTCAACTATTACAACTACTTTGAATAGACACGCAGGTCTTAACATAATTTAAAGACAACCATATGGCTCCTACCGGTTGCTAACTTACAATAAGGAACATTGCATACATCAAATATAATCACAATCATGGCCATATCACATCACAGCACACCCCTGCAAAACAAAGTTAGACGCCTCTAATTTTCTTTGCATGTTTTACGTGGTTTGGGGCTTTCAATAAGTGTCGTTCTAACTTACGAACAAGAACCACAACATTGATACTAGTATTGTCAATCACCCGTTGTAAATTGAATCTTAACTATGTTGGGAGAAATAGGCACCCGCAAAGCCACTTATGCAATACAAGTTGCATGTCAAGCGTGGAGCAAGTCTCATGAACAATGTCATGTAAGGTTAGCCCGGGCCGCTTCATCCCACCATCCCGCAAGATGCAAAGTACACAAGAAGCAATCGACAACAAAAGCATCAACGCCCACAATGACCATTGTGTTCTACTCGTGCAACAGATCTACATATAGACACGGCTCTGATACCACTGTAGGGGTTCGTAGCATGGAAAACAAAAAAATTCTACCGCATGCAAACAAACAAGCCAAGATCTATCTACTAGATTGTAGCAACGAGTCGATAGAGGAACTCACCCTCGAAGATTCCAAAGCGGTTAACGAGAGCAGATTCTCGTGGGTGATGTAGTCGTACTCTTGCCGATCTCAAGATCGCGTAGACGATCCTTCCGGCGCTGCGTTCGCAGTCGATCACACGTTCGGTACTCGATGAAGACCTTCCTCTCCCTTGTTCCAGCAGGCAGCGGAGGTTGTAGCACTCTTCGCCTCAAGAAGACGACGGCGTGGTACCGGAAGTAGAGGGGAGATCTCGCAGGGCTTCGCCTTAAGCCAGAGCGAGTATGGTGGACTATGAGAGAGCCTTGGTGATCTAGGTTTTAGACACACCAATTAGAAGGGGCTAAACCGGCGGCTAGGGAAATTAGAAGCTCTAACTCTCGGTTTGGGAGAAATCCTAGGCGTGGCTAGGGTTTAGGTTTAGAGGTAGGAACTTGTGTCAGGAGGAGCCTGCCCCTCCTCTTATAGGTGGAGGAGGCGCTGGGAGGAGTCCTCCCAACTCGGACCCAAGGTGGGCCGGCGGTGGGAGGAGGAACTCCTCCCCCAAGTCGGTTTCAAACCTCCTTCTCCTCTTTCCCAAAACTAGTCGTTTGACTTTCAAACTAGCCGTTTGACTTTTCAAACTAGGATTTGAATAAACCCTCTATTTGGTACAGCGATGACACCAAGTACATAATGCAATCATACCAACTTGATATAACACATTCATGTACCCTTCCCCTCCGGAGTGCCGGACATTCCGGAACCTTCTAGAACATTCCCGATGAAAACACCGGAATCATTCCCCAACTCCGAAACAGGACTTTACTTATATGAATCTTATTCTCCGGACCATTCTGGATCTCCTCGAGATATCCCGGATCCCATCCGAGACTCCGAACAACATTCGGTCTCTTACTCATCATTCCATAACTACTCAACAACATCGAATCCTTAAGTGTTTCTCCCTACGGTTCGTGAATTATGCGGACATGACCGAGACACTTCTCCGATCAATAACCAATAGAGGAATCTGGAAATTCATCTCCCACATATTTCTACGATTACTTTGCGATCGAATGAACCACTTACATACGATACCAATTTCTCTTTGTCTCACGATAGTTTACTTATCCGAGGTTATGATCGTCGGTATCTCTGCATACCTAGTTCAACCTCGTTACTGATAAGTACTCTTTTCTCGTTACCGTGGTATGTGATCCCTTGTGAGCCAGTCACATGCTTGCAAGCTAATTGGATGACATTCCACCGAGAGGGCCCAGAGTATATCTATCCGTCATATGGATGGACAAATCCCACTCTTGATCCATGTGTCTCAACCAATACTTTCCGAATACTCAATGCCACCTTTATAGCCACCCTGTTACGGTGTGGTGTTTGATGTCATCAAAGCATCCTTTCGGTAAAGGTGATATGCATGATCTCATGGTCGAAGGAATTAGGTTACTATGTATCAGAAAGCTTATAGCAAATGAACTATATTAAATGACTTGATCTTTATGCTATGCTTAACTATAGGAGTATGTCCATCATATCATTCTCCTAATGATATGACCCTGTTGTTAATAACATCTCTATGTTCATGATCAGGAAACTATGATCATATATTAACCAACAAGCTAGTTTAACAAGAGGCTTTACTAGGGACTCTTCTATGTTTACAAATCACACAAGTATTAATGTTTCCGGTTCATACAATTATAGCATGGTATGTAAACATTTATCATAAGTATGAAGATATGATAATAACCACTTTATTATTGCCTCTTGGGCATATCTCCAACAGCCGCCACCGTCGTCCCTAGATCGGGGGGATCTGAAGTTCTTTCCGGCACCCTGCCGGATGGGAAATCATCCCGGAGGCCTTCTCTCCGGTATGAAGCGTGAGTAGTTCCACCTTGGACTATGGGTCCATGTAGTAGCTAGATGGTTGTATCTCCTCCTTGTGATTTCATGTATAGATCTTGTGAGCTTCGTTCATGATCAAGATCTAATCTATTTGTAATCATGCATGATGTGTTTGAGGGGATCCGATGGATATTGAGATTACTATGTCAGATTGATTAATGGTTTTGTCTATTTGATACTATCATGTCTGTGTTATTTGTGATCTTGCATTCTCTTCATTGTTAGTAGCTATCTTGGCCAAGTAGTGGCTAGTGACTCCAAGAGGGGGTATTTATGCTCGATAGTGGGTTCATGCCTCTAGTTTCCAAGGGAAGTGACAGAAATCTCTTCGGTTGTAGATGTGTTGTTGCCACTAGGGAGAAAACAACGCTCTCTTGTTCATAGAACAAGTGGATTGTTTACCTTACACACTTTGCTTAAAGCAGTTGTCTGTTGCTTGCAACTTAATATTGGAGGGGGTTCGGATGATAACCTAAAGGTGGACTTCTAGTCATAGATGCAATTGGATGGCGGTCTATGTATATTGTTTTATTGCCCAATCGAATCTCTTAGGATCTTTTTGTCTGGTATTGCATTGTTATGCCTTGCTCAGTTCCTGTCAATTGCCCTGCTGTAATTTGTTTACCCTTCATGCCATGTTGTTTATCTAAGGAGAGCACCTCTAGTGAACTGTGGACTCCGGTCCAATATTTACCATTGATACATCTTCCACTGTTACTTGTTTACTTGCTGCAAACCACCATTACCTTCCACACCATGCGTTTAATTCTTTGTTACCACAACCGGTGAGATTGACAACCTCACTGTTAGTTGGGGAAAAGTCTTGAGTTTGTGTTGTGTAGGTCTCCGCGTTGCTTGCAACACCTGTGTGACGTTTCCTTCCTCCTACTGGTTCGATAACCTCGGTTTCTTACTAAGGGAAGACTTGCTGTTATGCTGCTTCACACCTTGCTCTTGGGGTTCCCAACAGGCTCCACATCAACTGAGCCAGCCATCAAGCTTTCTGGCATTGTTGCCGGGGAGGCTAAGGATGTCTTCACAAGGGGAGTCCTTCAATGCCTTTCTCTTTACCTTTTTTTAGTTTTCTTAGTTTATTTTGCTTGGTTTTCTTTGCCTCTTTTCAAAAACTCCAAAAAATTAGTCTAGTTTGGTTTGCTTCCTTTATTCAAAAACACAAAAAATTAGTTCCTACTCTAGTTGCCACCTTGTTCTAGCTCACCATGTTGCTCCCCAAGTTCACCCTAAAGGACCTCTCTATAGGTAGTGGCTCCATAATTGGGAAAGACAATATTGAAGAATTCTTTAATCATGTTAGCAAGCATGAGGATATTGAGGATAAATCTATAGCAGAACTTGCTCCTAATTATGAAATTGTTGTAGCTTCTTTAGTTCATATGTTGGAGGCTAGGTTTGTTAGCCTTAACCCCATGATGCAAATTTTGTTCCTAAAACTAAAAGAAGAAAAGAATGTTGAAAAGAGAGAGTTTATTCTTGAAACTTTACTCAAAGAGTTCCATGATGTTGCTAAGGAAGCCAAAAAGGTCTTTGAGCGTTTTAATATGCTAGGCTCATGTGTAGATGTTTTGGGTACTTCAGATAAAACCAAGCCTAAAGATGAATTTAAGATACCCATCCCCTTTAAGCTTGTTGGGATGCATGAGACCTTTGAAAATAATTTTGATTGGATTGTTTATGAAAATCCTTTTGATGAAAGTAGTAAACCAAAGAGAAATGAGAAGGGATCCTCCACGACTCATTTGGATGAGATACCTCTCATAGTTGAAGATTCTGCAAGTATTGATCTCAATTCATCATTTGAAAATACTTGATTTCTTGCTTATTGTGTCTAACCCAAGAGTTTACTTGAGTCTTAGAAGTTATTACTTCAGTAATTACCTCTCCTTATACTTTTTTTGTTAGCTTTTTTGTGCCAAGAATGACCTCTAATGAGAGGGAAGTAAGATTTGGGGAGTTTCTGTCCCGAAACAGATTTCTATCCTCCACTAAAAAAATTCGTGAGGGGTCTATGTAATTTGGATTGATCCGAAAATTTACGAATAAATCCCCCAGTATGTTATCTAACTTCAGTTAGTTTAACACTTTTTGATTTTAGCAACATAAGATGTTCGAAAAAATCGGTTTCTACCTGCTGGTCTGTTTTGACAGATTTCTGCCATTATTTGCATTTGCTTCTTATTGATACCTTTTTGAGTTCCCTTTTGGGGAATTGAGCTTTTTGAAGGAGTTACTACTGTATCTTGTATTTTTAGTGAAAATTCTTGCTGTTCCAAAGCTTTTCCTAAAGGTCTTTTTTCTTTTGAATAGACTAATGTTGCTAATGAAGATTGTGTGAAGTTTTGTATGAAGGAAAATTTTCAGGTGTAGAGAGATAATGATGTAATGAGATGAAGAATGGACAAAAGCTAAATCTTGGGGATGCCACCCCGGTGTCACCCCAATAAATATCCAAGAGGTACAAGCGTCAAAGCTTGGGGATACCAAAGGCATCCCCTTCTTCATCAATAAAAAGCTCAGGTCTGTCTAGACACTTCGTTTTTATTGTTTCATGCACAGTTGTGTTGTTCTTGGAGCGTCTTAGTTTTCGTTTGGTTTGCTTAGTTTGTTTAGTTTGCTTGAATAAAGTAGTTAGGACCCCCGTTCTTGCTGTGTTGTTTCAAATAAGTTGCTTGGTGTTGGAAAGGAGTAGAAAGTTCTTGCTTGATAAGTGCAAGAGGAGCTTGCATTGACTGTGACTTAGACTTTAGCATGACATGCTAGGTGTTGTTTTGACCTTATGATTAGTGATAATTGTTGTAGCTTTCTTGTTCCAAACAATTGGGATTGCTTAGTGTGCCTTGAAAGAATTATGCTTTGTTTTAGCATGCAAAAGCATAGTATTGTGGTATTCTACTTTGATGTTTTTTTTGGGTTGACTTGGCACATTCTCACACCATGTTATTACTATGAACAAGTCACCATAGCCTCTATGATCATTTAGTCATTGACTTGTAGTACCACTCTATGCTTTGATTAGTAATGTTTTGTTGCTCTGCATGATTATGGCCATTATTGCTCTCTTAGTTGGTTGCTCCCAGTCTTTTGCTAGCCTCCACTTGTATGAGTAAGCTCTACTCATGCTTCCAACTCCCAAGAAACCAAGTTATTCCAAAGTTTCCACTATAAATTCCTATGCATGGTGTGTTACATCATTCCAAGTATATTCTTGTTTTCAGCTATCTTCCAATTAAAAATTATTTTGTTATGTGAAAACTTAGTGATTAAAGCCATCACAAACTTGATGGCACACTTTATATTATTTTCCCCTAATAAACTTGAACCATTGTGTCATCTATTGTCACATCCCAAAATTTTCCAAATTTTAAAATGTGAAAATAAATAAACAAAAGAATTAATTGTTGAAATTTAGGGTGAAAAGAAACTTTTTGCTTCTAAATGGAAACATTAAAACCCTACTTGAACAAACTTTTAATAAGCAAGCAACAAACCAATATTCAAAAGATCAAATGCATTCGTGCATGGAAAGAATCTTAAAATTAAAGCACTTGGAAAATTAAACAAAAACCCTAAACCCTAATCAGAGAAATCATTCTCAAATCCCCCACAGACAATGGATTTGTTCCATATGAAAATTTATCAACAAACATTTATAAATGATCAAAAATGGTAAACAAAAATATTATAAAACCATAGAAATTGATTTCATTCAATTTGGAGCCATGGGTAAAAACTTATGGATTTAATAAGATAAAAGGAAATAATTTCCAAGGCTAATAAAGCTCCTAACAAAAATCAATACCAAATTGTGTGAAAAATAATCCTAAAAGGATTTAAAAAGATAAACAAATATTAAATAAAATTATACAAAGTGGAATCAACATATTTGGAGCTACAAACAAAAAGATATGGATTTCATAAGACAAAGAAATAAATAAATAAATAAATAAATAAGGAATATATAAAAGTCAAATTAAATCTTGGCCAAAACCATAAACAAATGGAATAAATATAATCCAAATAAAAATAAAGGAATAAAGATTATTTAAATAAAATTATATGGGCTTTTAACCATATTCAATTTTATTTGAATGAAGACAAAATTCCTATTATAAATGATTAATTAAATCATGAGAAAAATAATTGAAATTACTAAAATGGATTAAAAGTTATCTAATTAACTTAAAAGAATAAAGGATTATCTGAATAAAATTTATATGGGTTTAAACCATATTCAATTTTATTTGAATAAAGACAAAATGCCCAAATTAAATAAATATTAAACCATAAGAGAATATTTGAAATATTCTAAAATGGACTTTTAAACACATTAATAAATAGATAAAACCTACTGAAAACGGTTTGGTCAAAATTTGAATTCAAACTGAAACTTAAATCAAAGGTTTGAATTGAAAACAGAAAATAGAAATAGAAAAGGAAAAAAGATTTAGAAGGAAAAAATAAGAAAAGACCCAGACCCAACTAACCTACCCAGCAACCAGGCCCAACTTGGCCCAACACAGCCCACCCGGGCCACACTCCCCTTTTCCCCTGGATCTTTCTCACTCGCAACCGCACCCGCACCCCCACTGACTAATTGGCCCCACTGCCACGTCACGTCGTTGTCTCCATCCCGATGACCTCGCCCCCAATTTTCCTCGTCGTTTCTGGCCATTGATGCCTTGCGTCAATTTGCGTTAACACCGCAATGAATCTGCCCCGTGACCACGCCCTACTAAGCGCCTCCCTCTCCTTTCTCTTTCCCCTCACTCGCCATCCCCTTTTCGCCACCAGGATGCCTCAATTTCACCTCGCGCCACCACTGCTCCGACAAGCTCCAACTCGAATTTTGGCCAGCTCCAACCACGCCCCTTGCCCTGGCTCACACGAGCTTGTTCACCATCACCGTACGCATCCATTGGCACCCTCCGTTTGCCCGAGCATGCCCCACAGCCTCGCCCTATCAACGACTGAGCTCCACTGTCGACTGCTTCCACTCTGGCGAACTCCCCTGGTTAGTTATGACCGCCCCCTCCTCTCTAGTTGACACTCGCACACTCCCGTCTCTCGCGCGCATATAACGCCATCCTCATTTTGTGTTAGCGCGTTCCGTAGCGTCGCTCCCGGCGACAACCGAGCATGCCCGATGGTGACATCGACTCCGACGATCAATCCCCAGCAAGCTCGTGCGCCCCTGGCCTTCCAATGACTACCTTGAGCACCGTAGTGACTCCACGAACCCGGTGATCCCCTCCTCCCTCTCCCTTGCTTCCTGCTTTCACAGACACGCCGAGCCAGCCAAGACAACGCCAACTTGCCATTAGTGATTAGCCGTTGTGAATCGTTAGATCTTGATCGCATGGCGTAGATTAGATGAGTTAACTGAAATGGTACGCTTGATCTGAGCCATACGGTTCCCTTTAAATCCAACGATTCACATTGCACGATCCACATGAACCGGTACCAGCCAGTAGGAAACAGACATGTGGCCCAACTTTTGGTTTAAAAACAGAAATGAATCTATTAGATGTTTGAGTTTGAAAAATTCATAAATTTTGTTATGCTTAGCCAAAAATTACAAATTTTATATCAATGGAATCATAAAAATGTAAAATTTGCAACTATGTCCTTAGTTTAGTATTTTGCTTCTAAAAAATTAGGTGTTTTTGAAGAAACATTATTAGGACTATTTTGGATATAAAAATTGTTTTAAAAATGATTTTTGGGTAAAATATTTTGCAAATGATTTGTTTTGAACTCTTTGACCCTAAACACTAACATTTGGATTTAGAAATGAATTTTTCTAACACAAGGAATTATTCCTTTGAATAAAATCATTTCTAATAAAACAAAAATGTTCCTATGATTTAAAAATGATTTTTGGGTGAAAACTTTTGCAAATGGATTTGTTTTAAACACTCTGACCATAAACACTAACATTTGTGTTTAAAAAACATATATTTGGTTAACACTAGAAATTAATACTTTGAATAAATGCATTTCTAGAAAAACAAAATTGATTTAAAAGGAGTTATTTTCACTAACTTGTTTTCAAATGATTTTCTACTTTTATAATTGACCAGTAGGTGTTTTAAAATGTATATAGCCATATTAGAAAGCACTTTTTCAATAAAACAATCTTTTGCATGCTTGCATGCATTTATTTGTTTTTATTATTTTATGTGGTGAATTGTTTGAATGCTAGTTTTGAATATGTGCTTGCTTGATTAAATTGTAGTGAACTTTGAAGAGTGTGACAATTGCAAGATCAAGGAGTGAATCTAGTTTCTCTACTAAAAAGGCAAGTGGTGCTTCATATATTTTGTCCTATTATTTTGACTATGCATTAGTGATATTTTGAGTAGGACTTGCATGGAAATTTTCTAAGTATCTATACTATGCTATGCCATGGGAAATCCTATATGTTGTCTTAGTAGAATTATCCTAAGTTAGGAAACTTTCCATGTTATCATTCTTAGCTTAGCTAATAAAAAATAAGGGTGGATTATTCATGCTATGAATTATTTCTAAGTCTATGACTTGTGTTTTGCTTAATAAAACAACTATGTGAATGAATCACCTGGGTAGAATGGAAAGAATGGTTTGTGTTGAGTGGTTACTCAGGGCCCATTTCTATGGCCTCCTGTCACATCCCAAGATTTTCCAAATCTTGTAATGTGAAAAATAAATGAATAAAATAAAACTTTGTTGATTTTTAGGGTGAGAAGAAACTTTTTGAATCCAATTGGGAACTTTCAAAACCTATTTGGATCAAATAAAATCCTAAAGGAATTTAAAAAGATAAATAAACAATAAACTTAAAAATATTTGGAATTACTATTTTTGGATCTTTTAATAAAAGATTTGGTTTTCAAAAGAAAAGGTAGATTTATAAATAAGGATTATTTTATAGAGCCAAATTAAACCTTGGCCAAACTTTTGAAATAAAACATTTTGCTTTGATTAAAAGAATAAAGGTTTGTTTAAATAAAATAATAAGGATTTAATATCCAATTTTATTAAAGTAAAGGCTTTTCCCATTTTAAATAAACACTAAAAATTATTAAATTATTTTAAATAAGTTTTCCAAGTATTTTATATTCTCAAATAAAACCTACTGAAGTGTTTTTGGTTTTATTTTAGATTTCAAAATAAAGATTTTAATAAAACAAATCCTATTTGATTTATTAACTAAGGTCCATTTTATTTAATTATTAATGGACCCTAAAATAAAAATGTTATTTTATTTTAAACAAGTTTTCCAAGTATCTTATATTTTCAAATAAAACCTACTGATTTGGTTTTGATAATATTTAGTTTTCAAATGGAGATTTTATTAAATAAATCAAAACCTATTTGAATTAATAATTAAGGTCTATTTTATTTAATTATTAAATAGATCCTAAAAAGAATAAAATTATTTTATTTTGTTTTGGACCTTGGTTTATGTTGTTAAACAGAACCAAAACTCAATACAAATGTGGTGAATGTTTGAATTGTTTTGAATGTTTGATTTGTTGTTTGAATTTCAAAACAGAAAATCAAAAGAGAAAAAGAAAAATGTTCAGAATAGAAAAAAAATAGAGCAAAGACGACCCAGCCCAGCTGAGCCCATCCCAGCCCAGCATCCCACCTCTCTCCCCAGCGAATCGTTCATTTCTCACTCAGGAACCTAACCGCACAGAGGATGACAACTGGCCCCCACCTGCACTCTCTTTCTTTCGCTGACGAACAGGCCCCACAGCCACGTCACTGTCTTCAACCCCGCGCCGGCCGTTTCCTTCTCCCTCAATGTCGCTCTATCACGATTGAATTCGATTGAATTCGCGTTGATTACAGGCTTAATTCTCGCCTCGACCACGCTCCCTTAAACACCTGCTCCCCCTCTTCGTTTCCCCTCAGGAACCACCCACTCTCTGCCACCAGGCTGCTTCCATTTTGGCTCGCACCGCCGCTGCTCCGACGAGCATCTCCAGTAAATTCCGGCCGAACCTCGCCACCCCTTGCCTTCCTAAGAACACCGCCGTGATCCCCACTCCCAGCGATCTCACAAGACCTCCCATTCACCGTGGCGCCTAACGCTTAAGAACCACCTCGACTGAGCGCCGCCGCGTCTGCTACTTTCTCCGGCGACCTCCCCCTGGTAAGCCAGACCACCCCGCACTCCCTCGGTGATACTCCCGCACTCGCCACACTCTCCTGCATCTGACCATGCTCTTATCTTGTCTTAGGACGATCTGCAACGTCGCCCCTGACAACGAACAGAACCATCTGATGCCGACGACGTCTCCGGCGAGCGATTAGTCCCACCCTAGTGCGCCCCTCGCTTCCTCGCCACCACGTTAAGCATCAGCAAGCTTCGGCGATTCTGGTGAGCTACCCCTCTGTTCCTCTAGCTCCCTGTATCGCCGGCACCGTCATCGTCTGAGCACACGCCGCCACCTGCCGCCACCAGCGCCGCCCCTCTCTGGTCGCACACTTTACAACCGTTAGATCTTGATCAGACGCGTGAGAATAGATTTAACCCGAAGGGGTATGTATCCACCTGAGTCGCACGATTTCACTTTAATCCAACGCGCCACAGCAGCTGATCCAGACAAAGCGGTATGGACGAATAGAATTAAGACGTGTGTCCCAGTGTTTGTTTTAAAAACAGAATTTGATCTATTAGATGATCAAATTTGTAAATTGCATAACTTTAGTTCTACACGTCCAAATTTTGCAAACTTTATATCAATGGAATTAGTGGAACAAGCCCTAGCCAACCATGCAATTTGTTTAGTAAAAAGCTTCTGGTAAAATGTTTGTTTTTGCAGAAACATTTATATGCTTGTTTAGATTATAAAAATTGTTCAAAAATGATTTTGGGGTTAATTTTTTTTGAAAATGGAGTGTTTTGAACCTACTGACCTAAGGAAACACTTTGTGGATTCAAAAATGTATTTGGAGAAACAAAAGAAGGAATCTTGGATTTAAAACCAATTCTAGTCAAATAAAAATATGGTTTATTTATTAAAAATGGTTTTGGAAGAAAACCTTTGGGAAATGTTTTGTTTTAAACTCTCTGACCCTAAACACAAAGTTTTATGGTGTGAAAACATATTTTGTGAACCCTATAGATTAATTCCTTAGTAAAAACATTTTTACACCACATAAAATGATACCTTGTTTTGAAAATGGTTTTTGAAGTGAAATCTTTTGCAAATGACTTTGCCACTTTATAAAATGACCATTAGGTGTTTTCAAAGGTTTAAGACCCATTAGGAACCACTTTTCCAAATAAAACAAAGCTTGGCATGCTTGCATGCATTACTTTGACTTTATCATTTTATGTGATGTTTTGCTTGATTGGTAGATTGAGATTGTGCCTTGCTTGATTGATTTGTAGTGACTTGAAGAGTGTGATTGTTGCAAGAACAAGGAGTGAACTTATACCCTCTATCAAAAAGGCAAGTGATGCTTCATACTTTTGTCCCATTACTTTCACTATGCATTAGTGATTTTTCTAAGTAAAACTTGCATGGAATTTTTGCTAAGTATAAACCTTGCTATGGGAAAACCTAGTAGATGAAAACCTTAGTAGAATTTCCTAAGTTAAGATTCCTACTACTATCATGCTTAGCTTAGCTAATAGAAAACAAGGGTGGAATATACATTCATACTATGGAAAAATTTCTAAGTCTGAGGACTTGTGTTTTTGTTTAATAAAACAACTAAGTTAATGAATCACCTGGGTGGAATGGTAATTGCTTGGTTGTTTTTGGTTGAGTGGTTACACAAGGCCCATGTTTATGGTTTACCTTGTGTATCTCACTTGTGGATGGCCACCCAGGAACAAAGAGATTTGAGATGTCAAATGTTGAGAAGCTTCAAGTGCAGCCACTTGGCAATATGGGCTCTGCCTGGATCATATAGGTTGCAAGAACTTAGCCATATGGACAGTTGGTGGTAGGGTTTGATAGGTTGGAACGCGTCCATTTTGGTCTAAGGGAAGGCTTGTGAAAGATCTTGTCTTGGTGAAACCAAGTCTTGTGGGGAAAGTGCACCACCTCTGTAGTGTGTAAAAATCTAAGTACTTAGCCATGTCCCTGGCAAAGGACAATTTGAGCATCAAGACATCGAAGCTATCAAGAATCTCATCATCCAAATTTCTAAGTTAAAAACTTGTGGATTGAACAAGGGTTAAAGGATCTTCAATCTTTGATTGGGATATGCCTTGGGAAAGATTATTTTGTCAAGCAAAAACTTAGTGTTTTCAAATGATAAGGAAAAATCTATTTTGAGCAATGCAATCCCCAACTCCACTTAACCAAATGCATATAGATGATAGACTCCACTATACTACCATAGTATCACTTGCCAATACAATCCAAATGTATTGACCCTTGTGGCTGTAACTTGTTATGTTGCAGGTTTGATTGATTTAGTGAAGTGTGTTGATTAGGATTACAAAGTCTACAACCAACATGTTTGCCTGTGGCACTTTGAAGATGAAGGACCCCATGCTTATAGATATTCTGCTGCAATATAATGTAATAGCCAAATGAGCTGTGTAAGATGTAATAAATTATGTTATTCCTGGTTATAAAGTTTATTATGACCTTTGTTTCTTGATATTACATCTTAACTGTGGATGCTAGCTATTGATCCAGGGACTAGCATTGCAATCATAGGGATCCTTTTCCTTTACAAAGGAGGGATCTTACAGATGGTATCAGAGCATTGTATTGCCTGTAGGATTTGTAAACCTAGGATTGGACAAAACCCCTTAGAAAAAGATAGGAGTTGTATTTGTTCCAAAACTTATTTACAAACAAATCTTGTAAACTCTTTCCTCAACCATTTTGGTTTCAACTCTACACCTCTTATATTTCAAACTTGATGGAAAAGCCTACCCCATGGCCAAAGACTTCACCATGTGCAAAGGACTCCATCAACTCTAATGACTTCAACATCTTCAACTCTAATGACTTCAACATCTTCAGCATTTTCACCAAGGACCTCAACCTTGGATATCACTAAGGACTACAAGTGAGACAAGAAATCTTGCTCAAGGATTTGGAGACTAAGGAAACACAAATTAGAAAGAGCCATCATCACCTTTGAAGTTTTGTGACCAGGACATGAGAAATTTTCTCCAAGGATACAAAGATTTTGTTCAAGGAGAATCAACCAAGAAAGATGGAAAGATCTCAAGTGAACCATATAGATGGACCACCATATTAAGTATAGATCAAACACACCAACTTATGTGGTGTAACAAAAAAATATTTTTGGTTGCCTAAAAATATGCTTGAAACTTGTTGTTTGAGTGAAATGTTTGGCTTGTGATTGCTTGCACATTGCTTGAGTGAATTGTGATGTGTGTGATTAGAATTATTCCCTTAGAAATATTTTTGCCTATTCTAATCCCAATTCAACCCAAACAGATGACTTCTCCAAGAGACTCCAACATCAAGGATGGTGACACCAACAACAACCAAGAGGACAACATGAGAGAACTTATAACAACCCAAAACCAGTTGAGCCAAGAGACAACTCAGCTTTTAGCCAACAACAATGGACTAGACCCAGCCATACAAAGGATTTTGAAACTTCAATCCCAATTGTTGCAAGGATTGGTTACTCAAATGATCAACATGAGAGAAAACTTTTCCCAAAGAGCTAATGACAACAAGGATGACAAAGATGTTATTTTATAAGGAACCAAAGCTTGCAATATTTATGGAGACAAGGATCATACATGCAAGGAGCATGAAGATCAATGCCCTAATTGTGAAGAAGAAAGTCATATCTCTAGTAACTGCCCCAAGAAGAGAGAAAGATTTCCCACCTTTGAGGTGAGATATGAAGAACATGAACTAGAAGAACTCCTAGCTTTGGAGAGACCCAAAAAGAATAATAAGGATATTACTCAAGTGCAATGTTACAATTGCAAAGAGATGGGACACTATGCCAGTGAATGCCCAGAAAAGAAGAAGAGACAAGAAGACAAACAAAAGCTAGTGAAACCCAAGATGAGGAAGGATTTTAGCCAAGTGATGTGCAACCACTGCAAAGAGTTAGGACATTATGCATCATATTGTCCAGAGAAGCCACCTCAAGACCTCAGCCTTATCACATGTTTCAAATGCAAGGAACTAGGCCACTATGCAAACTTATGTCTAGGAAAGTTACACCAAGATCCCAAGCAAGCCAAGATGTAATTTAGTTGGAAAATTTTTAAGGGTGGTAGTTCCCTAGATGCTTTGAGCCTACTTGTAACCCTAGCCTTCCCAAATATCGGGACGAGATTTATTTTAAGGGTGGTAGCCTGTCACATCCCAAGATTTTCCAAATCTTGTAATGTGAAAAATAAATGAATAAAATAAAACTTTGATGATTTTCAGGGTGAGAAGAAACTTTTTGAATCCAATTGGGAACTTTCAAAACCTATTGGGATCAAATAAAATCCTAAAGGAATTTAAAAAGATAAGTAAACAATAAACTTAAAAATATTTGGAATTACTATTTTTGGATCTTTTAATAAAAGATTTGGTTTTCAAAAGAAAAGGTAGATTTATATATAAGGATTATTTTATAGAGCCAAATTAAACCTTGGCCAAACTTTTGAAATAAAACATTTTGCTTTGATTAAAAGAATAAAGGTTTGTTTAAATAAAATAATAAGGATTTAATATCCAATTTTATTAAAGTAAAGGATTTTCCTATTTTAAATAAACACTAAAAATTATTAAATTATTTTAAATAAGTTTTCCAAGTATTTTATATTCTCAAATAAAACCTACTGAAGTGTTTTTGGTTTTATTTTAGATTTCAAAATAAAGATTTTAATAAAACAAATCCTATTTGATTTATTAACTAAGGTCCATTTTATTTAATTATTAATGGACCCTAAAATAAAAATGTTATTTTATTTTAAACAAGTTTTCCAAGTATCTTATATTTTCAAATAAAACCTACTAATTTGGTTTTGATAATATTTAGTTTTCAAATGGAGATTTTATTAAATAAATCAAAACCTATTTGAATTAATAATTAAGGTCTATTTTATTTAATTATTAAATAGATCCTAAAAAGAATAAAATTATTTTATTTTGTTTTGGACCTTGGTTTATGTTGTTAAACAGAACCAAAATTCAATACAAGTGTGGTGAATGTTTGAATTGTTTTGAATTTTTGATTTGTTGTTTGAATTTCAAAACAGAAACTCAAAAGAGAAAAAGAAAAATGTTCAGAACAGAAAAAAAATAGAGCAAAGACGACCCAGCCCAGCTGAGCCCATCCCAGCCCAGCAGCCCACCTCTCTCCCCAGCGAATCGTTCATTTCTCACTCAGGAACCTAACCGCACAGAGGATGACAACTGGCCCCCACCTGCACTCTCTTTCTTTTCATTAACAGGCCCCTGACCACGCCATCATCTTCAACCCCGCGCCGGCCGTTTCCTTCTCCCTCAACATCGCTCTGTCGCGATTGAATTCGATTGAATTCGCGTTGATTACAGGCTTAATTCTCGCCGCGACCACGCTCCCTTAAACACCTGCTCCCCCTCTCCGTTTCCCCTCAGGAACCACCCACTCTCTGCCACCAGGCTGCTTCCATTTTGGCTCGCACCGCCGCTGCTCCGACGAGCATCTCCAGTAAATTCCGGCCGAACCTCGCCGCCCCTTGCCTTCCTAAGCACACCGCCGTGATCCCCACTCCCAGCGCATCCAAGATTCCTCCCATTCACCGTGGCGCCTGTAACGTCGGCAACCACTCGTTGAGCCGCCGCGTCTGCTACTTTCTCCGGCGACCTCGGTAAGCTGCATCCCGCACTCCCTCGGTGATACTCCCGCACTCGCCACACTCTCCTGCATCTGACCATGCTCTTATATTGTCTTAGGATGATCTGCAACGTCGCCCCTGACAACGAACAGAACCATCTGACGCCGACGACGTCTCCGACGAGCGATTAGTCCCACCCCAGTGCGCCCCTCGCTTCCTCGCCACCACGTTGAGCATCAGCAAGCCTTGGCGATTCTGGTGAGCTACCCCTCTGTTCCTCTAGCTCCCTGTATCGCCGGCACCGTCATCGTCTGAGCGCACGCCGCCACCTGCCGCCACCAGCGCCGCCCCTCTCTGGTCGCACACTTTACAACCGTTAGATCTTGATCAGACGCGTGAGAATAGATTTAACCCGAAGGGGTATGTATCCACCTGAGCCGCATGATTTCACTTTAATCCAACGCGCCAGAGCAGCTGATCCAGGCGAAACGGTATGGATGAATAGAATTAAGACGCGTGTCCCAGTGTTTGTTTTAAAAAACAGAATTTGATCTATTAGATGATCAAATTTGTAAATTGCATAACTTTAGTTCTACATGTCCAAATTTTGCAAACTTTATATCAATGGAATCAGTGGAACAAGCCCTAGCCAACCATGCAATTTGTTTAGTAAAAAGCTTCTGGTAAAATGTTTGTTTTTGCAGAAACATTTATATGCTTGTTTAGATTATAAAAATTGTTCAAAAATGATTTTGGGGTTAATTTTTTTTGAAAATGGAGTGTTTTGAACCTACTGACCTTAGGAAACACTTTGTGGATTCAAAAATGTATTTGGATAAACAAAAGAAGGAATCTTGGATTTAAAACCAATTCTAGTCAAATAAAAATATGGTTTATTTATTAAAAATGGTTTTGGAAGAAAACCTTTGGGAAATGTTTTGTTTTAAACTCTCTGACCCTAAACACAAAGTTTTATGGTGTGAAAACATATTTTGTGAACCCTATAGATTAATTCCTTAGTAAAAACATTTTTACACCACATAAAATGATACCTTGTTTTGAAAATGGTTTTTGAAGTGAAATCTTTTGCAAATGACTTTGCCACTTTATAAAATGACCATTAGGTGTTTTCAAAGGTTTAAGACCCATTAGGAACCACTTTTCCAAATAAAACAAAGCTTGGCATGCTTGCATGCATTACTTTGACTTTATCATTTTATGTGATGTTTTGCTTGATTGGTAGATTGAGATTGTGCCTTGCTTGATTGATTTGTAGTGACTTGAAGAGTGTGATTGTTGCAAGAACAAGGAGTGAACTTATACCCTCTATCAAAAAGGCAAGTGATGCTTCATACTTTTGTCCCATTACTTTCACTATGCATTAGTGATTTTTCTAAGTAAAACTTGCATGGAATTTTTGCTAAGTATAAACCTTGCTATGGGAAAACCTAGTAGATGAAAACCTTAGTAGAATTTCCTAAGTTAAGATTCCTACTACTATCATGCTTAGCTTAGCTAATAGAAAACAAGGGTGGAATATACATTCATACTATGGAAAAATTTCTAAGTCTGAGGACTTGTGTTTTTGTTTAATAAAACAACTAAGTTAATGAATCACCTGGGTGGAATGGTAATTGCTTGGTTGTTTTTGGTTGAGTGGTTACACAAGGCCCATGTTTATGGTTTACCTCAACCTTGGATATCACTAAGGACTACAAGGGAGACAAGAAATCTTGCTCAAGGATTTGGAGACTAAGGAAACACAGATTAGAAAGAGCCATCATCACCTTTGAAGTTTTGTGACCAAGACATGAGAAATTTTCTCCAAGGATACAAAGATTTTGTTCAAGGAGAATCAACCAAGAAATATGGAAAGATCTCAAGTGAACCATATAGATGGACCACCATATTAAGTATAGATCAAACACACCAACTTATGTGGTGTAACAAAAAAATATTTTTGGTTGCCTAAAAATATGCTTGAAACTTGTTGTTTGAGTGAAATGTTTGGCTTGTGATTGCTTGCACACTGCTTGAGTGAATTGTGATGTGTGTGATTAGAATTATTCCCTTAGAAATATTTTTGCCTATTCTAATCCCAATTCAACCCAAACAGATGACTTCTCCAAGAGACTCCAACATCAAGGATGGTGACACCAACAACAACCAAGAGGACAACATTAGAGAACTTATAACAACCCAAAACCAGTTGAGCCAAGAGACAACTCAGCTTTTAGCCAACAACAATGGACTAGACCCATCCATACAAAGGATTTTGAAACTTCAATCCCAATTGTTGCAAGGATTGGTTACTCAAATGATCAACATGAGAGAAAACTTTTCCCAAAGAGCTAATGACAACAAGGATGACAAAGATGTTATTTTAGAAGGAACCAAAGCTTGCAATATTTATGGAGACAAGGATCATACATGCAAGGATCATGAAGATCAATGCCCTAATTGTGAAGAAGAAAGTCATATCTCTAGTAACTGCCCCAAGAAGAGAGAAAGATTTCCCACCTTTGAGGTGAGATATGAAGAACATGAACTAGAAGAACTCCTAGCTTTGGAGAGACCCAAAAAGAAGAAGAAGGATATTACTCAAGTGCAATGTTACAATTGCAAAGAGATGGGACACTATGCCAGTGAATGCCCAGAAAAGAAGAAGAGACAAGAATACAAACAAAAGCTAGTGAAACCCAAGATGAGGAAGGAGTTTAGCCAAGTGATGTGCAACCACTGCAAAGAGTTAGGACATTATGCATCATATTGTCCAGAGAAGCCACCTCAAGACCTCAGCCTTATCACATGTTTCAAATGCAAGGAACTAGGCCACTATGCAAACTTCTTGATATTACTGGTTATAAAGTTGTATTATGACCTTTGTTTCTTGATATTACATCTTAACTGTGGATGCTAGCTATTGATCCAGGGACTAGCATTGCAATCACAGGGATCCTTTTCCTTTACAAAGGAGGGATCTTACACCTCCCTAGTGTATCTCACTTGTGGAAAGCCACCTAGGAACAAAGACATTTGAGATGTTAAGTGTTGAGAAGCTTCTAGTGCAGCCACATGGCAATATGGGCTCTGCCTTGATCATATAGGTTGCAATAACTTAGCTAGATGGACAGAAGGTGGTAGGGATGATAGGATGGAACGCGTCCATTTGGTCTAAGGGGAGGCTTCTGAAAGATCTTGTCTCAACGCATGTCGAGTCTTGTGGGGAAAGTGCACCACCTCTCGAGAGGGTAAAACCTAAGTACTTAGCCGTGTCCCTGGCAACGGACAATTTGAGCATCAAGACATTGAAGCTATCAAGGATCTCCTCATCCCAATTTCTAAGTTAAAATCTTGTGGTTGAACAAGGGTTAAAGGTTCACCAATTTCTATTGGTGGTTCCTTGGGTGATTTTTACAAACAAAAACTTAGTGTTTTCAACTAATAAGGAAAACCTTATTTTGAGCAAAGCAAGCCTAAGCTACACCTAGCCAAATTCATATAGATGTTAGATGCCACTATTCTACCATAGTATCACTTGCCAATACAATTCAAATGTATTGACCCTTGTGGCTGTAACTTATTATGTTGCAGGTTTGTTTGATGTTAGTGAAGTTTGTTGAGTAGGGATTACAAGTCTACAACCAACATGATTGCCTGTGGCACTTGAAGATGAAGGACTCCATGTTATATAGATATATCTGCTGCATTGTAATAAGATATCCAAATGAGCTATGTAAGATGTAATGAATTATTTTATTCTTGGTTATAAGTTGTAATATGACCTTTGTTTCTTGATATTACATCTTAAACTGTAGGTGATAGCTATTCGATCCAGGGACTAGCATTATAAACATAGGGATCTCCACCTTATCAGGTTGGGACCCCTACATCTATGTTGTATATGCTTGCACTTATACGTTGGAATTAGCAGAACCGTGCTGTCAAGGGGAACGTTTTCAACATCGCACTTGTACTTTGTTCTCAGTCATGCTCTTTTGTCTAGGGATGTCACTGGTGTGAAATAAAGAGGGAACTTGTAAGTCCATGGAGTATGTATTTTGTGTTAGAGAAACGCCTGGGCCGCTAGCCTAAGTCATGCCTAATCATGGTGGAAACTTGCAGCATCACCATAGTGAGCTATCTATGAAGCATCCTCAATAAAAAGCTATGCATATAGTAAATAAAAAGATTGCTGATATGCTCATTGTCTGCTTGCCTTGTTATTTTGGTTATGGGATAGCTCATGTACCATGTGCAAGGGGTACCCCGTTGGCGGTTCTCCATGATATGCATGTACTTACAATGACAAGAACTTGCAGGTGACTAAAGTTGAGTAGCATGAGGTGTGGTCCTCGTATTCAAGGGACATGAGATTGCCAACTTATACTTTGTCAAGCATCTACTCCATATTTGTTCACTTTAACCTTAACCACTTCAAGATGCTTATGATACGGGCAATGAGGGCTCAAAGCTAACAAGTACCATAATTTTTGGAAGCTCTTTTTGAAAATTGAAATCCCTGCTTCCTTTATGAAAGGCTTTTCTTTCACCATTATTTGAGTCTCCACCTTCTACTTTTAGGCACCATTAAGAGAGCATAGTTGTCATTATGTGTGCAGTGTTGCAAAACTTATTGATTGATGCATATTGTGATATTACTTGTTCTTGTGGTACTTGTTTCTAGTCACCCTTGTGAACTTTGAAGGTGTCATATGCATCTATTTGCTACTCTATGAGGGACAAGTTGAATGCCACTATGCCATGTTTTCTGTATGTGAAACAAACAAACGTTTTTCAATGCATGTTATTCATGATCTTTGTTTGTAGCCTTTCATGTTGCATGCATAGTTACTATGTCTTACTGTTAGAACTCTATCTTTCATGCACATGTTTAGAGTTCTATGATCCCAACTTTCAATGCTTGCAAATGGTTTGATCTTGGTTTTGATGGTGCATGTCACCTAAAAAAATATTCTTTTTATCACTTACCTACTCGAGGACAAGCAGGAGTTAAGCTTGGGGATGCTTGGTACGTCGGAAACGTATCTATAATTTTTGATGCTCCATGATTGTTTAGTATATACTTTGCTTTGCTTTGTATATACTTTGAGGTGTTTTTATACCTTTTCTGTAACTAACCTATTAACAAGTTGCCACAGTGCCAGTTGCCTGTTTTCTTCTGTTTTTGGTTCCAGAAAGGCAGAAAATCAATATTCTCAGAATTGGACGGGACAAAAGCCGAAGTCAATATTTTACCGTGGGGGACACGAAGCTAGAAGACGAGACGGAGAAGCGAACCAGGGCGGCCAGACCCCCTAGGCGCGTGTGGGCCCACCCTGCGCCTGGGTATTGTGTGGGGGCCCTGGACGCCTCCCAGCCTCGCCTCTTCGCCTATAAGAAGCCCCCGATGCAGAAACCCTAGGCACCCTATGAAAGCTCCACGAAATCTTCTATAGCCGACACCATCTTCGTCCCTAGATTGGGGGGATCTGAAGTTCTTCCTAGGCATGGGTGGGCCCCACCCCGTGCCTGGCTAGAGTTTGGCCACCCTGGCCGCCGCCTTGGTCTCCCCCTTCGCCTATAAGAAGCCCCCGATGCAGAAACCCTAGGCACCCGATCAAATCTCCACGAAACCGTCTATAGCCGCCGCCACCATCGTCCCTAGATCGGGGGGATCTGAAGTTCTTCCCGGCACCCTGCCGGAGGGGAGATCATCCCGGAGGCCTTCTCTCCGGTATGATGCGTGAGTAGTTCCACCTTGGACTATGGGTCCATGTAGTAGCTAGATGGTTGTATCTCCTCCTTGTGCTTTCATGTATAGATCTTGTGAGCTCCATTCATGATCAAGATCTAATCTATTTGTAATCATGCATGTTGTGTTTGCGGGGATCCGATGGATATTGATATTACTATGTCAGATTGATTAATGGTTTTGTCTATTTGATTCTATCATGTCTGTGTTATTTGTGATCTTGCATGCTCTCTATTGTTAGTAGCTATCTTGGACAAGTAGTTGCTAGTGACTCCAATAGGGGGTATTTATGCTCGATAGTGGGTTCATGACTCTAGTTTCCAAGGGAATTGATATAAATCTCTTCGGTTGTAGATGTGGTGTTGCCACTAGGGAGAAAAAAACGGCCTTTTGTTCATAGAACAAGTGGATTTTTTACCTTACACACTTTGCTTAAAGCAGTTGTCTGTTGCTTGCAAATTAATACTGGAGGGGGTTCGGATGATAACCTGAAGGTGGACTTCTAGTGATAGATGCAGTTGGATGGAGGTCTATGTATATTGTTGTATTGCCCAATAGAATCTCATAGGATCTTTTTATCTGGTATTGCATTGTTATGCCTTGCTCAGTTCCTGTCAATTGCCCTGCTGTAATTTGTTTACCCTTTATTCCATGTTGTTTATCTAAGGAGAGCACCTGTAGTGAACTATGGACCCCAGTCCAATCTTTACCATTGATACATCTTCCACTGTTACTTGTTTACTTGTTGCAAACCACCATTACCTTCCACACCATACGTTTAATCCTGTGTTATAGCAACCGGTGAGATTGATAACCTCACTGTTATTTGGGGCAAAGTATTGAGTTTGTGTTGTGGAGGTCTCCGCGTTACTTGCAACACCTGTGTGACGTTTCCTTCCTCCTACTGGTTCGATAACCTCGGTTTCTTACTGAGGGAAGACTTGATGTTGTGCTGCTTCACACCTTGCTCTTGGGGTTCCCAACAGGCTCCACATCAACTAAGCCAGCCATCAGGGATCTGGCGTGGGTGATCCGAACGGTTGAACGTGATGCAGGACTCCGAGTCACTGAGGTACTCAGGGATTGCTGGCGAGGAGGTTACTGCCAGGCTGACTTGGTGGGTGATCTTCTTCTGCACCCTGTTGGTTGGGCGCCCCTTTTGGATCATCAGGGACCCTTTCAGTGGTGGGTACCCTCTTGTGGTGTTGTTTGGCGCTAGTGCGATCGCTGGATTCTACGGTCCAATGGGTGGTGGTGGAGGAGCTCCGTGGGCGATGTCCGGGCTCGAATCCAGGGTTCACGATTTGGCGTCGGATTTGGGTGAGACCCTCGCTGAGTTTCTAGAACTCACGGTAGTATTTTAGAATGTGGATGGCCTTCTTCTTGCCATCCTGTTTGTCGATGTAGAAGTGGATGGTGCAAGGACCAGACAATTTGTCGTACGCCGAGGGCTCATTATCATGGTTGCGACGTTGCCATGTTTGTGTGGGTCGCCCTCCGTCGCGAAAGTTTCCTCCACGGTATCCACTGTTGCGGTTGCCGTTGTTACATCGGTCGGCGTATCCATCCATGACCATGTCAACTCCGTCGCAATCATCGTAGACGCGCGATCTTCGCTTGCTGTGGCGTTCTCGCCTGCGGCCATAGTCGTCCTCATCATCCGAATGCATACGGTGGAGGGAGTCCTCGCCATCTGCCCATCGTTTGGCGATGTCCATGAGGTGGTCGAGCGTATTGGGCTTGACGCGCCCGAGTTCTTGCTTGAAGTTCGGGCGTTTGACACCATCCTTGAAGGCGTCGATTGTCCTTTCCTCGGAGATGTGCACGGCGGAGTTCTTGATGTTGGACCAGCATAGTATATACGAGCGAATGGATTCGCCGGTACGTTGGGTGCAGGCGTGCAGCTCCTCGATCGAGGCTGGGCTCTTGCTGGTGCCTTTGAAGTTGCGGATGAAGTTGTATACCAGCTCCTCCCAGCTTCGCATGGAGCTGGAGGACAGGCTGCTGAGCCAGATCCGGGTTGCGCCTATCAGCTGTAGCTGAAGGCATTGTAGCGCGGTGTTTCTGTTACCGCCGTGCAGCTTGACGGTTGAGAGCTGGTCGCTGAGCCAGGCCTTCGGGTCCTACGTGTCGTCGAACTTCGGAGTGCCCGAAGGGAGCTTGAATTATTTTGGCATCCGTGTCCTCCGAACGGATCTGCTGAAGCATCTGGCTCCACATAGCTCTCAGTCGTTATCCTCGTCAGATTCGGCTGAGCACGCACGTTTAGCGTGTGCCTTGTCGATCTTGCGCTGGGTGAGATCATTTCGAGCGTCATAGTCGCTGCTGCGGCGCCGTGGGCTTTTGCGACGTCGACGTAGATCGTGCTCGTCCTCGTCGGATGAGAGTGTAGGGCTATGGGTGAACTTGTCCGCAGCTTTTTTCTTTGGCTCCCAGGGAGCCTCGTCATGGAGCGCAGCTCCGACGAGTCCGAGACCAGCTAGCGCGGACTTGTGCATGGCGATTTTTGGGTCACCCACCGGAGGTGGGTGGGATGCGAGGTATGTTGTCAACACCCGGATTTTTAATCCCAAATGTCTGTTATGCCATACATCGCAATCCCAGGATTACCATTTTTGCGAGACATAACAGAATTGGATACCACAGTACATCATCCATTACAAACCATACATAAGGTCTTACAAAAATAAGGATCTCATGATCCAGTTCTTCATACAACTCAAGCAGCGGAAATACGTAATAATAAGGTAGCGTAGGCGAAGCTCCATCTTCGGGGTCACAGGCAATGCTGACGATGGGAGATGATCCTAGTTGTCGTAACCTTCCTGGGGTCCATCATCCTGGTACTCCTCTTCATAGTCTGGCCACGGGAATAGCCAGGGACAAAACCATGAGTACTCTTTAAGTACTCGCAAACTAATACTAGCAATTGCAGGGGTTTTTTATAATAGGACACTAAGCTCAAGGGTTGTTTTGCAAAATCCAGATTTACCTCTACTAAGTTCAGAAGCAAGAGAAAGTGAGTCAATTTTTATAACACCTAAGTGGGAACTTGTATCTCATGCCACAACTCTGTTGTGGTCAAGTCAAATTCTCAATTCAGTTCACAAGTCATTTTGAAAACATCTGACGGGGGAACAGTATGGCCACTCTAATCGTCCCATAATCGGCCGCGGCTATTCGAATAGTTTGACACTCTGCAGAGATTGTACACTTTCACCACAACATTCGATACATCCGTTAGGAACAAATCCAGAATTCACCATACTCAGTATGCAGATAATCAATCCTAACCTTTCAATTACACGCCCTAGTATAAGCACCTCTCCTGTGAGTTTGGCCTCCCAACCATGACCAACTGTCATCTTGGGTATTGCACAGGTGGACAATCTTCACAAGGTAGCCTCATCTCAGACCTTGGCCGTGAGGGAACCAATACTAAGGTATATAAGTTTCTAGTCAAGCCCTACCCAATCTTCGGGTATTGTGGTTGTACGGTAAAATTGGAATGGTATCGCATCCAGACAACCATCAGTTTTATAAAGGGGATAAGGCTCATGCCTCAACATTTTCATCATCCAAATCATCTGGTGTTCGGAAACACATGTCAAAATATCTCATTAGAATGATCCTTCATTCTAAGGTTTTCATAACCATTTTCACCAAGTATTCCCATCTAAAGTTGATCAAGTTTTATGCTTAGCACTAGCATCTACAAGTGGGGGTGAGTACTAATGAAGGGTGGTAAACTAGTGGAGTTTAACTAAGTTAAATCTCATGCCTTAGGATGACATCAAGATTATCTAGCTTAGGCCAAATTTTATGCACTTTATGCAACCTTCAGTTATCTTCCTAGAATATGCAAGTTACTTCAGTAAACTCTAAGTAAAAGCTTTGATAAAGAAATCAAGTAGAAAGCTTGCAAGTAAAACTAGGATTGGTTATCATCAAATGTATCCAACCAAGCATGCTTAGTGCATTGCATAGGTTATCTAACTTTCATAATTGCAAGTGTTAGCTTGCTCAATCAACTAGTAGTATTAGGCTTGCCTTGAGCAGAGCAGTGGTTGAAGTTCTCCTCGGCTTCTTCTTCGTAGTATCCTCCTTCCTCCTCGTATCCTTGGTCGGTACTAGCGTCTATAAATAGATACGAGGTACACAAGCACCAAACAATACTTAACTACTTTCAATCATCGCACAAAGGGGTTCTATAGATGATCTAGCATCATCACTAACATTACAAGACTAAAGCATTTGACTTAAATATTTTATTTTTAGAGAAGTAATTTCTACTCATTGAAAAACTACTTAAGATTTAATATTCTCCAAACCAAACATGGGATCATGTTGACACATGTCATCACCACATATTTCAGTACATGGGAATGTGATTTAAAGTGGTGTCACAATTTAATAAGGTTTAACCCTTTTATTTTAAATAAAATAAGTGACTAGGAATGCCTATGTGGCATTCTTTTATTACTTGAACATTATTTCTGTAAGTAAACCCATATGTTTTTATATTCTGGAAGGTATGATCAAATGTGATTTTTGAGAGTTGGAATCAACTCAAAATCTATTATGGTTTAAATTTGAAAAATGTTTGAATGCAGAAAAGCTTCTGCCTTGTTATTTTTACCAAGGGTGCCTACAGATCCAAATGATTTGAATCCAACGGGCTTGGATTAAGCTTTTCAAGACCTTCCTAACAAAATTGGTTTCATGAAATTTGGTTCACTGAATCGAGCTGGGTTGATTTTTGAAACTAGGTACAGAAATGTGTTTGAATGAAAATAGAAAAATCTAAATTCAAACGCTTGGGCTGCGCGGGAAGGGTTAATGGGCCGGCCTGCTATGCAGAGCGCTTACGCGGGCTGGTTAATTGGTTGTCCCCACGCGTCAGTGAGACGGGGAGATGCGAAGCGGTATGGGGCAACGTGGTGCGTTGGATTAGAAGTAAGATCAATGGCTGAGGGTCGTCGTCGACGATGAACTAGTCACCGGCGAGCTCAAACCCTAGCGGCTCAGTGGGGGTCGTGGGAGGCTCACCGGGGCTCAGGCGAGGGTCGGCGATGCGGGCGAACGACGAAGTCGACGACAGCGAACTCAGGGGTGGTCGCAGCAGCTCCTGGGGTGGACGAAATTGACAGCGCCCTTCTTCTCTAGAGGCGGCCTGCTCTGGCGCAATTCTGGTGATGCGCTGCTCGCCTTGCTCCAGGACTAAGGTGGGATGGTTCTGGGTGAGAGAGGAGTGGAATGGTGTGAAGAGTTTGAGCGGGGGAGGCCTCTATTTATAGTCTCGATGGCGAGACCGAACGGGATGGGCAGGCGACGGTGGCGACATGGCTACGGGCTGCTAGAGGCATGGCCAAGGGTGGCGGTCGATCGGTGGTTCCTGGCGATGCTCTACGGTGTAAATGCGCTTGTAGGGGCGGTGGCAAACGGTCGGGAACGCACGGTGCTCTGTGAGGCAGAGGCGGCGAACTCTGCGGCGAGCGGTGGCTACGGGGTACGGGCGGTGAAATGGGCATGTCTGGCGGTCTCCTGGGACGGTGGGGAGCATGTCATGGGCGAGGGCTCGAGGTGGTCGGGTTGCATGGGAACGTGTGTGCTCATGGGCGGCGGCATGGTCGACAGCGGCACGGGCGCGGCGTTCCTGGCGGTTCTGGTTGCTGTCCGTGAGGCAGGGCTGGTCGAGAGGGGGCGGTGAGGCATGGTCTACCTCCCAGACAAGGTTGGCACGGCTAGTTCTTCCTCTAGCTTGCTGTCCACACTGGGGTGACATGGGTGCTCTCGGCCTGTTCACCATTGATGACATTGGTGAGTTTATAGTGGTGCTAGGGATTAGTTAGGGTCGTTAGATGATCTACTAAGGCTAGTGGTGTCCAGAGAGGGAACAAGTTAGGCCCAAAACACTGCACACTATAGTGTTTTGATTTTGTTTGATTTGAATCTGCAAGGTGTTTGATGAAATGGCCGCATGAATTCAAGTTTTGAATTTTGAAAAGATTTTTGGTGGGTGTGCTAGGCATGTGCTGGTGAGTCTGTGGATGCTTGGGTTTTGAAAGTTGAGCTTGTTTGAGTGGTTTTTGCAAAAGTGGGATCTTCCCATATGATAAAGATTCAATTTTAAACTGTCCTTTAAACTATGCATTCAAATGTTTTTGGATGATCACAAAGTGGGCCTTGGTACTTTGTTATGAGTACTATCAAGGGGTGCAAAGATCCAAACAAGTTTCTGTTAAGTTTTGAAAGTTAGAGATAGACAAAGTAGGCATGGGAGTTAAATTGGCCAAAGTGACCATTCACTTATTTTGTTTGTTTTGATTTATTTGTCTTTGGGAAAAGTGTGGGGATTGTTTAGATGATGTTTATTTCACCTAAGAATCCTTCTACAAGCAAAGAAACACACAAGCATGGCAATTCAAAAGAATCCAAATTGGTAATGCATACACATATGCATGCTTTCATATTTTTAATTTGAAAAGTTTTTGTTAACCCTGAATTTGATGATTAGATTTTGATGATCCAAGTTTAATATTTTTGGGATGTTACAAACCTTCCCCCCTTAAACAAAATCTCGTCCCGAGATTTGAAAAAGGACGAAAAATATTACCTAGGATTTGAAGAGATCGGGAAACTCCATCCTGATGTGATCTTCGCGCTCCCAGGTAGCTTCCTCTTCTGTGTGGTTACTCCACTGAATATTGAGAAACTTGATTCTTCGGGTTCTGGTAGTTCTGAAAGCTTCCTCCAAAATACGGATGGGCACTTCGGTATAGGTCAGGTCATCGTTGATCTCTATGGTTTGATGATCGATATTCTTGAACACTTCAGTCTTCTCTAGAACTTCGAGGCACTTGCGAAGTAATGAGATATGGAACACATTGTGCATGGCTGACATCTCTTCGGGCAGTTCCAATTGATACGACACTTCTCCTTGACGGTTCAGAATCTTGAAGGGTCCTATATATCTGGGGGCTAGCTTTCCTTTGAGTTGGAAACGCTGCATTCCTTTTAATGGCGACACTTTCAGATATACAAAATCTCCTAGGTTGAAGGCGAGGTCTCGACGTCTCTTGTCGGCGTAACTCTTCTGTCTGGACTGGGCTGTCTTGAGGTGCTCACGAATCTTGTGAACCTTCTCTTCTGCTTCTCGTAGGATGTCGGGTCCGAAAATCTGACTCTCTCCTACTTCCGACCAGTTCAAAGGGGTGCGACACGTCCTTCCATACATGAATTCAAATGGGGCCATTTGCAAACTAGCTTGATAACTGTTGTTGTATGAAAATTCTGCAAACGGCAGACAGTCTTCCCATTTAGATCCATATTCTAACACACATGCTCTCAACATATCTTCGAGTATTTGATTTACTCGCTCTGTTTGTCCATCGGTCTGAGGGTGATAAGCTGTGCTGAAATCTAGTCGGGTTCCGAAACCTTCTTGGACTTTCTTCCAGAATCTCGAGGTAAACTGAGTTCCTCGATCTGATACGATGTTCTTAGGGACTCCATGCAAACTGATGATTCTAGCGATGTATAACTCCGCTAGCTTCGAACTCTGATATGTGGTCTTGACTGGTAAGAAATGGGCGACTTTGGACAATCTGTCCACTATGACCCAGATAGAGTCATTTACCCTACTAGAAGTAGGTAATACGGTGATGAAGTCCATTCCAACGGAATCCCATTTCCATTCCGGAATCTGCAATGGTTGCAACAATCCAGCGGGTCTTTGATGTCCTGCCTTGACTCGCTGACATATATCACACTTGGCGATATAGCTTCCGATTTCTCTCTTCATCTTATGCCACCAAAATTGCTCTTTCAAATCTTGATACATCTTAGTCCCTCCGGGGTGGATAGAATAAAGAGTATCATGAGCTTCCTTCAGAATAACTTCTTTCAACTCAGAATCTGCTGGTACACAAAGGCGTCCTTTGTACCATAGAACTCCTTCGTCTTCCATGAATCCGGGTACTTTTCCTGTACCGATACGACGCTTGATTCCGTTGATACTAGCATTTCCTTTCTGCGCCTCTTTGATCTGGCTGATCAAAGTGGGTTGAAGTTCTATGCTAGCCAAAAATCCTTCACTTACTAATTCCATTCGAAAATCTTCCATCTCTTTGTGCAAGCTTGGTTGTTCCTTCAAAATCATGGAGTTAAAGCGGCACGGCAATCTGCTAAGGGCATCTGCTACCACGTTGGCTTTACCAGGGTGATAGTGAATGTCCAGGTCATAATCCTTGATTAGCTCAATCCATCTTCTCTGTCTCATATTCAGCTCTTTCTGAGTCAATATATACTTCAGGCTCTTGTGATCCGAATAAATCTCACAACGATTTTCCATCAGGTAATGCCTCCATGTATTCAGGGCTAGAACTACGGTTGCGAGTTCGAGGTCATGGGTTGGGTAATATTGCTCATGTTGCTTCAGTTGTCGAGATAGATAAGATATAACTTTGCCTTCTTGCATTAGCACACATCCGAGACCGATCTTGGATGCATCACAATATACGTCGAAGGGCTTCGTGATATCCGGCATGATTAAGATTGGGGCAGAAATCAATCTCCTCTTGAGTTCTTGAAAACTCGCTTCACATTTGTCGGTCCATTCAAACTTCTTGTCCTTCTTCAGCAATTGGGTCATGGGTCTGGCGATACTCGAGAATCCTTCTACGAACTTGCGGTAGTATCCCGCCAATCCGAGAAATGCACGAACTTGGGTTTGAGTGGTTGGGGCTTGCCAATCTTCTACATCTTTTACTTTTGCAGGGTCAACGGCAATTCCTCCAGCTGATACAATGTGGCCGAGGAATCCTACCTCCTGTAACCAGAATTCACATTTGCTAAACTTGGCATACAACTGATGCTCTCTAAGGGTTCCAAGAATGGTCCTTAGGTGTAGCTCATGTTCTTCTTCTGATTTGGAATAAATCAGTATGTCATTGATGAAAACAACGACAAACTTATCCATGAAGTCCATAAAAATCTTATTCATGAGATTCATGAAATAAGCGGGGGCATTGGTTAATGCAAAAGACATGACAGTATACTCGTATAATCCATATCTGGTGGTAAAGGCAGTCTTGGGAATATCCTCTGCGCGAATCTTGAGTTGATGATAGCCAGTTCTAAGATCAATATTAGAAAACACTTTGGCACCGGTCAACTGATCAAACAAATCTTCTATCTTGGGCAAGGGGTACTTGTTCTTGATGGTGACATCATTCAACTTCCGGTAATCCGTACACAAACGGTTACCTCCATCCTTCTTGTCCACAAATAAGACAGGTGATCTCCATGGTGACGCACTTGGTTGAATCAATCCAATTTCCAACATGACATCCAGTTGCTTCTTCAGTTCTGCTAGTTCAAACGGGTTCATACTATAGGGTCTCTGGGCTATGGGTCTAGTTCCGGGTATTAGTTCGAAGATAAACTCGATATCCCGATCTGGGGGCATACCGGGCAAAACATCTGGAAATACATCGGGGTATTCACAGACTATCCGGACTTGGTCAATGGTAGGTTGGACTATACTCTTGTTGCACTTGAATTGACACAGTAAGGTTTCAGATATATGCTTGACTGATATTCCGGCGGTACTGGTCATGGTTATGGCTTTCTTGGCACAGTCAATCAATCCTTTATGTTTGGACATCCAATACATTCCTAGTACTACTTCCAAACCTTTTGTTCCGAGTACTATCAGATTTGCATAGAAATATATGCCATGGATTCGGATAGGGACGGCTTTGCAAATTTGCCTAGCTTTAGTGGTTGAACCGGGGATTTGAATGATCATAACATGCTTCAGTTTGGTTGGTTGAATTTTACTAGTGCATGCAAATTCTTCGGTGACAAATGAATGCGATGCACCAGAATCAAACAACACTCTAGCAAGTACGGAATTAACAGAAAACATACCCAGCACGACGTCTGGCGCTTCCTGAGCTTCTTCAGCATGCATGAGAAAAAGACGGTCATTGCGGTTGAGCGAATTCCCTGGGGCAAACCTCCTTCCTGGCTGAACAGGATGCTGCTGCTGAGCTGGGGCATTTGCATTGGGGGATGCTGCATTCTTCTTGTTGGGGCACTCGTTGGAGTAGTGACCCTTATTTCCACAGTCATAACAAGTCACTTGCGACTTGTCCTTTGCTGCAACAGGCACAGCATTGCTTACAGTCCTCGGGGCAGTGTTGGTGTTGGTGGTAGCATTGTTGTTGTTGAACTTGGGTGGGGCACGGTTGAAATTGCTAGAGTTGTCGGGGTTGTTGTGATTTCCTCCGGGCCTAGGGTTTCCACGGTTGGGATAGGTCGGACGGTTCATTGGGGTTGTGTTGGTTCTTGGGGCAAATCCTGGGGATGGGTTGGGGCGATACTTTGGGGTCCGATGGGTTCCTGGCTGATGCATCATGCGACGCTTGCGGTTCTCATTGGCTTGGTTGATCTTTCCTTCCATCTGGATGGCAGAGTCGACAAGGGCTTCAATATCAGCAAAGGGGATATTGACTAACACAGTCTGCATCTCATCATGCAGACCATTCAACAATCTCTCTTTCTTCTTGGCTTCGGTGTCGATCTCATCCGGGGCATACCTAGCTAATGACAAAAATTTGTCACGGTATTCCACTACGGTCATCCTTCCTTGCTTCAGTTCTCTGAACTCATCTCTCATTCTCTTGATCAAACCTGGTGGCACATGGGTTCTGCTGAACTTGACCTTGAATTCCTCCCAGGTCATCATCTGTCCTCCGGTCATTGCATGAACACTGTTCCACCATGCTCTGGCATCTCCGGCTAGATAGTGGGTGGCGAACAGAACTTTCTCGTTAGCTTCCACTCTAGCGACTTCTAGGTTATTTTCCATGGTTTTTAGCCAATCATCTGCGTCTAGGGGCTCTTCCGACTTAGTGAAAACAGGTGGGTTGGTGTTCTAGAAATTCTTGAGCTTAGATCCATGGTTGTCCTGATTTCCTTGGCCTTGGTTGTTGTGGGCCAGCTGAGCTATATGCTGAAGGGTGGCTAGGTTGGCTTGACGTTCGGCTCTTTCAGCTTCGCGATTAGAAACCAACATTTGCAGGATCTGCAACATCGGGTCCGGGGATGAACCACTTTATCCGCGTGGCATCTGCAGATTGAGATAGATCATGAGAAAAGAGGGAAATTTCTAAGGTTTCGAGACTTTGAAAAGTTTTTAAAGTTTGACTCAGATTTTCTAGCGACATGATTTTCATGCATTCATATCACACGATACAAACACACACCACAACAAAGGTAAACAGATGGTTTTAAGAACCATTCTAGAAACTATGATACAATGGGACCGAATACAACTCACTACGCTAGTGCTCAAGTGCTACTACTCCTCTGAGTCGGTGTAGTCGTCATCCTCATCATCCTCATCGCCATTGATGAAGGCGAAATCATCCTCATCGGTGAAGAAGTCCATAGCCTGATCCTCCAGAAAATCATCATCATCACTGAGATAGGAGTAGGGGTCTCCACGAAGATCCTCTCCGGCATTCTCCCTTTCCTCCAACTGCATGTCTCTCTCGTGGATGGTCTCCTCCAAGTACGAGATACGGTGGCGAAGACGGGCAATAATGCGCTCCTTCTTATCGAGCTGACGGCAGCGAGAGTTGCGATCCTTTGCTAGCATGGCGATGGTCTGATCCTTCGTTTTGATGATGGCGGACTTGTGGTTGGAGTAGTCACGGCAATTGTCCAATTCCTGTTGACGATCACACATCATGAAGCTAAGGTGGTCCAATTGAGTCTTCAGTTCGGGGTGGTATGGGGCTTCCAGTGGTTGTCCATTAGCATCACGCCTTGGGCAAAAATCAAAGCGGGTTCCCTTGATCTGGTTGATACTCTGCCCACATAGACGGGCAAGAGCTTCCTGCATGGCCCTGGCAAGTCCATCGAGCCAGTTGTTCTCTCTTAAGGTGAACTGAATTCCCTCAGCAGTGGGAGGTTCAATCTTTCCTCGGAGACGTGCAACAATTAGCCACTGCAAATCTTCTCCTCCTTGATCATTGAGCTGAGCTCAAGAACTCAAAAGTGACGCCCGAAGTTCCGAAAACTGGTCCAAATCCCGCTCAAAGATAAGGTCTCCTCCATTCCCCAACTGATAAAACTTGTTGTACTTCACGTCCATCTATAAGAATATAGGATAAGTAAGTTAGTAGAGTGATCAAGTGTGTCAAATTTTATGTATTTTGCAAGAGTTTTTTGAGGAACATGAATTTTCATGAAAGAATCAAAGTGATAAGAATGGGAATAAGTTTTTGTAAATATTTGCTTCCTTTGGTTTTGAAACTAATTTTTTTGATTCAAACGTCCAGTCTAACTAGGGTCTCCTATGGTCAGGATGGCTCTGATACCAACTTGTCAACACCCGGATTTTTAATCCCAGATGCCTGTTATGCCATACATCGCAATCTCAGGATTACCATTTTTGCAAGACATAACAGAATTGGATACCACATTACATCATCCATTACAAACCATACATAAGGTCTTACACAAATAAGGATCTCATGATCCAGTTCTTAATACAACTCAAGCAGCGGAAATACGTAATAATAAGGTAGCGTAGGCGAAGCTCCATCTTCGGGGTCACAAGCAGCTGACGATGGGAGATGATCCTAGTTATCGTAACCTTCATGGGGTCCATCATCCTGGTACTCCTCTTCATAGTTTGGCCACGGGAATAGCCAGGGACAAAACCATGAGTACTCTTTAAGTACTCGCAAACTAATACTAGCAATTGCAGGGGGGTTTTATAATAGGACACTAAGCTCTAGGGTTGTTTTGCAAAAGCCAGATTTACCTCTACTAAGTTCAGAAGCAAGAGAAAGTGAGTCAATTTTTATAACACCTAAGTGGGAACTTGTATCTCATGCCACAACTCTGTTGTGGTCAAGTCAAATTCTCAATTCAGTTCACAAGTCATTTTGAAAACATCTGACGGGGGAATAGTATGGCCACTCCAACTGTCCATAACCGCTGACGCGGCTATTCGAATAGTTTGACACTCTGCAGAGATTGTACACTTTCACCACAACATTCGATACATCCGTCAGGAACAAATCCTGAATTCACCATACTCAGTATGCGGATAATCAATCCTAACCTTTCAATTACACGCCCTAGTATAAGCACCTCTCCTGTGAGTTTGGCCTCCCAACCATGACCAACTGTCATCTTGGGTACTGCACAGGTGGACAATCTTCACAAGGTAGGCTCAGCTCAGACCTTGGCCGTGAGGGAACCAATACTAAGGTATATAAGTTTCCAGTCAAGCCCTACCCAATCTTCGGGTATTGTGGTCGTACGATAAAATTGGAATGGTATCGCATCCAGACAACCATCAGTTTTATAAAGGGGCTAAGGCTCATGCCTCAACATTTTCATCATCCAAATCATCTGGTGTTCGGAAACACATGTCAAAACATCTCATTAGAATGATCCATCATTCTAAGGTTTTCATAACCATTTTCACCAAGTATTCCCATCTAAAGTTGATCAAGTTTTATGCTTAGCACTAGCATCTACAAGTGGGGGTGAGTACTAATGAAGGGTGGTAAACTAGTGGAGTTTAACTAAGTTAAATCTCATGCCTTAGGATGACATCAAGATTATCTAGCTTAGGCCAAATTTTATGCTCTTTATGCAACCTTCAGTTATCTTCCTAGAATCTACAAGTTACTTCAGTAAACTCTAAGTAAAAGCTTTGATAAAGAAATCAAGTAGAAAGCTTGCAAGTAAAACTAGGATTGGGTATCATCAAATGTATCCAACCAAGCATGCTTAGTGCATTGCATAGGTTATCTAACTTTCATAATTGCAAGTGTTAGCTTGCTCAATCAACTAGTAGTATTAGGCTTTCCTTGAGCAGAGCAGTGGTTGAAGTTCTCCTCGGCTTCTTCTTCATAGTATCCTCCTTCCTCCTCGTATCCTTGGTCGGTACTAGCGTCTATAAATAGATACGAGGTACACAATCACCAAACAATACTTAACTACTTTCAATCATCACACAAAGGGGTTCTATAGATGATCTAGCATCATCACTAACATTACAAGACTAAAGCATTTGACTTAAAGATTTTATTTTTAGAAAAGTAATTTATACTCATTGAAAAACTACTTAAGATTTAATATTCTCCAAACCAAACATGGGATCATGTTGACACATGTCATCACCACATATTTCAGTACATGGGAATGTGATTTAAAGTGGTGTCACAATTTAATAAGGTTTAACCCTTTTATTTTAAATAAAATAAGTGACTAGGAATGCCTATGTGGCATTCTTTTATTACTTGAACATTATTTCTGTAAGTAAACCCATATGTTTTTATATATTCTGAAAGTATGATCAAATGTGATTTTTGAGAGTTGGAATCAACTCAAAAGCTAGTATGGTTTAAATTTGAAAAATGTTTGAATGCAAAAAATCTTCTGCCTTGTTATTTTTACCAAGGGTGATCTACAGATCCAAATGATTTGAATCCAACGGTCTTGGATTAAGCATTTCAAGACCTTCCTAACAAAATTGGTTTCATGCAATTTGGTTCACTGAATCGAGCTGGGTTGATTTTTGAAACTAGGTACAGAACTATGTTTGAATGAAAATAGAAAAATCTAAATTCAAACGCTTGGGTTGCGCAGGAAGGGTTAATGGGCCGGCCTGCTACGCACAGCGCTTACTGTTGGAATTATGCCCTAGAGGCAATAATAAAGATGTTATTATTATAGTTCTTGTTCATGATAAAGTTTATATTCCATGCTAGAATTGTATTAAGCGGAAACTTTAATACTTGTGTGGTTTGTGAACAACACCGTGTCCCTAGTATGCCTCTATGGACTAGCTCATTGATTAATGATGGTTAAGGTTTCCTAACCATAGACATGAGTTGTCGATTAATAATGAGATCATGTCATTGGGAGAATGATACGATGGACAAACCCAAACTAAGCGGAGCAATTAGATCGTGTCATCGTGTTCATCTTTGCGAAGCTTTTCTTATGTCAAATATTGTAATCCTTAGACCATGAGATAATACAACTCCCTGGTATCGGAAGAAAGCTTTGAGGTCATCAAATGTCATCCTATGAGAGGGTGATCATAAAGGTGTCTCTCAGGTGATCGGAAAGTACCTGTTGGGTTGTATGTATCGAGATGGGATTTGTCCCTCCCAAGTCGGAGAGATATGCTTCGGTAATCGATATCAACACCACTTGCAAGCATGTGGTTAAGGAGTTAATCACAAAGTGATATCGGATTACGGAACGAGTAAAGTACTTGCTGTGAACGAGATTGAACTAGGTATGACGGTACCGACGATCAAATCTCGGGCAAGTAAAATATCGCGAGACGAAGGGAATATATATGGGATTGATTCAATCCTGGCATCGTGGTTCATCCGATATGATCATCGATGAATGTGTGGGAGTCAATATGGGTTTCCAGACCCCGCTGTTGATTATTGATATAAGATCATGTCTGCATGTTCTCGAACCCGAAGGGTCACACACTTAACGTGTCTCGACGCTAGGATAGATTGGATAATTGGTTTATGAGTTTTTGTTTGGAGTCTCGGATGGGATCCGGGACATCACGAGAGGTTCCGGAATGGTCCGGAAAATAAGATTCATATAAGGCAATGCAGTTTTTGGAGTTCGGAATTGTTTCGGGTTAATCGGTATTGTACCGGAAGCTTCTAGAACCTTCCAGAGGGGGACCAACGTGGCCCCACCTGCCGGGAGGGGGCATGGGCCTATGAGGGAGTGCCCTGGCCGCATTGGGCCAGGGGCACAAGGCCCCATAGGGCCTAGCCGGCCAGACCTAGGGCAAACCCTAGGAAAGCTTCTAGAAGGGGTGGAACTTGCCCCCCACTCCTCTCTCCTTGGCCGCCGGACTAGGGCTTGGGGGAGGGGCTAGGGCTGGCGCCCACCCCTATATTTATAGAGGGCTGGGGCGCACCCTCCCCCCACACCTCCTCCACAACCCTAGCCGTCCTGCTGCCCTCCTCTCTCTCTCCCTCCCGACTGCACGTAGGCGAAGCCCTGCTGCAGAAACTCTCCACCACTTGCACCGCGCCGTCGCGTTGTAGATCCAATCCGTCTCTCCATCATACTTGCTGGACCGAGGAAGGAGGAGACGTCGACGTGCATCTCTTGGAGGCATCGCCACTTGTGGTGTTAGATCGGATCGGATCGCAAGGAGGAGAAGCGAGTACGACTACATCACCCATGTTCCGTCGAATGTTCTGCTGTGCGAATCTTCAAGGGTATGAAGATCTCATCTAATCCCCCTCATTGTTTGCATCTCCTAGATTAGATCTTGGCTTTCCCGTTCACATCCGTAGAAATTTTTTGATTTACTATGCAGCAAAACCCATCAGTGGTATCAGAGCTAGATCTATGCGTAGATGTGTTTCACGAGTAGAACGCAACATGGTTGTTGCGGGCGTTGATGTTTTCTGTTGCAAGCCTCTTGTTTGTGTTCTTCTTATGACGCGGGATAGTGAGATTGAAGCGGTCCAGGCCAACCTTATGCGACGTCGTTCGCGAGACCGGCTCCGCACTTGACGTGTGGCTTGTTCCACACATGCGGCTGGTGGATGCCAGTTTCTCTCACTATAGTTGTCATGGGATTTACACCGTAGTTTGGCAACCATAATATCACCGTTGTGGCTTTCCGTAGATAAGAATCGTTCTTAGCTTGCTACTCCCATAAGCCACGTAAAACATGCAACAACAAAGTAGAGGCGTCTAACTTGTTTTTGCAGGGAGTGTTTTATGTGATATGGTATGGCCCAAGATGTGATGTGTATGTTGTATGCAATGATCATGTTTTGTAATGTTTCACGACTTGCATGTCGATGAGTACACAACCGGCAGGAGCCATATGGTTGTCTTTATAATTGTGTATGACCTGTGTGTCAACTTCTTATACGCTATGTAATAGTTTCACTTTATCGCTAAGTAGTTAGCAATAGTTGTAGTTGCTATTCGTGGTGGAGGCAATCATGGTGGAGTGATGGAGATCATACCGGCACGCACAAGATGGAGATCATTGCGCGAAGATTGGCTATACCATGTCACATAAAGTTATATGCATGTGATGTTTATCCTTTTATGTATCTTATTATGCTTAGATCGCAACGGTAGCATTATAAGATGATTCCTCACTTAAAGATCAAGATAAAATTGTGTTCTCCCCATGTATGCACCGTTGCAAAAGTTCGTCGTGTCCAAGCATCACGTGATGATCGGGTGCTATAGACTCTATGTTCACATACAACGGGTGCAAGCCAGTTTTTGCACACGCGGAAATACTTGGGTTTGACTTGACGAGCCTAGCATGTACAGACATGGCCTCGAAACACATGAAACGAAAGGTTAAGCATGAGTCATAGAATGATATGATCGACACTTCATTGTCCACCATTGAAGCCACATCTCTTCTCGTGAAGATCGGATTAGGTGTGGTGAATTTGGATCGTGTTCACTAAACAACTTGAGGGATGTTGAATTTAGTGGGAGTTCATCTAGTAATTTGATTAAAAGTTGAACTAGTTATCATGAACATAGTCTAATTTGTACTTGCAAATATTGTAGATCAAATGGCTAAGTCCAACTTCAACTTCAACGTTTTTGCTGAGAAGGAAAAGCTTAGAAACAATGGGTCTAACTTCACCAACTGGTTCCGCAATCTGAGAATCATTCTCTCTGGCGGTTAAAAGGACTATGTCCTTGAAAATGCGCTAGGTGACGCCCCTGTTGTAGATGCACCGGCTGATGAGAAAGCTGTCTATCAGTCGTGCAAAGATGATTATGGTGTGATTAAGAGCACCATGTTGTTTGCTATGGAATCGGACCTTCAAAATCGTTTTGAAGACTATCCCGGGCCCTTTGAGATTCTTGAGGAGCTGAAAATTATGTTTCAGACTCAGGCCCGTTCTGAGAGATATGAGATCTCTGAGAAATTCTTTAACTGCAAGATGGAGGAAGGGAGTTCCGTTAGTGAGCACGCCATAAAGATGCCGGGCTACACTCAACGCCTTGAGCAACTGGACTGCAAGATTCCAGAGGAGCTCAAGATTGACAGGGTTCTGCAATCATTCCCTCCCAGCTACAAAAGTTTTGTAGTGACTCACAATCAGATTGGTTCCACATATACGATCACCGAGCTCTTCGCAAAGCTGAAGGCTCTGGAGGTGGACATCAAAAAGGATAATCATGTGTTGATGGTCAACAAGCCCCCCACCTTCAATAAAGGTAAGGGTGCAAAGAAGCCCTTCAAGAAAGGCAGCGGCAAGCGCGTTGCCCCTGCTGAGAAGAAGCTCAAGTCTGGACCCAAGCCGGACACTGAGTGCTTCTATTGCAAGGACAAGGGTCACTGGAAGCGCAACTATCCGAAGTACTTAGCGGACAAGAAGGCTGGCACCATCAAAGGTATATTTGATATACATGTTATTGATGTTTTCCTTACTAGCCCTCGTTGTAGTGTCTGGGTATTTGATACTGGTTCAGTTGCTAATATTTGTAACTCAAAACAGGAGCTACGGAATAGACGATGGCTTGCGAGGGATGAGGTGACGATGCGCATTGGCAACGGATCAAGAGTTGATGTGATGGCCGTCGGCACGCTCTCCTTAGTTTTACCTTCGGGATTAGTTTTAAACCTTAATAAGTGTTATTATGTGCCTGCGTTGAGCATGAACATTATTTATGGATCGTGTTTATTGCAAGACGGTTATTCATTTAAATCGTAGAATAATGGTTGTTCTATTTATATGAGTAACATCTTTTATGGTCATGCACCTGTTGTGAATGGTTTATTTCTTCTGAATCTCGAAAGGGATGAAACACACATCCATAACATTGAGGCTAAGAGATGCAAAGTAGATAGTGATAATACTACTTATTTGTGGCAATCGCTGCTCAGGTCATATTGGTGTAAAGCGCATGAAGAAACTCCATTCGATGGACTTTGGAGTCTCTTGATTTTGAATCATTTGACACATGTAACCATGCCTCATGGGAAAGATGATCAAAACCCGTTCTCGGTATGATGGAGCGAGCAACGGACTTGTTGGAAATCATACATACCGATGTATGCGGACCGATGAGTGTTTCGACGCTGTGGATATCGCTATTTTCTCACTTTTACCGATGACTTAAGTAGATATGGGTATATCTATTTAATGAAACATAAATCTGAAACATTTGAAAAGTTCAAAGAATTTCAGAATGAAGTGGAGAACCATCGTAACAGAAAGATTAAGTTTCTACGATCCGATCGTGGAGGTGAATATTTGAGTTATGATTTTCTCACGCATCTTAAAGCAAGCGGAATCGTTTCGCAACTCACGCCACCCAGAACACCACAGCGCAATGGTGTGTCTGAACGCTGGAATCGAACTCTATTAGATATGGTCCGATCAATGATGTATCTTACTGATTTGCCGTTATCATTTTGGGGTTATACATTAGAAACCGCTGCATTCACTTTAAATAGGGCACCATCTAAATCCGTTGAGACGACACCGTATGAACTGTGGTTTGGTGCTAAACCTAAGTTGTCGTTTATTAAAGTTTGGGGATGCGAAGCTTACGTCAAGAAATTGATGCCGGACAAGCTCGAACCCAAAGCGGAGAAATGCGTCTTCATAGGATACCCTAAGGAAACTATTGGGTATACCTTCTATCACAGAACCGAAGGCAAAGTGTTTGTCACAAAGAACGGCTCCTTTCTTGAGAAAGAGTTTCTCTCGAAAGAAGTGAGTGGGAGGAAAGTAGAGCTAGACGAGGTTATTGAACCTTCTCTTGAGTTGAGAGAAAAGACCTGAAATTGTTCCGGTCACCGCACCAACAATAGAGGAAGCTAATGACAAGGATCATGAAGCTTGGACGATGTCAAGCATCGAACGTCAGATGTCGACAAGGTCGCGTGCCCTCCCGAGTGGTACAAGAACTGTCTCGACCGCCTTGTTGGTAGAAGACGGTGAACCCACGAACTATGAGGAAGCGATGATGAGCCCAGATCGCGAAATGGCTAGAAGCCATGAACCAATTGGGATCCATGAGCGAAAACCAAGTATGGACTTTGGTGGACCCTCCTAGCGAATCGAAGGCCGTTGAGTGCAAATGGATCTTCAAGAAGAAAACGGACGCGGATGGTAATGTTACCGTCTATAAAGCACGGCTTGTCGCGAAAGGTTTTCGACAAGTTCAAGGTGTGGACTACGATGAGACTTTCTCTCCCATAGCGATGTTTTAAGTCCATTCGGATTTTATTAGCAATTGCTGCGTTTCATGATTATGAAATATGGCAGATGGATGTCAAGACTGCGTTCCTCAATGGCAACATTGATGAAGAGTTGTATATGATGCAACCCGCAGGTTTTGTCGATCCTACGGATGCTGATAAAGTGTGCAAACTTCAGCGTTCCATTTATGGACTGAAGCAAGCATCTCGGAGTTGGAACCTTCGTTTTGATCAAGTGATCAAGAGCTTTGGATTTGTTCCGAATTGCTATGAAGCTTGTATCTACAAGAAAGTAAGTGGGAGCTCGGTGACATTTCTGGTACTATATGTGGATGACATATTGATTATTGGAAATGACATTAACATGCTTAACGATGTGAAGAGTTATTTGAACAAGTGTTTTTCAATGAAAGACCTAGGTGAAGCTGCTTATATATTGGGCATCAAAATCTATAGAGATAGACAAAGACGCCTGATAGCTTTAAGCCAGAGTACATACCTAGACAAAGTTCTGAAAAGGTTCAGAATGGATAAGGCAAATAAAGGTTCAGTGCCTATGTTGTCAGGTAAGATATTGAGCAAGGCTCCGTGTCCAGCTATGGTAAATGATAGAGAAGCTATGAGCAAAGTGCCTTATGCCTCGGCCATAGGTTCTATCATGTATGTCATGCTGTGTACTCCCTCTGTTCAGGATTGTTAGTCCGGAGAGCTTTTTCAGATTTTTCGGGTTTGTTAGTCCGGAGACTTAATTATTTCTAAATATCTGTGCATGCAACTTCCTTAATACCCTCCCAGCCTCTGCATACCGGTTCCGGTGTGTTATCTTTAATTAATGAGCGAGAGTCCAACAAACCAATACATGCACGGCAAAATTAAAATCCTAGCAATTAAATAGGAGAGGAGAGGGAGAATTAATTGGGGTCTTAATCCACGAGCTTTTGTCCTCCGGCCTTCTATACCCGAACAGAGGGAGTACTAGACAGGATGTGTCCAATGCTCTTAGTTTGACGAGCAGATATCAAAGTGATCCAGGAGTGGAACACTGGACAGCCGTGAAGAACATCCTAAAGTACCTAAATAGGACTAAAGAAATGTTCTTAGTCTATGGAGGTGATGAACAGCTCGTCGTAAAAGGTTACGTCGATGCTAGTTTCGACACCGACAAGGATGATTCTAAATCTCAGACAGGATACGTTTATATTTTGAATGGAGGAGCTGTGAGCTGGAGAAGCTGCAAGCAAAGCGTGATCGCGGGATCTATAGTAGAAGCGGAATACATGGTCAGAGAAGGCCAAGTGAAGGAGTTTGGATCAGGAACTTCATCACTGAGCTTGGCGTGGTTCCAAGTGCATTGGACCCACTGGAGATATTGTGTGACAACAATGGCGCCATAGCACTCGCTAAGGAACCAAGATATCATCCAAAGACCAAGCATATCAACCGCAAGTTTCATATAATCCGAGATTATATAGCAGATGGAGATCTGAAAATTAGCAAAGTACATACAGATCTGAATGTCGCAGATCTGTAGGGTTCGCAGCATAGAAAACAAAAAAATTCCTACGATGGGAACAACTATGTACCAAGATCTATCTACTAGATACAAACAACGGGCGGATGTATATCCGTAGAGAACATACCCTTGAATACCGACAAAGCTTAACGAGTCCAAACTCGTGGTTGATGTAGACGATCTCTTGTCGATCTCAAGATCGAGAGGAAGTCCTAGCGCCGCAAAACAGCAGTGCATCCGTGCTCGCACACACGTTTGAGGCACCGAGCAACCTCCGCCTCCTCACTCCAGCGATGCAGCGGAAGCACAACTCTTTATTGCCGAAAAGCCACCGGGAACATGTATCTCGCTAGTCCGAGACCATGGGGAATAAATACTAGAGGGGGAGAGAAATCCTTCACGAGGAGGTGTGAGTGAGAGAGAGGGGGGGCTCCTTTTATAGGGAGAGGGCGGCACCCAAGGGGCCATGCGCCCAGCCATGGGGCTGCCCCCACCTCTTCCACATTCATGTGGGTGGACACTCCACTCACTCAAATGCCTTTCAATTCCCTCCACTCAAAAACCCACTCAAATTCCCATTAAATTTCCACCAAATTTAATGCAAACTCTCATTAAATAAAACTCCTTTTATTTATTCAGAATTTTGTCAATTACTTTAATGACAAACATTCACATATAACCCCTTGCTAGTATTTCATTTCACATGCAGAAACACTTTCTGCAATTTCACCCGAAAACCTGTTTCGGTATCTAGTGAAATAAATTCCTGCGCTTGTTATTCTTTCCGGCATGAAACTTTTGCTCCAAATGGATGTCGGTGTCTCTTAAGTGTGTCACCCTACGGTTCACGAATAATGCGGACATGATTGAGACCCCTCTCAGATCAATAATCAGAAGCGGGATCTAGAGACCCATACTGACTCCCACACATTCAACGATGACTTTCTTGTGATCGTCGGAACCTTTTACGCTAGTATCTTAATCCCTTTGTTTCACGATATATTACATGTCCGAGATTCGATGATCGGTATCTCCATACCTAGTTTGATATCGTTACTGACATGCACTCTTTTCTCGTTCCCGTGATATAACATTATAGTGATCAAATCACTTGCTTGCAAGCTAATCAATGTGATATCACCGAGAGGGCCCAGAGCATATCTATCCGTCATCGGGATGAACAAATTCCACTCTCGATCCATGGGCCTCAACATAGCACTTTATTAGTTCTGAATCCATCTTTATAATCACCCTGTTACGATGTGACGTTTGATGTTATCAAGAAACTCTTCCGGTGTTAGTGATTGACATGATCTCATGGTCTAAGGATTAGGATCACTTCATAAGTTGTTATAGCAATATAAACTCAATGACTTTGATCGTAATGCTATACTTCGGATGAATGTTCATCACACCATTACACTAATGTTGTGATCCCGTTATTAACAACATCCAATGTCCATGATCAGGAAACCTTGATCATCTTGTTAATCAACCAGCTAGTTTATAAGAGAGGCATAACTAGGAACTTTCTGTTTGTTTATTAAACACACATGTATTAACATTTCCATATTAATACAATTATAGCATGCAAAATAAACATTTATCATAAACAAGGAATACGATAATAACCACTTTATTATTGCCTCTCGGGCATATTCCCTTCAGTCTCCCACTTGCACTAGAGACAATAATCTAGTTTGAGAACTTTGCGTATTGAACACTTATGGCTTTCCGGTGTTCCATATACGCAATTGCAAGTGGTTAACATAATCTACGGATCTGACGCTTCAGGTCCGTGTGTATTTGCATGTCTTTGCGTCTTCACGCATCACTCATTCTCCAATGAGATGGCATTGTATAAATTTGGTCTTTCGGTGAGACCTTTAGTTCCTTGGGGTTAAATCATGTCGATACTATTGTCATACAATATACCTTTAGTATTAGCCCGTTGCGAACCACACCTTAGTTTGATAACAAACTACTTGACACAAATTTCCTCCTTTGCTGCTACTATAGCAGTCATATACTTAGCCTTTTGTTGTAGTATCCGTCACAATGTCTTAACTTTGGAATTCATCCAAATCCATCATGGAATCTCCTTTCCATTACATTGTGCCACCCATAGTTTAAATTGAGATAAACTTAATTTGTATCTTGTGACAAAACTAGTATCAATGTAACGCTTTACAATGAACTATTTGTAATTGTTTGTCACCTCTACACAAATATATTCTTAGTTCTTCCAAAAGATCATAAGAATATTCTCACTATCGTCCAATGATCATTTTATGATTCATTCTGGTATATGCTCATAACACTTAGAGTATAGGACATATCTGGATGTGTACATATCATGGTATGATTGATCAAAACATTCTCGTGATTTCACTCATCAAGTGTCAAAGCACTTGAATCTTGTTTCACTTATCAAGTGTCAATGCACTTGAATCTTGATTCAATTCCTTTCCATGCGACAAGAACCGTTTCTTGTCGTTTCTATATTGAACTCCTTCAATATCTCATATATGTACGTTTGGCCCAACCATATTAGCGTCACCGTCTATCCACTATAGACATTCATGCTAAATATTCGGGTTTTGCCTAAGTCTTTCATCAAAATGAAATCCTTAACCTTTGTCAATAAAAGATACATCATTTCTAATCAACAAGATGTCCTTCACATAATGTATTAGAAATATGTCTCACCGCTCCCACTTAATTTCTTGCAAATGCAAGCATCTTCATCGTCTCCATATGAAAACTCCTTTTTCATCACGGTGAAGATTCCAACTCCGCGATGCTTACTTCAACCGTTGAAGTTTGCATGCCCTTTTTAGCATTCTTTGAATTAACAAAACCCTTTGGACTGTGTCATGTACACGTCCTAGGTAACCATTCTATTATAAGAACTTTTTTTGTTTATTCATCTACCATATACCAAATTATATGTAGTGGTTGCTACTTTAATCCGTTCAGACTAAATATCGCTATGAAAGATCAAATCTTGTCATAGTCAACTCTTTGAACATTGTCATAAAATACTTTACGACATGTCGAATATTTCATAGATGTGAGACATCCATGTCTGATTCTTTATAGATCCAAATACGACCGATAGGTTTTTACACCTTTCCGGAGGGTCTTCCAAGTTCAAAACTTGATTTCTCGTGTATGGAACTATCACGGATTTTATGGCTTCAAGCCATTTGACGGAGTCAGGGCCCATCATCACTTCTTTGCATATAGTCGGTTCATCATTGTCAAACAATAATGATTTACTCTCAAATCTTAATCATTTGATTGTTTATCTGACCTTCTTGGTTCAATAGGAACTTTAGACCTCCGTGACCGCAACCTTTGAGGCACGTAATCCATGAGCATTCTGGCTGCCTCCGGAACATTTTCCGGCGCTGCGCAACTCAGCACATATAGCTAAGGTTCGTTAACCTTATCAAAGTTCTATTGTCCTCCCACTTAACATTTATGAAAAATTCCTTCTTCAAGAAACTTCACGTTTCAAGCGACAAACCCTTTTGTCCTTGGTGTTATGGAGGAATAACCAATTGTTATTCGAAATAACCTACAAAGACATGCTCATCCGACTTCGGTTGTAAACATCTTACTTATGTTTAGCATACCAAAATTTAAGAAATGACAACTTGGGTTTTACCCCAAACCATAACTTCCATGGTGTCATTTCAACGGATCAAGATGGAGCTCTTTTCAGTGTAAAAGCGGAAGTCTCTAAAGATTTAATCTTTTAAAACATAATGGCAGTTTTATAAATAACACCTTTGATCCAACCATGTCAAACAAGGTTTCATTACAAATCTCAAACATTCCATATTCCTATGGTGTTTCGGGATATGTAAATCTAGGTGTTTTGCTAAACTTGCAACTCAAATAAATCCCTTTATGATAAAATCATAATTCATTTATTTTCTTGTTACACTTGTAACTCAAATAAATCCCTTTATGATCAAATCATAAATCATTTATTTTCTTGTTACAATGATTTTGCACTTCATCTTGAAAGTCTTTGAAACGTTTTCAAAATATTTCATACTTCTTTCTCATTAAGTGAACATTCACTCAAATTTCTGGACAAAGCATATGAAGTTGAAATCCATCGCTTACGACTATACATAATGGACTACATACATCGATATGTATAAATTCCAATAATTTAGACGTTTGTTCTTCTTTGGCCTTTGAACGAAGTTTTAATTATCACGTGGAAAGTCTCACAAGCGTTACTTGATCAAATCAAATACTCCAAAAATCCATGAATATGGAGATTCTTCATGTTTTCTTTCCAATATAATTTAAACAGCGATGTCACTTCATAAGTGATCTTTCAATCATTTGTCTTGCGACATTTTAGCATTAGGTTTTATGGATGTGATTTCTCCAACTAGATTTGTAAATCATCCATCTTATATGGAATACGGTAATTATTTAAATAACCTTTGTTCTCATAATACCTGATTTAAATAACAATTATTAAAACAAATCTTGAAGTCAAGCTTTGATGTCAACGAGAAATACAAAGAACGGTTTGTTTGTTTTCGATGAACATCATCACATATTCTCTTGCTAGTTACTTAGGCCATTGTGGTTCATGAATTGCGTTGTTCCGTATGAAATTTCATACCAACCAATTCGGTATCCAATACCCAAGAACCACATTGTTTAACAAGCAAAGAATACAACCATAACATGTATATCATATATATACCTAAATTGGATATTTCCAATCTTTTCTTTTCTGCCAAGTATATTTTATAGATTCTCTTTCAGCATTTCCTTTTCCTTTTTAAAAGAATCTATCAACATCAAAATTGGCGCCATATACATGACACATAGTCCAAAGCGTGTATATTCAAATAATAATGCCTTTGGACTTGCACTTTGAAGTAGATCACCATCATCAAAATTATCGGTATTCTTTCAAATCCATTCTTTAGTAATCTTTTAGTGTAGTAAACACTTTACATACATCTTCTATTCATCCTTATCATGACGACTTTCATGATCAAGCTACTGTAGCTTATAAAGGCGAATCGTGAGTATAACATTACTTTCCAAAACCCTTTTGGATGATTAGGATGTCTAGCATCTCCAACCTTCGTAAATTCTCATCCAATATGAGAACATATATTATACTCTGTCATATTGCAACCAAAACATTGTTTCAGATATCGTTATATCTGTCACACATGATGGTTTCTGAAACAATTCTTTCAGCTCCTAGATAATCTTGATATTTAAATCAAGAATCATGGAGGCAAATATGATACTTAAGATACTAACACTGGAATTGTTACTCTCGATTTAATACCAACTATTAAATTTCACGGAGTAAATAGAGTTTGTTGAAAGTTTGCAATAGGACTTTAAACTTTAGATTGACACTCCACTCAATACGATACCAGTTCGTAAAGTATATATCCAGAATTCTATAGTTCTATTATCTCAATTACAACTATGCATAAGGTGGTGAACGAATGCCAATGACTACAACAAATTATGCAAATTCACTTTGATTTAATTTATGATAAATTGAGTTCTACTAATCCAAATTAGAAATGAACTCCCACTCAAAAACGACATCCCTCGTGTCTTTTTGGTGATTACATGAACCAAATCCACTACACCAAGTCCGATCATCACGTGAGTCGGTGTAGCTTCAAAGGCGAGCATCCATATGGTCATCATATCAAAAACATATGACTCATGCTTAACCTTTTGGTCCGTGTTCCGAGTCCATGTCTGTACATGCTAGGCTCGCCAAGTAAGAACCTTAGTATTCGCGTGTGTAACTGTCTTACACCCGAGATATGCTCATGGATTCAAGTACACCCGATCATCGCGTGATGTCTTGAAGCGATGAAACATTGTCGGTGCATACTTAAGGAAGAACACATTCTTATCTTGATATCTAAATGAGGGATCATCTTATTATGCTAATAAAACGCCAAACAAGCAATATAAGATGCAATCAAAACATCACATGTTTATTAGTGAAATGATATGGTTCCCGCATATGATCTCCATCATGTGCACCGTGGTATGATCTCTATCATAACTTTATGTGTAAGGCCAAGGTCTATGGAACTTACACGTTATGTGTGTTGTAAGAGTATCATCTCATACTTCTACTTACAACATCACCATATCATAACACTAGCCCAGCAACAATCTAAACTAGACGCCTCTAATTTATCCATTGCAAGTTTTACGTGCCTTAGGGCTTTCGAAGATAGAACCGTTCTTACCTACGAACATCAACCACAACGAGGATAACCAAATTGTTGACAACTCGTTTGCAAATTAGATATTGACTATAGTAGGAGAGACAGACACCCGCTAGCCACTTATGCAAAACTAGTTGCATGTCAAGCGTGGAACAGGTCTCATGTGCGAGGACATGTAAAGTTTGTCCGGTCCGCTTCATCCCACTATGCCACCAATATCCAAAGTACAACTAAGAAGCAATAAAATGATCATCATCGCCCACATACTCATATGTGTACTACCCGTGCAAAGTATCTACGCATAGATCCGGCTCTGATACCACTATAGGGTTCGCAGCATAGAAAACAAAAAATTTCCTACGATGGGAACAACTATGTACCAAGATCTATCTACTAGATACAAACAACGGGCGGATGTATATCCGTAGAGAACATACCCTTGAAGACCGACAAAGCTTAACGAGTCCAAACTCGTGGTTGATGTAGACGATCTCTTGCCGATCTCAAGATCGAGACGAAGTCCTAGCGCCGCAAAACAGCAGCGCATCCGTGCTCGCACACACGTTCGAGGCACCGAGCAACCTCCGCCTCCTCACTCCAGCGATGCAGCGGAAGCACAACTCTTTCTTGCCGAAAAGCCACCGGGAACATGTATCTCGCTAGTCCGAGACCATGGGGAATAAATACTAGAGGGGGAGAGAGATCCTTCACGAGGAGGTGTGAGTGAGAGAGAGGGAGGGGGGCTCCTTTTATAGGGAGAGGGGGGCACCCAAGGGGCCATGCACCCAGCCATGGGGCTGCCCCCACCTCTTCCACATTCATGTGGGTGGACACTCCACTCACTCAAATGCCTTTCAATTCCCTCCACTCAAAAACCCACTCAAATTCCCATTAAATTTCCACCAAATTTAATGCAAACTCTCATTAAATAAAACTCCTTTTATTTATTCAGAATTTTGTCAATTACTTTAATGACAAACATTCACATATAACCCCTTGCTAGTATTTCATTTCACATGCTGAAACACTTTCTACAATTTCACCCGAAAACCTGTTTCTGTATCTAGTGAAATAAATTCCTGCGCTTGTTATTCTTTCCGGCATGAAACTTTTGCTCCAAATGGATGTCGGTGTCTCTTAAGTGTGTCACCCTACGGTTCGCGAATAATGCGGACATGATTGAGACCCCTCTCAGATCAATAATCAGAAGCGGGATCTGGAGACCCATACTGACTCCCACACATTCAACGATGACTTTCTTGTGATCGTCGGAACCTTTTACGCTAGTATCTTAATCCCTTTGTTTCACGATATATTACATGTCCGAGATTCGATGATCGGTATCTCCATACCTAGTTTGATCTCGTTACTGACATGCACTCTTTTCTCGTTCCCGTGATATAACATTCTAGTGATCAAATCACTTGCTTGCAAGCTAATCAATGTGATATCACCGAGAGGGCCCAGAGCATATCTATCCGTCATCGGGATGAACAAATTCCACTCTCGATCCATGGGCCTCAACATAACACTTTATTAGTTCTGAATCCATCTTTATAATCACCCTGTTACGGTGTGACGTTTGATGTTATCAAGAAACTCTTCTGGTGTTAGTGATTGACATGATCTCATGGTCTAAGGATTAGGATCACTTCGTAAGTTGTTATAACAATATAAACTCAATGACTTTGATCGTAATGCTATACTTCGGATGAATGTTCATCACACCATTACACTAATGTTGTGATCCCGTTATTAACAACATTCAATGTCCATGATCAGGAAACCTTGATCATCTTGTTAATCAACCAGCTAGTTTATAAGAGAGGCATAACTAGGAACTTTCTGTTTGTTTATTAAACACACATGTATTAACGTTTCCATATTAATACAATTATAGCATGCAAAATAAACATTTATCATAAACAAGGAATACGATAATAACCACTTTATTATTGCCTCTCGGGCATATTCCCTTCAAGATCCATTGACTAAACCTCTTCCACGTGTAAAACATGATCAGCACCTTAGTGCCATGGGTGTGAGATTGTTGCCAAATGTAAACTAGATTATTGACTCTAGTGCAAGTGGGAGACTGTTGGAATTATGCCCTAGAGGCAATAATAAAGATGTTATTATTATAATTCTTGTTCATGATAAAGTTTATATTCCATGCTAGAATTATATTAAGCGGAAACTTTAATACTTGTGTGGTTTGTGAACAACATCGTGTCCCTAGTATGCCTCTATGGACTAGCTCATTGATTAATGATGGTTAAGGTTTCCTAACCATAGACATGAGTTGTCGATTAATAATGAGATCATGTCATTGGGAGAATGATACGATGGACAAACCCAAACTAAGCGGAGCAATTAGATCGTGTCATCGTGTTCATCTTTGTGGAGCTTTTATTATGTCAAATATTGTATTCCTTAGACCATGAGATAATACAACTCCCTGGTATCGGAAGAAAGCTTTGAGGTCATCAAACGTCATCCTATGAGAGGGTGATCATAAAGGTGTCTCTCAGGTGATCGGAAAGTACCTGTTGGGTTGTATGTATCGAGATGGGATTTGTCCCTCCCAAGTCGGAGAGATATACTTCGGGCCCACTCGGTAATCGATATCAACACCGCTTGCAAGCATGTGGTTAAGGAGTTAATCACAAAGTGATATCGGATTATGGAATGAGTAAAGTACTTGCTGTGAACGAGCTTGAACTAGGTATGACGGTACCGACGATCAAATCTCGGGCAAGTAAAATATCGCAAGACGAAGGGAATATATATATGGGATTGATTGAATCCTGGCATCGTGGTTCATCCGATATGATCATCGATGAATGTGTGGGAGTCAATATGGGTTTCCAGACCCCGCGGTTGATTATTGATATAAGATCATGTCTGCATGTTCTCGAACCCGAAGGGTCACACACTTAACGTGTCTCGACGCTAGGATAGATTGGATAATTGGTTTATGAGTTTTTGTTCAGAGTCTCGGATGGGATCCGGGACATCACGAGAGGTTCCGGAATGGTCCGAGAATAAGATTCATATAAGGCAATGCAGTTTTTGGAGTTCGGAATTTTTTCGGGTTAATCGGTATTGTACTGGAAGCTTCTAGAACCTTCCGGAGGGGGACCAACGTGTCCCCACCTGCCGAGAGGGGGCATGGGCCTATGAGGGAGTGCCCTGGCCGCATTGGGCCAGGGGCACAAGGCCCCATAGGGCCCAGCCGGCCAGACCTAGGGCAAACCCTAGGAAAGCTTCTAGAAGGGGGGAAACTTGCCCCCCACTCCTCCCTCCTTGGCCGCCGGCCTAGGGCTTGGGGGAGGGGCTAGGGCTGGCGCCCACCCCTATATTTATAGAGGGCTGGGGCGCACCCTCCCCCCACACCTCCTCCACAACCCTAGCTGCCCTGCTGCCCTCCTCTCTCTCTCCCTCCCGACTGCACATAGGCGAAGCCCTGCTGCAGAAACTCTCCACCACTTGCACCGCGCCGTCGCGTTGTAGATCCAATCCGTCTCTCCACCATACTTGCTGGACCGAGGAAGGAGGAGACGTCGAGGTGCCGCACGTGTGCATCTCTCGGAGGCATCGCCACTTGCGGTGTTAGATCGGATCGAATCGCGAGGAGGAGAAGCGAGTACGACTACATCACCCACGTTCCGTCAAACGTTCCGCTGTGCGAATCTTCAAAGGTATGAAGATCTCATCTAATCCCCCTCGTTGTTTGCATCTCCTAGATTAGATCTTGGCTTTCCCGTTCGTATCCGTAGAAATTTTTTGATTTACTATGCTGCAAAACCCATCACTTACGCGGGCTGGTTAAGTGGTTGTCCCCACGCGTCAGTGAGACGGGGAGATGCGAAGCGGTACGGGGCAACGGGGTGCGCTGGATTAGAAGTAAGATCAACGGCTAAGGGTCGTCGTCGACGATTAACTAGTCACCGACGAGCTCGAACCCTAGCGGCTCGGTGGGGGTCGTGGGAGGCTCACCGGGGCTCAGGCGAGGGTCAGCGATGCGGGCGAACGACGAAGTCGACAACGGCGAACTCAGGGGTGGTCGCGGCAGCTCCTGGGGTGGACAAAATCGATGGCGCCCTTCTTCTCCAGAGGCGGCCTGCTCTGGCGCAATTCCGGCGATGCGCTGCTCACCTTGCTCTGGGACTGAGGTGGGATGGTTCTGGGTGAGAGAGGAGTGGAATGGTGTGAAGAGTTTGAGCGGGGGAGGCCTCTATTTATAGTCTCGACGGTGAGACCGAAGGGGATGGGCAGGCGATGGTGGCGACATGGCTACGGGCTGCTAGAGGCATGGCCAAGGGTGGCGATCGATCGGTGGTCTCCTGGCGATGCTCTACGGTGTAAATGCGCTTGTAGGGGCGGTGGCAAACGGTCGGGAACACACGGTGCTCTGCGAGGTAGAGGCGGCGAACTCCGCGGCGAGCGGTGGCTACGGGGTACGGGCGGTGAAATGGGCATGTCTGGCGGTCTCCTGGGACGGTGGGGAGCATGCTGGTGGGCGGCGAGGGCTCGAGGTGGTCGGGTTACATGGGAACAGTGCGTGCTCTGCGGCGCGGGTCGGCATGGTCGACAGCGGCACGGGCGCGGCGTTCCTGGCGGTTCTGGTTGCTGTCCGCGAGGCAGGGCTGGTCGAGTGGGGGTGGTGAGGCATGGGCTACCTCCCAGACAAGGTTGGCACGGCTAGTTCTTCCTCTAGCTTGCTGTCCACACTGGGGTGACATGGGTGCTCTCGGCATGTTCACCATTGATGACATTGGCGAGTTTACAGTGGTGCTAGGGATTAGTTAGGGTCGTTAGATGATCTACTAAGGCTAGTGGTGTCCAGAGAGGGAACAAGTTAGGCCCAAAACACTGCACACTATAGTGTTTTGACTTTGTTTGATTTGAATCTGCAAGGTGTTTGATGAAATGGCCGCATGAATTCAAGTTTTGAATTTTGAAAATATTTTTGGTGGGTGTGCTAGGCATGTGCTAGTGAGTCTGTGGATGCTTGGGTTTTGAAAGTTGAGCTTGTTTGTGTGGTTTTTGCAAAAGTGGGATCTTCCCATATGATAAAGATTCAATTTTAAACTGTCCTTTAAACTATGCATTCAAATATTTTTGGATGATCACAAAGTGGGCCTTGGTACTTTGTTATGAGTACTATCAAGGGGTGCAAAGATCCAAACAAGTTTCTGTTAAGTTTTGAAAGTTAGAGATAGCCAAAGTAGGAATGGAAGTTAAATTGGCCAAAGTGACCATTCACTTATTTTGTTTGTTTTGATTTATTTGTCTTTGGGAAAAGTGTGGGTATTGTTTAGATGATGTTTATTTCACCTAAGAATACTTTTACAAGCAAAGAAACACACAAGCATGGCAATTCAAAAGAATCCAAATTGGTAATGCATACACATATGCATGCTTTCATATTTTTAATTTGAAAAGTTTTTGTTAACCCTAAATTTGATGATTAGATTTTGATGATCCAAGTTTAATATTTTTGGGAAGTTACATATGTAGTGGCCGCCATGATCGCAGTATGTGGTGTGTTCAGCATGAAGTTGCCATTCACCTCCATCGTCATGAAGGATGTGTTGAGGGCCCTGGTGGCCTCGCGGCGTGCGGTGGGGTCCATGTCCTCCACGTGGGAGCGATGCTTGTTGGCGTTGTTGCCATGCGAGCTGGAGCCGCCGGCGGCGGAGAGCGCAGCTCGTCACGCGCTAGACTCTGAAGCCGCTTACTTGCGTTTGTCGAGCTCCTCCATCAGCTTCACCTTCCGGTTATGCTCGTTAATGAGGAGGAGGTGATATGCCATCAACAAATCTCGTGAAGCATTCACAGGTAGGATGATGTTGCCCGCCACGGCTTTGCGTGCCTGGCACCATCCTTCCTCGTTGAGGTTGATCTTGTGGTAAGCGTTAGCGTCGCCCTCGTTGCGCATGAGAGGTGGATCTCCCCCGTTTCTTCCGTTCCCAGCCGGCGGGTTGGGCGGTGGGTTGGGTGCACTCGAACCTGGTGGAAGTTCCGATTCGCCCTGGATCACCACGGCGCATAGGTAACGCCCGTGGATTGGGTCACTGCTGCCGCAGCTTTCGAAATCGGAATCGTAGGTTCCTTCATCTGAGGGAGCGCCACACAGATCTGAGTTGCAGCTGCTGCTGTAATCTGACTCGTCTGTCAGTGTCGACGCGCGTAATGCACCGATAGGTTGGACCCACGAATCGGGCCTGATGGATGGTGGAGGGACCCTCTCTGGGAGGCGGAGGGTGCCGGTGTGTCCCACCTGGAAGCAGAAGCTCCCGAACAACATCTCGAGCCCGTTGCTGACGGAATCGAAATCCCTCAGGGTGGCTGGCGAGTGGGCGGTGAAGTCGAAGGTGCCGAAGAGGAGGTGGATCTCCGTCGCCGATGAGTTGTAGATCGCTCCGGATGAGACCGTCACGATCGCACAATCAGCGTCCCCTGTTCCCACAGACGGTGCCAATTGACGAGGTTCGATCTCGTCAATGCACATTGTTATGGACTTGGGTTTTGGAGAAGATGGGGATGCTGGAGATCATGAAGCGGTTAACAAACAAGTAACACGGGGACACGAGGTTTACCCAGGTTTAGGCCCCTGAAGGGAAAACCCTACTCCTGCTTGTTTGCTCTTGATTACGGCGGAACCAAAGGTTACAGGGGTGCGCAGATACAATCTGGCATGAGGTGTGTATGAGGTGAGTATTGGTCTTCCTTGCCGTGTCCTCCTAGCCTTTATATAGATAGGCAGGTCCTGGACGCAGGTCAAGTCGGTTACATATTAGGGTTTGCCCCTTTGAAATTCTATCTACTCTAGTCTTGTTCTCCAAGGATCCGAAGACGTCTTGGGCTTGGGCCACCCGAAATCTCCACAAGCCGCGTATCTTATCGTGGGCCTTCCCTTGGGCTGGACCAGGTCTAGGTATGCTAACGTTGTGTACTCATGGGGTATAACCATGTCAGATGCAGCAGCAAGACAAACCAGACCCTCTAGCCCGGCCGAGCCCGCGGAGGCTCGTGAAGTCCCGCCGCCACACTGTCGCAAGGGTGACACCGAACACGCCAACCGCCGCCCCAGGCTCTACTCCTCCTTCCACCAGGGGATCCGCCACCACGGCAAATCCCGGCCGCCAAGCAACAGGAACATCGCCACCGAGCTCCCATGGGCATGCCGGACCGCCGCCGGTCTAGGTATCTCATGTCACCTCCCAGAGCCACCTCCGCCAGAGGGAAGTCGAAGTCGTCCACCTTCCGAGGCCGCCACTCTGAGGTCCATGAGCTCGAGTCCTTACCACTGTCAGCGTCACACTCAAAAGGCTGCCGGAATGGGTGGGGTGATCGTGCGCTAACTCCGGAGGCTGTTAGTCCGCTCAGCCACCAAGGTGCGGGGTACTACCCACCACCACCCAAAGCGGCCGCCGTCCGGACGCAGCAGCCGGGCCGATCAACCGGGATCAGGCCCAGATCAGCCTGCAGGCCCAGATCTGACCAAGATCAGCCGTGCTACTGCGCCTTGGTCTCGCCGCCGATCGAGCCCCGGAGAATGCCCTCCCAGCACCACCACCACCGAGCCGTCCCCCATCGTGTTCCGCCCCCGCCGCAGGCCCTCCCCGAGCCGGCCCAAGAACACCAGCTGGGGAAGAGGCTCACCGCGCCGTCCATGGGCAGCGGAGGTCGAGTCCGCCACCACCCCTCCACCATTGGCCGAGCTCCCCCGACCCGCAGCACCGCCACCAGGGCTGCCGGCCCGCAGCCGCCAGAACTGGGGCGAGCCAAGGCCGTCCACCGCCACCAGGGGACTCCTCGCCGCCGACCAGCCCGAGGCACCGCCGCCAGGGCTCGCCACCGCGTCACCGCGCCCCGCGTCAGCGCCGTGTCTCTCTCTAGTGAGCTTGGAACTTGGAAGCGACGTGGGAGGGCGTTTTTTTCTCTCTAGTGAGCTTGGAACTTGGAAGCAGAAGATTGAGCGATTTCTGGGAGCTTTTTGATCGATTGCTTTCTTCAGCATATAGAGAAACCCTGCTACACACACGATGCTTTCCACACGATTTCCATAGTACCAATATCGAACCATCTGTCCGAGGCATCCAAGAGCAGCAGGCCACCAGATCCCGCGTCGTACAGGGATCGGACTAGAAAAAGATCGTGTGTGCAGTACAGTAGTTCCGAATATAGAGAAGAAATAAGTAGCCACCTCCATGGTCGATCGCAGCCGGTGATTAAAGAGCAGGAGAGAGTAGTTGGAACCTGCGCTGGGCATAGCTACCACCAGATCAATAACTTCGAGGGTCCCCGTCGAACGTTAACCAAATTCCACCGCCTTGTCGACTTTGCCCGTCGTCCACGGCCATACGAACGCTCTTTCTCACATTGCACGCGCGGCGCGGCACGGCGCGTCGTAGGTAATAACAACGTCGTGACGTGCGATCCATACGAATTGAACGCGCCGCCTTTCCCGTAGCGCGCGCGGCCAGTAGGCTCCTACAGTCCTACCTCGATCCACGCGCTCTATATAAGCTCGCCGGAGCGATCATCATCCAGCACAACGAAAGCAACAGCCAGCGATCGGGACAACAGCAAAGCCCACTAGCTCTGCCACTAGCCGCGCCACTCGACGATCGACATGGCCAAGTCTGCGTCCCTGCTGATCCTCGCGGTCCTAGTGGCCGCGGCGTGCTTCGCCCAGCTGGGCATGGCGGCGCGCGCCGTCCCGGCCGAGAAGCCCGTGGCCGCAGCGGAGGATGCGGTGAAGCGGCCGGAGACGTTCCACGAGGGGACGGTGCTGATCCCGGGCATTGGGCGCTACGAGCTGGGCACCCACTACAGGCCGGACCTCGGCGGCCTCGACCACAGCATCCCGGCCGCCGCCCACGGGCAGTTCCTCCCCGGCGCAGACGACACCTGGGTGCCCAACCCCGGCTTCGAGGTGCCCAACCCCTTCCGCCCCGGCTCCGAGACTCCATGATCGGGCCGGCCAACACGTCCACGTTCCTGGAGCTAGCGTATGTTTGCTAGTGAAGTAGTAGTACAATAAAATAGCTGCTACATGGCCATGCATGCATCTGCGACGGCGTTTTGGTGTTTGATCGAGTGTGGTGTGTATTTGTGTATGGAGTATGGGTGGATGCGTAGGAAGTATCCATCACGTATCTCAGCTTGGTTTGTCGATGATAGCAATGTGCTTCAGTCCATTGAGTTATTGAATTATGAATTACTATAAAGTTTCTATCGACAGCGTACATGGTTGGATTGTGTTGGCTCCTTAATTTCTGCCGAAAGCTCGATCAGAAAATCATGTTACATTACCCACACAGGGAGTGTAAGGACAGATCGGGAAGCACAAAAATGTGGCTCTTGGCCGGGATACAAGTGGCAGCAGCGTCCACTTGTCACACGTACGTATGCAGACCAGTAAATTGAGTCCTTATGGCCTATATGCCGGTGCACTAAAATTAAGCAGCGTATGTGAGCAAACCCGCGAAGCCGACAAGCCAGCGGTGGACCAAAAAGGTCTCGCCTCTCCTATCTCTGCCCCAACACCATGCCCTTAGAGACACATAGGGTGCTGCCACTGCCTCTCCTTCTTCGCGGGGCTTTGCCGTGTAATTCTGTCTTTATCCTTTCTAATTAGAGACTCTAGTCCGGTGGTAATAGCGAAGATGTGTGTTGATAACCCTAGAACGTCTGCTACATCCGGATTCTTACTAAAGATTTGGCACGAGCGTCAGACTGAAACCTTTTCCGACGCGGTAGAATTGCTGTTAGTGTTGGTTTTCATTGTCGACTGATGGTAGACACGGCAGACCTACCTCTATATGACTTCTACAGGGAATTTGGCAAATTCCCGATTAGCCAGAACGACGAATTCATACCCATGTACTATGACACAAATTCTCGAAATTTTTAAAACATTAGGACTGACCCTGTTCATGATATGGAGTAAACATTTGGGGACTAGGACTATGATGCTGCTTGTCCACATTGTTAATAAAGAGACTATGGAAAAGACTGTCATCAATGATTTCGGATCGTATGCAAGGAAAACAACTCAACCGACCATAATAGAGTGGCCTCTCCTCTTGGTACCGTGCGTAACCGCCCATCTTCTCCTTAAGCATGATGCCTTATCAAGAGAGCATGAATACATAGAAATGAAGGGCACTAAGGATGGTTTTGTGTTCAGAAAATATGATGATGAAAAGGCATATCCAGATCTGGCCGCTAATCATCATAGGATGGAAAGTAAGGAATATTTGATTGATCCGAATATTGAGCCTGATGAGTAATAGGATGGTGAAGATGCTAAAATGGTATGCATATATGTTGATAAATACGAGGATAGACCAGTGATACACTTTGATAGGAACAACCGTACAATTGATGAGGAGACTGTCTTTAAGACTGTGGAAGACTGCCGATACATCGTTACCATATTCACAATAAGGCCTTATTTTTACTTCTAGTGTCCCAACCTTTTGCCCAATCCCTCCTAATCCCCTAAGTTCCCTTCTAATCCCAATCCATGTTGTTTACTTAGATTGTTGTGGATGGGAGGGAATTGTGATGTAAGGGGAATAGACATAGCTCTTTAAGTAAAATATATCCCTCTTCGGAGCAAGTATATGAATGTCAAATAAAAAAATTATTTTTTACAACAACAAGAAGAGTCTTACAACCAGATCATATGCACACTTGCAAGACATCAAATTATATGGTTAAAACACTATTACAATCATATCATGGGCACACTTTCAATTCCAAATTCTGAATTGACCGTGAAAACACTTCACGGCCTTGATAACAACACAAGAGCATACCAGAACCTCTCCTTGCCTTTCCCTCAGAATCGATAGCCAAAGCTAGAGAGGGATCATAAGCTCGTTAAAAACAAGACACCCAAAGTTAATAGTAATTCCTATAGTGTAAATAAATATTAAAAAGTGGGTCATATATATTTGCTAAAGGAAATTTAGAACATAAAAACAGCTTTGTGAAATAAATGGAAGTTCCATGTGCCAACAGAAAGGATATAAATAAAAATAGTTGCCACATAAATCGAGCGACAATACTTAACCTATAATCACAGTACTTGAATTGCTTTGTTGGTTGCCAATGAAAATCATCCATATACTAACTATGCTTTACCTCTAATATGCACATATATGTACCGCTGAACTCACGTTTGTTCTATCATACATGTAAGCTATCTTAACACATATGCATCTAAATAACATATTTAGATACGTTGAATTCAATGTGGTTCAACGATTCTAGATAGAAAAAAGTGGGATGCGTAGTTAGGATGAAGATTCATACATATGTTTTTACAAGCAAAAGGCAACATATCTGGTGCTGCATCTTGTAGAATTGTGAAATATATCTTTGGTCAAGCATAAGATAAGAACACAAGAAAAATCAACATAATAAATACCAAAGTTGTAAGTAGCACTCAAATCTTAGCATTAACAGAACCCTTCCACCATCTAACAGTCAGCTTGCATGTGATAAGTTAGCACAAAGAGCAAAGAACATGAACACATAACACATCATATATATATATATATATATATATATATATATATATATATATATATATATATATATATATATATATTACACCTGAAGAGAAAGTGGCGAGGGAGAAAACTTCTAATTGGATGCAGTCGTTTAGTTTTAACTTGTAGACTTAGCTCAAACAGTTGCATGAAAAAAATATCAGGAGCAGTCAGCTTCTATTCCATAAGAAGACTCGTTGATGCAATCCCACAAATATAGAGCTACCTGCCTCTAGTCCATACACATTAGATCGATTCGGGAAAGATACCTATACTAGTGCTTCTATTCTAGCCAATTAGAGAGCTAACTGGCTAGTTGATTTGTGCAAGATTTAATCCTGCAAGACTACTGCCATGCTACTAGGACCTAAATCCATAGAAGAGAGCAATGAATGAAATGAAAAAAATAGATACAGAAAACAAGAAAGCGTGTGGAATCAATCAGAAAGGATGAGATGGGTTTTCACTTGGTGTGGAGGCTGATGGGGAGATGACGGATCTCGAAGTGGTAGTGGGCAGCGAGTGGCTTATTGAGATCGAGGATCAAGTCGTTGCCGGCATGAGACACGGCGGACGGCAACTGCGACAAAGATCCTGACAGGAGGGAGAGGAGAGGGACGAACCAGGAGGGGAGGAGAAGGTCTATGCGGGGAGAAACTCACCGGAGAGGAGTCCACGGTGGTAGAAGGTTGGAGGTTGTCGGTGGTGTCCCAAGGCTGGCGTCCACAACATATCGCCTTCGTCCATGTTGTCGTCCTCGACAATACACGAGGGAAAGGTTGTGGGTGAAAATACACGAGGTTCATCTGGTTTGATAAGGATTTTCTGGGATGGGCCAGGACAAACCCTAGTAAACCGCTATAAGTAAACGGCCTCTGCGGGATTATTGGGGATTAGGGGATACGTCGCGAAAACTCTTCAAACCCGGAAAATATATGACAAGTAAACGAGGCCTAAAACTTGGGTTTGATTATATCATTGAAAATAGTGATCAGGAGAGATTTAGGATGCATTATAGGAAAAGTAAGGTGTGTAAGGGATACTGCATGCATCCCCTATGAGGGGTGGACACCCATTTCAGGTTGTAATGGCTAAATTTTGATTCATTTTTGCATATTTAATATGTTGATATATATATATATATATATGTATGTTTATTGATTTATTAATTATTGTCGAAAGCATATCAAGATAAACAAAAAGAAACACAACTTGCCTAATACTTCTTTAAATGATAAAATAATATATGGTACGACAAAGTGAATTACTTCTATTATACTTGATTGGGTGAGGCACGATCAAGTCATTGGACCTTCTAATCTCAGATCAAATCTTAGTGATAAGTTCAATGTTTTGTTTCCTTACCATGGAGTTTTTGATGGGAAGGAGGTATTTTTTCAAGGCAAGTGGAATGACAGCTTTCACATGTTTTACAGTTTCAAAGGAGAGGTAGAAAGGGCATCACCTAGGAGTGTTGTTGACGCTAGTGCGAAGAAGACAAAAGATCGCAAGAGGGGTAAATTATATGATGGTAGATAAGAAATGCTTCAAAAGATGTTTTGTCTACCTGAAGGCATGCTGGAAGGGGTTTCTAGAGGGTTGTAGTCCATACTTGACAATAGATTCAACTTATTTAACATTGAAGTTCAGGGGACACCTTGTGTTGTAGACGCTCAAAAATGGCTTTTTCTTGTAGCTTATGTTGTTCTTAAGGGTGAATATAACAAGAGATGGACATGGGTCATGGAGAGTCTATGTGCAATAATTGGTCACTCTAAAGGCTTGATGATAAACACTGATGCATGCAAGGGTCTAGAGAATGTTGTTGATGTTGTATTTCTAGGGGTTGAGCATAGAGAATGTATGTGGTATCTCGCTGCTAACTTCACGAAGAATTTTAAAGGGAATATCTTTGAAGACAACTTGTGGCCATCAACATACTCATACACCCCGAGTAGGCATGGTACTTACATGCAGAACATGTATACAAAGCCAAAGGTGAAAGAATACCTTGAAGAACATCACAACAAATTATGGGGTAGAAGAAAGTTTTGGTAAGTTAAAAAAAAGTGGATTATGTTTGCAATAGTTTGGCATATAGTTTTAGTTCTAAGATTAGGAGCATTGAATAACTTGCAATTGTTATTTTTCTAGATGTAATAAGATAATATATAATGATGAAGATAGATTTTAGGCAAACCATCTATGCAAGAAAAATTGTAGGCCATAATATAGTGTTGAAGGGGGTTTGTTACTCAATGCAAGAATAATGGCAATAGGGACAATAAAGATAAGGATGATCAGAAGTTCTTATATATTAGATGAGGTTTATGCAAAAGGCAAGCATAGAACTGAAAGTAGATACCCTATAGACATTGCAAACGGGACTTGTTCCTATACGAAGAGGCAAATTACTGGCATGCTATGTCAACATCCACTATACTTCATCTTAAAGATGAGAGGTGATGGTGTTGTAATAGAAAATCTTGTTCATACCTATTTTTCTAAGGAAAAGTTCGTTGCAACTTATGCGTAAAACATACCACCTACGTAAGATAAAAAATGATTGGGAGATTGTCGATCCTAGGTTCAACCTAGAACCACTAGTTTTTAGGAGGCCACATGGGAGGCCTAGAAAGCTAAGGATAAAAGCCTCACTGAAAGGGCTCAAGGTTAGGAGCAAGGAGAAGGAAATACAAATGGCGTGGGGATTTGGTCATATTAATAGGTATGCAAAAAACTCAGTTCCACATGATTTTGAAGGTGATAACCTTGTCTCTGTTCACATTATAGGGAGGCAGAATTTGAATCTTCTCATTCATAGAAATGGAGCAAAGGCAAAGGAAAGCAAACGAGAAAGAATGGCAAAGATGAGGTTGAGGACATTATGGAAATGCAACTAGTTGACTAAGAACGTGTAGTGCAGAAATATGATGATGTGTAGGAAGTGTATGAAAGTGGTTGATGAGAAGCAAGTTACTGAAGAACAAGGGGCATTGGAAGAAAATATACCGAAGGAGTTGTTGGGTGCGAGAATAAGCAAAAAAAGAGGAATAAGAAGGGGAAGAAAAAAGAAGGAGATGAACTGGAATATGAAGAAGTTGCTTGTGTTATTTTTTTGAGAGAAAGTTGCTTAGGTTATTGAGGATGTTTTTGAAGATCTTTTTGCTAACTGCAGAAAAAACAATAAATCTCTACCTATTTCATCTTTATATGATTCTCCTAATGAAAGGTAAGCTTTAAAACATGTTTAATTTGGCATTTCGATCATATTTATTTCAATCAACTTCAAAAAAAATTATGTAGTTCAAGCTTGAAGACTAGGAAGAGGAGCATAAAGAAGCAGGCAGAATAATGTAATTTTTAGACATTTAAATATTTTGTATGGCAACTTGCAACTGATGTATGTGGACAACATTTTTTTAGAATTTCCTGGATAGCTTAAATTTCTTATCAGAAACATAGAAAATGCACCCAAAGTTGGGTTAAATCGCCCCACTAAATCCAACCAATCGGGTTGCAGGAACAACATGCTTGCAGATCACCCTTAGAAAACACAATTTAAACCATCCTGGTACATCGATCAAATGGCTCCGAATAATTAGGTTGTATAGTCGCGGGTGGCCTTCTAGAAGACCCAATCCAATGGCAATAGTTGGCCGCTGGGGTTATCAACCAACAGTCGAAGTTGGGTGTTAGGGTTACGTGAGTTCTGCTGAGTTTTGAGTGGATCCTTAGACATTCAACGGGGTTATATAGGGTTTGATCAACATTTAAAATTTCAAATGAGTACAAGTAATTCAAGGAAAATGTGTAAGGGTTTCTAAATTTTGAACCATAAGCACCGGTCCATCCTAGGACACCTTTGGGGCACCCATAACCATTTTTGTTTGAATTTTTAGACCACTATTTACAGTACCTACAATTCAAATTTTGAATTATCCAAGAATTACTCAAAAAACAGTATATAGCTCCACCATGAGAAAAATTCTAATCTCTCGGGAAATGACCATCTAACATGACCTAGCATTTTAGAAAAATGTTGGATGCCCTTAGACATGTTGAATTCGTACACCTCCTTTGGAATAAACCACTCAGAATCCAAATATCATTCAAAAAAATGAAAAATCAAGTTTTTTTTATAGAACCCCGAAATTCCTAGTTGAAGAAGTTGTTTACAATGCCAAGAGGCATCTCCCTGCTAAGTTTAGGCTCATTCTATTAAAGGATTCCATGCTTTTTGTAGTGAGCATGATAACTAGGGTTCAAACCCAAGTTAACTCATGCTCGATAGACACTCGAGTGAAGGTTTGCATGTGCAACCTATCTGTATGTCTTGGTTATGGTTTTTCCTGGATAGTAGGTCACGAACAAAGATTGCATGCATAGGTTTTCTCTTTTTTAATTGCCTTTGTTTTGATTAAAAAATTCCAAACGTTTCAGCATGCGCAACCACGTAAGGATTTCTAAATTTTGAATCATACGCACTGCTACATCCTAGGACATCTCTGGGGCACCCCAAAACCATTTTGTTTTGAATTTTTAGACCAATATTTAGGGTACCTACAGTTCAAATTTTAAATTATCCAAGCATTTCTTAAGAAAAAAGCAGCATATAGCTCCACCATGAGAAACATCCTACCCGATAATGGCCATCTAATATGATCTAGCATTGGAGGAAAAATGTTGGATGGCCTTAGGCATACGGAATTCTTGCACCTATTTTAAAAAAACACTCATTATGGATTCAAAAAATTACAAATCAAGTTTTCTCTATAGAACACTGAAATACCTAGGGCCAAGTGACACCTCCCTACCAAGTTTGGAGGGATACCATGCTTTTGGCAGTGAGCATGATAACTAGGGTTGAAACTCAACATAACTTCTACTTGCTAGCCATCCGGGTCAAGGTTTGCATGTCAAAACTTTCCATATGTCTTGGTTATTATTTTTCCTACGTAGTAGGTCACAATAAAGACTTCATGTGTAAGCTTTTATATTTTTATTTTTTTAATTTCATTTGGTTTTATTCAAAAAAGACCAAACTTGCTGGCATGCACAACTGCGTAAAGGTTTCTTAATTTTGGATCATACGCACTGATCCATCATAGGACATCTCTAGGACATCCAAATAGTTTTGTTTGAATTTTTAGACCAATATTTAGGGTACCTACAATTCAAATTTTGAATTATCTAAGAATTACTCAAGAAAAAAGCAGTATATAGATCCACCATGAGAAAAAACCTAATCTCCCGGGAATAACCATCCAACATGACCTAGCATTGGAGAAAAATGTTGTATGGCCATACACATGCGCAATTCTTGCACCTCCTTTGGATAAAACCAGTCAGAATTCAAATTTTTGGATTCAAAAAATAAAAAGTCAAGTTTTTTCATAGAACCCCAAAATCCCTAGTTGGAGAAGTTGTTCGCAATGCAAAGAGTCACCTCCCTGCTATGTTTGGGCTCATTCCTATGAGGGTTGCCATGCTTCTGGCAGTGAGCATGATAACTAGGGTTGAAATTCAAATTAACTCCTATTCGATAGCCATCCGGATGAAGGTTTGCATGTCCAAACTTTATGTAGGTCTTGGTTATGATTTTTCTTGGGTAGTAAGTCTCAATAAGGACTCCATGCGCAGGTTTTCATTTTTTAATTTGGTTTGATTAAAAAAGGCCAAACTTCCCAGCATGCGCAATCATGTAAGGGTTTCTAAATTTTGAATCATAAGCACTCGCCCATCCTAGGACACCTCTTGGGCACCCAAAAACGTTTTTATTGGAATTTTTAGACAAATATGCAGGGTAATTTAAAATTTTGAATTATCCAAGCATTACTCAAGAAAAAAATCAATATGTAGCTCCACAATAAAAAATCATAATCTCTCGGTAATGGCCATCCAGCATGACCTAGCTTTGGAGAAAAATGTTTTAATGGTCTTAGACATGCGGAATTCTTGAACCTCCTTTGGAAAAACGCACTCAGAATTCACATCTCTGGAATCAAAAAAGATAAATCAAGTTTTTTTTCATAGAACCCCAAAATCTCTAGTTGTATAAGTTGTTTGCAATGCCAAAATCCACTTCCCTGCCAAGTTTGGGCTCATTCCATCAAGGGATGCCATGCTTTTGGCAGTGAGCATGTTAACTAGGGTTGAAACCCAAGTTAACTCCTACTCGATAGCCATCCTGGTGAAGGTCTGCATGTCCAAACTTTCTTTATGTCTTGGTTATGATTTTTCATGTGTAGTAGGTCACAAATAAGGACTCCATGCGGATGTTTTCATATTTTTTTGGATATTTTTGAATTTCATTTGGTTTGATTCAAAAAAATCAAAATTGTCGGTGTGGGCAACCGCGTAACGATTTCTAAATTTTGAATCATACGCATCGATCCATCCTAGGACACCTCGAGGACACTCCAAACTATTTTCTATGAATTTTTAGAACAATATTTAGAGTACCTACAATTCATATTTTAAATTATCCATGCATTACTCGAGATAAAATCTCTATATAGCTCCACCATGACAAAAATCCTAATCTCATGGGATTGGCCATTCAACATGACCTAGCATTGGAGAAAATGTTGGATGGACTTGGACATGCGGAATTTTTGCACCTCCTTTGGAAAAAGCCACTCATAATTCAAATTTATGGATACGAAAAATAAAAAATCAAGTTTTTTCATAGAACCCCGTAGTTCGAGAAGTTGTTTGCAATGCCAAGTTTGGGAGAACTATAACATCATAGCACAAACCAAACAATTTTAAAAAAATTTGCTTTAGATTTGACCAGATGATAAGTGGGTTCGCGTCATTGGAATTTCTTAAAATCGTGGACTTTTCATATCCCTAAATTAAAATTGTGAACTTTTTTATGCGTTAAACTAAAATCATGGACTTTTTTCCACGAAACAGTTGTCACTAGGTGGCTTACTCGATAAGGATCAAAACACAACACACCCACCTCGAACAACACGCAGCACGCTCGGCGCCGCCTCCTCCCCCGCTGACACACCGCCAATATTATGGTTGTGCCATTATGTCCTTAGAGCAGAGAGACAGCGAACAACAAGGCGTCCCACTGGCTTCGCTTCGTCTTGATCACCAATATCGATTCTCGACTCGGTTCCGCTCATCTGCCCCCTTTAATCCCCGCTCATCTCCTTCTTATTTTTTTCACAATCCTAGCACGTCTTACCATCTTCAATCCCCCTCCTCATTGACAAAAGGAAGGTCGCCGTCCACAATGGTGCACCCAAGACCACCTTCCATCTCCCGCCCATCGCAAATGACTCCAGTCGTTCCGGGTCAGCAAGGACAATGCCCTGCGCATCTGGGCCTTTAGCCCACAGAGGAACCGGTAGCTGCTAGCATGTGCCTTCCTCGATGAGCAGACACCTAGGGCTTAACTTCTCCTATATGATGCACGAAAAAAATGCGGGCAGCTAAAAGTCGCACAAAGGGAATTAGGGGTTGTATTCGCATTCACAGCTAAGTGAATTCTACTTTTTACCCTCTATTTGTGCATTTGAGACACTAATTACCCCATTTAGTAGAAGTTGTATCCGAATGTCCTATTTTTTTTAGGGTATTAATAGTAGGAAAGGTTCCTACTGCCTCATTTTCATTAATAAAAGGTCAGAGTCCAAAGATTTACATATTTATAGAATACAAGGGGATAAAAGATCTCCCAAAAGAAAGGTTAAGAAAACCTAAGACCTCATAGGATTTACAAACTATGGATAATGCTCTTGATGAGTGGGTGTAAATCCTCCTTTGTCCTATGAATCAGTAGTGACAGATCAGCAGCCAATCTTGACTTTCATGCCTAAACCGAGGGTTGTATGTTATTAAACCAGAGGTTGTTTCTCTCCTTCCAGATGTTCCAGGATCCAAGCAGAGTAATTTCCATAAATAGCTTTTTATTCCAGCTTTGTTTTCCTTGTTCAATGATCTGAAGTCTAGAGTTAGCCATAGACCAGGAGATATTAATTGAATCCCAGCAAGCTTGACTAAAAGGGCAATGAAAAAGTAAGTGTTCAATTGTTTCTTCAGTATTATGACTACACATTAAACAGTCATATCCAGTTCCAAGTGCATAATGCCTTCTTCTAAGCATGTTTCTTGTATTCAGTCTATCAGACAAGACAAGCCATCCAAAGAACTTCACGTTTGCAGTGCACTTTGATTTCCACAGCCATTTGAAAGATATATGTGGGTTCAGGTTTCTAAAATTATACTGATAATATTTGCTTGATGTGAAATCTTTGGCCCCCCAAACATAACTCCAAGTGTCTTGTAAGTGCTCACTGAGTTGTATCTCTCTACAATTTTTTTGAATTATTCTTAGTTCATCTAAAGCTTCAGGCGATAGAGGAAGATAGAAGAGATGTGTCAAACTGTCTGTTGCTAGAAACTCTTGGGTAGAGATAACTTCATTCCTCACATAAGAGTAGATAACTGGGTGACTCTCTCCTAAAGCAGTGTCAGTCCACTGATCCTTCCAAAACAGAGTATTGGCCCCATTAACAATTGTACTTTTGGCTACCCCTCTAAATAAATGGGAGAGTCTAGAGACATCTCTCCACCAGAAAGAGCCACAAGGCCCAGTAGCATGTGGAATAGTATTATTGTAGAAAGCACTCCAAACTAGGGAGACCTAGGGGGTGTCATCCTTATTGTAAAACTTATGAAGGAACTTAAGCAGCAGGCCTTCATTTTGGATTTTAAGGTTGAGAATGCCAACCCCTCCTTTATTCTTTGGCATGCTAATCATGTCCCAAGCAGCAAGAGATTTGCATTTTTCACCTTCTTAGGGTTTTTTATTCCACAAACAATGTCTCTGAATTTTCTCTATGTGCCCCACAATCTTATATGGTAATTTTATTGCACACATTGTGAATGTTGCAACTGAAGCCAGTAAGGAATTAATCACAGTCACTCTCCCACTATAAGATATCATCATGAATGATGCAGACACCTTTCTCTCAACTCTGTCAATCAGTGGCATAAGATCATACACTGTGGGCTTAGTGGTGCCAAGAGGGATCCCCAAGTAAGTGAAAGGCATTTTGGCAATTGAATAACCCAGCATATCTGCAATTTCCTTAGTGATGTTGTTTGTCAGATTTATTGGTATTAGGTGAGACTTGTGAAAATTAATCTATAAGCCAGTAGAAACAGCATAATTATGAAGAATCCCTTTCATTACTTGAACTTGTTCTTTATCTGCTTGCATTATGATCAAAGTGTCATCTGCATATTGGACAACTGGAAAATCCTGACCAAAATCAGGGGAAAATGGAGCTTTGAGGATGTTTTCTCTGAAAGCATTATTGATTACAGATTGTAGTAAATCAGCAGCTAGAACAAAAATGAGGGGAGACAAAGAATCTCCTTGCCTAACACCACTTTTGTAGTGAAATTGCCTCCAAGGTACTCCATTAAGCAGAACATCAGACTTTCTAGTGCCAAAAATAATTTCAATCCATTTTAATCACTTATCATCAAAACCCATCTATTTCATAATTTTCATCATATCCAGATGATCAATGGTACCAAAGGCTTTGGAAAAATCTAGTTTAAGCATAATAATCTCTTTCTTAGAGGCTTCACACTGATAGAGAAATTCAAAGGCCCAGGCAAGGCAATCCTGAATGTTCCTGCATTTTAAGAAACCATATTGATTTTTATGAATAATTTTTAGTATTACCTTCTGGAGCCTGTTAGCCAAAATTTTGGTGATCAACTTCAGTACACAATTTAGCAGGGTGATTGGCCTAAAATCATTGACAGTTTCAGGTGAACCCATCTTTGGAATGAGTGTAATGTGCCCCATATTTATACTTTCTAGATTCAGATCTCCTTCATAAAATTGAAAGCATAAGGAGTAAATATATTCCTTGATGATGTGCCAACAACTTTTTAGGAAGAGGCCATTAAAACCATCTGACCTGGGGCTTTATCATTTGGCATTTCCTTAACCACTTTGTCAATTTCCTCCCTGGTGAATGGTATGGATAAAGCTTCAAGGCCCTCAGTTGGAGTAATCAGATGTTGTAAGTCAAAAAGCATCTCAGACTGAGTAGAAGTACCCAATCTTTCCTTGTAGACTTGAAAAATAGCTTTCTCTTTGTCAGCATGCTCAGTGACTAAAGAACCATCAGATAGTTTGAGGGAGGCAATATTGTTCCTTTATATCTTTCAGTAGCAAAATTATGAAAGAATTTTGTGTTCTCATCTCCAAACTTTGTCCATCTAACTGTGCACCTTTTCTTCCAATATGCATTTTGGTACTGTAACAACCTTGCTAAATGAGCTTTTAGAATTTTCCTAAATTTTGCTTCTTGACAGAACAAAGGCCTTTTATCCTCCAGATTATCAATTTCAGAGAGAACCCTGTTGGTATTTTCAATACAAGTGGACGACCTTGATATTGATTTGCTCCAAAATTTCAAATCATATCTCAACTTTTTAAGCTTTGCATTTAAATTTGCAGCACTATTGGATTTGTGAGTTGGTTTACCCCAACTCTTTGTTACAGCTTCCAGAAAACCAGGATGTGCTACCCAAAAGTTTTCAAATCTAAAAATCCTACTGCCAGGTATCTTAGTCTGTATAGAGACAACACAAGGAGTGTGATCAGAGGTTGGTTTGCCTTGTGTAGAAACAACTGTATTTGGAAAGCTAGTTGTCCAGTGCATGGAAGTAAAAAAACCAATCAAGTTTCTCCAAAAGAGGATCTTGTTGCATGTTGCTCCAGGTGTATTTTCTTCCTTTAATTGGCAATTCAGTGAGATGTTGCTCTCTAATGAAATCATTGAAATAAGCATGTCATTAACATTCCCCCCAAGCTTATTCCTGTTTGCAGGGGACCTAATGAAATTAAAGTCTCCCATTAAGATCTAGTCTTCGTCATCAGGAATATTCACCTCAAACATCCATTGAACAAATTTCTCCCTCGGTTCACCATTACAGGGGCCATAGATGTTAATTAAAGTCCAGGAAAGGTCAAAATGGGTAGAAGTGAAATGAACAGAGAGAGCAAATTGTTCACAATGCATAACCATTCCAGAAAAAATTGAACTATTCCATATGATAATGAGGCCTCCAGAATCCCCCACAGAAGGCACAAAAACAAACTCATCAAATCTTGCTGGACAGCAAGCTTTAATAAACTTCATATCAAAATCTTCCTTTTTCTCTCTTGCAAGCAAATAACTGAACATCCACTTACATTAATAGCATTCATTAAGGCTAATTGTTTCTCTCTTGCATTAAGTCCCCTGATGTTCCAGCACAAAATAATCCATTGTTTAAACAGTGACATTATTACAACTCAAAAGTATAGAAACCAAAATAGAAATAGACAGGCACACCACCAAACAGGCACTAGGCACTGTCAACATTCTCCTTCTCCTGCAAGCCTTCCATGAGCTTCATAGGAGTGAGTTCATCCTGAGGAACACCACAAAGAGAAATTCCAATAGACTGGAGCACTGGGATTGGGGTTGCAAGAAGGGTCCTGTCAGAAATCAGGTCATCATGGACAGAAATTATCTAAGTCATATTAACCTCTTCTGTGACTTCCACAGCTTTCACTTCTGGAACCTTCCTTGGTTTCACTTTGGATTTAGTGTGCTTGGAGTCACAAATGATTTTAGGCTTAAAGCCCCTGTATCTAGTAGTCCTTGAGCTCCTTCTGACTTAGTTTGTGGAAATAGGTGTCCCAAAGGGAAAATCTTCTGAATCATCAAGCACTGGAATCTTTCTTTTGGTGCCATCTTGTGTGAAGGGTAGCATACTAGAGACCACCAAAGTTTGAACATAATTCATCACCTTCCTCTTCCTTGATTGGAGCAGCAACTCCCATTCATTAACCATTTCAAACTGCATAAACTTTGGCATAGGAATAGAGATAGACAGGAGCTTGGCATTATCCAGAGCAAAGTTGGGGAAGCAATATTCCTTAAAGGAAGAGTGAGCAAAGTTCCTTGCCATCCAGATTTCAGAAGTAATATTCATTATATTGTCATTAACCAAAGCATAATTAATGGACAAGGTGGTGTCAACTTGCATCAAGTCTGATCCAGAAGAATTTCCATTAGATACATCAGATAAGCTATCATGCCAAGCTTGCATAGGACTATCCTGGACATTGGTGTTTGGGGGTGGCACACCATCCTGAAAAGAAACCCCTTGTGCAGCTAAGATTTGCTGAAAATTGATCAGAGGAGGGTTTGGAACAACTGCAACATCATCTTCTAGTGGTGCAACAATATTTTCATCTTGTGCAACAATATTGTCAAACAGTGCAGCAATCACTTGAGCAGGGACAAACTGTCCTTGCTGGTGAAACAGGGCAGCATTGTTGTGACCTCCAATGTTCCCACCTTGAGCATTTCCACATCCAGGTATCTCATTCTGTTGATTCCAGTTATCAAGTTGTTGTTGGTAGAGTTGTTCAGCAGTAAGTCCATCACCATTCATGGGATGGGGGTTACCATCATCTGGTTCTGGATCTTCTGGAGGAGGCAGGATATCAGGAAAATGGGCATTCCAGTCAGCACATCTGAGTAAAATAACAGGTACAGTCCAAGAGTGTCTAGCCCCACCAAGCTGATGAATAATCAAAATTTTGGGCACAAACTTAGGATGAACAATCCAAACCTTAACCAACACCGACTTATCATCTCCTCTAGGATTATGCCACATAGACAGCAAACCAAAATCCTGAACAGCACTATGAATGTACTGGCTAGTCTGATAATCTAGGGGGAAAGCTAAGAAATGTATCCAAGTTTCCCTGCCAAAAGCAGTAAGACGCATGTTTCTGGCTTCATTGTGTTTCACAAAGATGACAGTGGTAATATCATCAATCTCAAAAGATGTCCCTACTGTAGCATCCGCAATCAGAGTTTCAGTCATAGTAAAAATGCCAAGGCCTAAAGGGTGATCATCAAAACGACTGACAAACAGCTGTGACTCATTCAGAATATTCATCACCTGAACCCTATAGTCTTCTCTGAGCTGAATCAGAATAAATCTGTTGGTCTCAATAATTACCTTGCAATCGTGCTGCAGAGGAGCTTCGGCTGGCACCACCATGTGCGATCTCACCAGACGATCCACTGGCCCTGGATCTATAGTCAAGCCACTGGGGAGAAAGGCTAATGGATTCACTGGGAAGTTGGCCATTATTGTGGTGGAGAGAGATGCTTCGTCAGCCGACGGAGAAGGAGATGAAGCGGCAGGGGAAGGGGGGTGAAACTCCAGGTGAAAAGCTGTTTGCTTCTTAACTACCCAGATATTCCGACCAGGAATATCGGTCCATTTGTTTGTGATTGTTTTCTTTTTTTGCCAAACCCTTCGTATCCTCTTTGGGCAGCTCCTGGCCCAGTGGCCCAATAAATGGCAGTTCCGACAACGCCAGCCCAAAAAGCAATTACTCGCCAGGTGACCAAAAATTAAGCATTTAACGCACCAGGGACTAGAACACTTCGAGCATTTCCGGCCTAGAGCAGGGTTACATACGCAAATTGCCAGGCAGGAATCCATAAGATGATCACGATCTCCACATCTGGAGCAACGTCCCAGGCAAAAACCAGAGCTTTGCTAGGGACAAATTTCAAATCCAATGCATGCATGATATCTTGTTCAGAGTAAAGAGCATGTCTCATATATTCGATTTTTTCTAACGTGACAGGAGGTAATTGCATGCAGGAGTGACGTAAAAACTTTGAACCAGTAAAAACTTCCTTATGATCACGTTCAGGATCCACCAAAATAGGATCAGCGAAACTTCCAAAGAAAAGAGGCCTAGCCTGATCAGATCCTAGTGAAGATGTCACGGGAGGGCCTTGTTGATGAAAACCAAATTTAGCCAATTCATGAGATGATTCCGAATGATAACCTTGAGCAGCACTTTTCTTAAGGAACTCCAGATTTGGTTTAAACTGGACGAGACTAGTGTGAGAGATCCTCACATTATCATCATAAGGCAGTCCAGAAAAAGGATGATCATGTATGAATCCAGAGATCTGAGGATGAGAACCCCGAAACAAACTGAAGTAGCACACAAAGTCTGGCAAAACCCTATCTTTCAGACCATAGATGAAATTCCCCACTTTGTTTGAAGCCACCGAAAACCGAAATCTTCGATCACTTAATTGAAAAACACTGAATCTTGCAGCAATTCCACCAATACAACATTGAAGGGCAAGACCCACAGATTCAACATTCAGAGGAAAAGAGGCCGAGGAGAAAGAAACCACCAAGAAGAACTCATTGGCAGTCGAGGAAGGGAGGAAGTGGACCGTAGATCCAAAACATCGACGCACCTGATTAGCCAAAGCCTGGCCAGGAGAGAAATCCCAGTGGAGTAGGGCTTCCATTGTAGGGGAGAAGGAGAAAAACCCTAGATCGCCAAGGAATCGCCATTGGTGGGTGGGTGGGTGGGAGGGTGAGTCACCATTCCGTTTTGCCTGAAGATCTGAATGTCCTATTTAAGAAAATTCTAAGCATGATTTGTCCCGTTTTAGCATTCAACACGTGTTCTTGGATAAGGCTGACATGTTAGGACGATGTACCGCCACAAAATATGTTAAGATCGGAGAACATCGTCGTCGATCATATCTACCCTTCTCTGCACCAAATGTTCTATTCTTTGTTGCCATCTCGATAATTTTGAAGTTCAATTGTCACCTCACACCTTGCCTAATAGATATGCATCAGAAAATGAGAATTAAAAGTTTCGAAACATGGTAATTTAGATGAATTTTCACTACATAGGGTAATTAGTGTCACAAATGCACAAGTAGAGGGTAAAATGTGGAATTCACTCTTCACAGCTCCACCAGAGCCATGTTTTCCCGAAAAGGATTGAACATAATTTTCTATCGGAAAAAAATGTACTACCCGTATCTATGCAGAACAGAAACCGGTGACACATGGAATTTGTGCTATGTTTCATGAATGCTTTAGGTTCTTCTTGATTTTGGAGGAACATGAATAATTAAGTCCGTCAGATAAATTAAGTAATGTCAATCGTTAATTCGACCTTTTAGTACCAGAACCGTTCCAAAATGGACTAGACAGGAGACTAGTTCGTCCGGAGAGTCGGTATCGCTTAATTTACGTACCGACTAGGTAGAGAAAGCAACCGAGAACGGGGGCAAATATAGTGAGGAAATAAGTAGCCACCTCCATGGTCGATCGCACCGGTGCTTAAAGAGCAGGAGAGAGTAGCTGGAACCTGCGCATAGCTACACTACCAGATCAATAACTTCGAGGGTCCCGTAGAACGTCGACTTTGCCCGTCGTCCACGGCCACACAAACGATCTTTCTCACATTGCACGCGCAATAACGCACGCGCGGCGCGGCGTAGGTAAACAACGTACGAATTGAACGCGCCGCCCTTTCCCTCCCATTTCCGTTCCGTAGCGCGGCCAGCGTCGGTCGACGCGCTCTATATAAGCTCGCCGCAGCGATCACCATCCACCACAACGAAAGCAACAGCCAGCAAGCGATCGGGACAGCAAACAAAGCTCACTAGCCTCGATCACAGCTAGCAGCCCACTCGACGATCCACACATGGCCAAGTCGGCGTCCCTGCTGATCCTCGCGGTCCTAGTGGCCGCGGTGTGCTTCGCCCAGCTGGGCATGGCGGCGCGCGCCGTCCCGGCTGAGAAGCCCATGGCGACGGCGGCGGAGGACGCTGTGAAGCGGCCGGAGACGTTGCACGAGGGGACGGTACTGATCCCGGGGGTTGGGCGGTACGAGCTGGGCACCCACTACAGACCGGACCTCGGCGGCCTCGACCACAGCATCCCGGCCGCCGCCAGCGGGCAGTTCCTCCCGGGCGCCGACGATACCTGGGTGCCCAACCCCGGCTTCGAGGTGCCCAACCCCTTCCACCCCGGCTCCGACTCTCCATGATCGAGCCGTCCGGCACCGGCAAACACGTCCACGCTACACCCATCCCTCAGTAGCTACTAGCTAGCGTATGTTTGCTAGTAGTAGCATAGTAGTAGTACAATAAAATAGCTGCTACTACATGGCCATGCATGTATACGCATGTTGCATGCATGCACCTGCGACCGCGTGCGCCGACGGCGTTTTGGTGTTTGATTGAGTGTGAGTGTGAGTGTGTAATGGAGTATGGGTGGATGCGTACGTAGGAAGCATCCATCACGTATCTCGCTTGGTTTGTCGATGCTAGTAATGTGCTTCCGTCCAATGATTTTAATGGATTATGAATTAAGCTTGCTATATATATCGCCAGCGTACATTGTCATATTTGGTGGTTGGATTGTTGGCTCCTTTAATATCTGCCGAGAGCTAACTCATCAAAAATCATGGCACATACCACAATGGGAGTGCGAGGACAGACCGGGAAGCTCAGGGGAGTACAAGAAGATAATAAGTGACGCACCGGAAATGTGGCTCTCGGCGGTGCCGCCGTGGTGTCTACACTTGTGCTCGATCGTGACACTTCAGCTATATGGGAGTGGGACCCCTTTTTATTAAGTCCATAATGAGAGAGAGCACGATGACAGAGTATCGGATACGCCAGGTCAAACGGGGGAAAGGTACATGGTCTCTACGTGTTGCGTACTTGCGTTCCCCTCCATCCGTTCTTGGCCATTTGATACAGGTGGAATGATGGTCAGTTCGTCACAGATCGATGTAGGTGTGTGATATGTGTGAGTTTTGATCTGAGGTATGAAGAGCAACTCTAGCGGCTACCGTAAAAGTTTCAAAATCGTAAAATAATCGTCAGTTTAGCGTACCCCGCAAAAAATCCACGCCGTGCAGCTACCGTATCCTGGACTGAACCCGAAATTTTTTTGCGGGGCGCGGCAAATTCCTTTCGCGGAACGGTACTTCCACGGGGTCCGGAAGAAAACCGAGCGCGACCCGTATCCTCGTTTCGATTTTGGCGGGATGGAAGTTTCAGCTCATGCCTCCCGCTCCCACCCAGCCGCCGACGTCGATCTCTCTCCCCGGTGAACCTCCGAGGCCGCCGCCACCGCCAATCGAAGGCATGGACTCCTCCGACCTCCCGCCGACTGCCGCGTTCGATGTAGCTCCATCGGTCCACGCAGGCACGCCGGCCGCCGCCGCTTTCTCCATCAAGAAGAGGAAGCGCGCGAATGTCGTCGCCGCCAGGACCATCGTCGCCCCGCAACTCCCGAAGCTGTCCGCGGCGCGGAAGAAGGCCGGCACCGGCCCGAAGAAGGCGGCGCCAGGCGGCAGCAAGGCGGCACCACCGAAGAAGAAGCCCGTGCAGCGCGCCGCCGCTCTGCAAAGCACCCCGCCGGCAAGTGGAGGTGCTACGGCGAGTGACGGTGCTGCTTGATGGTATGCCTTGCATTTGCTATGTTGATCTTATTTTGGGTGTGATTCGATGCGAACATGTTTGCAAACATTGGAACTGAAACTGTCGCATATGCTGTCGTATGAACTGTCAAAAAATTCAGTTATATATGCGGTTTCATTTTGCAGTACAGCGGCGTGGTGTAAATATGCTGTTTTGCGGTTTGCGTTTACGGTAGCTGCACTACGCCGGCTCTTGCGGCCCCAGAAATCTCGTTTTCAGCACACCGAACTCGCACGTTTATTATTTGTGTTTTACGGTAGCTGCTAGAGTTGCTTTGAAGAAAAGATCCTGAGGGTTAACCCGAGGTATTTGCCATTTTGGATTAAAGCGTGAAGGAACGTTTTGACTCGCATGGACTGTGTAGAAACATCTAGTAACATAAATCTTCGCATGGATAATAGATTGTGTAGAAACATACGGTAACATGACTCCTTTTTATAGAAATGTACAGTGATAAGAGAGAAAAGGTCGATTTTCAATCCTGAACTTATAGAGATTCGGTAGTTTAAACCCTAAAGTCGAAATCCCATCCGTTCTTATCCTAAACTATTAAATTCCAGTCTGAATTGAACCTTGAACATGTTTGGTACACCAGAAAAGCAAATTATCAAGGTTTTTTTTTGCCAAATATTGCCTACGTGGCATCAGTCAACTTGATCAACCATGTTTAGGGTTTGATTTAGACCAGGACACTTCAGGATGCAAACGATAGAGATTTCAACGTTAAGGTTTAAATCGCTGGACTTATATGAACTGAGGGTTGAAAATCAACTTTTTCCGTAACAAGAACTGAGACGATCCTACAGTACACCGGTTGTGTTTGCACGGGAGCATTATGGGCCGGTGGCCCGACGGCACGAACAGTTCCACCAACCCCCGAACCGAAACTCAACCCAATCCCCGCACCCGGACGTGAGCGTGAGTGAAACGGCCTCCCCGTCCGCTACGCAACAGGAAGCAACGACTCCCCCACCACTCGCCGGCACAAGTTCCCCAATCCACCCAAACTCCCCAACACGGCCGCGCCCCAGCGCCTCCCACCATGACGCAGGAAGAGGTGGTGCAGGCGCCCGTAAACTTCTGGGGCGAACACCCGGCCACGGAGGCGGAGTACTACGCGGCCCAGGGCGCGGAGGGCGAGTCGTCCTACTTCAGCACGCCGGACGACGGCGCGGGCGCGCGCAGCCTCTTCACGCGCGCCTGGCGCCCGGCAGGCGGCACGCGGCCGAGGGCGCTCGTGTTCATGGTCCACGGCTACGGCAACGACATCAGCTGGACGTTCCAGTCCACGGCCGTCTTCCTGGCCCGCTCCGGCTTCGCCTGCTTCGCCGCCGACCTCCCCGGCCACGGCCGCACCCACGGCCTCCGCGCCTTCGTCCCCGAGCTCGAGCCCGCCGTCGCCGACCTCCTCGCCTTCTTCCGCTCCGTCAGGCGGCGGGAGGAGCACGCGGGGCTGCCGTGCTTCCTGTTCGGGGAGTCCATGGGCGGGGCCATCTGCCTGCTAATCCACCTCCGTACGCCGCCGGAGGAGTGGGCGGGCGCCGTGCTAGTCGCGCCCATGTGCAGGATCTCCGACCGGATCCGCCCGCCCTGGCCGGTGCCGGAGATCCTCACCCTCGTCGCGCGGTTCGCGCCCACGCTCCCCATCTGCCGACCTGATCGAGAAGTCCGTCAAGGTGCCCGCCAAGCGCCTCATCTCCGCGCGCAACCCCATGCGCTACAACGGCCGGCCCAGGCTCGGCACCGTCACCGAGCTGCTGCGCGCCACCGACGAGCTCGGCGCGCGCCTTGGCGAGGTCACCGTCCCGTTCCTCGTCGTGCACGGCAGCGCTGACGAGGTGACCGACCCCGCCGTCAGCCACGCGCTGTACGAGGCCGCGGCCAGCAAGGACAAAACCATCAAGATGTACGACGGGATGCTCCACTCCATGCTCTTCGGGGAGCCTGACGAGAACATCGAGCGCGTCCGCGGCGACATTATAGCCTGGCTCAATGAGAGATGCACGCCGGCGGCGACTTCCTGATACCATACCCATAGGAAAGAAACAATGCATTGCATCCCGATTGTGAAATTACCAACACACACCAGAATTGTTTTCATTCTCAAGTGTACGATTATTCTATATATATATATATATACTCCATTTGATAAGCTGCCTTTGGTCAAGTTTTTACATGCTCTCGTATACAAAATGGTGTCACCTGGTCAATAAAAGAATGCTATAGGTTTGTGGCGTTTCGGGCCGATTGTACATGATTGTGTCAACTCTCTGCCGGAGCAATCGCTGGATCTGCTGGAACAGGGGCTGGATCTGCTGGAGCCGGCGCTGAAGCTGCCGCTGGCAGCACAAGGCGTTCTCTGCCCTGTACCAACTTGGCGGAACGAATTCTATCTCCAGTCTTGATCTGCGAAAGGACATCTCTACCGTCTGTGGTGGCATACCTGCAGAAGTTTGTTTCAACACGAAAATTCTTCCTTTTCAATCCACAGAAAGAGATCAGTTCTTTTTAGGGACCATAAAATCTGATCATTTCTGCTGTCGAAGCTGTGATATATTAAGCCAGTAAACCACTTGTACTTACCCGAAAACTGAAAATTGTCCTTCATCAAAAGATATACCTCCTAAACCAGACTGCAAACAATAAGGAAATCATCAAAAATACTATTTACCCAGTTGATGCTTCTCTAGACAGCACAGTAATTCCTAGGTATATGGTAGTGAAGTTGGGCATTCGCACCTTTCACATTATCTGAGCGGTGGTGGTTAGTGCCATATTTGCATAGACATTTCTTACTAGTACTCAGTATTACCTCTGTTCCAAATATAAGACGTTTTGGTAGGCTATTTTAGGCTACCAAAACATTTTACATTTAGGAACAGAGGTAGTATTCAAGAATTACATTGTTTTTTCATACAGGGCACAAAGCAGCCCTAAGATAGTAAATATTGTTTGCAGAAGGAGAAGAAACTTAGTAAACTCTTGAGTCATAAAAACTTACCCATCCTGATCTTTAAAATATGGATAGTAAGTATGCATTTGGTTGATGACGTATATTGATTGTTTATGTTGGTGGATTACAGGATTCTAAAGATGTAGTCTTTTACTCACATTTCTCTTATCATAGAGATAGAAGAAGAACTGGGTTGGTGATGAGTATTCTTCTGAATCCACACTATGCACCATGGCAACAGAGCCATATACAGACATCGGAAGGACTGGCAATTCTCCATCCTAAATAGATGTAGCAAAGGAAATGTGTCATTATATAGAAAACATGAGCTCAAATTTGTTTCACTGTTGAACTAGTGTGAATGAGTGACCTGAATACTTAGGGGACTTCTGTATAATGGTTCAAATTGTCCAGCGGGCATGACCTCAAGTGGAATAGTATACCCTTTCTTCCCAGACTCGCTATCTGCAATGACTGCCTGGTTCGCAGATTTCAGTGTTACCCCGTCATATGCACCCTCCAAAACCTGGAGCAAATTTTACGTCATTGAGCCAGCAAAGCAAGTACTCCCTCCGTTTCAAAATATAAGATGTTTTAGCTTTTTTCTCGAACACATGTATCTAGATGCCTTTTAGTGTGTAGGTTCAGAGCAAAATGTGTGAACCTACACACTAAGAGGCATCTAGATACATGTGTTTTTAAAAAAGGCTAAAACATCTTATATTTTGAAATGGAGGGAGTACTTGTAAAAGAAATCAAACACTAAAGCAAAATGCATATGTTAGATTGAAAATTTAGCAGCTGCCTCTTCAATAAAGAAAATTATTTGGGTGTTACTTATTACATTTCATAAATTTCAACAGGCAGGAAATAATGAGGTGGGGTCAGAGTTAAGCTACCTTACCAATTTCGCAAAGTTCCCAGCAGTCAGTGGGGCAGAATACCCATCAACTACGACCTGCATGTGTAGTACTCAAATCAATAATTAGCACATATGGAAACAATGGTACGAGTGCAAATCATGGCATGACAAAAAAATAGCATGTAAGGATATATTTCATTGTCAAAAGAGTGCAGTTCAGGATGCCCAGCTATTAGATAGCCACTAAAACACTGCAAACATGATTGTGGAAACTGACGAGGAGGAAATGGAGAGAGGTACGCTCTTTTCTTAGCCATACATCTATATTGATAAGGCAGCGAGAACATTGACTCAACTGTTTATGTTATCATAATCAGGCAAACGGCTACCTGAATTCTAGCAACACTTTTGGGTTCACCACCAGCAGTTGGAACGAATGTTGAACCATCACCTTTCTCAACTGTGAATTCAACAACCCCTCTTCCTGTTAGCCTATTTTTGGCACAAGACGTTTAAATTAAATTTGAAATAAATATTTTATTAGAGAACAGACAAAGAACAAACAATTGTCGTAAGTATCCCCAAGCCCGGAGGAATGGGAAAATGCAATCCACCATTACAGTTGCTGAATCCGTTGTTACTGATCTGCACATGCCATACAGCTTGCACGCTAACTAATCATAAGCAAGGATCTTTTACTGCTCCTCAGGATTTTTCAAAAATAATAAAATATTTGTGCGATCTTCTGACCACTGAGTACCAACCACGAACTTGGAATTTAATCATTTTACATTATTATAAGGAATGATGTGTTTTTCTGTTAGCTTCTCACAATCGTAAAAAAAGAAACTGAATGGGCATGTGCCGAATCAACTATTAAGTGCTTTCTGTCTGAGAGTTCCCATCCAGACAATGGAACGTATGCAAGGAAGCAGACTCAATAACCAACCAGCGTACAAATATTGATAACTTGTAACTTCTTTGTGAATATTCAGTGCTACACTATAGGAAATGCTTGTTTCGCAAGCAAAACGTATGAATTTGAGATTATCACTGAGTAGCCTAGAATCCTACCATCATGAAGCAGCTCAGAAGATAAGTGTCTAACTTTGTTCCTCTAATGAACGAAAGTAACAACTACATGTCTTTTTATGAATTTACGATCAAGTTCCATATCAGCTTCAGTATTCAGATCTACAATTGTAGGATCTAGAGCTGGCGTTGATTATGAAATGAAACGTGAAAACATATTTAGAAACATAAATTGGTCCTAGTAATGACAGGAAATGCATTACGAGACTAGAGACTTCAACAGAAATTCACCTTGGATAATCTAAATACTGTTTAGGTAAGAGAAAGGATAAGCCTGGAGCCTGTTGAAAGAAAGAATCCCCTTTAAGTAATCCAACCTTCACTGTAGCAGAATTAGTCTGCTCTAAGTATTTAGAAACGAATGATGTGTAGGTTAATTTACTAGACTTACTTGCAACAGCTCCAATTCAGCAATAGTATCCAGAGAAGAAGCAAGAGTTACTGAAAGTCTGTCGTTGTCCTTATCCTTAATATATTTCAAAAGAGTTTGTAAACCACCCTGCAAAGATGCTGAAGTAACTCAGCTATCACAGAGTCCGAGTAACAGAATTTACTTCTGTTTGACGATCTGAATTTCACCCTCTTAGCATAGTTACCTTCCCTTCGAGCAAGGAAGTATATAGCTCGGATCCCTTTTCCTTGAGTTCTGCAGGCATGCTTCCCAACATTGCCTCCTTGTTGTCCACTGCTATCTGCATTCAGAGCCAGTTCTATATATCAGAATTCGGGATTATGAGCTCAGCTAGTTCAGTAAGAAGGTTTGCAACGCAATGAAGAAGCATGTGACATCACCAATCCGAATAGTTGTTGATATCAGATAAGGGGGTCAATTTACTTTCATGGCCTTCTTGACATCCCCCTCCATGGAGCCGTACGGCTTCCTCTGCGGTATCCTCAGCAAGTACGAGATGTCCTCCAGCGATTCCTGGTAAATGTGGGCACACGACCTGAGAGACAACGCCCAATCGCACAACCTGCTAAGCACGACGGGGGTCGTGATGCACGTTTACCTGTATGGTCTTCATGCTTGGATTCGCCGGGATGGCCCTCCGCAGCGCGAGCTCCCCGGTCCTCGGCACGTTAGTGTCCGGTGAGTAGAGGATTGCATTCGCCGGCAGCGCCACGGAAATCTGGGCGATGATGGCGAGCGCAGCGACCGCGCTCTTGAGCAGCTCGAAAACACCGTCCTGGACCAGACCATCCACATGGAGATTAAAGCTTTCGGGGACCTCGATCGGAAGACGTGGTTTGGAGTATAGTTGGAGCTACCTCAGCCGTGCAGGGGGGCGAGGAGGGGTGGTGGGGGCGGATGCGCGAGGCACGGGCCACGCCGCAGCGAATGCCGTGGTGAAGGCTCGGGCGCTTCGTCCACGCGGCGAACTTGCTGCCGCCGGCCGCGGCTGCCGGAGCGCGCGGGGATGCGGGGAGGGCTCCGGCGAGCACCGTCGTTACCACTCGCGACGCCATGGCGTCCGGGGGTGGGAAGGCAATGGGTGGGGTCTCTGTGAATGGATTTCAGCTGAAATGAGGGAAAGGAATGGAAGGGCGGTGCCGTTGTTGCCGTCGCCGTCGTCGTGGTCGCCGTCTAACCCCAGCCAGTGAGCTGCAATCCGGTTCCGAAGTCCGGACGGGCTCGGTTAACACTGGGCTGCAATCCGGCAATCTGGTTAGGGAATTGAAAGCCTACGGCCCTATGCTCAGCTGAACCAGCCTGGATGGGCTACTCCACGGCAACTCCATCTCAAGTTCTCAACCCTTCTCGTAGTCTCTTCGGGCTTCGACAAGTATTCCCTCCGTTTCAAAATATAAAATGTTTTAGTTTTGTGAAGAAAATGTATCTAAACTTGTTTTAGACGTAGGTTTACTCATATTTGAAATGAATCTAGACACTAAAATAAGTCTAGATACATTGCTTCATAAAGCTAAAACATCTTATATTTTAAAACGGAGAGAGTAGCTTTGACCAGCGGCTTAAAGCCTTGAACTCTTTTGCGTGACCAACATGCAAAGGTCATCCTTGTCGATCGTCCAAATGAATACGTAGAACTACTTTTTTTTTCAAATATTTCACCGATCTACTATTAACATCAATAGAAGTACAAAGAACATAAAAAACAACGCAAAAAATACAACTAGCTCTTTTGACACTCTAGTGACAACTATAAACACTAATGTGAGCCAAAGACGCGTTGTTCTCGCCCCTCTATCCTGAAACAAGGCAAACCTTGTTATAATAGATCTTATTATAATAGACATGTAAAACCACCATGGTTAAACATCATCAACAAAGTAGCTTGTTTGGCTAGCCTCTCACTTTTAACACGACTCTTGTTTTCGTGGAACCCTTATCTTTTTTTATTTCCTGGTGATTTATTGGATGCTCTTTAGTCCACGTGTACAAAAAGGTGTTCACAATCAACTGTTTGTCTCCTCCTTCACCATAGGATGCCCCTGCATGAAGGAATATGTTATACTAATAGTAAAGATCACCGACATACAAATTAAGCATGCATGATCCAACTAAAATAACCAGCCCGGCTCAAAATGTAGCATCATCAAACTAACATTGCCAATTGTATGCCCCAATTGCATAAATAACAAGCATCATTCAACCTAAAATCACTACCCAAACCCAAATTGAGCATCATCAAACTATACTACCCTACCTAAACATAAACCTACCATCATCGGATTAATCCCCAATCCAAAACATATGTTCAATTTTTTTTGCAAATAAAGAACCCAAGGTTCACCTAATCCCAGTCTGATGCGCTAGTACTAACGAGTGTAGGATGACTTACATCGGCCATGGAGAATTTCAACAGCCGTCGGTGAAGAGTGAGAACTCGGGGTGGAATCTTTAGAGCGACTACCTTCCAACAAACGCTGGATTTGGAAATCTGTGGTTGCTCGATAGAGAGATCGAGGCAAGGGGATTTATGCACTTCTTGTCTCAACCACATTTATGTCCCCTTGTGACCTGACAAGCCTGACCCAAAGGAACGATGGAATCGACCATCCCTTCGTGGTCCAGCTGAGGGTTGCTTTAAGCAACATGTGTGGGCATGACCTAAGGCCTCATGTAGGTAACCAAATGCCAGTTTTTGCATCTGTCCTTGCTTGGGCCTCAAGCAGGTAATCAACCATGCTCTTGATGAATCAACCATGTTTTATTGCAACGAGCTCTCGTTGAGCTTGGTGATGAGCTCGAAAACCATATTGTCTTCCCATTCACTATCCCTCAAAGCTTATTTCGAGAAGAAGACCAGTTCGGACGGCTGAATGCCTCTAGATCCGGACCAAGGTAGAAGGAAGTTGTAGTGCGACAACAGTGTAAATCACCAGGAAAGTTGAAAAATATTGTCACAATCCTCGCTCGAAGCGGAGGTGATGAATAAATTCGTTGGATATGCATGTCAATTATTAACTATAATTAATAAAGAAGTTGCAGCTAAGTTACTATATTTCTCTCTTTCTTTATTAATTATCATGCATGTCACCAATTTGCCTAGTTGACATTGCATGTATATGCGTGTTACTAGTTAAGTTACTCCTACTATGACTAGCCTTATCTCTCTCCTTCACATAGACCAAAATATCATGTCAGCAGGCTTATAGCCCATTATTATACTTGCTCTTATAGGGTTCAATATCGATCGGAAAATGAGCATTTTATGAAAAAATGGACTGAGACTGGTCATAGTGAAAGTATCATAATACTAGTATTATGTATACGATACTAGTGTATAATACTATGTCTCTAATGCATTGTATCATGTACTCTCTTCGTTCCAGGGATCAGGGCATAAAAATCTTGGCTCGCTTATTAAGGAGGTTTCCAGTGAGGCAAAGTTTTCTAATGTACCGTTGGTATGGATTTTTCTCTTCTGCTAGCATTAAACGTGTCTTTTTTTCCTGCATGGCACGAATCCTTTTCTCTCTCCCGCATGCAACATGCACAGCCAATGAGGGCGTCTCCAATGCTTAGCGTTGAAGTCGATCATAAGGTCTGACACTCCTTGTTTGCTATAGCAAACCAGAAACCTCCTAATGTTTAAAAACAGCTTTCGACCATAAGGTGGAGCCCACGTATGAGATTCTTTTCTCTTTCCCAGCCACTCGTTCTTTCTTTATTCTCTATTCTTGCAAACGGGTCATCAAAGGACAGAGGAACAAATATTTTTTATGCCTTACGGACGGGTCATACGGGTAAGGCCGACCTTAGCAAATGTTTCACTATGACCGACCTCTACAATGCTTAAATTCTCTTATGGTCGACCGTAAGATCTTTATGGCCCTTCTTATTTCAACATTGAAGACGCCCTGAAAGCGCTACAATAACTGCTATGTTCCTCATTTTTTCTGCTCTCTCGGCATGCAGCAATGGACGGTGGCTTTAGGTGATAACTGTCCACGATTTTTAAGAAGGAAAAGAGAACGTTTGGAGGGTAGTTTCGGAAGATTTCCTGAGTTACTCGCACTTGATGCGCCTGCGCCATATGCCTTGACGAAAAAAAAAAATTACGCCCTAACGTTGATACGGTGGGAGTAATAGTATCATAGTAATGGTATATTTATCGATTTGTAGAATCTCTATGTAAAATGTGTATAAAATTTACTTGCAATTATAATTTTTAGTTTTACGTGGTATGATACGGTATCTATCTATTGTTGGAAATATAAGCAATAATCCATATGATTTAATCCGAATAATAAATTGATAAATCATGATCATACAGACAGTAGTAAAACCAATCATGCAGATCAACAAAGTAGATGAACAGATTACATCTATAAGAGATAAACCTATCACATCTACACCAAACGCTAGAATAAATAACTCTAGCATAATCTGAAAAAGACAGTTGACTATTACGTACAGTGTAGGCTGAATAGCAGCCGCAGCGGTTGCAGCAGCGTCGCCCATGTTGAGGTTATCGAAGAGGTCGCTGACATCCGGGAAGAAGTCGTCCTCAGGGAACTCGTCGTCGGACGACGTCGTAGTAACCGAGGTCGCGCTGGCGCCCCAAAACCTGATCGCCCTCACCCGCACAGTTCACGAGGCGGGTTCCGGAGGCTCATTGTCCCGATCTGGCGGTGCACGCCGCAAGCCGGGATGGGGAAGACGAAAGCGGCGGCGCAAGGTTCTGGAGGTAGGCGCGTGTGTGGATTGATTCCGTACCGATTAGGTTTAGCCCGGACGCGTTATATAGTGCAGGTTAGGAGGATCGTGGGCTCAGCCCACGTCCGAGTCGGTAACAGTCCACGTCCATAAAAACTGGAAACGACTGTAATTAACGCGTCCGTTAATGACTCATAATCAGTCCAACAAGCAACATAAAGCTCGGCTCGGCGAGATTCCATAACCAGCAGCTTGTGGCGGCGTGGCGAGGCGGGCGGCGTCGGAGGAGGAGTGCGCGAGGGCTACTTTTCTTGTCACACCTTAGTGAGTGGTGCAACACTCTACTATATAAGGTGGTCCAACTCCCCTTCAACTAGCAATGTGGGACTAAACTTTAGCACCACTAGCACAGCCATGTGCTGCCATATACAAGTGGGCCAAAGAGAATTTCAGAATTTGTCTAATGGGCCAACAGCCCAAAACTCACCAAATTCCAACAATCCCCCCACAAAGTCTCATTGGCACATCACATCACTTTTCTTCCAGAACATTGTTTTATATACCGGTGTGTAGTGGATACTGTTAAGTTGAACTTCCACGTTAAACTTCATGCTACACTAGCTTGCAACTTGAATAGTGGACTATGCCTTGAACTACAAGTTTTCTGCGCGCTAGTTTCACACAAAATCTAGACCGGTACAGGGCTACCGTCGGCTTCCCCGCGGTTTGGAGCTTATGCGTCATACTCCAGGGCCTTTCATGAGTTTACTAGAGAGCACCCAACTCTCACGGACTGCGACGTTTGACAGTCAGACTCATATAGGTGTGTTCCTCAAGAGATGTTCTGCAGGACAACATCTCCGGTTATAAAAGGCCACTTGGAACACATTAAGATAAATATCAACCTGCCATGCAGATTAAGAGAGTATTGCATCTTTATGGAGATATAAATATAATATGGGAATACTCTCCTCTCAGCTGACCAACAGCTTCTCTCCCAGCTCTAATTCACGGGATCTCCGATCACATAGAGTGGGTTGCCACTAGGATCAACTCATAGCGTGGGTCTCAAACCCATCTCCCTCGATGCATTATCTATCACATTGCGTGATAGTCCCTTTGTGAAGGGATCTGCCAGATTCTTAGATGTTTGGATATAATCCAACGCAATAACTCCGGAGTTTCTCAGTTTCCTGACAGATTTCAATCTCCTCTTCACATGCCTTGATGACTTCATATTATCCTTAGAACTATTTACTTTGACGATCACAGTTTAATTATCACAGTTCATCGGGATAGAGGGTATTGGTTTTTCAACCACAGGTAAGTCCATCAAGAGCTCACGAAGCCACTCTGCTTCAACAGTGGCCATGTCTAATGCTGTGAGTTCTGCTTCCATTGTTGACCTCGTTAAGATGGTCTGCTTGCAAGACTTCCAGGAAACAGCACCACCACCAAGTGTAAACAGATAACCACTTGTGGCCTTAATCTCATCAGCATCAGATATCCAATTTGAATCACTATTGTTGGAGATATGCCCTAGAGGCAATAATAAATGTAGTTATTATTATATATCTTTGTGTTTATGATAAATGTTTACATTCATGCTATAATAGTATTAACAAGGAAACCATTAATACTTGTGTGATTTGTAAACTTAATTTGAAGTCCCTAGTATAGCCTCTATACTTCACTAGCTTGTTGGTTGATTGATGATTGTGGTTTCCCTATCATGAACATTGAGATGTTATCAACAACAAGATCATATCGTTAGGAGAATGATATGGTGGACATACTCCTATAGACAAGCGTAGCATAAAGATCAAGTCATTTCAATAGTTCAATTGCTATATGCTTTCTGATACATAGTAACCTAATTCCTTCGACCATGAGATCATGTATATCACCTTTATCGGATGGATGCTTTGATGTCATCAAACACCACACCGTAATGTGGTGGCTATAAAGGTGGCATTGAGTGTTCGGAAAGTATTGGTTGAAACACATGGATCAAGAGTGGGATTTGTCCATCCACATGACGGATAGATATTCTGGGTTCTCGGTGAAATGTCATCCAATTAGCTTGCAAGCATGTGACTTGGTCACAAGGGATCACATATCACGGAACGAGAAAAGAGTACTTATCAAGAACGAGGATGAACTAGGTATGCAGAGATACCGACGATCATAACCTCGGATAAGTAACATATCGTGAGACAAAGGGAAATTGGTATCGTATGTAAGTGGTTCATTCGATCGCAAAGTAATCGTAGAAATATGTGGGAGCCATATGAATTTCCAGATTCCTCTATTGGTTATTGTTCGGAGAAGTGTCTCGATCATGTCCGCATAATTCACGAACCGTAGGGAGACACACTTAAGGATTCGACGTTGTTTGAGTAGTTATGGTATTATGAGAAAGAGACCGAATGTTGTTCGGAGTCTCGGATGGGATCCGGATATCACGAGGTGATCCGGAATGGTCCGAGAATAAGATTCATATAAGGAAAGTCCGTTTGGAGTTGGGGAATGGTTAGGTGTTTTCATCGGAACATTCTAGAAGGTCCCTAATGTCCCAAGACTCCGGAAGGGGAAGGGGTACATGAATGTGTCATTGCATGTTGGAATGATTGCATTATGTACTAGGTGTTCTTGCTGTCCAAAATAAAGGGTTTATTTAAATCCTAAATTGAAAAATCAAACAGCCAGTTTGAAAGTCAAACGGCAATTTTGGGAAGTGGGAAAAGAGGAGGATTGGTGGAGGCCGAGTTGGAGGAATTCCTCCTTGGCCGCGCACCTCCCAAGGCCGAGTTGGGGAGGAACTCCTCCCTGGCCGCCAGCCCTCCCACCTATATAAGGAGGCGGGCTCCCTCCTCCACACACAAGTTCCTATCCTCTAAACTAAACCCTAGACCTAAACCCGGTTTAGAGCTATTTCGGTTTAGAGCCTTCTAATTGGTTTAGAGCCTCTAATTGGTGTGTCTATTTACTAGACAACTATTAGCCTCTCTCATAAGCTTCACCATACTACCGGCTTAAGGCGAAGCCTCATGGGATCTCCCTCTACTTCGGTACCACGCCAGTTGCCGGAATCGCGAGGAGAGTGCTACAACCTCCTTTTCTTTGGAACAAGGGAGAGGAAGGTCTTCGTCGAAAATACCGAACGTGTGACCGATCATGGAGCGCCATGGAACGCTGCCGAAGGATCGTCACGCGATCTTGAGATCGGAAAGAGTACGACTACATCACCCACGAGAATCGCTCGTTAAACACTTTGGAATCTTCGAGGGTGAGTTATTCCATCGACTGCTGCTGCAATCTAGTAGATAGATCTTGGCTTGTTTGTTTGTATGCGATAGAAAATTTTTGTTTTCCATGCTACGAACCCCTACAGTGGTATCAGAGCCGTGTCTATATGTAGATCTGTTGCACGAGTAGAACACAATGGTCATTGTGGGCGTTGATGGTTTTATTGTAGATTGCTTTTTGTGTACTTTGCATCTTGCGGTATCTTTGGATGAAGCCCGCTAACCTTACATGACATCGTTCATGAGACTTGCTCCACGCTTGACATGCAATTTATATTGCATAAGTGGCTTTATGGTGCTTTCTCCTAGCATAGTAAAGAACCACTTTACAACGGTTGATAAACAATGCTAGTATCAATGTTGTGGTTCTTGTTCGTAAGTTAGAACGACACTTATTGAAAGCCCCAAACCACTTAAAATATGCAAAGAAAGTAGAGGCGTCTAACTTTGTTTTGCAGGTGTGCAAATGATGTGATATGGCCATGATTGTGATTATATTTGATGTATGCAATGTTCCTTATTGTAAGTTGGCAACCGGCAGGAGCCATATGGTTGTCTTTAATTTCTGTTAAGACCTGCATGTCTATTCAAAATAGTTGTAATAGTTGAAGCTGGTGGACGACAACCATGAAGAAGCGTCATTGACCTTGATGCTATGACGGTGATGATGGAGATCATGTTCGTGCTTGAAGATGGAGATCGGAAGCACAAAGAAGAAAGGCCATATCATATCACATATTATGAATTGCATGTGATGTTAATCCTTTATGCATCTTGTATTGCTTAGTAGACGACGGTAGCATTATAAGATGATCCCTCATGCACATAAATTTCAAGTTCTAAAGTGTTCACCCTTAGTATGCACCGTTGCCAAAGCTTGTCGCTCAAGCACCACGTGATGATCGGGTGTCTTTGATTCCGCGGTGAATACAACGTAAGCAAGCCAGATTTGCTTATGCGGTAGCTAAGGTTTGATCTTGACGAGCCTAGCATGTACGACATGGCCTCGGGAACACGGATGGCGAAAGGTAAAGCATGAATCATATAGTAGATATGATGAACATGATGATTGTTCGCCATTGAAACTATATCAACTCTCGTGGTGATCGGTGTTGATGTAGTGGATTTGGTTCGTGTGATCACTAAAACAATGTGAGGGATGTTGTTTTGAGTGGGAGTTCACCTAGTTTAATTTCATTAATTAATTTGAACTCAATTTGTCATAAACTTAGTCTAAACTATTGCAAATATGTTGTAGATCAATGGCAGCCCTACCATCAATTTTAATGCGTTCCTAGAGAAAGAAAAGTTGAAAAACAATGGAAGCAACTCATGGATTGGTTCCGCAATTTGAGGATTGTCCTCACATGGTAATTTGACCTATGTGCTGGATGCACCGCTAGGTGACCCACTGCAGTGATGCTACCGATGAACTAAAGAATGTTTACCTCGCTTCTAAGAATCAAGACTCCATAGTTCAGTGTGCTATCTTGTATGGTTTAGAATCGAGCTTGTAAAAGGTTTGAAGAGTCGATCCATATGATATTGTCGAGGATCTCAAATTAATCTTTGAGACTCATGCGGCAATTGAAAGTTATGAAGCTTCAAAAGTTCTTTAAACGCAAGATGGAAGAGGGTAGCTCCGTCGGTGAGCATGTGCTTAAGATGTGCAGGCACGCAAATAAACTTCAAAGTTTGGGTATAGTGATTCCTAATACTTTGGGGTTTACCGCATCCTCCAATCACTACCACCAAGTTACAAGAACTTTGTGATGAACTACAACATGCGAACATGAACAAAGAGTTGCGTAACTATTTGCTATGTTAAAATCTGCGAAGTGGAGATCAAGAAAGAGCACCAAGTGTTGATGGTCAATAAGACCACCAAATTCAAGAAAGGCAAGTCTAAGGTAAGGGACACTTCAAGAAGGGTGGTAAGAAAGTTACCACCGACGAAGAAGACCAAGGCTGGACCTAAGCCTGAAACCGAGTGCTTTTCTGCAAGGGAGAAGGTCCTCGAAGCGGAATTGCCCAAAGTACTTGGCGGATTTGAAGAACGGCAACATCAAGAAGAAAGGTATATCCGATATACATGTTATTGATGTGTATCTCACTAGTATTCGTAGTAGTGCACGGGTATTTGATCTTGGTTAGTTGCTCATATTTGTAACTCAAACAGAGCTGCAGAATAAGCGGAAGCTAGTGAAGAACGAGGTGACGATCTGGAAACGGATCAAAGGTTGATGTGATCGCTCGGCACGCTACCTCTTCATCTACCATCGGGATTAGTTTTATACTTAAATAATTGTTATTTGGTGCTGCGTTGAGCATGAACATTATATCGGGATCTTGTTTATTGCAGACGGTTACTTGTTTAAACCGAGAATAATGGTTGTTCGATTTATATGAGTAATATGTTTTATGCACATGCACCTTTGATAGATGGTCTATTCTTGTTGAATCTCGATAGTAGAAATACACATATTAATAACATTGAAGCTAAACGATTGAAATCAGCGATAACTCGACCTATATGTGGCAATCGCTGCCTTGGTCACATTGGAGTGAAGCGTATGAAGAAACTCCATTCCGATGGACTTCTTGAATCACTTGATTTTGAATCACTTGAAAGATGCGAAGCATGTCCGATGGGTAAAATGACTAAGACTCCATTTTACGGTATGATGGAGCGAGCATGACTTATTGGAAATCATACATACCGATGTGTGTGGTCCAATGAGTGTAGCATCGCGATGGTTATCGTTATGTTCTTACCTTCACGGATGACTTGAGTAGATATGGGTATATCTATTTCATGAAACATAAGTCCAAACTTTCGAGAAGTTTAAGGAGTTTCAAAGTGAGGTAGAGAATCAACGTAACAAGAAGATTAAATTTCTATGTTACGATCGTGGAGGTGAATATCTGTTACGAGTTTGGCGAGCATTTGAAGAAATGTGGAATACTTTCATAGCTTGACACCGCCGAACACCACACGTAATGGTGTGTCCGAACGTCGAATCGAACTCTCTTAGATATGGTTCGTTCTATGATGTCACTTACAGATTTACCGCTATCATTTTGGGGTTATGCATTAGAAACAGCCGCATTCACTTTAAATAGGGCACCGTCTAAACTGCTGAAACGACACCGTATGAATTATGGTTTGGGAAGAAACCTAAATTGTCGTTCCTTAAAGTTTGGGGATGCGAAGCCTATGTAAAGAAGTTACAGCGGGACAAGCTTGAACCCAAAGCGGAAAATGCGTCTTCATAGGATACCCAAGGAAACTATTGGGTATACCTTCTATCATAGGTCCAAGGCAAAATCTTCGTGTTAAGAATGGATCCTTTCTAGAGAAGGAATTTCTCTCGAAAGAAGTGACTGAAGGAAAGTAGAACTCGACGAGGTTGTCGAACCTTCTCTCGAATTGCAGTAGCGCAGACCGAAGAAGTTCTGTGGTGCTGCACCAATAAGAGAGGAAGCTAATGATGGTGATCATGAAACTTCGTTGAGGTTGCTACTGAGCCTCGGAGGTCAACGAGAACTCGTACCACTCTGATTGGTATGATTCCGTTATGAATGTCATGTTGGTGGACAACACCAATGACCCGAGACATATGAGGAAGCGATGATGAGCCCAGATTCCAATAAATGGCAAGAAGCCATGAAATCCGAGATTGGATCCATGTACGAAAACCAAGTATGGACTTTGGTGGACTTAGGATGGCGGAAGGTCATCGAGAACAAATGGATTTTCAAGAAGAAAGCAGATCTTGATGGTAATGTTCGCATCTATAAAGCTCGACTTGTCGCAAAAGGGTTTCGACAAATTCAAGGAGTTGACTACGATGAGACTTTCTCACCGTAGCGAAGCTAAAGTCTGTGAGGATTATGTTAGCAATCGCTGCATATTATGATTATGAGATATGGCGATGGATGTCAAAACAGCATTCCTCAATGGAGACATTGATGAAGAGTTGTATATGATGCAACCCAAAGGTTTTGTCGATCCTAAAGATGCTAACAAGGTATGCAAGCTTCAACGGTCCATCTATGGATTGAAGCAAGCATCCCGAAGTTGGAATCAACGCTTTGATAAGGTAATCAAAAGTTTTGGTTTTATACAAACTTATGGAGAAGCTTGTATTTACAAGAAAGTGAGTGGAGCTCTGTAGCATTCTTAATATCGTATGTGGATGACATATTGTTGATTGGGAATGATGTAGACCTTCTTAATAGTGTCAAAGAGTATTTGAATAATAGTTTTTCAATGAAGGATCTTACAAGCAGCTTACATATTAGGCATAAAGATTTATAGAGATAGATCGAACGCCAAATATCATTGTCACAAAGTACATATTTGGACAAAGTTCTAAAGAGGTTTGAATGGAAGATAGCAAGAAAGGGTTCTTGCCCATGTTGCTCAATCGACCTTGAGTAAAACTCAAAGTCCGACATCGACAGAAGATAGAGAAAGGATGAGTAAGACTCTATGCCTCAGCCATAGGATCTCTAATGTATGCCATGCTATGTACTAGACCCGACATCGCATATGTCGTTAGTCTAACTAGCAGATATCAAAGTGATCCAGAGTGGATCATTGACAATGATCAAAAACATCCTTAAGTACTTGAGAAGAACTAAGGATATGGTTCTTTCTTATGGAGGTGATGAACATTTCGTTGTTAATGGTTACACCGATGCAGTTGGAACACCGATCCGGATGATTCTAAATCACAACTGGATACGTATTTATTTTGAATGGTGCAGCGATTAGCTGGAGGAGTGCAAAGCAAAGCGTTGTGTCGAGATCTTCAAGCTGAATCGGAATACATGGCTTCCTGAGGCTTCACAAGAAGCGATATGGATGAAAGAGTTCATTACAGAGCTGGGTGTGGTTCCAAGTGCGCTGGACCCAATGTCTATCTCTTGTGATAACATGGGCGCCATAGCCAATGCGCAAGAACCAAGGTCACACAAGAAGCTGAAGCATATCAAGCTGCGTTTCCACGCTATTCGAGAACATATCCAGGATGGGGATATAAAGATTTGCAAAGTACACACAGATCTGAATGTGGCGAATCCGTTGACTAAACCTCTCCCGAGGGCAAAACATGACCAACACCAAACTGCCATGGGTGTTCGGTATATTACCATGTAATCTAGATTAGATGACTCTAGTGCAAGTGGGAGACTGTTGGAGATATGCCCTAGAGGCAATAATAAATGTAGTTATTATTATATATCTTTGTGTTTATGATAAATGTTTACATTCATGCTATAATAGTATTAACAAGGAAACCATTAATACTTGTGTGATTTGTAAACTTAATTTGAAGTCCCTAGTATAGCCTCTATACTTCACTAGCTTGTTGGTTGATTGATGATTGTGGTTTCCCTATCATGAACATTGAGATGTTATCAACAACAAGATCATATCATTAGGAGAATGATATGGTGGACATACTCCTATAGACAAGCGTAGCATAAAGATCAAGTCATTTCAATAGTTCAATTGCTATATGCTTTCTGATACATAGTAACCTAATTCCTTCGACCATGAGATCATGCATATCACCTTTACCGGATGGATGCTTTGATGTCATCAAACCACACCGTAATGTGGTGGCTATAAAGGTGGCATTGAGTGTTCGGAAAGTATTGGTTGAAACACATGGATCAAGAGTGGATTTGTCCATCCACATGACGGATAGATATTCTCTGGCCTCTCGGTGAAATGTCATCCAATTAGCTTGCAAGCATGTGACTTGGTCACAAGGGATCACATATCAGGAACGAGAAAAGAGTACTTATCAAGAACGAGGATGAACTAGGTATGCAGATACCGACGATCATAACCTCGGATAAGTAACATATCGTGAGACAAAGGGAAATTGGTATCGTATGTAAGTGGTTCATTCGACGCAAAGTAATCGAGAAATATGTGGGAGCCATATGAATTTCCAGATTCCTCTATGGGTTATTGTTAGGAGAAGTGTCTCGATCATGTCCGCATAATTCACGAACCGTAGGGAGACACACTTAAGGATTGACGTTGTTTGAGTAGTTATGGTATTATGAGAAAGAGACCGAATGTTGTTGAGTCTCGGATAGGATCCGGATATCACGAGGTGATCCGGAATGGTCCGGAGAATAAGATTCATATAAGGAAAGTCCCGTTTGAGTTGGGGAATGGTTCCGTTTTCATGGAAACATTCTAGAAGGTCGGAATGTCCGGCACTCCGGGGGGGAAGGGGTACATGAATGTGTCATTGCATGTTGGAATGATTGCATCATGTACTAGGTGTTCTTGCTGTCCAAAATAAAGGGTTTATTTAAATCCTAAATTGAAAAGTCAAACGGCAGTTTGAAAGTCAAACGCAATTTTGGGAAGTGGAAAAGAGGAGGATTGGTGGAGGCCGAGTTGGAGGAATTCCTCCCTTGGCCAAGCACCTACCAAGGCCGAGTTGGGGAGGAACTCCTCCCTGGCCGGCCAGCCTCCCACCTATATAAGGAGGGCAGGCTCCTCCTTGTACACACAAGTTCCTATCCTCTAAACTAAACCCTAGACCTAAACCCCGGTTTAGAGCTATTTCGGTTTAGAGCCTTCTAATTGGTTTAGAGCCCTCTAATTGGTGTGTCTAATTACTAGACCACTAATAGCCTCTCTCATAAGCTTCACCATACTCGCACCGGCTTAAGGCGAAGCCTCAAGGGATCTCCCTCTACTTCCTGTACCACGCCGTTGTCAGCCGGAATCGCGAGGAGAGTGCTACAACCTCCATTGTCTGCTGAACAAGGGAGAGGAAGGTCTTCGAGTCCGAAAATCGTGTGACTGATCAAGGGAGCGCCATGAGGAACGCGGCCGGAAGGATCGTCTACGCGATCTTGAGATCGGAAAGAGTACGACTACATCACCCACGAGAATCTGCTCTCGTTAAACACTTTGGAATCTTCGAGGGTGAGTTATTCCATCGACTCGTTGCTGCAATCTATTAGATAGATCTTGGCTTGTTTGTTTGTATGCGATAGAAAATTTTTGTTTTCCATGCTACGAACCCCTACAACTATAACCTTCAAGTACCCGAGGAAACCCAGTATAGTGAATACCATAACTCGCAGTGCCTTTCAAATAGCGCAAAACTCTTTCAAGAGCATGCCAATGATCATCTCCAGGATTTGACACAAATCGACTCAGTTTGCTTACAGCAAAGGAGATGTCAGGTCTAGTCGCGCTGGCTAAATACATGAGCGAGCCAATAATTTGAGAATATCTCAATTGATCTTTAGCATTCCTTCGATTCTTTCGAAGTAGCACACTCGGATCATAAGGAGTTGGAGAAGAATTGCAGTCACTATACCCGAAGCGACTCAATATCTTTTCCACATAGTTAGACTGAAGCAGTGTAATCCCACCATTGTCATCCTTTAGTAGCTTGATGTTTAAAATTACATCAGCCACTCCCAAGTCCTTCATCTCAAAGCAGCGAGATAGGAACTCTTTGACCTCCTCAATAACAGCGAGGTTGGTCCCGAATATCAATATGTCATCAACATAGAGACACATAATAACTCCCTCGCCCCCACCATGGCGATAGTACACACATTTGTCAGCTTCGTTTACAACAAAGCCTTCAGCAGTTAAAGTTCTTTCAAACTTCTCGTGCCACTGCTTAGGAGCTTGCTTAAGACCATATAAAGACTTCACTAACTTACACACCTTTACTTCTTGACCATTTACTACAAATCCGTCAGGCTGCTCCATATAAATTTCCTCATCTAGCTCTCCATTTAGAAAAGCTGTCTTAACGTCTATTTGATGAACGAGAAGACCATGTGAGGCAGCCAAGGAAAGTAGTACTCGAATAGTGGTCAATCTGGCTACAGGTGAGTAGGTATCGAAGAAGTCTTCACCTTCCTTTTGGGTATAACTCTTAGCCACAAGACGTGTCTTGTACTTTTCAATAGTACCATCAGGTCTAAGCTTTTTCTTGAACACCCATTTACATCCTACAGGTTTACACCCATAAGGACGATCAGTGATTTCCCAAGTACCATTAGCTAAGATGGAGTCTATCTCGCTGGATGACTTCCTTCCAAAGAGTCGGCATCTTGAGATGCATAGGCTTCTGAAATAGAAGTGGGAGTATCATCCACAAGGTACACAATGAAATCATCACCAAATGACTTTGCAGTCCTTTGTCTCTTGCTCCTTTTGGGAGCTTCATTGTCATCCTCCACAGGATCATCAGAGTGTTCTATCGGCATAGTGGGTTCAGGAATTATAGAAAATTCCTGACTAGATGAACTAGTCATCTCCTGATTTGATGAGCTGGACATACCTTTCATAGGAAAGATGTCTTCAAAGAAAGTCGCATCATTCGACTCCATGATTGTACCAACATGCATGTCGGATACCTCAGATTTTACTATCAAAAATCTATAGCCAATGCTATGAAAAGCATATCCCAGAAAAACACAATCAACGGTTTTTGGTCCAAGCTTTCGCTTCTTGGGTATTGGAATATTGACTTTCGCCAAACAACCCCAAGTTCGTAAGTAAGAGAGTTTAAGCCTTTTATTTTCCCATTCCTCAAATGGAGTCATGGTTTTATCCTTTACAGGAACACGGTTTAGGACATGACACGCGGTCATTAGCGCCTCCCCCCACCATTCCTTGGAAAGACCCGATGTATCTAACATGGCGTTAACCAAATCAGTTAGAGTGCGGTTCTTCCTTTCGGCCACCCCATTTGACTGAGGTGAGTAGGGAGGCGTCCTCTCATGTATAACACCATGTTTCGCATAGAATAAATCAAATTCATTTGAAAAGTACTCTCCACCACGATCCGACCTTAGCCGCTTGATTTTAAAATCAAGTTGGTTTTCTGCCTCAGCTTTATAGATTTTAAAGTAGTTCAAAGCTTCATCTTTAGATTTCAGGAGATAAACATAGCAGTATCTAGTGGAGTCATCAATCAACGTCATAAAGTATCTTTTTCTACCTTTTGTCAACACACCATTTATCTCACAAAGATCTGAATGTATAAGTTCTAGCGGTGCTAAGTTTCTCGGTTCATGATCGTATGAGACTTATGGGGTTGCTTTGCTTGCACACAAACTTGGCACTTAGAACCTTTGTGATGGTAAATTTCGGAATTAAACTCATATTGGCTAGCCGCGTCATGCAACCAAAGTTAATATGACAGAGTCGTGAATGCCAAACATTGGACTCATTATCATTGCAAACATGATTAATAACTTTAGTACATGAGTCTGACAGAGACAAGCGGAACAGACCTCCGCACTCATAACCTTTTCCAACAAATTGTACATACTTAGAAATTACAACTTTATTGGACTCAAAAACCAACTTAAAGCCATCTCGACATAAAAGCGATCCGCTGACGAGATTCTTATTGATGGAGGGAACATGCTGCACGTTCTTCAGCTGTACGGTCTTCCCCGAAGTAAACTTCAGATTTACCATACCAACGCCATGAACAGAAGCACGTGAGCCGTTTCCCATCAGCACGGAATAGGTCCTTGAGACCTGATAAGAGGAAAACATGGAAATATCAGAACATACATGTGTATTAGCACCCGTGTCTATCCACCAAACAGGAGAATGACATACTGAAAGGATAGTAGGTAAAATATCGTACCCATCATCCTTCATCTCAGTATCGCTAATAACAACATTTGCGGTCTTGCCGCTGTTCCCATGTTGACGCTTGTCAAAGCGATTAGGACAGCTAGGAGCCCAATGATCAGGATCACCACAGACGTGGCAAGAGCCTTTCCTCTTGTCATTTTTCTTCTTGAAGTTGGTAGAGTGCGTGGCCTTGTTCTTACCATCGAACTTTCCCTTTCCTTCAGTTTTGTTCTTATTCTTAAACTTGTGGGATTGGAAGTTTTTCCTCTGCACTAAATTCGCAGTAGAAACTGCTCAAGTCCTCGAGCAGTTTTGTCCTTTGCTCTCGCCTTCTCTTCCATATGAAGAGACCCAATGAGATCCGTAACGGAAAACTCTTGTCTCTTATGTTTCAGAGAAGTAGCAAAGTTCCTCCACGAAGGAGGAAGCTTGGCAATAATGCCACTAGCCACAAATTTGTCTGGTAAGGAACACTTGAACTGCTCAAGTTCTTTGGCAAGTGATTGTATCTCATGAGCTTGCTCAACGACGGAGCGCTCATCAACCATCCTGTAGTCATAGAATTGCTCCATGACATACAGCTTTCGGTGCCGTCAAGAGACCCCAAACTTGGCCTCGGCGCTTCCACGTCCTTGCCATTATCAAATGACATATAAGGGTCAACAATGTTGTCCCCAAGAACACTGAACAAAGCCGCCATAAACATGGTATCGGCTTTCTTAAAGCTCGCTTCCTGCTCAGCAGAAAGATCTCCTTCAGGCTTCCCAAGAGTGGCGCTATAACAGTTTAGGTTTTCAAACCAGAGAACTGCTCTCTTGCGCCATCTCTTATAGTGCATGCCATCAAAAGGAGGCGGCCTAGTAGCCGCGGCTACACCAGTGGAATTCAGTTGCCTATAATCAGGTTTTTGGATTGTTGGAAATATAAGCAATAATCCATATGATTTAATTCGAATAATAAATTGATAAATCATGATCATACAGACAGTAGTAAAACCAATCATGCAGATCAACAAAGTAGATGAACAGATTACATCTATAAGAGATAAACCTATCACATCTACACCAAACGCTAGAATAAATAACTCTAGCATAATCTGAAAAAGACAGTTGACTATTACGCGTACGATGTGGCTGAATAGCAGCCGTTTAAACAGCGTCGCCCATGTTGAGGTTGTCGAAGAGGTCGTTGACGTCCCGGGAAGAAGTCGTCGAGGAACTCGTCGTCGACGACGTCGTGGTAGCTTGATGGTCGCGCGAGCGCCCCAAAACCTGATCGCCTCACCCGCATGAGTTCACGAGGCGGGTTACGGAGGCCTACTGTCCCGATCTGGCGGTGCACGCCGCAAGCCGGGATGGGGAAGACGAAAGCGGCGGCGCAAGGTTCTGGAGGTAGGCGCGTGTGTGAATTGATTCCATAAACCTCGGCTCGGCGAGATTCCATAACCAGCGCCTTGTCGTGTGGCAAGCGAGGCGTGGCCAGGCGAGTGCCGGAGGAGTGCGCGAGGGCTACTTTTCTTGTCACACCTTAGTGAGTGGTGCAACACTCTACTATATAAGGTGGTTCAACTCCCCTTCAACTAGCAATGTGAGACTAAACTTTAGCACCACTAGCACAACCATGTGCTGCCATATACAAGTGGGCCAAAGAGAATTTCAGAATTTGTCTAATGGGCCAACAGCCCAAAACTCACCAAATTCCAACATCTATGATACTCTAACCACTTCTCTCTTCATTAATGGTGATATCACATCAGATTTTTGCCAAGTTGACACGTATGATATACCTTATAATACTAGCACTAGGACCAGCCTGATATCATGTGCATGGTGGATTTTTTTAAAAAGTAATTCAACCAAAAAGATCGAAGGCGTTTCCCACAAAGAACAGCGTGAGAGGCATGCTACATCATCAAGTTTCATTATGGCTCAGCGAGCGCAGCGATGAAGTGACCAAGGGCTCACAAAGTGGCAACTTAATTATCGGTCACATTTTACGATCGACTTCCTGTAAAGTGTACTCTATTGACTATTATGGCAAGTTCATAAACCACAAGTGTGTTTATCTCTTGGACAAATGAGAGTACGGCGTGTTGGATGAAAGATCATACTATTGCGAAGTAATCGAGTGATAGCTTTGGACTTTTTACTTCACAATCGAATGAGAGCTGTATGCAGTTCATGTACTCTCGGGTTTTTTTAGCTGTTGTGGCGGCGAACAGAAGACGAAACAAACCGACGACTGTTGAAGAAGCTGCAGTTACCAGCAGGAACGCAGACTGACCTTCTACTACATGGAAGTGTCAAATTAGTCGTGATCGCCGGCCGACAGTGTCAGATCTCAAAGTCTCAGTTTACGCTCCAGGAAGGACGGACGCTCGCGACATGCCACCGACCGCACGAGGCTAAAAACCATACGATGTTCCGGTCGGTCCCCGAGCAGCCCACACGGGCCGGTCTCAACCACGAGCATTAGTTCCCGGACCCCCGGCGACCGGGACAGGGCGGGACACCGCGCCACACGGCGGCACGCGAATAGGCCATCTCCGGCGGTAGGTGCCCGTGGATGGAACCACCGGCACGGCGTGCCCACCCGACACCGCACGGCTGCCTCCTCCTTCCTGGCGCCGTCCAGCCCCATGCCGCTAGCTGCAGTCTGCCGCAGCGCCGCTCCTCCTCCCATGTGGCGGGGCACACGCTCTCTCTGTCGCGCGCGCGTCCAACCTGGATCCACGCGCCCCGTCCCCTGGCTTGGACCCTCCTAATCGACTCGATCGAGCGAGCGAGCGATCCGATGTGTAGTACTCCTATCCTATCAGATTGGTTGCTTGATTAAGCGGTGATTCCGGATGTCACGTACCACCCTCCGTGCACCTACTGGCTGCCTCTGATGATGTAGATGTTCTCCCTTTCACGCACACCGTGCATGATCAATTATTATCCCACGGAGCAGCAGCCACATGGCTTCTACACTAATCTTGCTTGGTTTCTGTAACACTGCTAGCTGTGCTGGTTGATAATCGGAGACGAGACGATCGACGCTGCCAGTTAAGCTAGCTGGGGATGCGTGCATGTACGCGATCCATGGAGCCGGCGCTGATCTCGGCGGCACAAGCCACGAGGGGTGCTCCCCGTCCTGCGGACCGCCTCCCGGAAACTAATTCTCGGCACAACCACATTTCGTACTGTTCGAGAGGAAGCTTGTTCTACTAGTACACAAAGTTTAGTTAAAGTCCTAAGCGGTGGATGAAGACAAAAATCTCTGTGCACATGGGACGCTAATACTCCCTCCGTTTAGAAATATAAGATGTTTTAGGTCTGTAAAGAAGATGTATCTAGACAGCTTTTAGTATATAGGTTCAAATAAATCTACATACTAAAAGATGCCTAAATATATTTTATTTATAAACATAAAACATGTTATATTTCTAAACGGAGAGAGTAGGAGCTAACATTTGTCTGGGCGGCGCGCGAATGGCGGGTGACTCGTCGCTCTGTTGACTTGGATCGTCCCAAAGCGGTTGTAACTTGTGCAAGGGTACGGCGGGGAACAGATAGAAGCCGACGTACGTGTTGGGTTGTGGTGATGGGAGGGAAGGGGAACAGATAGAAGCCGACTCCCCAAAGATAAACCGGACAGAAGCTGACAAAGGTTGGAGTCGTATGCTGACACTCCTCGAGCTCCTCCTCCAAGTTCTTCACGGGTGCTGCAGACAGCGTATCCCCTGCTTCGTGTAAACAAAGCATGTGTCGGGAGCCGGCCGGGACTGCATGCAAGGCAACCACAACGACGCGTGGTGGTGGTACTACCTGTTTGTACCAGAATCTTGCGACTCATCCGTCCGTGAGCGCCAGAATGTCATCCAAGTTAATTAATTATCCTGAGATTTCTGTGAATTCCAAGCTGCAGGCAGGCACTCTGTGGTTCCGCATGATCATCAAAAGGATTTAGAACCATGCAACGTTAATGAGTAGTGTCACTTCTTTGGATATGCTTGGAGAACGAATAGTAGAAAGGAAAAATACGACTGAGCTCTTTGGATATGCTTGGGGCCACTTGGGTCATTGAAGTGGGAAATGTGATCATGCAGAGTGACCAGTCGAAATCAGTTACAGGTGTCGGTTGGAGAAACCTTCCCTCGCTCATATTCATATAGGTGGAAATAGTACTCCGCCTATCCGAGTACTCCTATCCTATACTCTCTCATCTCTCCGTCTTAAATTAAGCAACGCAGTTTTGTCTAACATACGTATCGGAAACACGTCTAGATGCATGAGTATATAGGTAAAACCTGCATCAATTAATTTGGAGTGATGGGAATAAGTGAAATCCGGAGAAAAAGATATAGTAACAATATCATGTTACACTACTATTAATCGGTAAAGATAGTACTTCAAGGATTGGTTATCTCCCTCGTGTCTCTCTCCTCCCTTGAGAAAAAGAGAGGCGATGACTAGAGTGAAAACCCTAGCAGCCGCCGCAATCTGCTTCGTTCTCGCTGTCTACGACTTAGAATCGATGGGTCCCTACCTCCTCTGCTTGCCGCTCCGACGGCCAGTGGGGGCGGAGACCTCGGACCTGCACCCAGACTGTAGAAGGGTCCCTAAAGTTAAAGTTTGGTCAGTCGGCATCGACGTTATGATGGCTATGACGGCGGCGAGTGGGACAAGAATAATGTATGTCCGCCTCCTCTTCCACCTTGTCTGGGACAATTTTGCCGCTGGCGTTGAGGAGAGCAGAGATTCGTCTGGTCGCCGCTTGCATGTAGTGGTGGATCTCGTCTAGTCTACATGTGTTCTAGGTTTAGTGTTACAAGTTTCAGATCAATTTAAGGGTTTAATGGTGACAACTTCAGCTCTGGGGCACTGGTCCCCAGGGGCACGTGCGTGAAGACTTTCCGACTGTCATCAACAACGTAAGGCCGGCTCCGGTAAGAGAACGGCGACAGTAGCGCGTCGACAGCTCGCTCTGGCGGCATTAGTGGTCGTTAGGTGGTCAAAAAACCTCGATGTAATTTTTATTATGTTTGAGGCGCTTTGTACTTCTTATGAATTCATAAAATAGATCCGGATCTTTTTCCAAAAAAAAGATTGTCGTGGGAATGGTCACGGCGAATCTAATCGGCAATAGTAGTAGAACGAGGGCAAGGGCGGCGGCCATCTGCGGTGCGAGATGAGGCGGAGACTCGGGGTTTTACCGAGTTCGGCCCCGGAGGGTAAAGACCTACTCTGCTAGATTGTATTATGGAGGTGGTACAATGGGCGAGCTCGGCGGCTAGGCGGCGAGTCGCTTGGGGGTATGATGGAACGTATCTCTACTCGCCCTCCAGGGAGGTTTATATAGGCTCACCTCCCCTAGGGTTTACATATCTCAACCGATTCAGTTAAAGCTTCGGTACGCGTTTAACCTAATCCGACTGGGCCTATCTACTACTTTGGGCCTTGACTTCGATCGCTTGGTTCCTGTTGGCTTCAATCGATCGCCGTCTTGCAGCCCACTCGCCAATTCTTGGGCGATCGAAGCGGCATCTTTGGGTATACCCGATAGGCACATCCCCATCAGTAGTCCCGAGGCAAGGCGTCGATTAGGTGTAGGTGGCTGCCGGCAATCGGATCATACGGCTGAATAGACATCGGTCGAATCGGCGCGGGCTCCTATAAAGGAAAAACTAGTCATCTTGCTTTCATGCTTTGGCGAGTCGGTCGGCGAATCACTTGTCATAGTGGTTGGGTCGGCCGAAAGTGGCTGAAGTTGGACCGTTAAGCGTGGTCAAACTAGCCGTTGGAGTAATCAACGGTAACTTTTGGCGTAATCATCGATAACGGTTCCTGATTTGGCGGGTAACAACGCTATATAAGAGGAATGGCGGCGATCAATCCACCTTCTCACCATTTCCTCCATTCGCGCACCTTTCACCTCCCTCCGAATCGCGAGCCAGCCAACCGAAATCCTCGAGCCCCCACAAATCTTTCCGCCATGGCCTCTCCACCGAACCTTGGGCAGATCAAAGTGCACCAGGCATGGCCAGCTTCCTTCGAGGAGGCCGGGATCACCTGCAAGCTCTTTGGCGCATCCCAGCGGCGGAGAGGTGACTCGAACCCGAGAGGAGTTCATCTGCTTCACCAGCCATCTCGAGCGGGGCTAGGGTTCCCACGTCCCTATTCTTCCGTAAACCTGCGCCTACTATGGGATCCAGCCATCGGATCTGGGTCCCCACATCGAGCAGCTCGCCATCTTCGTGGCGTTCTGCGAAGTGCTACTTGGCTGCTGGCCCTACTTCCCTCTGGCAAGATCTGTTTCATGGACGGATCAACCGCGAGGAAGCGACCCAATGCTAGCAGCGGGTGGCCTAACCTTCGGTGAAGTCGAAGGCTTCATTCTTCGACCGATGCTGCCGCCAAGCGGCGAAGCTGGAAGAAATCGTGGTTCTCGTGGCGGCGACCGGAGGCGAGTCGGCAATTCATGATATTCCGCCAACCGTCCGAGCCGCCGCCTTCAAATCGGCAAGCTCCCGCGACCAGCGGATGGTCGTTGACGAAATGCTTCAGACCATCCGCGTCTGAAGAAGAAACCTCAGACGATAAATCTGTACAAGCTGCTGGCTCGAGGCGGTGGCTCGTCCCGTTGGCGCGCGAACACTACATGTACCAATACGGTCGGGACGACTTCGACGAAGCCTGCCTCGCCAGTGGAAGCTTCGAACTACCTCCCAGAAGAAGAAAATCACTCGGCGGTGTACTGGGCGCACAGGAGGTCGCCTTACACCGCTGGCGTCCAGCCCCAACGGTAATCGCTTTACTTTGCTCGCGATCTTTTTGCGATCGCGGTAATTCTGATTTCATCTTGTGTTCTTTGCAGCTATTCCAAGTGGTGGAAGGATGGCTCCGCCTTGAGACGGCGAGAACTTCGAGCTCGTGCGTCCAAGGCGTGGAGTCGCCTCCCGCCAAGGGTGATGCGGGAGTGATGAGGCGACGACAATGAATCCGAAGAAGAAAGCCCGCTGCTCAGAAGACCGTGGGCAGCGTCAACGCGAGCTCGAGGCAAGCAAAAGCCTCGAGCGCCATGACGATGACGACGAGCTTCCAGAAACCACCTCGCGCCGCCAAGCTACTCCATCGAAAAAGAAGAAGAAGGGAAAGGAAGCGAAGGCCCCTTCGAGGAGGGCGAAGACGAAGCCGACAAGGCCGGCCTCGCCACCGCATTCAGCGAACAGTTCTGACGCGCCCAGCCCGACCAAGGATGAGACGCCGCCGACGACGGCCGCGCTGGACACGGCCACCATCAAGGTGCCCCTGGCAATGATGCCTCCGCCATTCGCCCCAGTCTCGGGGCTGGGGGATGCTCCTGCCGTGGCAACCGCCTCGCAGGAAGCTCTGTCGAAGAGGTTCTGAGGCTCGGTTGCAGCCTCGATGACGAAGAAGCCGTCCGTGTCTTGGGCACACGACGTCCTGGACATGGGGCTCAGCCGCCGACTGGGCCCTGAACTGGAGAAGCCAGCCGGCCTCCGTACGGGGCTGCGCTTCATTCCGGTCGCCAAGTGAGTACACTCGCCTTCCTTTGTCTTCCAAAATCGCTTGAATTATCTTGCTTATACGATTGATGTACAGGACCGGAGTGAAGAGGATGGGTCACCCGACCGTGGCTAAGGTGCCACCCGTTGTCAGCGAAGAGGATTCTTCCCGCAAGAGGAAAGCGGACGAAGTCACCGTCCCTGCGGATGGTGGCAAGAAGGCCAAGGGTGACACCGTCGTCACGATTCGGCGACACGGCGGCGTTTTACCGCTGGACTCCAATGCAGGCGGCGTCCTGCGAAGGCGCTCCCTTGCCTGGAACAGCCGAGCCGACCTCCTTTGGGGCGGGTGCCTCTATCGCCACCTTCCCGCGCTTTATGGCCAAGGCGGCCGCGGCGAGTGGAACTTCGCCATCGAGCCACGCTCCTGGGATCGCCGATGCTGAAATCGACCAACGTCGTGGGCATACGCCGGCTCTACTCGCGTCCGTGGACGCGATACAACTCCACGGCATGCTTGGCTCAGCCATCCAGGTACATCCAGTCTCCGAGGATCAGGTCGGTGCTTTGCAACGGTCTGATTCTTTTAGTGTCTTATATTTATTTTTCGTATCCAGTCCCCGAGTGCGTACTCGCTGAATTTCAGCGGGTGGGCACTTAGGAATTTTATTGAATGCCAGTCCCCGAGTGCGCACTCGCTGAATTTCAGCGGGTGGGCACAAAATTTTCTTGAATGGGTCCCGAGTGCGTGCTCGCTGAATTTCAGCGGGTGGGCATAGGAATTTTCTTGAATGCGGTCCCGAGTGCGTGATCGCTGAATTTCAGCGGGTGGACACTTAGGAATTTTGCTTGATTAACCTTTTTGGTGATGTCAGTCTGCAGCTTGAATCGGCTGATCGATTGGCGGCAAGCACCGCCTGAAGAAGGAACCGGCCCTCGTCCAAGAGGCGAACAACGGCTTCAGCGGTTGCCGCGGCGAGGAGGCTCGTCGAGGACTTGTCCCGGGTGAATTAGCGGCGCAATCGGCTTTGAGTTACTGAATAGCGGATCGCCGTCCTCGGCGCGAGATGCGGGAGGCGAAGGAAGAAGCGAGCTTGGCTGATGGGCGAGCCAAGGCCGCCATTGCAGCCGCCGAAGAGGATCGCAAGGTGTCGGACGCCCTTGTTGCTGGGCTTCAGGACGACCACACTTCGCTTCAATGCTTCATCACGGATCTCGCCCGCCCGTTGATTGGTAAGTGCGTCTGCCTCTGCCAGTAGTTGTGCCTTTTGTGACATCCGTCGTATTTATTATTGTCTTCTATTCGCAGGTCGCATCATCGATAGCGCGGAAGAGGCAAGCTTCGTTGACAGCGGCGATGCGTAAACGCTTGTCGACTCGGCAACGTTGTCGGCGACGTGCATCCGTGCCTATCTCCAAGAGATATCGCCCACGGAAGTAATTCCTAGCGACCACGTTGAGGTGTGGATGTATTTGGAGAAGGCGCCCGCGGTCGTTGAGTTCATGACGTGGTCGGCGTTTCGGCGCGGAGCGGCGACGACACTTAGTCTTGGGCTTGCCCACTTCCCCGAGGACTTCGACATCGACGATGTGACGAGTGGCTACCCATCGTCGACTGGCGCGGTGGAGCTTTCGAGTCCTCAAGTTGCAGGACCGCGCCGCCGTACTCGGGCGTGTACGGGCAATGGGCGACCTCCTTCCGTGCAGAGGCGGTCGTCGCGCCTAGCGACCACTGAGCCGCCGCATCGTGACTTCAAGGTCGGCAGCCCTTCCGCGGCGATGGCGGGTGAACCCGGCAGCGTATCCGTCGAACCCGTACATGCCGTTCATCCGCAATCGCGGGATGTTGGCGGTCGTCGACTAAACCTGCAGAATAGGATAATTTGCCTTGTAGCATTAGCGGCGTCGCCATACGGGCATATTTTGTAATATGAGACAATGCAACATGCTATCGAATGAGACATCGTGTCTATTTTGGTATTTGTCAAGTGTTTGTGATTGATGTTTGAGAGTCCCGGGCGTCCGCCCTTTTGTGGGGTTTACCTCGTATGTGATATGTTTGTTGTTTTGTGTGTTTTATTATTGTGGTCGACTCGCCCAGACTCGAAGAGCGATCGCTAAGCGACTCCTTGAACGCTTCTGCCCGCCGTTTTCCGTCTTGTGACGAGGTCGGGTGGCGAGTCCCGGCGTGGTACTTGGCTGTTCGGTAGCGACTCGAGGTGAGTGAGGACTTGGCGCGTTAGTTTGTGCGTCACTCCTGCCTGGCCTGTGGGGTCGATCGGCGTGGCAGTCTGGGCATGCTCTCCTACTTGGCGTTTTCCGGACCGCTCTAGGTGAACTGGTCTGCAGTCTCGGCGTGGTACTTAGCCGTTCAGTCGCTATGTCAAGGATGCGGAGGACCATGGTCGCTGTAAGCGTGGCAGTTGTCTTGGTTCGTAGAACCCGTCGGGCTAAGCGACTCAATGGGGCTCGGGTAGGCGTTTTGTGGACGATGCGACTGAGGTGACTCAGTGCTCTTGCACCGCACTACTTAGCCGTGCCGATCGCTGTACCAAAGGTTGACTTTTGCGGTTAGCGTAACGAGTGGCACAAGACATGGAGAGTAGGCGCAATTTGCGGTAACCGCTTCTTTTTATTTCATAGCGGCTGGAGAATACATATGTGGGGTTCTAGGAGTAGAACTTCCGTGGGAAGGTTTACATTCAAGGTAAACGGCGTCGAGTTCGCCGTCCCCAGACGTCGATGAGGTAGTAGGCGCCGTTGCAGTACTCGCTGATGGCGAATGGCCCTTCCACGGAGGAGAGCTTGTGCATGCCCTTCTTGTCTGGATGAGGCGTAACACCAGGTCCCTCTTGGAAGGTCGAGTTTTCACCGCCGGCTGTGGTAGCGGCGGAGTCCTGATGGTAGATAGCGGTGCGTGACCGAGGCAGTCACGTGCCTCGTCGAGATGATCGACCCGTTTTGGCGAGCTTGTTTGCGGCCTCCGTGTAGTGAACGATCAGCGGCGAGTCGTGCTCGAGGTCGGTAGGCATGACTGCCTCGGCGCCGTAGACCATGAAGAAGGGGGTGAAACCTGTTGACCGAGGTGCGGATCCCCGGATGACGAGAGGCAACTCCTCGACCCAGCACCGGTGTGCGCTCGAGTGGTACTTGGAGTCGCGGCTTCGGGCCATGGAGGATGCTCTGGTTGGCTCGTTCCGCTAGCCGTTGGATTCGGGTGGGCGGTGGCGGTCGAGCGAATGTGGTGCTCTTCAGAATTCAGCCATGGCTCCTTTGGCGAAGTTGGTGCCGTTGTCCGTGATGATGCTATTTGGGAACCCGTGGCGATATATGATCTCGCGTAGGAATTTGGTGGCGGTCTTCCATCGCATTTCGAACTTGGCTTCCACCCACTTTGTGAATTTGTCGACGCGACCAAGAGGTGGGTGTAGCCAGAGGGAGCCTTCTTGAAGGCCTACCATGTCCATACCCCACAATGAATGGCGGTGATGGGGATTGTTTTGGCGCTGAGCTCGGCACGCGTGCGTCTGGTTGGCATACCGGCACCGGCGCACGCTGGACAATGTGGACAGCGTCGGCGTGTCTTGATGAGCGATGAAAGCCATGTCGCATAGCCTTGGCGACAAGAGGCGGCGCCCGGCATGGTGGCGCGATCACGGAGTGGATGTCGTGGAGGATCTTGCGTCCTTCGGCGGGTTGGACGCAGCGTTGGAACACGCCGGTGACACTGCGCTTGTGGAGCTCGCCGTCGATGATGGCATAGGACTTGCATCGACGGGCGATCATCCGAGCTTCCGTCTCGTCTGCCGGAAAGGTGCCGGCTTCGAATAAGCGATGTAGGGCTTGGTCGGTCGTCGGCTCGTTGACGAAGTCGCGACCTCTGGTTGGAAGCGGGACTCGATGTCGATCTCCTTGGGGAGGACTGATGGCTTGGTGATCGTGTCGAGGAAGGCGCGGCGGGTGGTGCGAGTCGAGCCGACCCGATCGAGAAGGCGTCGGCCTCCTCGTTCTTCCGCTGTCGATCCACTCGACGGAGTAGCTGTGAAGTGTCGCCCAAATTGTCCCTTTGCTTGGCGATGCGCGCCATGGTGGGGAGGCGGCGTCGCGGTGCGGCGACTTGCCCTGCGATGAGGTCGCCGTAACAGCGTAGCGGTGGCGATTGACATTCATCTCCTTGGCCGCTCGCATGCCGTGGAGTAAGGCCTCGTACTCGGCCATGTTGTTGGTGCAGGGTGTGAAGTCGAGGCAGAGGATGTAGCGGAGCTTGTCGCCCTTTGGTGAAGTTAGCACGATCCCTGCGCCTGCGCCGTCCGCATTCTTGGAGCCGTCGAAGTGCAGGCTCCAGTAATGAAGGTATGGCAGCTTCTCTGGCTGCTGGGCTTCTTCCCAGTCGGCGATGAAGTCCGCTAGGGCCTGTGACTTGATCGCTTTTCGTGGCTTGTATTTGATGTTGTGGACGCCGATCTCGACGGCCCACTTGGCGACCCGCCCGGTCGCCTCGCGGTTGCGGATGATGTCTTGCAGCGGTGCTGAGGACACGACCGTGATTGGGTGTTCCTGAAAGTAGTGCGGCAGGCGCCGCTGGGCTCTGAACACCGCGTATACCAGCTTTTGGTACTGGGGGTACCGCTGCCGCGACTCGGTGAGGACCTTGCTGATGTAGTAGACCGGTCGCTGTACTGGGCGCTCCTTTCCTTCCTCCGGTCGCTCGACGACCATTACGGCACTGACGACGCGCTCGGAAGCCGCGACGTAAACCAGCATGGGTTCTTTGTCGGCGGGGGCAGCGAGTAGCGGTGCGGCGAGTAGCACCTTTTTGAGATCGCGGAGCGCGTCGTCCGCCTCCTTGTCCCACTGGAAGGTGGGGTTCTTGCGCATCAGGCGGTATAGGGGCATCGCCTTTTCGCCCAAGCGGGGGATGAAGCGACTGAGAGCCGCTACTCGCCCGGCCAGCTTCTGGACGTCGCGCAGGCACTCGGGTTTGCCGAGCCGGGCGATCGTGTCGATCTTCGTGGGGTTCGCCTCAATCCCTCGTTTGGAGAGCGTACCCGATGGTTGTCCTGCAGTACACGAAGGTGCATTGCTGGGTTGAGCTTTATCTTGTACTTTCGCAAGTTGGCGAATGTTTCCGCCAGTGGCGGTAGGTCGCCTGGCGGCGGACTTACGACCATGTCGTCGATGTAGACGTGGATGTTGCGGCCAATTTGGCTCGCAAGGCATTCTTGCATGCACCGCTGGTAGGTCGCCCCGGCGTTCTTGAGACCGAAGGTCATGGCGGTGTAGCAGAAGGCTCCAAATGGCGTGATGAACGCCGTATTCTCCTCGTCCTCGATAGCCATTTTGATCTGGTTGTAACCAGAGTAGGCGTCGAGGAAACACAGCGACTCCGAGCCCGCGGTGGAATCGATTATCTGGTCGATCCGCGGGAGGACGAACTGCTCCTTTGGGCAGGCGCTGTTCAGGTTTGTGTAGTCGATACACATCCTCCAGGTCCCGTTTTTCTTCTCGACCAGGACTGGGTTTGCCAGCCACTTGGAGTATTTGATTGGCCGGATGAAGCCTGCAGCTACTAGACGCTGCACCTCCTCGGCGATTGCTCGGCGGCGCTCTTTATTGAAGGGCGCGGCGCTGACAGTCGCACTTTGGGGTCGGCGTTTAGCTTGTGCTCAGCGAGCTCCCTGGGGACACCGGGCATGTCAGAGGGCTTCCATGCGAAGATGTCCCTGTTCTCACGGAGGAACTCGATGAGCGCGCCTTCCTATGCCGGGCTCATGTCCGTCCCGATCGTCACCGTCTGGCTGGAGTCGCCTAGGACCAGCTCGACGGTACGGGTGTGCGTAGTGGCCTCAAAGGTTGAGGTGTTTGCGCCCTCCGAGTTGGGTTTCTTGAGTATGGTGGGGTCGTCGTTGTTGACCCCGCTCGCGTACTTAGCGAGCTCATCAGCGTGGTTGGTCTCCGCCACGATGACGGCGTCAGCGAGCTCGGCACCTTTGGCCTCGCACTCGGCGGCCATGTCGGGGTCACCGTTGATGGTGATGACGCCGCACGGCCCGGGGAGCTTCATCGCGTTATACGCGTAGTGGGGCGCTGCCATGAACTTGGCGAACGCCTGGCGCCCCAGGACACAATGGTAGGGGTTGTCGAAGGGCACGAGCTCGAAGACGATCCGCTCGGTGCGGAAGTTTGCTGGTGTGCCGAAGGTGACTGGCAGCGTGACCTTGCCGATCGGGTACGCCTTCCGACCGGGGACGATGCCGTGGAACGTGGTGTGGGTCGTCTCGATCATCGACTGCGGGAGCCGCAGCCGCCTGAAGGTGTCCAGGTACAGGATGTTGATGGATCTTCCGCCGTCCATCAATGTCTTGGGGAGCCAGTAGTCGCCGACCTTAGGCTTGACCACCAGGGCGACTCGACCTGGGTACTCGATGCGTGGCGAGTGGTCTTGTCGACTCTAGGTGATGGGCTGCTCCGACCAGTTGAGGAACTGGGGAACGTCGACCTAGGCCACCGCGTTGACGGCGATGGCGCGGGCGATGACCTTCTTCTCGCGCTTCGTGTTGAAGCCCGTGAAGGTGTGGAGCGAACCGGCCACTTTGCCGAATTTTCCGCCGTTTGGCGGGTCGTTGTCGGGGTCCTCCCGTGCTCGTCGTGCCTTCTCGATCTCCCTGAGGGTGTGGCAGTCGGCGGTGGTGTGCGTTGCGGGCTTCCCTTCCCTGCTATGAAACGCACATGGTTGGTTAAGGAGGGCCGCGGGGTCGAACCTTGGCTTGGCCTTGTAGTTGCCGCCGTCGCGGCGTTGTCCTCCATCGCGGCGGAAGCTCTTGGGCTCGCGTTGCGCGTGCCCGGCGTTGGCGGCAATCGACTTCGCCCGTCCTTCTGGCGCTTGCGGTGGCGAGTGTTGCTGTAGCGTAGGTCGGATCGTCGTGCGTTGCTTCGTGCAGCGTTGACCTCCTGACTCGTCATCAGTTTCCTGGTTTGGATCTTCCTCCGCGTACCGTTTGGCGATCTCGAGGAGGTCAGGGATGTTGTCGAGTGTGCGAGAGTGTCGCTTGAGCTTGGTGACCAGTGGCTCGTAGCGGCACGAAGTCTTGAAGCAATGGATCGCGGTGTCCGGGTGGATGCCGACCGCGTTGTACCAGAGTTCTTGCCACCGTTGGACCCGATTCTTGGTCGACTCACGGGGTCCCTGGACGCATCGCTCCAGGTCCTCAATGGTGGTGGCGCGGGTGTAGGAGCACTCGAAATGCCTGACGAAGGCGTCGCGCATCTCTTCCTAGGAGTCGATACTGTCCTGGGGGAGGGTGTTGATCCACTGCCTGCACGTCCCTTCCATCATCAGGGGGAGGTAACGGGCGGCTAGCAGGTCAGTGTGGCCTGCGATCCCCATTGACATGAGGTATGTGTCGAGCGGACGGCGGGTCGTCTGAGGTCGCTTTTCTATCTCCTTGGCGCCTTGAAGTTTGGCGGTACTTCTCGCCTCGGATCATTGGTCCGAAGCACTTGGGGCGAGTCGTGGCGACCCATGGGCTTTCGCCGTCGCGGCGATTGGTTAGGTGTGTTGCAGGTAAATGCTGGCGTGCGCTTGGCCACTTTGGTTGATGATATGGGTGCGGCGTCGATGGGTTGCCCGTTGGCGGCGACGGTTGGTCGTTGGCACTGGGGTCGTTAATTGGAGTGCAGCGTTCGCGGTCGGTGTTGGAGCTGTAGTGGCTCGGTGGCGGGCGATTGAGGTGTTTGCCGCCGGGCGGCCGCTTGAGGCCGCTCCTTCCGACAGCACGCGAGTATACTCGACCGTGAGTCGGCACCGCTCTTTGCTGCTCGGCGGCCTTTGCGAGCAGGGCCACGGCGTATTGGATCTGCGAGGCGCCGTCGCCGGTGGCCGTGATCTTTGTCGGCTGCTGCCCGGCCTGCCACGAGGTTGTCCATCGGGTGGAGAAACGATGGAAGGCCGTTGCGTCTCGCTCCGTGAGACTACTATCGCGGCTGGTCCACAGGGGTGTGCGGTTGGGTGGGCGGGCGCCCATCGCCGTCGATCTGGCGGGGTCAGGCACTTCCTCTGGTGGCGTGTTCTCGCAGACGCGCTCGGCCACGCTGGGCCAGTCGTTTCGTTGTCAAAGTTCAGGCGCCCTGAACGGTGGGGTTCAGCGCGACCTGATCCGCTGTTGGTGGTAGCGATAGCTCCAGCGCCGTCACCTGCTCGGCGAAATTTTTCGCCGGCTTGCTCGCGCCTTGCCTCCGCCAGATTTGGCGGAGTTCCTCGACCTCCGTCGCCGTGGCGTTAGGAGGATTGGGTGGAGAATGGATCCTCCGGCGGATCGGTGCGGTCGCCATGTAGGTCGCATGGCGTGGCGGCGGTTCCGTCCACGGAGGTCGGCGGAGTTCTCCGACCGGTCGGTCGAAGATCCCGAGGATGGAGGGGTCCTCGAAGTCTCCCACATTGGAGACCTGGGTGATGGAGCCCGCGGGTGAAGCCGCGGTGATGGACCCGCGAGTGACGCCGGGGTCGCCGAGTCGGCGTCGTCGTTGAGGGCCGCGTCTTCCGCGGCCGCTGAGTTTTCGGCCACGTCGCTATGGGCCGAATTTTTCTCGGAGGCGAGGCGATGGATCGTGCGGATCTGGCTCTCGGAGAGACGATCGTGTGGCGGCGACTCGCGGATGCGAGCCGAGTCCTCCGAGACAATAACGTCGGTGAGGCCAACGAAGAGGCTGATCGTGCCGACCGGCAGGATCACGCTGTGCGTGACGGGTCGCGCCGTCGGGACGTAGCTGCTCGGCAAGATTTGGAGCATCTCGCCGATCGCTATCATGTGGCCGGTGGCGACCGTCTCGTTGATGGGCAGATTGGATCTCGCCGCAGAACCCACGGTGGGCGCCAGTGTCGTGGGAATGGTCACGGCAGATGCTGCAATCGGCAGCGAGTAGTAGAACGAGGGGCAAGGGCGGCCAGCCATCTGCGATGCGAGATGAGGGCGGAGACTCAGGGTTTTACCCAGGTTCGGCCCCCCCGGAGGGTAAAGACCTACTCCTGCTAGATTGTATTATGGAGGTGGTACAATGGGCGAGCTCGGCGGCTAGGCGGCAAGAAATATGATGATGGAACGTATCTCTACTCGCCCTCCAGGGAGGTTTATAAAGGCTCACCTCCCCTAGGGTTTACATATCTCAACCGATTCAGTTAAAGCTTCGGTACTCGTTTAACCTAATCCGACTGGGCCTATCTACTCGCCTGGGCCTTCAGCTTCCAGTCGCTTGGTTCCTCGTTGGGCTTCAATCCAGTCGCCGTCTTGCAGGCCCACTCGCCAATTCTTGGGCCAGTCGAAAACGGTCTGCTGGGTATACCCCGGTAGGCACATCCCATCAAAGATAATACTTCAAGAAAGCCTTTTTTCTGAAAAGAATAATATATTGATATCATGAAGGATACCAAGTATATTCAGCGCAACAACTCAGTATAAGGAGCAATTCAAGACATCAAGAATGTAGGTTGTCAAATTATTAAAAAAAGAAATCCAAGGCACACAACCGACGACGACAACATCAACTTCACCAAGAGCAGAAGGTAACAACACACAACTATTCTCGTCGTCGGATTTATTTTTATATTTTTTAGAAAACTACGGCAGGCACAAGACCAGCATGAAAAATTATCATAAAAGCAAAGTTACCGCAAGTTCTTTACAACTCTATAAAAGAGTAAAGAGAAAGGAAAAAAAATGGCAACTTACATAGAAGGAGCAAAAGAAAAGAGCAATGAACTAAGATTTAGAAGCTAGATGGGCAAACATAACAACTCGGGCATGCATAAGATCTCTGTGAAGGTACACATCTTCGGAAGACGCTTTCTATTGGATCGTCAACATATCTAAAGATCATTGTGTTGTGTCACTTCCATAGGTTCCAAAGGGTGCAGGTAACCCCACTCCTTACAATGCCTTTAGCAAAATAACATGTCGAAGCATCACCATTGCTAGGTTAGACCAAAAGTTTTCATCCTAGAGGTCCAGTCCTTGAACTCAAGGAGTATCACCAAACTTCAACTAGGATGTGTTATCGCCTCTGCTTGACCACCACTTCCATTTCATCTAGCCTTGACACTAAATTGCCGATAACAATGAGGGCGGGGAGGGGTTGGGCTACCCGCCTTATTTTTTTGCCTACGCATGAGAGATATGAAAACTTCTCCTCAATTTTCACTTGTCTAGATAATGTCTCGATGTGCTAGTGCCATATGAAAATTCCGTTTCATGTCAAAAAGTCTTTCCTAAACTAATCATTTCTTAAAAATAACCTCGGATCTAGGTATTTTTCTCAACGTATTGCATCGTGGTATTGAGGTTGAAGTACTCAACGTCCCATGTCAATACATGGAGATACCAATATGACAAAATTGAAAAGGTAAACGTGGATGCACAGGCTCAACGCTCGGACCGAGATGTTAGGTTCGGATCAGAGAGTTGAGCATGTCCACATTAGCTATCAATCGATCCACCGATTGTCTGGACACCGTGATCCAGGGCCAAATCCATACGTAGGGTCGAGTGAGTAAAAATAATAGCACTCCATTTCCATGACGGTCAGAACTGCCCATTTCTATTAGAGGTGTAGGAGATTTGAGTGTTAGAAGAACTGTGCGGTGACCCAGCATATCACTGCATGTGTAGTACACTATAGTTGTTGACATGACATCCACATAACACCATTCTGTAAATATCACATCCCTCAAAGTGATACAACAGAAATATTGCGGGTCCATATGACAAATATTCACACATTATTATTATCATAATACCAGAAGTTCGAGACTTCAAAAGGATTCAACTTACAAACCAAAATATAAAGTGTTTCAGCGGAATTTTAAAGTAGCAACTCCAACTAGGAGTTGAGCTCAGCAACTTATTCTATAGAGTTCATGCTGTTCGGCTCCATAGGTTACTACTAACTAGGGTACTTAGTTGGACTCGTTATCATCGACACCATAGCGGATTTCGTAATCCACTCCTTCAACACCTCCTAACAGGCCAGGCTCCTCGTAGAACACATCTTCTTGGCATTCGGCTGCATACATTGGCGTACCTTCGGGATCCTCAGAGTATAAGCAAGGGATCAAAGGAAAGGATGAGTAACAGCGTTACTCAACAAGTTCATTATATGCAAGGTGAGAAGTTTGATGCTCTAACTACCACCTTGGATTATAAATCCTTGGCACTATGCAGTTTTTGTAAATCTTTCTTTAAAGATTGATTTTATTATAAAAATCTATGACCATCAGCCTTCACAGGTTGGCCAGAACTTTCATGGAGTTCCTTTCATGCCGCGTTCGCAGCTTCTTCCTGGAATAGGGAGTAACAAGTTACAATTCTTACACTCTGCAGAGGTGCGTTACTTTACCCATGAGAGATCAACTCCTTGTTGCACAACCGGGTGTACTTTCTCGTCCACAATTCCATGATGTGGGGCCCAGTAGTTGGTCCAAGCCAATCACTGCCCCCTTCGCGACCTCGCATGCCTCCTTGGTGTACACCATGCCCACATATTGAATTACGGCAATGGTTTGTACATACCGTTAGATGCCAGAACTATCGTGGGACGTTGAGGGTTTCCACCCATATGCTGTATATCCTCTACGAATTACCAATTAATATGCACGCTACGAGGATAACAACCACGACCTGCACATCCGGCTACATGCGAGAGGAAGAAGATACAGCTGACTTCTCTGTCTCATTCCAAATCTCATGGCTAACGCGTAATATACGGCGTTAGAATCACTGATGTCAGGGGTTATTAAGTCCCTAATTGATCATCATTGTTGCAAATAGAACCCTAAGTTCTATTGCTCCATTATATCATCACTTAGGATGATATCTATGATTTCTTTATTTGTGAAAATAATATTTTCTTTCTTTGAAGTATATATGATAACACACAATTTGCAAATACTTTGATAAAGACTCTTCAAAGGATATGAGCAAGTGATGAACTTGCCTTGTGATTACAAGGTAGTGAAGTCTGATGCTTGCACTGGACCTTGAGCTTCTATGTCTACAAAAACATCATTATTGCCCGGTAAAGACAATATTTAAAGAAGCAAAATGATTATGCAAAGTAATGTAATGCATTATTTAATTTTATGTGTATTCTCCCCCATTATTTAAATTATAATAATTCTTTTTAATTATAAAGAATTTATAAATATTAACTTCTAATATTTATTGAATATTGTATTCTTTTATTTTATTTCCCTTTTACTTGAATTTTATTAATTTAATAATTCCTTTAAGAATTATCATTTAAATACCAAAAATTGTTATTAAATATTTGTTTAGTATTTTTCTAAAATACTACAATATTAATCTATCATGAAACTGATTTTTATTTATTTTTATCAACTTTCAATAATTTTGTAAAATTCCATAAGGAATTTTTATATTACAAAATTCTTAATAAACTTTATATGTTTAAAATTTTATTTCTTAATTTATTTGGATAGTTTGGATTATTGTGAATCCAAAATATTTTATTTGTAATTTTTGGATTTTAATTTTATTTTCTAGCATTTATTTAAATTCAGGGGCATTTTGGTATTTTCCTATTTATTAAAAATGGCCTTTAGGTAAATGGGCTGCTTGTGTTGGTTTATTGGGCCCTTGTGGCCCAATAGGACAGAACCAAAACCACACCCCGAAGGGGTTTTGGCCCAGTCCAGCTGAAAGGGCATGTATGCCCCCATGTGTGGTTTTGGTAATTAATGACAATCTCTATGGACTAATTTGTAAATTGAGTTTCGCTTGTAGGTTTGTCCATTGGCATCGCTTGGGCCATGTGTTGGTCTCAAGGTTGGAAGATGAAGAAATGTCCAAGGGCTTTGTGCCCATTGGAATCATGAAGAAAGAAGGAGCTTGAAGGTCGAACAAGGCATGTGCAAAGAGTTGCATCAAGATGGATCAACCTCAAGTAGGGATGAAGAAGGGCGAGCTCAAGATGCGCCATCTCTAGAAGATATCATGCTTGAAGCTTGACATCCTCGTGATCATGGAATGATGAAGACAAGTTCAAAGAAGAGGTTTCCCCATGGAGTATGGGGGAGCAATTTGCAAGTCTTCATCTTCATCAAGCAAGAGCATCCAAGAGAGGTGTTCCCACTATAGAAGAACAAGACGGTCTACATCAAGTTCAAGTGGGATGCTCAAGGCAAAGGTATGTTTTTGATAGGGATTTTCTTTTGCTGGTCTCCTATTGTTAGTTGGGAGATCGGGTTTAGGATAGATAGTCGTACTATCAAGAGGGGATCTCAAGCGGGTGTCTCGTTTGCATCGTTCGGAGAGAGCTCAAACCTTTTCATAGCCTCATCTTTCTTGGTTGTTATTTGGTTCTTGTCCATGAGAGGATCTAGAGCTTGTGGTCATCATCATAACAAGCTCTAGTTTATAATTTAAGGATTTCACTAGCATATCTTATTGCGGTTTTTGATCTTGCGATTTTTCCGGCTCCACACCTTGGGGGATACTTCACATATATATTCATGGTATTTTATCCCAAGGTGATACCCAATATTGCGTTTCATACCGTTGTTATCTTTCCAACAAAATTGGTTTCATCCCGTTTGGAGTTCGGATGCAAAAGTTATTGCGTTTCTGGTTTTCTGGTTTCTGGAATTTCCCTGAACGGAAGTTCCGGCTTGCCATCGAAAGTTCCGCTAGGGCATTTTTGCCGTCGAAAGTTCCGGTGGAAGTTCTGGGTCTTCTTCCGCTCACGCTCAGTAACCTTCTATTTTCGTTGTGTCTATTTGACGGAACTTCTGTCAGAATTTCCACCAGAAGTTTCGCTCCCACCGGAAGTTCCGGTGAACCGGCGGAAGTTCCGACCAGGATTCACTTTTTCAGTTTATCGCTTCGCAGTTTTTGACCGTTGGCTGTGTGCCACCAGAATTTCCGGCCTCCCACCGGAAGTTCCGGCCAGGAGTCGCCAATGCCCATAACGGGTAGATCTGAGAGCCCTTTAAAAGGGGCTCTTCTTCCCCTTCGTGGGCACTAGCTTTTCTTCTTGGTTCTTGGCTTTCTCTCTCTCTCCTCCATTCTTAACCTTGAAGAAGCTTTCCCTCTCCCTTTCCCTTCCTATGATTCTTGTATCTTTTTGAGGCATTTGTGAGAGGAGATCTAGATCTACAACCCCCCCAAGCCAAATCCCTTCTTTGTGAAGGAATCATTGGGATCTAGATCTTGGAGAGTTTTGTATTCTCCTCTTGTGTTCTTCTAAAGGGTTTCGCGGCATAGTAAATCAAAATTTTCTACGGATGCAAACAGAGGGAAGCCAAGATCTAATCTAGGAGATGCAAACAACGAGAGAGATTGGATTAGATCTTCATACCCTTGAAGATTCGCACAGCGGAACGTTCGTCGGAATGTGGGTGATGTAGTCGTACTCGCTTCTCCTCCTCGCGATCCGATCTGATCTAGCACCACAAGTGGCGATGCCTCCGTGAGATGCACACGTATAGAACCTCGACGTCTCATCCTTCCTTGGTCCAGCAAGTATGGTGGAGAGATGGGTTGGATCTACAACGCGACGGCGCGGTGCAATTGGTGGAGAATTTCTGCAGCAGGGCTTCACCTACAAGCAATGAGGGAGAGAGAGGAGGCGCAGGGCGGCTAGGGTTGGAGGAAGGTGTGTGGGGTGGTGCTTCATCCTCTATATATAGAGGGGTGGCGCAGCCCTAGCCCTCCCAAGCCAAACCGGCCCCTAAAGGAGGAAGAGTGGGGGGCAAGGAAACCCCCCCTTCTAGAAGGTCTATCTAGGGTTTAAACCCTCTTTGGCCGGCTGGGCCCTATGGGGCCTTGTGCCCCTAGCCCAATGCGGCCAGGGCACTCCCTCATAGGCCCATGCCCCTCAAGGTGGGCCACGTTGGTCCCTTCAGGAAGGTTAACAGCCTTCAACTTCAAATTTATCATCGACTTTATCAATCGAATTCTTCACACTGAGACATCAGCCGGATCCCATCTCATACATACAACCCAATGTATATTTCCGATCACCGAGAGACACTTTATGATCACCTCTGTGATCGTAAAGTACTTGTTGGGTCAGATGTAATGAGATGGGATTTGTCCCTCCCAAGCCTGAGAGATATACTGGCCCACTCGTAATCGATATCAACACCGCCAGCAAGCATCGGTTAAGGAGTTAATCACAAAGTGATATCATATTACGATGAGTAAAGTACTTTCGTGAACGAGATTGAACTAGGTATGCCGATACCGACGATCGAATCTCGCAAGTATAATATCGCGAGACTAAGGAATATATATATGGGATTGATTGAATCCTGGCATCGTGGGTTCATCCGATGATCATCGATGAATGTGTGGAGTCAATATGGGTTTCTAGACTCCGCAGCTGATTATTGATAGAAGATAATGTCCATATTCTCGAACTCAAGGGTCACACACTTAACGGTTCTCGACGCTAGGATAGATTGGATAATTAGTTTATGAGTTTTTGTTCGAGTCTCATGGGATCCGGGACATCACGAGAGGTTCTGGAATGGTCCGAAGAATAAGATTCATATAAGGCAATGCAGGTTTTGGAGTTCGGACTTGTTTCAAGTTATTCGTATTGCATCAAAGCTTCTAGAACCTTCCGAGTGGGACCAACGTGGCCCCACTTGTCTGGGAGGGGGGGCTCATTAGGGAGTGCCTGATCAAGATTGGGCCAGGGGCACAAGGCCCCATAGGGCCCAGCCGCCAAACCCTAGGGAAACCCTAGAAGCTAGAAGGGGAACTGCCCCACTCCTCCCTCCTTGGTCACGGACTAGGGCTTGGGGAGGGCAGGCCAGCCGCCCACCCTCTATATAAAGAGGGCTGGGGCACCCCCACAACTCCTCTACAACCCTAGCTGCCCCTGCCGCCTCCTCTCTCTCTCCTCCCGACTGCTACAAGCAGCAAACTCTCTCACCGCTTGCACTGCTACCGTCAAGTAGATCCAATCCATCTCTCCACCCTACTTGCTGGAGGAAGGAGGAGAGGCCGAGGTGCCGCATGTGCATCTCGAGAGGCATCGCCACTTGCGGTGTGTTGATCGGATCGATCGCGAGGAGGAGAAGCAGCATTATCACATCACCCACGCTCGAACGCTCGCTGTGTGAATCTTCAAGGGTATGAAGATCTCATCTATCCCCTCGTTGTTTGCATATCCTAGATTAGATCTTGGCTTCCGATCCGTCGCATCCCGTAGAATTTTTTTGATTTACTATGCCACGAAACCCTTCAAGAAATGAGCTAGATCTATGCGTAGATGTGTTTCACGAGTAGAACGCAACATGGTTGTTGCGGCGCTGATGTTTTCTATTGCAAGCCTCTTGTTTGTGTACTTCTTATGACGCGATAGTGAGATCGAGCGGGTCCAGGCCAAATTTACGACTGTCATGAGACCGCTCCGCACTGACGTGTGGCTTGTTCCACACATGCGGGTGGATGCCGCTTTCTCACTATAGTTGTCATGGGATTTACACCGGAGTTTGGAAACCATAATATCACCGTCGTGGCTTTCCGTAGGTAAGAATCGTTCTTAGCTTGCTACTCCCATAAGCCACGTAAAACATGCAACAACAAAGTAGAGGCGTCTAACTTGTTTTTGCAGGGAGTGTTTTCTGTGATATGGTATGGCCCAAGATGTGATGTGTATGTTGTATGCAATGATCATGTTTTGTAATGTTTCATGACTTGCATGTCGATGAGTACACATCCGTCAGGAGCCATATGGTTGTCTTTATAATTGTGTATGACATGTGTGTCAACTTCTTATACGCCATGTAATAGCTTTACTTTATCGCTAAGTAGTTAGCAATAGTTGTAGTTGCTATTCGTGGTGGAGGCAATCATGGTGGAGTGATGGAGATCATGCTAGCACGCACAAGATGGAGATCATTGCGCGAAGATTGGCTATACCATGTCACATAAAGTTATATGCATGTGATGTTTATCCTTTTATGTATCTTATTATGCTTAGATCGCGACGGTAGCATTATAAGATGATTCCTCACTTAAAGATCAAGATAAAACTGTGTTCTCCCCATGTATGCACCGTTGCGAAAGTTCTTCGTGTTCAAGCATCACGTGATGATCGGGTGCTATAAACTCTACGTCAGATACAAGCGGTGCAAGCCAGTTTTTGCACTGCGAAATACTTGGGTTTAACTTGACGAGCCTAGCATGTACAGACATGGCCTAGGAACACATGAACCAAAAGGTTAAGCATGAGTCATATGAATGATATGATCGACACTTCGTTGTCCACCATTGAAACCACATCTCTTTTCATGAAGATCGGATTAGGTGTGGTGAATTTGGATCATGTTCACTAAACAACTTGAGGGATGTTGAATTTATTGATGTTTTCCTTACTATCCCTCGTTGTAGTGCCTGGGTATTTGATACTGGTTCAGTTGCTAATATTTGTAACTCGAAACAGGAGCTACGAAATAGACGGCGGCTGGCGAGGGATGAGGTGACGATGCGCGTTGGCAACAGATCAAGAGTTGATGTGATGGCCATCAACACGCTCTCCTTAGTTTTACCTTCGGGATTAGTTTTAAACCTCAATAAATGTTATTATGTGCCTGCGTTGAGCATGAACATCATATCTGGATCGTGTTTATTGCAAGACGGTTATTCATTTAAATCTGAGAATAATGGTTGTTCTATTTATATGAGTAAAATCTTTTATGGTCATGCACCTGCTGTGAATGGTTTATTTCTTCCGAATCTCGAAAGGGATGAAACACACATCCATAACATTGAGGCTAAGAGATGCAAGGTAGATAGTGATAATACTACGTATTTGTGGCACTGCCGTCTAGGTCATATTGGTGTAAAACGCATGAAGAAACTCCATTCTGATGGACTTTTGGAGTCTATTGATTTTGAATCATTTGACACATGCGAACCATGCCTCATGGGCAAGATGATCAAAACCCCGTTCTCCGGAATGATGGAGCGAGCAACGGACTTGTTGGAAATCATACATACCGATGTATGCGGACCGATCAGTGTTTCGACGCGCGGTGCATATCGCTATTTTCTCACTTTTACTGATGACTTAAGTAGATATGGGTATATCTATTTAATGAAACATAAATCTGAAACATTTGAAAAGTTCAAAGAATTTCAGAATGAAGTGGAGAACCATCGTAACATAAAGATTAAGTTTCTACGATCCGATCATGGAGGTGAATATTTGAGTTATGATTTTCTCACGCATCTTAAAGCAAGCGGAATCGTTTCGCAACACACGCCACCCGGAACACCACAGCGCAATGGTGTGTCTGAACGCCGGAATCGAACTCTATTAGATATGGTCCGATCAATGATGTCTCTTACTGATTTGCCGTTATCATTTTGGGGTTATGCATTAGAAACCGCTGCATTCACTTTAAATAGGGCACCATCTAAATCCGTTGAGACGACACCGTATGAACTGTGGTTTGCTGCTAAACCTAAGTTGTCGTTTCTTAAAGTTTGGGGATGCGAAGCTTACGTCAAGAAGTTGATGTCGGACAAGCTCGAACCCAAAGCGGAGAAATGCATCTTCATAGGATACCCTAAGGAAACTATTGGGTATACCTTCTATCACAAAACTGAAGGCAAAGTGTTGGTCGCAAAGAACGGATCCTTTCTTGAGAAGGAGTTTCTCTCGAAAGAAGTGAGTGGGAGGAAAGTAGAGCTAGACGAGGTTGTTGACCTTCTCTTGAATTGGAGAGTAGCACAACACCTGAAATTGTTCCAGTGCCGCCTGCACCAACAATAGAGGAAGCTAATGACAAGGATCATGAAGCTTCGGACGATGCTACTACTGAACATCGCAGGTTGACAAGGTCGCGTGCCCCTCCTGAGTGGTACGGCAACCCTGTCTTAACTGTTTTGTTAGTAGACGACAGTGAACCTGCGAACTATGAGGAAGCGATGATGAGCCCAGACTCTGAGAAATGGCTAGAGGCCATGAAATCCGAATTGGGATCCATGAGCGAAAACCAAGTATGGACTTTGGTGGACCCTCCTAGCGACCGAAAGGCCGTTGAGTGCAAATGGATCTTCAAGAAGAAAACGGACGCGGATGGTAATGTTACCGTCTATAAAGCACGGCTTATCGCGAAAGGTTTTCGACAAGTTCAAGGTGTTGACTACGATGAGACTTTCTCTCCCATAGCAATGTTTAAGTCCATTCGGATTTTATTAGAAATTGCTGCGCTTCATGATTATGAAATATGGCAGATGGATGTCAAGACCGCGTTCCTCAATGGCAACATTGATGAAGAGTTGTATATGATGCAACCCGAAGGTTTTGTCGATCCTAAGGATGCTGATAAAGTGTGCAAACTTTAGCGTTCCATTTATGGACTAAAGCAAGCATCTCGGAGTTGGAACCTTCGTTTTGATCAAGTGATCAAGAGCTTTGGATTTGTTCCAAATTGCTATGAAGCTTGTATCTACAAGAAAGTGAGTGGGAGCTCAGTGACATTTCTGGTACTATATGTGGATGACATATTGATTATTGGAAATGACATTGACATGCTTAACGATGTGAAGAGTTATTTGAACAAATGTTTTTCAATGAAAGACCTAGGGGAAGCTGCTTATATATTGGGCATCAAGATCTATAGAGATAGACAAAGATGCCTGATAGCTTTAAGCCAGAGTACATACCTAGACAAAGTTCTGAAAAGGTTCAGAATGGATAAGGCAAAGAAAGGTTCAGTGCCTATGTTGTCAGGTAAGATATTGAGCAAGGCTCTCGGTGTCCATACTGATAAATGATAGAGAAGCTATGAGTAAAGTGCCTTATGCCTCGGCCATAGGTTCTATCATGTATGCCATGCTGTGTACTAGACCGGATGTGTCCAATGCTCTTAGTTTGACGAGAAGGTACCAAAGTGATCCAGGAGTGGAACACTGGACATCCGTGAAGAACATCCTAAAGTACTTGAATAGGACTAAAGAAATGTTCTTAGTCTATGGAGGTGATGAACAGCTTGTTGTAAAGGGTTACGTCGACGCTAGTTTCGACACCGACAAGGATGATTCTAAATCTCAGACAGGATACGTTTATATTTTGAATGGAGGAGCTGTGACCTGGAGAAGCTGCAAGCAAAGCGTGATCGCGGGATCTACAGTAGAAGCAGAATACATGGCTACCGCAGAAGCGTCAAGTGAAGGAGTTTGGATCAGGAACTTCATCACTGAGCTTGGCGTGGTTCCAAGTGCCTTGGACCCACTGGAGATATGGTGTGACAACACTGGCGCCATAGCACTAGCTAAGGAACCAAGATATCATCCAAAGACCAAGCATATCAACCGCAAGTTTCATATAATCCGAGATTATATAGCAGATGGAGATCTGAAGATTAGCAAAGTACATACAGATCTGAATGTCGCAGATCCATTGACTAAACCTCTTCCACGTGCAAAACATGATCAGCACCTTAGTGCCATGGGTGTTAGATTGTTGCCAGATGTAAACTAGATTATTGACTCTAGTGCAAGTGGGAGACTGTTGAAATTATGCCCTAGAGGCAATAATAAAGATGTTATTATTATAATTCTTATTCATGATAAAGTTTATATTCCATGCTAGAATTGTATTAAGCGGAAACTTTAATACTTGTGTGGTTTGTGAACAACACCGTGTCCCTAGTATGCCTATATGGACTAGCTCATTGATTAATGATGGTTAAGGTTTCCTAACCATAGACATGAGTTGTCGATTAATAATGAGATTATATCATTGGTAGAATGATATGATGGACATACCCAAACTAAGCGGAGAAATTAGATCGTGTCATCATGTTCATCTTTGCGAAGCTTTTCTTATGACAAATATTGTATTCCTTAGACCATGAGATAATGCAACTCCCTGGTATCGGAAGAAAGCTTTGAGGTCATCAAACATCATCCTATGAGAGGGTGATCATAAAGGTGTCTCTCAGGTGATCAGAAAGTACTTGTTGGGTTGTATGTATCGAGATGGGATTTGTCCCTCCCAAGTCGGAGAGATATACTTCGGGCCCACTCGGTAATCGATATCAACACCGCTTGCAAGCACGTGGTTAAGGAGTTAATCACAAACGGAATGAGTAAAGTACTTGCTGTGAATGAGATTGAACTAGGTATGCCGATACCGACGATCGAATCTCGGGCAAGTAAAATATCGCGAGACGAAGGGAATATATATATGGGATTGATTGAATCCTGGCATCATGGTTCATCCGATATGATCATCGATGAATGTGTAGGAGTCAATATGGGTTTCTAGACCCCGCTGTTGATTATTGATAGAAGATAATGTCTGCATATTCTCGAACCCGAAGGGTCACACACTTAACGTGTCTCGACGCTAGGATATATTGGATAGTTGGTTTATGAGTTTTTGTTCGGAGTCTCGGATGGGATCCGGGACATCACGAGAGGTTCCGGAATGGTCCAGAGAATAAGATTCATATAAGGCAATGCAGTTTTTGGAGTTCGGAATTGTTTCGGGTTATTCGGTATTGTACCGAAAGCTTCTAGAACCTTCCGGAGTGGGACCAACGTGGCCCCACTTGTCGGGAGGGGGCGTTGGCCTATTAGGGAGTGCCCTGACCGCATTGGGACAGGGGCACAAGGCCTCATAGGGCCCAGCCGGCCAAACCCTAGGGAAACCCTAGGGGAGCTTCTAGAAGGGGGGGAACTTGCCCCCCACTCCTCCCTCCTTTGGCCGCCGGCCTAGGGCTTGGGGGAGGGGCAAGGGCCAGCCGCTCACCCCTCTATATAAAGAGGGCTGGGGGCGCACCCCTCCTACAACTCCTCCACAACCCTAGCCGCCCTGCTGCCCCTTCTCTCTCTTTCCCTCCCGACTGCGCGTAGGCGAAGCCCTGTCGCAGAAACTCTCCACCGCTTGCACCGCGCCGTCACGTTGTAGATCCAATCCATCTCTCCACCCTACTTGCTGGACCGAGGAAGGAGGAGACGTCGAGGTGCCGCACGTGTGCATCTCTCGGAGGCATCGCCACTTGCGGTGTTAGATCGGATCGGATCGCGAGGAGGAGAAGCGAGCACGACTACATCACCCACGTTCCGCTGTGCAAATCTTCAAGGGTATGAAGATCTCATCTATCCCTCCTCTTTGTTTGCATCTCCTAGATTAGATCTTGGCTTTCTCGTTCGCATCCGTAGAATTTTTTTGATTTACTATGCTGCGAAACCCTTCACGCCATGCTCTGCCCGCCGTCGTGGTCCTTCCTGGCCGCTGCCGTGATGCAGGGAGAGGTTGTCGACCATGTGCTACCCTTCTGTCCAATTCGATTTGGCTCTGGAGCTTTCCCATGGCCAAACTAGTCTCATCCCGAACCCTGGGGTTTGGGGTGATACGGTTGCTGTCGTCGCCGTTGCTGTGGTGGTGCTCTCGCCTCCAGGCGTGGCTATGGTTGCCGCCGTGGCATGGTGTGGGTCACAACACCCCCTTGGGGGTGCTCCCCATGCCGCCGTGTTCGTCGGCCTCCTCTGCTTCCTCTTCTATTCTTCAGCGAGGACCATAAGTGAGTTGGTCCTTGGGTTGTCACCCGTGCCTCTACCTCCTCTGAGTTCATATGTGTGTAACTAGTGGCCATCCCTCATTAGGGTTCATATGTGTTCTAGGGTTCTTCCCTGGTTCTAGGATTCATACATATTTGTGCTTGTAATATGATGGTTTGATTTGGTAGTGATGCCTAGTGAGGATGGTGTTCACTGCACTTCAGTGCTTTTTGTCATGATTTGATTACCTGATGATATTCTTGATCTGATGCTGGTGGTTCATTAGTGTTGCCTTTAACTGGTGATAAAGCTTGGTTAAGCTGATGATTGAACTGTGAAACTTGGTTAGTTAAGTTGATGCTTAGTGAGTTTCTCTACTGTTAGTATTCCAGTACTGATAGTAGCATTGTCAGTGGAGATGTGCAGTTTGAAGTTACTTAGTTTCTTACGGTAACACTTTGCACAAATAAACTTGATCCTGATTCCTGGTTGTTCTTTCCAGGAAAATGATAGTGATTATTTTATTGGTTTATTTATGAAAGCTCAATGATTGTTGGCTTGTTTTAGAATTGGTTCTTGTGACACCGTCTTAGGATGGCACACAAGTAGTGATTCTACTGCTGGGCTTTTATTATAGCAGTGCTCAAGATTGGATGTCTGTTAAAGATAAATTGTAAGCCCTTTTTCTTTAAAAGATCAATGCCTATGATGCTGGTCTGAGGCTTAGGAATTAAATTCCTATCCTACCGTCCCTCATAGATATGCTTAAGTATCAAGGTTGTTTACTGAACCTTGGATCCTAGTCGGCTAAAATAATTGGTCTACTTGTAGCTTAATGTTGGTTGTCGTGGTGGTATCACGGCATATGCCATGGGTAGGCTAAAGTTGGGGCCGATGGACGTGGAGGAATCCGGGGAGGGATGATGCGGTGAAGACCGCACTCATACGAACAAAGAGAAATACAATGTATACATCTATTCCCTCATAATCTTGCCATACATGTGGCTACAATCATGCTCCTTGAGCTATTTCCCCTATGCTTCTATCTAAGCTCTCTGTGAGAGTGGAGGAAGAGGAAGAAGGAGAGCTCCAAGTGAGCAGAAAAGGAGAAGAGCCCTTCGGGGCCTCCCTGTCCACGATCCCCCTGGTGCTCCTTATAAAGGGGAGCCCAGGGGACAAGACTTGTTCCCCATGTTCGGTATCTAAGCGGCATATTCCTAGCATCTTCTTAGATGCTCAGCATATGCCTTGGCATCTTCGGAGATGCCATGGCATATTCCTTAGCATATTTTTGATGCCAAGGGCATATTCCTTATGCCATGTGCCAGTCTGAGCCCTGGGCGTCCTAAGACTGGCACGAGACTTGTTGATTTTGTCTTGGCCTGAAGGTATGTCGATGTAGCGGTCGAGGAAGCGTTCGGGTGAATATGCGTGGGGTGAACTGATTGCCCAGACGTCCCCGGCAGCAACTCAGCCCAGGCCTTGGCTGACTGGCCCTAGGAGAAGAAGTGGCCCGGTGGCGAGATGCCAGCCATGAAGTCTTTGCTCAGCCGGCCGAGGTAGCTCCTATTCGCCCGGTGGAGCAGCTGTTCTGGCCCAGCCAAGGTAATGAAGGGGAGCTGGTGGTGCTGAGTCCCGCGGTGGGCCGAGCTTAGCCTCATTCGCCCACCCGAGGAGCGAGGTGGTGAGGAGTCCGGGTTGATCCGGAACGGCGAGGCGCAAGGCGATGGTGATGGGCCGGCTTGGGGATAATTCGGCCCAGCCGTTGTTTCCTTTCCTCCTCCTAGTTAATTCAGCCATGGAGATGTGGGGTGAGATTCCCTTACTCGGCCCAGTTGTTCTTTCCTGTCTTTTTCCCTTTGATATTCTCTCTTCAAATATACTTTCGTCTATTCTTGTTTCTCATTTATGTATCAACTCTGGGGTACCTGGGGTTATATCCCCGACATTGGTACATGTAGTTTATAAAATTTGAGGTGCTACTCCATCATGATATGTGCCCAAATTTTATAGGCTATTTGAGAATATTTTGGAATATATGAGTTTTTTATGATTACCAGGACCTATGATGCTGGTCTGAGGTCCTGGTGGATTTGGTAGAGCTTACTACTGGCCTTTATGTTTCAAACTTCCTCTATGATAGGTTCACCCCACTTGGGTGATCACTGAGAGGTTTAACTTGTAAAACATCACATGCTTTTCTGTTGGACTAAGATGAACAGAATATATGGATGTTTTATAATACTCACCACACTTGGGTGTGGTTGGGGTTGCAAGTTGTGGATCTTGTGGTTGTGTGCCTAGCTTGATCTGGTGCTCCTCCTGATACTTCCAGCTCATAGGCTTGTCCTTGATCTAGCTCTTCACCTCCTGGTCCTGATGGCTTGATCTTGATCTTACTATCCACCTGACCTACCCCCTCCTTATGTCACCATTATGGTGATGTGATCACGTGCCTGCTGTTTACGGTTGGAAGGTGGCACAATAAACTGACCCTGAGCTTCATCATAGCGAGGATTGCCCCTTTGGGACTTGGCCTTGGTACGACAAGGACGACTAGAACCATCACCAGATCTGTCCATGGGATCAATTCCTCCGGTGGGAATGACCCAATGGAGGAGAGGAGAGGGTTGGCCGGCAGCATGGTGGATCCCGGGGGCTTCTTGACCTTCGGGGAGGAGTTTTGGAAGAGGAGGCGATGAGTTTGGAGGAAGGGGACGGGGTGAAGAATGAGGAACTATTGTACCAGTTCACCCCGCCCCCCTACTTTAACGGCGGAGAAACCATCCATATCGAGACTCGGTCTACATTTGAGACTCGGTGCATCACTAGGAGACTCCAGACCTCCTTGACCAAAAGCTCCAGGATAGGTGTTTGGGGACATATATGAGAGATAAACACGTTTAAGATAGGGAAAAGGCTTGGGTTGAGACATCAAACTGCGAAGAACCAACAAGAGCCATAGGAATTCACAAAAATATTCAGAAAAACTCCAAGAGACTAAAATCAAGCGAATGACAAACATGAGTAAGCGCCAACCTCTCAAGTTTGAGAGGGCGGTGCCCTAGGCCACCATATTTGAGTATACTCGGCTTGGCACCACAAAGATATATCTTGGGTCCATTACCAACACTCATCATTTAAGCTCACATATCACAAAATTATATTAAGAGGAATGATTTTGATTGCTTTGGCCATAATGGGGGGGAGGGATAGTCCAATCAATTAGGACCGCACTCCCCCTATATCCATGCGTGCACCTAAACCAAATATGGGTCAAATCATAGGTGAGAATGAAAGATGATCAAGTCAAGCTCCTTGAATCTACGATATTTAGTTGATTTCTCAAATAGCAAAACCTTGCTTCATCAAGTGGCTTCATGAAGATGTCGGCAAGTTGATCTTTGGTTGACACATATGATAGATCAATATCTCCTCGAGCAACATGATCTCTAATGAAGTGATGGCGAATCTCAATATGTTTAGTCCTTGTGTGATCCACCGGGCTGTAGGCAATCTTGATAGCACTTTCATTGTCGCATAGAAGAGGCACTTTGTCACAATGTACACCGTATTCCTTTAAAGTTTGCCTCATCCATAGCAATTGGGTGCAAGCACTAGCAGCTTCCACATACTCGGCTTCAGCGGTGGAGAGAGATATACAATTTTTCTTCTTAGAAGACCAACATACCAAGGACCTACCAAGGAATTGGCAAGCCCCGGATGTTGATTTTATATCATCCTTATTGTTGGAGATATGCCCTAGAGGCAATAATAAATGTAGTTATTATTATATATCTTTGTGTTTATGATAAATGTTTACATTCATGCTATAATAGTATTAAACAAGGAAACATTAATACTTGTGTGATTTGTAAACTTAATTTGAAGTCCCTAGTATAGCCTCTATACTTCACTAGCTTGTTGGTTGATTGATGATTGTGGTTTCCCTATCATGAACATTGAGATGTTATCAACAACAAGATCATATCGTTAGGAGAATGATATGGTGGACATACTCCTATAGACAAGCGTAGCATAAAGATCAAGTCATTTCAATAGTTCAATTGCTATATGCTTTCTGATACATAGTAACTTAATTCCTTCGACCATGAGATCATGCATATCACCTTTACTGGATGGATGCTTTGATGTCATCAAACACCACACCGTAACAGGGTGGCTATAAAGGTGGCATTGAGTGTTCGGAAAGTACTGGTTGAAACACATGGATCAAGAGTGGGATTTGTCCATCCACATGACGGATAGATATACTCTGGGCCCTCTCGGTGAAATGTCATCCAATTAGCTTGCAAGCATGTGACTGGCTCACAAGGGATCACATATCACGGGAACGAGAAAAGAGTACTTATCAGTAACGAGGTTGAACTAGGTATGCAGAGATACCGACGATCATAACCTCGGATAAGTAACATATCGTGAGACAAAGGGAAATTGGTATCGTATGTAAGTGGTTCATTCGATCGCAAAGTAATCGTAGAAATATGTGGGAGCCATATGAATTTCCAGATTCCTCTATTGGTTATTGTTCGGAGAAGTGTCTCGATCATGTCCGCATAATTCACGAACCGTAGGGAGACACACTTAAGGATTCGACGTTGTTTTGAGTAGTTATGGTATTATGAGAAAGAGACCGAATGTTGTTCGGAGTCTCGGATGGGATCCGGGATATCACGAGGAGATCCGGAATGGTCCGGAGAATAAGATTCATATAAGGAAAGTCCCGTTTCGGAGTAGCGGAATGATTCCGGTGTTTTCATCGGGAACATTCTAGAAGGTTCCGGAATGTCCGGCACTCCGGAGGGGGAAGGGTACATGAATGTGTCATTACATATTGGAATGATTGCATCATGTACTAGGTGTTCTTTCTGCCCAAAATAAAGGGTTTATTTAAATCCTAAATTGAAAAGTCAAACGGCTAGTTTGAAAGTCAAACGGCAATTTTGGGAAGTGGGAAAAGAGGAGGATTGGTGGAGGCCGAGTTGGAGGAGGGTTCCTCCCCTTGGCCGGCGCACCTCCCAAGGCCGACTTGGGGAGGAACTCCTCCCCTTGGCCGGCCAGCCCTCCCACCTATATAAGGAGGGGCAGGGCTCCCCTCCTAACACACACAAGTTCCTATCTTCTATCTCCGGTTTAGAGCCGTTTTGGTTTAGAGCTTCTAATTGCTTTAGCCAGCGGTTTAGAGCCTTCTAATTGGTTTAGAGCCTTCTAATTGGTGTGTCTAATTACTAGACCACTAATAGCCTCTCTCATAAGCTCCACCATACTCGCACCGGCTTAAGCGAAGCCTCAGGATTCCCTCTACTTAGGTACCACGCCGTTGTCTGGAATCGCGAGGAGAGTGCTACAACCTCCGCTGCTTTGGAACAAGGAGAGGAAGGTCTTCGTCGAGTACCGAACGTGTGACCGATTGCGGAGCGCTTGGAACGTGCGCTGAAGGATCGTCTCACGCGATCTTGAGATCGGAAGAAATACTACATCACCCACGAGAATCTGCTCTCGTTAACCGCTTTGGAATCTTCGAGGGTGAGTTCCTCTATCGACTCGTTGCTACAATCTAGTAGATAGATCTTGGCTTGTTTGTTTGTATGCGATAGAAAATTTTTGTTTTCCATGCTACGAACCCTACTGGTATCGAGCCGTGTCTATATGTAGATCTGTTGCACGAGTAGAACACAATGGTCATTGTGGGCGTTGATGCTTTTATTGTAGATTGCTTTTTGTGTACTTTGCATCTTACGGTATGTTGGGATGAAGCGGCCCGGGCTAACCTTACATGACATCGTTCATGAGACTTGCTCCACGCTTGACATGCAACTTGTATTGCATAAATGGCTTTGCGGGTGCCTGTTTCTCCTAGCATAGTTAAGATCCAATTTACAACGGGTAATCAACAATGCTAGTATCAATGTTGTGGTTCTTGTTCGTAAGTTAGAACGACACTTATTGAAAGCCCCAAACCACCTAAAATATGCAAAGAAAGTAGAAGCGTCTAACTTTGTTTTGCAGGGGTGTGAAGTGATGTGATATGGCCATGATTGTGATTATATTTGATGTATGCAATGTTCCTTATTGTAAGTTGGCAACCGGCAGGAGCCATATGGTTGTCTTTAATTTCTGTTAAGACCTGCGTGTCTATTCAAAATAGTTGTAATAGTTGAAGCTGGTGGACGACAACCATGAAGAAGCGTCATTGACCTTGATGCTATGCCGGTGATGATGGAGATCATGTTCGTGCTTGAAGATGGAGATCGGAAGCACAAAGAAGAAAGGCCATATCATATCACATATTATGAATTGCATGTGATGTTAATCCTTTATGCATCTTGTATTGCTTAGTAGACGACGGTAGCATTATAAGATGATCCCTCATGCACATAAATTTCAAGTTCTAAAGTGTTCACCCTTAGTATGCACCGTTGCCAAAGCTTCCTACTTCGAAGCACCACGTGATGATCGGGTGTCTTTGATTCCGCGGGTGAATACAACGTAAGCAAGCCAGATTTGCTTATGCGGTAGCTAAGGTTTGATCTTGACGAGCCTAGCATGTACAGACATGGCCTCAGGAACACGGATCGCCGAAAGGTAAAGCGTGAATCATATAGTAGATATGATGAACATGATGATTGTTCGCCATTGAAACTATATCAACTCTCGTGATCATCGGTGTTGATGTAGTAGATTTGGTTCGTGTGATCACTAAAACAATGTGAGGGATGTTGTTTTGAGTGGGAGTTCACCTAGTTTAATTTCATTAATTAATTTGAACTCAATTTGTCATAAACTTAGTCTAAACTATTGCAAATATGTTGTAGATCAATGGCAGCCCCTACCATCAATTTTAATGCGTTCCTAGAGAAAGAAAAGTTGAAAAACAATGGAAGCAACTTCGCGGATTGGTTCCGCAATTTGAGGATTGTCCTCACAATTTGGTAATTTGACCTATGTCTGGATGCACATGGGTGACCCACCTGCGTGATGCTACCGATGAAGTAAAGAATGTTTACCTTGCTCGAAAGAATCAGTACTCCATAGTTCAGTGTGCTATCTTGTATGGTTTAGAATCGAGCTTGAAAAGGTTTGAAGAGTCGACCCATATGATATTGTCGAGGATCTCAAATTAATTTTGAGACTCATGCGGCAATTGAAAGTTATGAAGCTTACGAAAAGTTCTTTAACCGCAAGATGGAAGAGGGCGACTCGTCGGTGAGCATGTGCTTAAGATGTCCAGACGCATAAATAAACTTCAAAGCTTGGGTATAGTGATTCCTAATACTTTGGGGTTTACCGCATCCTCCAATCACTACCACCAAGTTACAAGAACTTTGTGATGAACTACAACATGCGAACATGAACAAAGAGTTGCGTAACTGTTTGCTATGTTAAAATCTGCATAAGTGGAGATCAAGAAAGAGCACCAAGTGTTGATGGTCAATAAGACCACCAAATTCAAGAAAGGCAAGTCTAAGCGGAAGGACACTTCAAGAAGGGTGGTAAGAAAGTTACCACGCCGAAGAAGACCAAGGCTGGACCTAAGCCTGAAGAGTGCTTTTCTTGCAAGGGAGAAGGTCATCGAAGCGGAATTGCCCAAAGTACTTGGCGGATTTGAAGAACGGCAACATCAAGAAGAAAGGTATATCGATATACATGTTATTGATGTGTATCTCACTAGTATTCGTAGTAGTAGTGCGGTATTTGATACTGGTTCGGTTGCTCATATTTGTAACTCGAAGCAGGGAGCTGCAGAATAAACGGAAGCTAGTGAAGAACGAGGTGACGATGCGGCGTGGAAGCGGATCAAAGGTTGATGTGATCGCGGTGGCACGCTACCTCTTCATCTACCATCGGGATTAGTTTTATACTTAAATAATTGTTATTTGGTGCTGCGTTTAGCATGAACATTATATCGGGATCTTGTTTATTGCGAGGCGGTTACTTGTTTAAATCCGAGAATAATGGTTGTTCGATTTATATGAGTAATATGTTTTATGCACATGCACCTTTGATAGATGGTCTATTCTTGTTGAATCTCGATAATAGAAATACACATATTAATAACATTGAAGCTAAACGATTGAAATCAGCGATAACTCGACCTATATGTAATCGTCGTCTTGGTCACATTGGAGTGAAGCGTATGAAGAAACTCCATTCGATGGACTTCTTGAATCACTTGATTTTGAATCACTTGAAAGATGCGAGGCATGTCGATGGGTAAAATGACTAAGACTCCATTTTACGGTATAATGGAGCGAGCTACGGACTTATTGGAAATCATACATACCGATGTGTGTGGTCCAATGAGTGTAGCATCGCCAGATGGTTATCGTTATGTTCTTACCTTCACGGATGACTTGAGTAGATATGGGTATATCTATTTCATGAAACATAAGTCGAAACTTTCGAGAAGTTTAAGGAGTTTCAAAGTGAGGTAGAGAATCAACGTAACAAGAAGATTAAATTTCTACGTTACGATCGTGGAGGTGAATATCTAAGTTACGAGTTTGGCGAGTATTTGAAGAAATGTGGAATACTTTCGCAGATTGACACCGGGGAACACCACGCGTAATGGTGTGTCGAACATCGTGTCGAACTCTCTTAGATATGGTTCGTTCTATGATGTCACTTACATTTACCGCTATCATTTTGGGGTTATGCATTAGAAACACCGCATTCACTTTAAATAGGGCACCGTCTAAATCCGTTGAAACGACACCATATGAATTATGGTTTGGGAAGAAACCTAAATTGTCGTTCCTTAAAATTTGGGGATGCGAAGCCTATGTAAAGAAGTTACTGACGGACAAGCTTGAACCCAAAGCGGAAAAATGCGTCTTCATAGGATACGAAGGAAACTATTGGGTATACCTTCTATCATAGATCCGAAGGCAAAATCTTCGTTGCCAAGAATGGATCCTTTCTAGAAGAATTTCTCTCGAAAGAAGTGACTGGAAGGAAAGTAGAACTCGACGAGGTTGTCGAACCTTCTCTCGAAATTGCAAGTAGCGCAGCCGGAAGAAGTTCTGTGGTGCCTGCACCAATAAGAGAGGAAGCTAATGATGGTGATCATGAAACTTGGTTGAGGTTACTCTGAGCCTCGGAGGTCAACGAGAACTCGTACCACTCCATTGGTATGATTCCGTTATGAATGTCATGGTGGTGGACAACACCGATGACCCCGAGACATATGAGGAAGCGATGATGAGCCCATTCCAATAAATGGCAAGAAGCCATGAAATCGAGATTGGATCCATGTACGAAAACCAAGTATGGACTTTGGTGGACTTACGGATGGCGAAAGGCATCGAGAACAAATGGATTTTCAAGAAGAAAGCAGATCTTGATGGTAATGTTATTGTCTATAAAGCTCGACTTGTCGCAAAAGGGTTTCGACAAATTCAAGGAGTTGACTACGATGAGACTTTCTCACCAGTAGCGAAGCTAAAATCTGTGAGGATTATGTTAGCAATCGCTGCATATTATGATTATGAGACATGGCAGATGGATGTCAAAACAGCATTCCTCAATGGAGACATTGATGAAGAGTTGTATATGATGCAACCCAAAGGTTTTGTCGATCCTAAAGATGCTAACAAGGTATGCAAGATTTAACGGTCCATCTATGGATTGAAGCAAGCATCCGAAGTTGGAATCAACGTTTTGATAAGGTAATCAAAAGTTTTGGTTTTATACAAACTTATGGAGAAGCTTGTATTTACAAGAAAGTGAGTGGGAGCTCAGAGCATTCTTAATACTGTATGTGGATGACATATTGTTGATTGGGAATGATGTAGACCTTCTTAATAGTGTCAAGGAATATTTGAATAATAGTTTTTCAATGAAAGATCTTGGCGAAGCAGCTTACATATTAGGCATAAAGATTTATAGGGATAGATCGAAGCATAAATATCATTGTCACAAAATACATATTTGTACAAAGTTCTAAAGAGGTTTGGAATGGAAGATAGCAAGAAAGGGTTCTTGCCCATGTTGCTATATCGACCTTGAGTAAAACTCAAAGTCCGACATCGGCGAAGATAGAGAAAGGATGAGTAAGACTCCTATGCATCAGCCATAGGATCTCTAATGTATGCCATGCTATGTACTAGACCCGACATTGCATATGCTGTTAGTTTAACTAGCAGATATCAAAGTGATCGAGTGGATCATTGGACAATGATCAAAAACATCCTTAAGTACTTGAGAAGAACTAAGGATATGGTTCTTTCTTATGGAGGTGATGAACAGCTCGTTGTTAATGGTTACACCGATGCTAGTTGGAACACCGATCCGGATGATTCTAAATCACAATCTGAGACGTATTTATTTTGAATGGTGCAGTGATTAGCTGGAGGAGTGCAAAGCAAAGCGTTGTGGCGAGATCTTCAACTGAATCGGAATACATGGCTGCTTGGAGGCTTCACAAGAAGCGATATGGATGAAAGAGTTCATTACAGAGCTGGTGTGGTTCCTAGTCTGGACCCAATGTCTATCTCTTGTGATAACATGGGCGCCATAGCCAATGCGCAAGAACCAAGGTCACACAAGAAGCTGAAGCATATCAAGCTGCGTTTCCACGCTATTCGAGAACATATCCAGGATGGGGATATAAAGATTTGCAAAGTACACACAGATCTGAATGTGGCGGATCCGTTGACTAAACCTCTCATGATGGCAAAACATGACCAACACCAAACTGCCATGGGTGTTCGGTATATTACCATGTAATCTAGATTAGATGACTCTAGTGCAAGTGGGAGACTGTTGGAGATATGCCCTAGAGGCAATAATAAATGTAGTTATTATTATATATCTTTGTGTTTATGATAAATGTTTACATTCATGCTATAATAGTATTAAACAAGGAAACATTAATACTTGTGTGATTTGTAAACTTAATTTGAAGTCCCTAGTATAGCCTCTATACTTCACTAGCTTGTTGGTTGATTGATGATTGTGGTTTCCCTATCATGAACATTGAGATGTTATCAACAACAAGATCATATCGTTAGGAGAATGATATGGTGGACATACTCCTATAGACAAGCGTAGCATAAAGATCAAGTCATTTCAATAGTTCAATTGCTATATGCTTTCTGATACATAGTAACTTAATTCCTTCGACCATGAGATCATGCATATCACCTTTACTGGATGGATGCTTTGATGTCATCAAACACCACACCGTAACAGGGTGGCTATAAAGGTGGCATTGAGTGTTCGGAAAGTACTGGTTGAAACACATGGATCAAGAGTGGGATTTGTCCATCCACATGACGGATAGATATACTCTGGGCCCTCTCGGTGAAATGTCATCCAATTAGCTTGCAAGCATGTGAGCTCACAAGGGATCACATATCACGGGAGCGAGAAAAGAGTACTTATCGATATGAGGTTGAACTAGGTATGCGGAGATCTGAGCGATCATAACCTCGGATAAGTAACATATCGTGAGACAAAGGTAAATTGGTATAGTATGTAAGTGTTTCATTCGATCGCAAAGTAATCGTAGATATATGTGGGAGCCATATGAATTTCAAGATTCCTCTATTGGTTATTGTTAGGAGAAGTGTCTCGATCATGTCCGCATAATTCACGAACCGTAGGGAGACACATAAGGATTGACGTTGTTTTGAGTAGTTATGGTATTATGAAAGAGACCGAATGTTGTTGGTCTCGGATGGGATCCGGGATATCACGAGGAGATCCGGAATGGTCAGGAGAATAAGATTCATATAAGGAAAGTCCGTTTGAGTAGCGGAATGATTAGGTGTTTTCATCGGGAACATTCTAGAAGGTTCGAATGTCCGGCACTCGGAGGGAAGGGTACATGAATGTGTCATTACATATTGGAATGATTGCATCATGTACTAGGTGTTCTTGCTGCCCAAAATAAAGGGTTTATTTAAATCCTAAATTGAAAAGTCAAACGGCTAGTTTGAAAGTCAAACGGCAATTTTGGGAAGTGGGAAAAGAGGAGGATTGGTGGAGGCCGAGTTGGAGGAGGTTCCTCCTTGGCGCGCACCTCCAAGGCCGACTTGGGGAGGAACTCCTCCCCTTGGCCGGCCAGCCCTCCCACCTATATAAGGAGGGGCAGGGCTCCCCTCCTAACACACACAAGTTCCTATCTTCTATCTCCGGTTTAGAGCCGTTTTGGTTTAGAGCTTCTAATTGCTTTAGCCAGCGGTTTAGAGCCTTCTAATTGGTTTAGAGCCTTCTAATTGGTGTGTCTAATTAATAGACCACTAATAGCCTCTCTCATAATCTCCACCATACTACTTTGGCTTAAGCGAAGCCTCTGAGATTTCCCTCTACTTAGGTACCACGCCGTTGTCTTCTTAGGAATCGCGAGGAGAGTGCTACAACCTCGCTTTTCTGCTGGAACAAGGAGAGGAAGGTCTTCGCCGAAAATCCGAACGTGTGACCGACTGGGGCGCTGCTGGAGCGTGGCGCTGGAAGGATCGTCTCTGCGATCTTGAGATCGGAAGAATGCGACTACATCACCCACGAGAATCTGCTCTCGTTAACCGCTTTGGAATCTTCGAGGGTGAGTTCCTCTATCGACTCGTTGCTACAATCTAGTAGATAGATCTTGGCTTGTTTGTTTGTATGCGATAGAAAATTTTTGTTTTCCATGCTACGAACCCCTACACTTATCACCCGCCCAATCTGAATCCGTGTATCCACAAAGAGCAAATGTTGACCCTCGAGGATACCAGAGACCATAAAATGGGGTATGAACCAAATATCGAAAGATTCTCTTGACCGCCATTAAATGGATTTCTTTAGGAGCCGCTTGATATCTTACACACACAAATACACTCAACACAATATCGGGTCTAGATGCACAAAGGTAAAGCAAATAACCAATCATAGATCGGTATACCTTTTGATCCACATCTTTACCATTTCGATTTTGTTCTAGATGAGTCTTTGTAGCCATGGGAGTAGGTGCTCCATTTAAATATTGCATTTTGAATCTCTTGAGCATATCTTGAGTATACTTGGCTTGGTTGAAGAATGTCCCTCCTCTAACTTGCTTGATCTCAAAACCAAGAAGTACTCTCAACTCCCCCATCAAAGACATCCGGAACCTACTAGTCATAAGCTTTGAGAATTCATCATTAAAGGATTTGTTAGATGAGCCAAATATAATATCATCAACATATATTTGGCATACAAAAAGCTCCCCATTGACTTTCTAAGTAAAAAGAGTAGGATCAATTTTCCCAACCTCAAATCCACGGTCAAACAACAACTCTCTAAGGTGCTCATACCACGTGCGTGGGGCTTGCTTGAGCCCATAGAGCGCCTTATCAAGTTTGTAGACATGGTTTGGGAAGTTGGAATCCTCAAATCCTGGGTGTTGCTTAACATATACCAACTCATTTAATGGACCATAAAGAAATGCACTTTCTACATCCATTTGTTGCAACTTAAAATTATGATGTGCCGCATAAGCAAGAAGGATATGGATGGACTCAAGGCGAGCCACGGGTGCATAAGTCTCTCCATAGTCAATGCCTTCAATTTGAGAGAACCCTTGTGAAACCAATATAGCCTTGTTCCTTACTACAATTACATGTTCATCTTGCTTGTTCTTGAATATCCACTTCGTTCCAATAACATTGCGGCAATCCTTTGGCTTCTCAACTAACTTTCATACTTTGTTTCTCTCAAAGTTGTTGAGCTCTTTGTGCATAGCTTCCAACCAATCCGAATCTTCAAGAGCTTCCCACACTTTCTTTGGTTCAATCATGGAGATGTGTGCTTGGTGTTCACTGAACCTCTTCAATTGTGCTCTTGTGGAAATGCCTTTCCTTAGGTCACCAACCACATTTTGTAAAGTGTGGTCTCTTAATTCCAACATTCTCTCCTTTCTAGCTTCGCGACGAGCGTGGATCTCCGTGTTGTTTCTTGGGGGGCCCTCTTCATCATTTTGGTCCTCGTCTTGACCATCCACTTGACCTTGATCATCCCCGATATCATTCTCTTCATTAAGGGACAAAGATTGACCTTGGTCTTGATCAAGTACCCTTCTAGCATCGATTTGAGCTTGTCTCAAGGCAGTTTGTACGGATCTTCCTTGAGTAATTTCCTTGGCACCACTTGACATCCTGGAGAATGAATCAAGCTCCCCTTGACTAGATTTGTCACTATGATCATCATGTTGAGGGTCCACATCTTGTCTTTGGCTTGAGTCATTGCCCTCCTCGGAGGATGAAGCATGTTGATGTTGTGAAGATGAGGTCTCCACTTGAGTGGAGCATAGTTCTTCTCGATCCGCCATAAGGGGTTCCTCAACGGGGCGGATATATCCCACACCCATTCTTCCTATGGCATCCTGAGACATTTCATCATCTGCATCACAAGCATCAATACGCCCCCTTGGGGACCATCATATTCTTCGAAGGTCACACTACAAGATTCTATGATGGCTCCGGAGAGCTTGTCATAGATTCTATAAGTGTGAGATTCGAGACCATAGCCAACAAAAATACCCTCTAATGCTTTAGACTCGAATTTGGACAAACGGACACCTTTTATGAGATAGAAACACTTACAACCGAACACCCGAAAGTAAGATATGTTGGGCTTGTTACTGGTAAGTATTTCATATGGAGTCTTGTTGATTTCTTTGCGCAGGTAGAGACGGTTTGAAGCAAGGCAAGTGGTGGAGATGGCTTCGGCCCAAAAGTTGTATGGAGATTTAAACTCCGCCAACATGGTCCTAGCCATCTCAATAAGAGTCCGGTTCTTCCTTTCGGCTACACCATTTTGTTGAGGGGTGTATGTAGCGGAATATTGATGTTTTATCCCCTCATCACTAAGGAAATCATTCAAGGTTTAGTTCTTGAACTCGGTGCCGTTGTCACTTCTTATAATCAACACAGGAAGATTGTATTGATGTTGGACCATGTTGATGAAGTCGATGAAGGTATTTTGGGTCTCACTCTTCAACTTGAAGAAATATACCCACGAGTATCTTGAAAAGTCATAAACAATCACCAAATAATATTTCTTCCCACCAAGACTTGCATGAGATGGAGGACCAAAGATGTCCACATGGAGGAGCTCCAAGATCTTGGTAGACTTGATGCGGTTCTTAGGCTTGTGAGGAGAATCATGCATCTTCCCTAGAACACATGCCCTACAAACACGATCTTTGGCAAAGGAAACATTTTCTTTTAGTCCAACAATATGGCCCTCCTTGTGGAGACTTTGCAAAGTTCTCATATTGACATGGCTAGTCGGCGATGCCATAACCAACCCACATCGGCCTTTCCGAATAAGCACATCAGACTTGTAGTGGCTTGCCCAGAAAAGTCCACCACGTACAAGTCATGCTCGACGTACCCAACGAAAGCGACATTGAGAGACTTGCTCCACAAGAGGACCACAATATCAATATCAATAAAGACGGCAAAGCCCATCTTTCCAAGAGCACGGACTGAAAGTAAATTGTATCCAAGGGTCTCAACAAGCATGACGTTCATGAGTGTAATGTCATGAGCAACCACTACCTTGTCGAAACCCATTACCTTAGACTTTGACTTGTCGGCATATGTCACGGTGATTTGATCATCATTTGACTTTAAGTCCTTGACAATAAACGAGCTTCCGGTCATATGACTCGTGCAACCACTATCAAGCACCCACTTTGACCCTTCGGAAGCATAAGTCTACAAAAGATCAAGCTAATTTTTAGGTACCCATTTTTCAATGGGTCCTCTTTTGTTAGCAACAAGGGTCTTGGGAACCCAAATAGACCAAGCAATATAACCATCATATGGGCCAACATATTTTGCATACACACCACCATAATAATCACGCATTAGAACATAGTGAGGGTTAGCACTTCCCGCAAAGTCATCATGAGACATAGTTTTACCACTTGTGGTCTTACTATCCACAATGGCCTTGTTGGTCTCTTGTGCGGGATTGGCCTTCTTCTTATTATTGTTCTTCTTCTTGGTTTTGGAAACAAAACCAATGCCCCCTTTTTCACCACAAGGCCTTTGCTTACTCAAAAGATCATCAATGGACTTGTTGCCTTGTGGAAATGTGGCCTTGGCTAGTTCCCCCTTCAACCTAGCATTGTTTTCAAGAATAGTTGTACTACTAGATGGAATGAAGTTACTAGGTGAAGGAATATTGGCCAATTGAGTTTGAAGTGTTTCATGGGACTTTGTGAGTGACAAGAGTTTACTTTCCAGAGCCTTGTGAGCCTTGTTAAGCAAACTAAAGTCCTCGGCAATTTTTCATGAACCACACCAAACTCAATCTTGTCCTTTTTAGCCCTTTTGTATTTAGCAATAGCATGATCACGCTCTTTGATGAGTTTATTAACAATAATGTCATTGGCCTCATCAAGCCCTTCAAGTTTTAATTCAAGTGACATTCTAGTCTTTTGTTCTTCTTCTAGAGCATTGTTTAAAGCCTCTAGCTCAATCATGTGTTCATGCCCAAGTTTACATATTACATCTAGGAGCTCTTGTGTGTGGGAAAGTTGATCTAAGATGTTACCAAAATGTATCTTAGCATCCCCTTGTAGGTTAGTCATAAACTCATCGAAAGCAATTAATTCCCTTTTAACATCAAGAGACATCTCATCATTAATTTCATCATTAGCTAAGGGAGTGGAGTGAGACGATGAGGATACCTCCGTTCCTCTTGCCATAAGGCAAGTGACGTTCTTGATGGGAGAATTCTCATTTGGAGAATCGAAGAGTGAGAATGTCGGAGTAGAAGTAGTGGCTAGAGCCGCCACACCATTAGAAGTTTCCTCTTCCTCATCTTCATTGTCGGAGGAGTATTCTTCATGAGTGACCAAGACAATTTCTCCCGACTTCTTGTTGATGGGATTCTTCTTGATGAAGGGTTTCTTGTAAGGTGCTTTGAGAGTCTTCTTCAACACAAGCTTACCCCCATGATATTCTCTCTTCTCATAGGGGCAACTTGCCACAAAGTGATAGCGGTCACCACAATTGAAGAAAGTTCTACATCTAGTAGTATTTTCTCTTTTCCCATTTGGGTTGCTTCTTTGTTGCATTTCCATCTTGGCCTTGGTGGGGTTCTTTCAAAAGTTCTTTCCATAGAAGGCCATATATTGACTATGAGCAATCTTGACTTCATCGGGGTGGTCCATGGAGAGGCCTTCATCACTATCATCTTCATCCCCATGGTCCACAACTTTGGCCTTCAAAGCAACATTGACAACGTTTCTCATACCAAGGGCACGAGCACGGGCATCTTTGGCATTCTTGGCGACAACTTTGAAAGCGGCCATCTCTTGCATAACTTCATTGGAGGTCATGATATGGTAGTTGTTTCTTCCTTGTAGGCTCTTCAAGTCGGTGGACTCAAAGGGCATGAGTGCACTCACATATTTCCTTTTTATCCACGCATCATCCACATGTGAGGCACCCACGTTTCTAAAAGCGGTGGCGGTGGTCTTGAGCCTTTGGTACATGTCTTCATGATCTTCACCTTCCATCATGTAGAAGCCTTCCACTTCATTGCTTAGTGCATCATACCGGTTCCTCCTCATACTCTCATTCCCAACAAACAATACAGTGAGTGCATCCCAAGCTTCCTTGGCAATGCTAAAGTGCTCAATGTGTGGATAATCCTTTGTACCCAATCCCTGTTGAATCATATGCAAGGCAGTGGCATTGATTTGACTATTGACAACCTTTATTCTTGTCAAGTTGTTTGGATCCCCAATAAAGAGTCCATGCTCGATGATGTTCCATAGTTCAATGCAAGAGCTGCGCATATGAGTTCTCATTAGTGATTGCCATTGAGCAAAAGTAGCAGATTCTTCAAGCTTAGGTGGGTCACCTCTATTGTATACATGAGGGTGGGGATTGGAGGGTCGGGAGAGTACCATGAATCACGGTGCTCACCCTTCCCCCCATCATTTTGTGTGGAGGAATTAGTGTTGTCTTATTTACCCCTTACCATCATATCCTCGGGGGATACCGGAGTATTCCCTTTAGGTAAAACGGATGGAGGATCCTCTTGAGGAGAGGGGGATGATGAGTAGGGATGGAATTTGAGCCGAGCCGAGCCAACTTGGATTGACTCGCTAAAGCTCGTTCAACTAACGAGTTAGCTCGACTCGGCTCGTTTATAGAATGAGATCATATTTGAAACTCGGCTCGACTTGGTAAACTCACGAGTAGCTCACGAGTGGCTCGTTTAGATTGTTATACGTTATGAATATGAGCACATATAAGAAAAACTAGTAATTATTCCACTAATTTAAAACTAGAACAACAATAGTACTTCCATAATAACACGAAGGAAGATCAATAAAAAATATAGTAGCTCTACACCATTACAGGTTCAAGGAACATTCATACTATGACACTTATCTATGAAAATTTTCAAACTCTATATTTGAACGAGTTTAATGAGCTAAATGAGTAGATCGCGAGTAGCTCATTTAGCTTGGGTGAACAAACAAGCCCAAATCAAAAACTTGGCTCGACTCGTTAGGCACCGAGTTCGAGCCGAGTCGAGCTATGTCACGAGTTACTCATTTAGCTTGCGAGTTTCGAGTTATAATTCTAGCCCTAATGATGAGCCATCTTTGTCTTTAAGAAGTTTCTCAATCATCTTCTTGACTTCGTTGACCAAGGAAGAGCTCAATCTTGTTTCCAAGTTTTTGAGATCTTCCATGGTCACCATGGTGGGCTCACCATCACCATCCCCTTCGCGGCTACCCATATTCTCTTAGGCGGTAAAGCCCAAATAAAGAGTCGAGGCTCTGATACCAATTGAAAGGATCGTATGGGAACCTAGAGGGGGGGTGAATAGGTGCTACTTCAAGTTTTCTTCTTTTTCAAATTAGGGTTTGACAAGAAAGGTAAATTCTCTAGATTATGCAACTACGGTGAATTTACCTATATGTCAACCAAGCAATAACTATCACAACACTAAGCAAGAACAAGTAAGTAAAGTGTGATAAAGGATAGAAGTAACCAAAGGAGTGGACGCGGAGACACAAGGATTTGTTTCCCGTAGTTCCTTCCTTTTGAGGGGAAGTACGTCTACGTTTGGAGAGGGGGTGGTTTCAAACCACCAACACCACGAGAGGCCTCCCTTGTTCTCCGATGAATCTCACCCCAACGGGATCGATCCACCTTCCACTATATCGGCAACCTTCGAGGTGGAAGCGGGCACCTTTACAAGAAGTTCGGGGCACACATCCACAACTTAATTGGAGGCTCCCAAATACAAGCAAGCTGTCAAGACAAATCAAAGACAAGCTTGTAAGAACCAAATCAAAGTTAGGGTTTCCAAAGAAACACCAGAGCTTGGGGGCCCTCAAGTGAATGAGGGGGAAATGAAGATCTCTCTTGGTGAAGCTGTAGATCAAGGCCTCCTCCTTCGATTCTCCAAAGATCAATGACTTTGGATGGTTGGATGGAGGAGATCTTGTAGATTTGGTGGCTCTAATGGAGTTGGTGTTCTTGAGCAGCTCGAGCAACTCGAGGAAGAAGATAAGGGTCCCTTTTTTATAGACATCCTCCTCCACGAACCGTTTTCTGACCGTTGGAGAAAAGTCAGACCAGAGACTCCGGTATGCACACCGGAGACTCCGGTCTATACCGGAGATTCCGGCCAATCTCCGGACCAGCCTCCGGACCGCCCATCTGAATGACCCAGGCCATCCATGACCCAACAAGACCGGAGACTCCGGTCTTCCAACACCGGAGACTCCGGACTAAGCCAACACCGGAGACTCTAGGGTATCCTCTGGGCTTGGCTCCGGACCCCCATACAGTATGTCCTAGCCCAGATTTTGAAGTCAACACCGAAGACAGATCCGGAAACCACGGACCACACCGGAGAGTCCGGTCTAGGAAGACCGGAGACTCCGGTCTGGAATTTCCAGAACTGTGTCACATGAGTAGGGACTTTTCCCAAGTGTGAGGGTGATTTTCACTTATCATAATACCAACCTGTGGACAGTGACAAACTGTAAAATGATCTACTTGTTGTTAACGAACACCAAAAGTGATTATGACAATAAATGCCCTTTCAAAGGGCTAGCTTTTCAACTAGCTCCTTGTCCTCATCGAGGTTGTCAAAATCGTCTAGCTCCTCGTCGTCATCCTTGTCTGCCATCTCCACCTCCTCCTCCGCCGCCTCGCCGCCACTAGGCGATTGGGTAGCTAGTTCCTTGTCGTCCTCCGAGGGTGGGTAGCGAGCGTGAGTGGCCTGGGAGAGCTGAGTCCAGGTGTTGGGAAAGTGGTGAGGCATGGTGTGTGTGTGTGGCCATTTCCACCCTTTGGCTCCACACTTCTTATAGCCGACGGGGGGATGGGTGGGAAATGGCGGGAAAACACACAAGTGGGAAGCGGTGGGTAGGTGGGAGACGATGTCGTTAACTCCGGCATTGGAAATGAGCCATCACAGGGAGATTTTTGAGTTGCTGGCAAGCGGGACACACACGACTGGTCCGACGTGGCGTCGGTTTCCAGCGGTTGTAGGCTGACCCGTGTGCGTCAGAGTCGACGTGGGAGTGCTAGACAGATTTTGGAGGTTCTCGTGGCGCCAGACACCATTTGGGAGTTGTTGGTGCGGTCAGTTTTTTAGCCGGTACTCCCTCCGTTTCAAAATATAAGATGTTTTAGCTTTACGAAGCAAATGTATCTAGACTTGTTTTAGTATGTAGGTTCACTCAACTTTGTGGTGAATCTACACACCAAAATAAGTCTAGATTCATTTTCTTCCCAAACCTAAAACATCTTAGAGCATCTCCACTAGTTGGCCGAACCTAGGCCGAAATCCGGACCAAACTTTGGCCGGACGGTGCAAGTTTTTGGCCTGGGTACGCCCAGTTTCCCACTCACGTACCCAGGCCGAGTTCCTGGGTCGCCCGTTTCCGCTCAAATTCGGCTCAAGTTCGTCCAGATTTCGGCATAGTTCGTCATGCAATGAATACAGACCATTTTAAGACCAAAGTTCGGCGAAATTTTAAACAGAGTTCAGCGTAAATGTAAACATAGTTCGGCCTGCAACAAAAGTACAACATATTTCGGCCAAGTTCGGGCAGTTCATGCTCGACATCTACGTCGTGTTGCCCCTGCGTATCCATAGGTGCTCGACAAGATCATCCTGCAGCTGTTGATGCATCGCCAGATCTCAGATCTCCTGACGCATTGCGATGAATGCAGCTCATGTTGGAGGCACCTGATGATCAGGCTCGACAAGAGGACCCTGTCTGTAGTATGGCTCCTCCTCCTCGAGCAAACTCACTGGATCCTTCCTCTCATCCTCAATGATCATGTTGTGCAAGGTAACAGAACATTTCATCACTTCCCACATCTAATCTTTCGACCAGGTCATAGCAGGGAACCGGACAACTGCAAACCTCTGCTGGAGCACACCAAATGTCCGCTCCACGTCCTTCCTGCAAGCTTCATGTTCCTTGGCAAAGTGAGAATGCTTGGGGAGCATTGGGCTTGAGATAGTCTTCACAAATGTTGGCCATCTTGGATAGATGCCATCTGCTAGATAGTATCCCTTGTTGTAGTGGTGCCCACCGATCTCAAATTCCACGGGGGAAGCATGACCCTCAACAAGCTTGGAAAAGAATGTTGGCCATCTTGGATAGATGCCATATGCTAGATAGTCTTCCAAGCATACCAGGAAATTCTCTACTTTCGTTGACTGCGAGGATCCGAGCAGTGTCTTCAACAGTGGGTTATCTCAAGTACTGTTCCCCGAACACTGCAATCACTGCCCTGCAGAACCTGTATAAGCAATCAAGGGCGATGGACTCGCCGATGCGGAGATAATCATCGACATTGTCAGCTGGCGCTCCATATGCAAGAAACCTCATCGCCACGGTGCACTTCTGAAGCGAGGAAAACCCAACCAAGCCGGTGCAGTCCTTCTTGCAAAGGAAATATGGGTCGAACTCCCGGATGTCATGCACGATCTTGAGGAAGAGCTTCCGGCTCATCCTGAAACGGCGGCGAAACACGTCCTCTCCATGGAGTGGCTGGTCGGCGAAGTAGTTGGCGTGCAACATGCAGTAGCCCTCTATCCTTTGTCTCGCCTTGCACTTCCGGCGACCTGGCGCCGAACCACCGCGCTTCGGCTTCGCCATCTGCATGTACAGCTGGGCGAGTGATGCGAGGATCTGCAAGTGCTCTTCACCTTCGGCGACCTCGATGCTCTCCTCCTCCAGGAGTACGGTGAGCATCTCCTCGTCATCGGAGTCCATGGCGAGTATCTCTTCCTCGTCGGAGTCAACGACGAGCATCTCCTCGTCATCGGAGTCCATGGCCGAATCCGGCCAAATGCCGAACACTTGGCGGGCGTGGTGGCGGGAGCACGCAGCGCAGCAGAGCTACATCGAGGCTAGGTCGGCGAGATCGGCGGCGGTGAAGGCGTGGTTGTGGGCGGCAACTACGGCGAGCGTAACTAGAGGCGTGGGCATGCCTCGGCGCGCAGGAGCTCCGCCGGCGAAGTCATGGCGACATGGGGCGCTAGGAGCTCTTCGCGGCAGTCTGGGCGAGTGGAGTGGGTGGGAATGAGAATGTCTCGCTGACAGAGCTGGCACACGTCCTTTTTTGCGGCATCCGGCGTCCCAAGGGCATACCCGGGAACCTGGGTTCGGCCTGGGTAGGCCGGACCAAAACACGCCGAAATCCACGAAAACAGGTTCCCGGGTACGCGACTGGGCCGAATTTCGGCGTCCGGACCGAATTTCGGCGTCCGGATCGGCGTTCTGGGTAGGCGAGCGGAAATGCTTTTATATTTTGAACAGAGAGAGTACCTTCAAACCCATTTGGATAGGGGTTAGTATGTCAACATGCTGTTAGAGCAACTCTACGAGCTTAGCGATCACTCAAAACCATTTGGCTTAACTAATACTATACGGATAAGCTATCGGAGTCCCTTAGCTAAGATAATTTTTTGTTAAGTAATTATTTCTCTCTCTCCGACTAATAAATTTCTAACTTAGCAACTTTAGGCTAGTTATAGTGGAAGTAACTTAAATAGTAATATAATCCTACATGTATTGCCAACTAAGCAATTAGATGACATGACATACAATGAAATGATGAGAGAGAGGCTTGTGGTAACTAGCTATGTTACCATAACATCACATATTTCAAGACAAAATGAGTTTACATCGCAATAAATAAGCCTTTACATGATATCACATGTTATTTTCCACTATAGAGGTGGTAACTTAGACCAGTAAGAAGGTTAATATCACCCATTTACTTATCGCGCGGCCGTTGTAACAGTGGAATGCCTCCTCTGCCCCTGCTCCGCCCTGTCTTGTTTCTTCTGATCTCTCAAACCCTCGGGAGAATGGGCCCATGTCTCGTCTTGCAGCAGAAAAGGATTGCGTTCGTGGACCGCCTCTAACTCTTTACTCTCCCTCACTCTCACTACTCTCTCGTGAGTCGTGACACGGCACTCGTTCAGAGGAGAGGCCAGCAATGGCGCCGCACGCGTCGTGAATACAGGGAGTGGTGGTGGTTGTGGTGGAGAGAGAAGGGGATAGGGTCACTGTGGGCGCCATGGTCAGCGGGCCGGCGATGGCTCCGGCAGCGTGGCCGGGTGCGGGATCAGCGGCGACGCAGGATGAGATGCGGTGGCGGCAGCTGGACAGCGGTGTGAGCGCGGTGTCTTTCGGGTTCGTGGCAACGGCCATCCTCGTCTCCATGTTCCTCGCCATGGCCATCCTCGAGCACTTCCTCCGTGCCCCGGCGCGCGCCCGCGGCATGGGCACGGGGCCGCCGTTCGCGCCGTCGCCTCCCCGAGGAGGGATCCTCTTCCGCCTTCGCTTCCTCCTCCTCCGCCGCGGCGGCGGCGGCGGCGAGGCCGGCTTCCCCGGCTCGGATCTCGAGGCGGCCAGGAAGCTCGACGGCCGCGCGTCCCCCGAGGTATGGCACCGGCGCACTGCTCCCGCACGCTCCACCGCCCACCCATCCAATTCGCGCCCCGCTTTTAATGATTCCGTCGTCTCGCCCTTTTCGCAACTTTCCCTTTTCGCATCGCCTCCCTCGCTTTTTCGCACTGTGTACCTGTGCATTTGACGGACCCAAATTGCCCATCATTTCCACATTCCCCATCTTCCACTACACTCGACTCGACCATGATGCAGCGATGGCTATGGCCCTAGCTAGGAGGCATCTGACGAGGATGCCGAAACAGGAATGAAGAAGAGAAAGCTCTGGCATTGTCGATTTCTTGTCTCTGTTTTTTATAGGTGGCTCTAGAAAGATTTTTGATGTGGTAAAAAGTATCTTAGCATACATATCACATGAAAAGGAGCACATTTTAATCTGAAGCGTCAAAATCTTTCTGATGGGGTTCATAGCTCTTCTTCGTTAGTTCATAGCAGTTCCATTTTTGTGGAATTGATGTTACGTTCTTCCAGTTTTTGAAACAACTCATTTAATTTGCTTGGTCGGGTTGTCCTACTAGTTCAACCCCACAAGTCTCTGTTAAGCCGTTTACCCATACCGGTATCTCCTGTAAGATGAGCCCTACCAGCTGCTGCTGTCTCAACAGTAAAACCTTCGTCATCATTAGATCCTAGTGTGGTAATAGACCACATAGTGTTTGTTCCGGCAGTTGGAGTTAAGAGTAGATGACAAGGTACGATAGCTATCGTTCCAGAAGTAATTCATCTCTATCCTACCATGTTCCGTGTTCAGTGACATCTGGTTTGTAGCAACAATCTTGCACATTCTGTATGAAGTGATATGTAGTCATATAAGTTAAGGGGAGTGCTATTTAAGATCAAGGGTGATGGAATCTAGAGGAGAACTTGGCAGACAGTGGCGAAAAGACAAGGGCCCTCCCTGTCTGCACCCACGGCAAGGTCTAGATCACCTTCTAGCTTGCAATATTGGTTCTCCAAACTCGGCAGCCTCCCAGATGTGGCCATCATTGTTTGTCTAGTGTGCATTATTTGCGGTGTGGAACCTCCTGTTATTAAGATGGACCAGCAGCACAATTTAGTTCGAGTTGTAGCGGGTCCCATCATGGAAATCAAGAGAGCTTAGTTAATCAGGCACGAGATGAGTGTTGAATACAAGTATAGATGGTGTTCTTATCTAAGAACTCAAACTTTAAAATCTTTGATAATTTGAGAACAAATATATACTCCCTCCGTTTGAAAATATAAGATGTTTTAGCTCTTGTGAAACAAATGTATCTACACATGTTTTAGTGTGTAGGTTCGGAGTGAACCACATACTAAAAGACATGTAGATACATTTGTTTCACAAAAGCTAAAACATCATATATTACGTAACGTAGGGAGTACTTCCTCTTGTTTCCTAATATAAGACGTTTTGTCAAACTAAACGTCTTATATTAGGGAATGGAGGTTGGAAGTAGTAGTATTTGGCCAACTGGAGAGTGTACACGCACAATGTAATGAATAAATACTAGGCGCTTAGTTTTTTTAACGAAATACTAGGTGCGTTGTGAACATAAAACAAAATTAGGTGTATCTGTACACCCATGACCAATTGTGGACCCCGTGTCTGGCACCAGCTTCTGTTTCTGGTCTCCAAATCGAGGCCAAGAACAATAAATGTAAAGAAATTGGATCATCCAAAGTTGGCGATCCATCTCATAAAGTGGATGGCTCAACTACATCTTGCTTTCTATTCATGAGGATTTCTTCCTGCAAACTAAGATGTGCATATTGTATGTTTGAAATGTTGATGACAAGTCATTCATGATTGTTACTGAATGCGGATCATCAATCCCAGCTTCCATCCAAGTTCAGGTAACTGATCAGCTCTTGCATCGTGGTGTTTCCAAGTTTCTACCAGATTCCAGATTATCTTGTGACCAGCTCTTCCGCACCATAGTAGATGCCATGTACATAGTACATGACAAAGAAATAATGGCCCTAGGGCCTGCTTGAGGTGCCACTGCCGTTTGATGGCAGCTCCACCCCAATGACAGTGAGGATATCCAACCAAAGGATGTGCTAGACCTTATATAGAAGTTGCTTGCCCTAAGGCAAGTAACTAACCTTATTTTTCCTAAATTGCAAATAGCTAGGCGCTTTTGCCTTGCTTTGTTTAGTTTTTGCTGTTTTTTCTCCTTTTCTTTGTCTTTTAGTTTTATTATTTTTCCTTTCTGTGTTTTGGTCAGGTGTATTTTTCATGCCTTCTTGGCGTTTCTTCTAATACACAGTGGCGCACTATTAGACGTGTACTCAAGAAAAAGAAGTTAAGCTATCGAGTTGGGTGCTCTTCTGAAGTACTATAAGGTCATGACTATAGGGTTCCCAATTTCACTCATTGCTGTTGAATTGAATAGTTTTAGATTGCTTTCTCTTGCCGAGATATTATCTGGGAAAAAGTTAGTTTATATTTGTTCTTCAAACAGTTTGTTCTTCAGCAGTTTGACTGTACCTGCTGCTCTTGCACTGTGAAAATGAAACTCTCTTGTCTTGGTTTTTCAGTTTTAATTATAGTCCGCTTGTGACTCCAAAGCAATAGCAATATGCTAGAGCTGCCATCTGGTAGACCTGGCTTTGATAACTCGCGTTCTGTTCTGTCATGCCAAATATTGACATACTATATACCTGGCGATTTATCATGATTTTTGTCAACTTTACTGTTGGGCTGGGTTAAATATTGTTTGGTTGGTTCTTGGGGACATTCTGGCATCTGTTGATTCGTGTTGACGTTCCTGCTTCCTTACCAGCATATAAAAACAACAAACACAACTGATTATGAAACTAAGACATTTCTATCTGTGCTTGCACCGAGCCATCTCACATTTGACATCGCATTGGCTACGGTGAGTTCGATAAATTCATATTTATTGACTACTTCGTTCAATTTCTTTGCAGATGCCTGTTTATGCCAAAGGTGTGTCTGTTCTGATGCCAGGACAAGATGTACCAACATTCATCGCGCATCCTGCCCCAGCACCCTGCCCTCCAGAGAGGATCCAATGGCCTTCGCATCAGCCTGCTCCTTTCGCTGGTTCCTCGGCAAATCCCGGCTAGCATGGTTCGGACTAAAGGGAAGGCATAAACTGCAGGCAGAATGACCACAGTATGCAAGGGGCACTCGTGTTTTCTTCTGTGGATATATCGCCTGCTCCCTGGCGGAATTCAGGAGCGTAACACATTACACTGGTTATCTTATCTCCATATCTGTACAGCGTAGATCTTTGTTCTGGAGCAAGTTTTGCTGGCTCCTGCTATATTATGGCGGGAGAACAGCGGCTAGTGGATCCATGGAATTGTTGCTGATCCCACTTGCTCGGGTAGTGTTAGATGCCTTTGTTTTCGTTTATGCTACGTAGTACCATCAGCATCAAGCATATTAGATGCCTCGCAGGTGAGCCATCGATGGATTTAAACATCTCATGTAAGCTCGGTTGGTAAATGTGACGCTGTTTTTTTTCTGATTAAAGGAGCATGGCCTCCGATTTTAACGGAAATGCAGCTGCAGAGTTTTCAAAGGACATGTTTGATAGCCAGCATCAATTTTGGAGTCCTGGGCCAAAGCCTTGGGAGGGAAGTGGAGATTCAGATAACACAAGGTCAAAATGAAGCCACGTCACCTGGGTCTGACTGGCCCAAGCATTAGTTACTGTTACTGGTTGTGCTGATTATTACCGTTTTCAGTATTTGCTGTTCACTTGCTGGCCTTATAAGCACAGCTCGTTCCCCCTTTACCCCATGCTTGAATGATTGTAATGGTCAAACAGATACTCCCAACATGCGTGTGATAAACCCTAATACAGCGCCCATAAGTTTAATATGGTAAATAAATAATTCAACGTATAAATTTATTCCAAATTCAACATGGCAAATAAATAATTCAACATACAAATATATTACAAGTTTAGAAAATTAATCAAACGGATTCAAAAATTTAATATAGCAAATAATGACAAACAAATAAACTATCTAGCTGGCTTCTTTGAGCCTTTACAAATACTCCACCAGATCATCTTGCAGTTGACTAGGAGTGTTCATGTCTCGAACTTCTTGCCGCCTAGCGAGAAAAGAAGCGCAAACGCAGGTGGCACTTGGTGATCAATATCTGCAAGAGGATCTTGACGATAATACGTTTTAGTGTCAAACACTGGAGTTTTATGCTTGCTCTCAATGATCATGTTGTGCAAAATTACACATGTAGTCATGACCTTCCACATCTGATCTTTTGACCAGGTAAGGGCAGGGTACCTAACAATGGCAAATCGAGATTGAAGCACACCGAATGCCCTCTCCACATCCTTCCTACAAGCCTTCTGTCGTGTGGCAAACCAAGCTTTCTTTCCTTCAGGCATAGGGTTTGAGATTGTCTTTATAAATGTTGACCATTTTGTGTAGATGCCATCTGCCAAGCAGTAGCCATTGTCATACTGGTGCCCATTGATCTCAAACTGTACTGGAGGAGCTCTGCCTTCAACAATCTTGGCAAACATATTTGAACACTGCGGCAACTTGATGTCATTGTGTGATCCTGCCATACCAAAGAAAGCATGCCAAATCCACAAACCCTGATTTGCCACAGCCTCAAGAACCACACTGCATGATCCTTTGTGACCTTTGTACATGCCCTGGTGTGCGAATGGGAAGTTGTTTCATGCCCAGTGCATATTCCAAGCATTCCAGGAAAACCCCTTGCTGCATTCTGGGTCAAAATCCGAGTTGTGTCTTCCGCATTGAGTGTTTTTAGGTAATTCTTCCCAAACACTGCCACAATTGCCCTACAAAACATGTACATGCAGTTGATGGTTGTGGACTTGGCCATGCGGATGTAATCGTCCCATGTGTCTCTAGGAATTCCATATGCAAGCATCCAGAGAGCAACTGTGCATTTTTGGATTATGGAGAAACCAAGTGTGCCGACTGTGTCTCTCTTTTGTTTGAAGTAGTCATCGAACTCTCTCAATTGCTCTATGATCTTTAGGAGGAGCTTCCAACACATTTTGAATTGGCGCCAAAATGTGACGTCGTCGTGCAATGGGTCGTCGATGAAGTAGTCGGCATAGAGCATGCAATAGCCTTCCATCCTCTGCCTCGGCTTTCCCTTGCGTTGCGCAGGCTTCGAACCCCAGCATATGGTTTCTCCTCGGTGTCGGCCATCATGCCCAAGAGGGCAACGATGATCATGAGATGATCGTCGTCGCCGATGGTGTCTCGGGCGCCAGCAGCAACGACGATTTCGTCGTCCGTCAGAGCGGACAACATCTCTTCCTCATATGAATCCATGGCTTCGGCAAACCGACGAACACCTACTAGGCAGGGTAGATGTGTTGCGGGCTTGGATCTACCAGGAAGGGACCGGCGGCGGCGACACGGGCGAGGAGGAGGAGGACTAGGATGGTGTGTGGAGTTTTTCCGGCGGCTGGGAGAGCGGACTGGACGGCAGACGACGGTGAGGGGTGGTAGCGGCGGCGAGGGGTGGAGTGGTGGTTGTCGGGGTAAAATACAGAATGTGGGTGACTCTGCGGGCGGGTGTCGTCGACAGGGCTGTCCCGCGTCGTTTTCAGCTCTATCCGAGGCCCCGCTTGCCCCCATGGGTTGGGTTTGGCCTGGGGGCGCCGAATGAGAAAACAGACTAGGCCAGCGCGAAGAAAAAGATTGGGGGAGGGGCCGACTGGACAGTCTGTTCATCGGCAGTGGTTCTATTCGAGGCGTCCGAGTGGAGATGCTCTTAGATCCGTGTATACTTGTGTTGATTTCCCTCTTAATCTCGAGTTCATCCCCAAATTCCCTAGGTTGGGCATATGACAATTGGTATCAGAATCCAGTCTATTCATCGGCAGTGGATCTATTCGAGGCGTCCGAGTGATTGGGATCTCTCGTAAAATCCCACTCCGTTTTGTCTCGCGGCGGTGGTGTGTGTCAATGGTGGCGCTGGAAGCCGTGGCTTCTCCTATTGACGTGGTTGACGGTGGCAGCGGTGGCTTAATTCAGGTACAAATCGATGGTCTGACACGGTTGCCGCAGGAAATTCCTGTGATGGTAAAATTCTGATGAAGGCGTTGATTCATGTACCATCGGAGGCGAGTTCTGCTTGGCGGTGAAAGGAGTAGGAATTTCGAGTCTTGTTGCTGACTTCGCTTCAGTGTAAAATCCTCCTTCGATCTCTCTTATTCAGTTGAGATGCCGAAGTGTAAAATGAGCATCAATGCAATGGAAGTGGCAGAGCTCTTGCTGCTCAAACGACTGAAATTCGCTGAGGAGTCGAATGACTTGAAACAGGATATGGCGACACTAAATTGGAAATAAGACACCCTCACCATACTGATGGCAGGTATGCAGTCATCCATGGCGAATCTAGGCTTGCAGATGACAGCTATGGCAGACACACTCAAGTCATTACCACAGTTCCGTCCATCTTCGTTTGCTGTTCAACACCCGGATCCATCAATTCTCGCTTATCAGCGTTCGAATCAAACACATCCACGACGCCGGATGCAACAAATCCAAAGGAGCCAACAAACGCTCAATTGCAACAGCCAAAACAACAACTAGACCAACAATGTGAATTTGCTGAAATCCAACGACCCCCTCCAATCCAAACTAGAGGCTTGCTCTAGTACAAAACAACCCCACCCCAAAACTCATAGAAGCCCGTTCACGTCTATATCCGAACCCGTATAAAAAGGCGGTATACCCACATATACCCATACACCCATACGGTAATCTATTCTACTCTCGCACAGGCCTAGGCGTTCACCCTTGCAGTTGCACTGCAATCACCTTGTCACCACGTGCCAGGGCCGCCACGGGCCATCCTCTCCATCACCGACGCCAGCCATCCTCTCCACCGCCGTTGTCGCCATGCTTCTTCACCGCCGGTAGGTCTTCCTCTTAGTCTCTTCATCGTCGCCAAACCCCCTCGTTCTCCGATCCACGCAATCGCCATGGAACCTGCGATCGCCATGGATATTGCGCCACCCGACTATTTAGCGCCTGTCCGACCACCTGTCCGGAAAGGCCAGATTGTTCGGCAACATGCCCGGTGCTACCAGACTTTCCGGCGCAGGACAAGCGGGCCTACCCGGTGGATGCATTTGTCTCCCAACCTGTACTGGATCAAAGGTCATTTCTGTATCTATCCACTCAGAGAAAATTACACATAACACCAATGTTTGGTACTAACATAGTTGCGCAGAACACATAATCAAAATAACTTTGCAGCTTGTAACATCCTTGGATCGGTCCTATGCAAATTTTAGCGATTCCCGCCAAACCCGCATAGAAACGATTCAAATGTGTCCACCAGGCACTCACGTATGGGTGGAAACAAAATAATATCATTACACAATAGTCCACGATAGAACCATGGAACATATATATACAACAACGACTTAATGAGTCAATAATACAGATATATAATATAAAGATCCAAATCACCATAAAAACGATACAACATCCAAGTATAGATAAGATACAAATGGGGCTACGAGCCCTGAAAAATAACCAATGGCATCTATAATCCTGCCCAGGCCAAGCCAGAAGGGTAACTCTGCTAACAACGACGATCTCAAACCTTCTTAACAAAAGGGGCGCCGACAAAGGGCAAAGTAAAAAGAGAGCGGTTAGTACTGAGACCAGTACTGAGGCGAAACTTAGAATTCGGCGGCTCTCGCTTACATAGGTATGATAGACTGAAGCAGCAGCGCAGCATGCACTAAACTACCCATAGAAACTCTGTACAACTAGTGACTATCAGAGAGAGATAAGAAAGACCTATTTGGATTCAACCTGATACTAACACCAAACATATCCATCCTGGTATTTCCCTATCGAGACCAAACAAGGAAGTCAAACCAAGGAACTCACACAGTTGGCAGTTTTATTTATCCTATTATAGTTGCAGCACTTACTAGTCAGATATAGATAGCATGAGTCATCCTGATATCATAAGCAGTGGGTACTTTTAATTAACCATTATGTTATAGTTGCAATACTTACTAGTCAGATACATGTATCATGAGGCAATCAAATTCCAGCAGTTGTTGGCACTTTTATTTGCATTCCATTATAGTGAAGCTAATTACTAGTCATCACAAAGTTAAATTTATAGCACTACTTTAGTTATAGTTATCTATGATCGAGATACTCTGCTCCAAGTCGTCCATAACCGTGGACACGGATTTTAGAAAGATTTACCCTGCAGGGGTGCACAAATAGCAACACACACGATCAACTTCGGAAAACCAAATAACCAACGAGGCATCACGACAAAGCAATCACAAGATTCATAAAATATTTCAGGGGACCATCCCACTAAGCTACCCGCGACGAAGTTGGCCGTCTCCGAGACGAACTCAGAGGTTCACGACAATGGTTGTAAATGACTGGGAACCCGATAGTGTAACTGAGCTTGTCGATACCGCGTAAACATTCCGTATTTGTTCCAAAATCGTACAGTAGTAAACGCTTCTCAATCAACGGTAATAGATAATGCATTAGCATGACATAAGTAGAGGATAGTAATAAAATCCAAACTAGTTTGTGGCTCCAAGAAATATGAAATGAATCAAGCTCTGACTAAGGGGATTCATGGTCCCACATGCAGATAGTGCGATAGTCAAGGAACATGTATCAAGTACTCGGGGCATATGGGACACCAGTGAGCGATTAAAAACCAAATAACATCTATTACCCACCAGTGCCTCTGCATTAGTTATATCTATTCCCAACATTTTAATATCAAGTTGTCATTAAAGTCATGATCATCTCCAACATTAAACATGGGACATTCCTCCAACAACTGCGCAAGCAACTACGACTTGCAAGGCCGACTCTCTATCAAACATCAGGTAATAGGAGGTGTCTATGGCAATATAGGCTGCAAGGAATATAAAGTGGTACGGAATCTAAAGCATCGCAACACAGATAGCAATAGATCAACAGGAGGAAGTAAAGACTATAAATATAAAATGGGTAGAAAGGGAGAGAATGCTCGTCTGGGAAACACTGCCGACGGTTTATCCAAAAATCGGGTCGACACTCGCATCATCTCATCGGCCTATTCCGTGAAGAAGCAAAGGCACTAAAAGAAACACCGGATGCACTATTTAATACTATGTCAGAAAATCGTACATGATGCATGTATGCTGTATGACATGGCAATGGTGCGATGCAACCAGGCAATATTAAGCAGAACTGGGTCCCGGCAATTAATTAGGTGGTTTATGTTGTCTAGATACCCCGCAATTTAAGTGTTGTATTAACAAGGAAAAACATGACGGTTAGCTACACAAATTTAAATGAAGCCAATATAAGACTAGAAAAACCCGCATATGGTCTCCATATTTAATTATAAGGTGAATCGACATAATGCCACCAAACCACACAAGATGTATGCAAACATGAACAATTAATACAACAAGGATAAATGTCATATAATATAAAAATATAGGGCTCGGAAAAGGGTCACACATTGGATGACGATCTTGGTTTCGAGGGTTTGGTTCAATCTTCGGATCCTTGGGATCGGTCTTCGGATCGGGCTTCGGTTTCCATGTGGGCGGTCTTGGTGTCCAGGAAGGAGGGCTTCTAGTCGCCGAATCAGTGAAGCGGAAATCATGGTTGATGGCGAACTTGTTGGTACCAAGGTCTCCGGGAGATCTTGGCGACTGATCTTGGCATGCAAACTTCAGACCAAAAGGGCTACCACGGCCAAAAATCAAGTAGATGGGTAGGCCATGGGCTCGCTGTCAGGAAGCAGCACGTCACAGAAGCAGAGCCAAAACAGCGGGAACACACAAGCCTGCTGGTGCTAGGCAAAGAGGAACGTGCAGTCTTACGCAGCTGAAATAAAATGCACGGATGGAGCCGCTTGACTTGGCATTCGAGGACATGCGCATCACGCTGCCAAGGCACGTTGTGCTGCTGCTGTACCACAAAATAGGGAAGGTGATGACGCGTGGGTCACGACTACATAAAGTAAGGAGGGCATCACTGGCGACTATGGAGACGGCCATAGGAGGTCCTGGTGCGGAGAGGGCGAGGATCCGGGGTGAAGGCGAGCTCGGGGTGAGGCAGCCACGAGAGGAGAGGCCAGGGGACAGTGAGGGGCTCGGCTCGGGGATGGGGAGGCGACAGTGGTCAGTCGCAGGCGCGGGACGGCGGCGTTGCGCAGATGCCGAGGCCGACGCGACTTGCTGCTCGCGGGAGCGGGTCGCGGCAGGGCGGGCTCACGAGGCGAGGCGACGGGAGTTGATGGCGGCCAGGGTCAGCGATGACGGGGCTAGAGAGAGGAGGCGCAAGAGGCGGTAGGGAGCTTGGGCGGCAGGGGAAGCGTCGGGCGGCGAGGAAGTAGGGAGAGGGGAGGCGAGGCCGTCGATGCTCCCTCAATGGGGAGGCCGGGTGAGGACAGACGGTGGTGGCCATGCTGCGATGGGGAGGAAGGAGGCATGATGCGGGAGCACGTGCGAGGAGCGAGGGGTGCCTGGTGGGGTCGGGAAGAGTGATATGTGGGGGGAGTTGGCTAGAATTTACGGGGTGGGTCCTGGGTGTTCACGGGCATGAACGAGAGAGTAGCCTGAGCGAGCGGGCGAGTGTGTGGCCATGTCAGTTTGATGCGGCTCAGTTCACTGTAGAGCTTCGTTGGAATACCCCAAGAGGAAGGTTTAAAGAGCACAGTAGTAAGTCTTCCCTCAGTTATGAAACCAAGGTTATTGAACCAGTAGGAGGAAGGAAACAACTCTAAGGTGTTACTAACAACTTGGAACCTGCACAACACAAACTCAAAATTTTGCCCCAACATACAGTGAGGTTGTCAATCTCACCGGTTTGCTGAAAACAAAGGATTAAACGTATAGTGTGGAAGATAATGGTTGCTTATAGAAAGTAAACAGTAACAGTAGATGATATATCAATGACAAATATTGGACCAGGCCCACATTTCACTAGAGGTGTTCTCCTTAAGATAGATAACATGTTGGGTGAACAAATTACAGCGGGGCAATTGATAGATTGAGAAAGCATAACAATGCATATACTAGACATCATGACTCCTATGAGATTTGATTAAGCATTACAACAATATACCTAGACCGTAATCCAACTGCATCTATGGCCAATAATCCACCTTCAGGTTATCATCCGAACCCCTTCCAGTATTAAGTTGCAAGCAACAGATAATTGCATTAAGCAATGTGTGTAAAGTAAACAATACAATTGTTCCATGAACAAAAGATTGTTGTTTTCTCCCTAGTAGCAACATCACATCTACAACCTTAGAGATTTTTGTCACTTCCCCAGATTACTAGAGGCATGGACCTACTATCGAGCATAAATACTCCCCCTTGGAGTCACATGCATCTACTTGGCCAAGATAGCTACTAGCAATGGAGAGCATGCAAGATCACAAATAACACAGACATGATAGAACCAATAATCAATCTGACATAGTATCTCAATATCCATCGGATCCCGGCAAACACAACATGTATGATTACAAATAGATGATCTTGATCATGAACGGAGCTCACAAGATCTAAACATGATAGCACAAAGGAGGAGAAACAACCATCTAGCTACTGTATGGACCCATAGTCTATTGGAGATATGCCCTAGAGACAATAATAAATGTAGTTATTATTATATATTTGTGTTTATGATAAATGTTTACATTCATGCTATGATAGTATTAACAAGGAAACATTAATACTTGTGTGATTTGTAAACTTAATTTGAAGTCCCTAGTAAAGCCTCTATATAATACTAGCTTGTTGGTTAATTGATGATTGTGGTTTCCCTATCATGAACATTGAGATGTTATTAACAACAAGATCATATCGTTAGGAGAATGATATGGTGGACATACTCCTATAGATAAGCGTAGCATAAAGATCAAGTCATTTTAATAGTTCAATTGCTATATGCTTTCTGATACATAGTAATCTAATTCCTTCGACCATGAGATCATGCATATCACCTTTACCGGATGGATGCTTTGATGACATCAAACACCACACCGTAACTGAGTGGCTATAAAGGTGGCATTGAGTGTTCGGAAAGTATTGGTTGAAACACATGGATCAAGAGTGGGATTTGTCCATCCATATGACGGATAGATATACTCTGGGTCCTCTCGGTGAAATGTCATCCAATTAGCTTGCAAGCATGTGACTGGCTCACAAGGGATCACATATCACGGGAACGAGAAAAGAGTACTTATCGGTAACGAGGTTGAACTAGGTATGCAGAGATACCGACGATCATAACCTCGGATAAGTAAACTATCGTGAGACAAAGGGAAATTGATATCGTATGTAAGTGGTTCATTCGATCGCAAAGTAATCGTTGAAATATGTGGGAGCCATATGAATTTCCAGATTCCTCTATTGGTTATTGTTCGGAGAAGTGTCTCGATCATGTCCGCATAATTCACGAACCGTAGGGAGACACACTTAAGGATTCGACGTTGTTTGAGTAGTTATGGAATGATGAGAAAGAGACCGAATGTTGTTCGAAGTCTTGAATGGGATTCGGGATATCACGAGGAGATCCGAAATGGTCCGGAGAATAAGATTCATATAAGGAAAGTCCGTTTGGAGTTGGAGAATGGTTAGGTGTTTTCATCGGGAATGTTCTAGAATGTTCCGGAATGTCCGGCACTCCGGAGGGGAAGGGTACATGAATGTGTTGTATCAAGTTGGTATGATTGCATCATGTACTAAGTGTCATCTCTGAACCAAATAAAGGATTAATTTAAATCCTAGTTTGAAAAGTCAAATAGCTAGTTTGAAAAGTCAAACGGCTAAATTTGGAAAGAGGAAAAGAGGAGTGGGAAACCGAGTTGGGGAGGAGTTCCCTCCTCCAACCGGCGGCGCCCACCCAAGCCGAGTTGGGGAGGGACTCCCCTCCCCTTGGCCGCGCCTCCCACCTATAAAGGCAGGGGCAGGGTGCCTCCTAGGACACAAGTCCTTGCCCGAAAACCCTAACCCTAGCCGCCGCCGCCCTCCAAGCCGCCGCCTAGGGATCTCCTTGCCGCCGACTTGGGCACCTCCAAGCCCTAGCCGCCAGCCCTAGCACCTCTTCCTCGGCGTGTCTAAACCCTAGATCGTCGAGGGATTTCTCATAGCCCACCATACTCGCTCCGGCTTAAGGCGAAGCCCTGCGAGATCTCCCCTCTACTTCCGGTACCACGCCGTTGTCTTGCGGAATCACGAGGAGAGTGCTACAACCTCCGCTACCTGCTGGAACAAGGAGAGGAAGGTATTCGTCGAAATCCGAACGTGTGACCGATCAGGGAGCGCTGCCGAATGGAAGGATCGTCTACGCGATCTTGAGATCGGGAAGAGTACGACTACATCACCCACGAGAATCCGCTCTCGTTAAACACTTTGGAATCTTCGAGGGTGAGTTATTCCATCGACTCGTTGCTACAATCTAGTAGATAGATCTTGGCTTGTTTGTTTGTATGCGGTAGAATTTTTTGTTTTCCATGCTCTGAAACCCAACATTGGTATCGAGCCGTGTCTATATGTAGATCTGTTGCACGAGTAGAACACAATGGTCATTATGGGCGTTGATGCTTTTATTGTCGATTAATTCTTGTGTACTTTGCATCTTGCGGTATGTTGGGATGAAGCGGCCCGGGCTAACCTTACATGACATCGTTCATGAGACTTGCTCCACGCTTGACATTCAAATCGTTTTTCATAAGTGGCTTTATGGTGCTGTTTCTCCTAGCATAGTTAAGATCCAATTTACAACGGGTGATTAACAATACTAGTATCAATGTTGTGGTTCTTGTTCGTAAGTTAGAACGACACTTATTGAAAGCCCCAAACCACGTAAAACATGCAAAGAAAGTAGAGGCGCCTAACTTTGTTTTGCGGTGTCTTGTGATGTGATATGGCCATGATTGTGATTATATTTGATGTATGCAATGTTCCTTATTGTAAGTTGGCAACGGCGGAGAATATATGGTTGTCTTTAATTTATGTTAAGACCCGCGTGTCTATTCAAAGTAGTTGTAATAGTTGAAGCCGGTGGACGACAACCATGGAGAAGCGTCATTGACCTTGATGCAATGCCGATGATGATGGAGATCATGTTCGTGCTAGAAGATGGAGATCGGAAGCACAAAGAAGAAAGGCCATATCATATCACATATTATGAATTGCATGTGATGTTAATCCTTTATGCATCTTGTATTGCTTAGTAGACAACGGTAGCATTATAAGATGATCCCTCATGCACATGAATTTCAAGTCATAAAGTGTTCACCCTTAGTTAGCACCGTTGGTAAAGCTTGTTGTTTCGAAGCACCACGTGATGATCGGGTGTGTTAGATTCTGCAAGTGCATACAACGTGAGCAAGCCAGATTTGCTCATGCGGAAACTAAGGTTTGATCTTGACAAGCCTAGCATGTACAGACATGGTCTCGGAACACGGATCACCGAAAGGTAAAACATGAATCATATAGTAGACATGATGAACATGTCGATTGTTCGCCATTGAAACTATATCAACTCTCATGATGATCGGTGTTGATGTGGTGGATTTGGTTCGTGTGATCACTAAAACAATGTGAGGGATATTGTTTTGAGTGGGAGTTCACCTAGATTAATTTTATTATTAATTTGAACTCAATTTGTCATAAACTTAGTCTAAACTATTGCAAATATGTTGTAGATCAATGGCAGCCCCTACCATCAATTTTAATGCGTTCCTAGAGAAAGAAAAGTTAAAAAACAATGGAAGCAACTTCGCGGATTGGTTCCGCAATTTGAGGATTGTCCTCACAGCTGGTAATTTGACCTATGTCTTTGGATGCACATTTGGGTGACCCACTGCAGTTGATCTGCCGATGAAGTAAAGAATGTTTACCTCACTCGGAAGACTCGGTACTCCAGATTCAGTGTGCTATCTTGTATGGTTTAGAATCGGAGCTTGAGAAAGGTTTGAGAATTCAGACCCATATGATATTGTCGAGGATCTCAAATTGATCTTTGAGACTCATGCGGCAATTGAAAGCTATGAGGCTTGAAAAGTTCTTTAAGCGCAAGATGGAAGAGGCGACTCGTCGTGAGCATGTGCTTAAGATGTCCAGGCATGCAAACAAACTTCAAAGCTTGGGTATAGTGATTCCCAATGCTTTGGGGATTTACTGTCCTCCAATCACCGCCACCAAGTTACAAGAACTTTGTGATGAAATACAATATGCAAAACATGAACAAGACATTGCCAGAACTCTTTGCCATGTTGAAATCTGCAGAAGTGGAGATCAAGAAAGAGCACCAAGTGTTGTTGGTCAATAAGACCACCAAATTCAAGAAAGGCAAGTCTAAGAAGAAGGGACACTTCAAGAAGGGTGCTAAGAAAGTTACCACACCGACGAAGAAAACCAAGGCTGGACCTAAGCCTGATACTGTGCTTTTACTGCAAGGGAGAAGGTCACTGGAAGCGGAATTGCCCAAAGTACTTGGCAGATTTGAAGAACGGCAACATCAAGAAGAAAGGTATATCTGATATACATGTTATTGATGTGTATCTCACTAGTACTGTAGTAGTGCACAGGTATTTGATCTTGGTTCGGTTGCTCATATTTGTAACTCAAACAGTCTTTGCGAATAAACGGAAGCTAGCGAAGAACGAGGTGACGATGCGTTGAAGCGGATCAAAGGTTGATGTGATCGGTCGCACGCTACCCCTTCATCTACCATCGGGATTAGTTTTATACTTAAATAATTGTTATTTGGTGCCTGCGTTAAGCATGAACATTATATCGGGATCTTGTTTATTGCGAGACGGTTACTTGTTTAAGTCCGAGAATAATGGTTGTTCGATTTATATGAGTAATATGTTTTATGCACATGCACCTTTGATAGATGGTCTATTCTTATTGAATCTCGATAGTGGAAATACACATATTAATAACATTGAGGCTAAACGTTTGAAATCGAGCGATAACTCGACCTATATGTGGCAATCGTCTTGGTCACATTGGAGTGAAGCGTATGAAGAAACTCCATTCGATGGACTTCTTGAATCACTTGATTTCGAATCACTTGATAGATCTGAAGCATGTCGATGGGTAAAATGACTAAGACTCCATTTTCTGGTATGATGGAGCGAGCTACGGACTTGTTGGAAATCATACATACCGATGTGTGTGGTCCAATGAGTGTAGCATCTCGTGGTGGTTATCGTTATGTTCTTACCTTCACGGATGACTTGAGTAGATATGGGTATATCTATTTCATGAAACATAAGTCCAAAACTTTCGAGAAGTTTAAGGAATTTCAAAGTGAGGTAGAGAATCAACGTAACAAGAAGATTAAATTTCTACGTTCTGATCGTGGAGGTGAATATCTAAGTTACGAGTTTGGCGAGCATTTGAAGAAATGCGGAATACTTTCACAATTGACACCGCCGGGAACACCACAACGTAACGGTGTGTCCGAACGTCGTAATCGAACTCTCTTAGATATGGTTCGTTCTATGATGTCACTTACAGATTTACCGCTATCATTTTGGGGTTATGCATTAGAAATAGCCGCATTCACTTTAAATAGGGCACCATCTAAATCCGTTGAAACGACACCGTATGAATTATGGTTTGGGAAGAAACCTAGATTGTCGTTCCTTAAAGTTTGGGGATGCGAAGCCTATGTAAAGAAGTTACAGCCGGACAAGCTTGAACCCAAAGCGGAAAAATGCGTCTTCATAGGATACCCGAAGGAAACTATTGGGTATACCTTCTATCATAGATCTGAAGGCAAAATCTTCGTTGCCAAGAATGGATCCTTTCTAGAGAAGGAATTTCTCTCGAAAGAAGTGACTGGAAGGAAAGTAGAACTTGACGAGGTTGTCGAACCTTCTCTCGAAATTGCGAGTAGCGCAGAAGAAGTTCTGTGGTGCCTGCACCAATTAGAGAGGAAGCTAATGATGATGATCATGAAACTTCGAAGTTGCTCTGAGCTTCAGAGTCAATGAGAACTCGTACCACCTGCATTGGTATGATCCCATTATGAGTGTCATGTTGGTGGACAACACCGATGACCCTGAGACATATGAGGAAGCAATGATGAGCCCAGATTCCAATAAATGGCAAGAAGCCATGAAATTCGAGATTGGATCCATGTACGAAAACCAAGTGTGGACTTTGGTGGACTTACCAGATGGCCGGAAGGCTGTCGAAAACAAATGGATCTTCAAGAAGAAAACAGATGCTGATGGTAATGTTACTGTCTATAAAGCTCGACTTGTCACAAAAGGGTTTCGACAAATTCAAGGAGTTGACTACGATGAGACTTTCTCACCAGTAGCGAAGCTAAAATCTGTGAGGATTATGTTAGCAATCACTCATATTATGATTATGAGATATGGCAGATGGATGTCAAAACAGCATTCCTCAATGGAGACATTGATGAAGAGTTGTATATGATGCAACCCAAAGGTTTTGTTGATCCCAAAGATGCTAACAAGGTATGCAAACTTCAACGGTCCATCTATGGATTGAAGCAAGCATCCCGAAGTTGGAATCAATGTTTTGATAAGGTGATCAAAAGTTTTGGTTTTATACAAACTTATGGAGAAGCTTGTATTTACAAGAAAGTGAGTGGGAGCTATATAGCATTCTTAATACTATATGTAGATGACATATTGTTGATTGGGAATGATGTGGACCTTCTTAATAGTGTCAAGGAATATTTGAATAATAGTTTTTCAATGAAAGATCTTGGCGAAGTAGCTTACATATTAGGCATAAAGATTTATAGAGATAGATCGAAACGCCAAATATCATTGTCACAAAGTACATATTTGGACAAAGTTCTAAAGAGGTTTGGAATGGAAGAGAGCAAGAAAGGGTTCTTGCCCATGTTGCCCAATACGACCTTGAGTAAAACTCAAAGTCCGACATCGGCAGAAGATAGAGAAAGGATGAGTAAGACTCCCTATGCCTCAGCCATAGGATCTCTAATGTATGCCATGTTATGTAATAGACCCGACATTGCATATGCTATTAGTTTAACTAGCAGATATCAAAGTGATCCAGGAGTGGATCATTGGACAGCGGTCAAACACATCCTTAAGTACTTGAGAAGAACTAAGGATATGGTTCTTTCTTATGGAGGTGATGAACAGCTCGTTGTTAATGGTTACACCGATGCTAGTTGGAACACCGATCCGGATGATTCTAAATCACAGTCTGGATACGTATTTATTTTGAATGGTGCAGCAGTTAGCTGGAGGAGTGCAAAGCAAAGTGTTGTGGTGAGATCTTTAACTGAATCGGAATATATGGCTGCTTCGGAGGCTTCACAAGAAGCGATATGGATGAAAGAGTTCATTACAGAGCTGGGTGTGGTTCCTAGTGCGCTGGACCCAATGTCTATCTATTGTGATAACATGGGCGCCATAGCCAATGCGCAAGAACCAAGGTCACACAAGAAGCTGAAGCACATCAAGCTATGTTTTCACACTATTCAAGAACATATCCAAGATGGGGATATAAAGATTTGCAAAGTACACACAGATCTGAATGTGGCGGATCCGTTGACTAAACCTCTCCCGAGGGCAAAACATGACCAGCACCAAACTGCCATGGGTGTTCGGTATATTACCATGTAATCTAGATTAGATGACTCTAGTGCAAGTGGGAGACTGTTGGAGATATGCCCTAGAGGCAATAATAAATGTAGTTATTATTATATCTTTGTGTTTATGATAAATGTTTACATTCATGCTATGATAGTATTAACAAGGAAACATTAATACTTGTGTGATTTGTAAACTTAATTTGAAGTCCCTAGTAAAGCCTCTATATAATACTAGCTTGTTGGTTAATAGATGATTGTGGTTTCCCTATCATGAACATTGAGATGTTATTAACAACAAGATCATATCGTTAGGAGAATGATATGGTGGACATACTCCTATAGATAAGCGTAGCATAAAGATCAAGTCATTTTAATAGTTCAATTGCTATATGCTTTCTGATACATAGTAATCTAATTCCTTCGACCATGAGATCATGCATATCACCTTTATCGGATGGATGCTTTGATGACATCAAACACCACACCGTAAATGGGTGGCTATAAAGGTGGCATTGAGTGTTCGGAAAGTATTGGTTGAAACACATGGATCAAGAGTGGGATTTGTCCATCCATATGACGGATAGATATACTCTGGGCCCTCTCGGTGAAATGTCATCTAATTAGCTTGCAAGCATGTGACTGGCTCATAAGGGATCACATATCACGGGAACGAGAAAAGAGTACTTATCGGTAACGAGGTTGAACTAGGTATGCAGAGATACCGACGATCATAACCTCGGATAAGTAAACTATCGTGAGACAAAGGGAAATTGATATCGTATGTAAGTGGTTCATTTGATCGCAAAGTAATCGTTGAAATATGTGGGAGCCATATGAATTTCCAGATTCCTCTGTTGGTTATTGTTCGGAGAAGTGTCTCGATCATGTCCGCATAATTCACGAACCGTAGGGAGACACACTTAACGATTCGACGTTGTTTGAGTAGTTATGGAATGATGAGAAAGAGACCGAATGTTGTTCGAAGTCTCGAATGGGATTCGGGATATCACGAGGAGATCCGAAATGGTCCGGAGAATAAGATTCATATAAGGAAAGTCCCGTTTTGGAGTTGGAGAATGGTTCCGGTGTTTTCATCGGGAATGTTCTAGAATGTTCCGGAATGTCCGGCACTCCGGAGGGGAAGGGTATATGAATGTGTTGTATCAAGTTGGTATGATTGCATCATGTACTAAGTGTCATCGCTGAACCAAATAAAGGATTAATTTAAATCCTAGTTTGAAAAGTCAAATAGCTAGTTTGAAAAGTCAAACAGCTAAATTTGGAAAGAGGAAAAGAGGAGTGGGAAACCGAGTTGGGGAGGAGTTCCCTCCTCCAACCGGCGGCGCCCACCCAAGCCGAGTTGGGGAGGGACTCCCCTCCCCTTGGCCGCGCCTCCCACCTATAAAGGGAGGGGCAGGGCTGCCCCTCCTAGGACACAAGTCCCTTGCCCCGAAAACCCTAACCCTAGCCGCCGCCCTCCAAGCCGCCGCCGCCTAGGGATCTCCTTGCCGCCGACTTGGGCACCTCCAAGCCCTAGCCGCCGGCCCTAGCACCTCTTCCTCGGCGTGTCTAAACCCTAGATCGTCGAGGGATTTCTCATAGCCCACCATACTCGCTCCGGCTTAAGGCGAAGCCCTGCGAGATCTCCCCTCTACTTCCGGTACCACGCCGTTGTGCTGCCGGAATCACGAGGAGAGTGCTACAACCTCCGCTGCCTGCTGGAACAAGGGAGAGGAAGGTATTCGTCGAGTACCGAACGTGTGACCGACTGCGGGAGCGCTGCCGGAACGCCGCGCCGGAAGGATCGTCTACACGATCTTGAGATCGGGAAGAGTACGACTACATCACCCACGAGAATCCGCTCTCGTTAAACACTTTGGAATCTTCGAGGGTGAGTTATTCCATCGACTCGTTGCTACAATCTAGTAGATAGATCTTGGCTTGTTTGTTTGTATGCGGTAGAAATTTTTTGTTTTCCATGCTACGAAACCCAACATAGTCCAAGGGTGAACTACTCACGCATCATACCGAAGGCTGACATGGTGATGAAGAAGGCCTCTAGGATGATCTCTCCCCTCCGGCAGGGTGCCGAGAAGAGCTTTAGATCCCCCCGATCTAGGGAGGATGGTGGCGGCGGCTGCAGATTGTTTCGTGGAGATTTGATCGGGTGCCTTAGTGTTTCTGCATCGGGTGACTTTATAGGTGAAGGGGCAAGGTCGGTGGGCACCCGAGGGGCCCACACCTGGTGGCGGCGCGCCCCTGGGCCGCGCAGCCCTAGGGTGTGGTCACCTCGTGGCCCCCCTTCGGCTCCCCTTTGGTCTTTGTGTTCTCTCCGATAAAATATTGACTTTGGCTTTTGTCCCGTCCAATTCCGAGAATATTTTCTTACTAGTTTTATGAAACCAAAAACAACAGAAAATATGCAACTGGCACTGCGTCATCTTGTTAATAGGTTAGTCCGAGAAAAAGTATAAAAATACCTCAAAGTGTAGGCAAAACATAACAAAGTTGATACTAAACAAGCATGGAACATCAAAAATTATAGATATGTTTATGACTTATCAAGCATCCCCAAGCTTAACTCCTGCTCGTCCTCGAGTAGGTAAGTGATAAAAAGAATAATTTTTTAGGTGACATGCACCATCACAATCTTGATCAAACCATTTGCAAAGCATTGATAGCTGGGTTCAAAGTACTCTAAACATGAGCATGAAATATGTAGTTCTAACAATAAGACAAAGCAACTATGTTGCAACATGAGAAGGTACAAACAAAGATCATGAATAACAATGCATTGAGAGACGTTTGTTTGTTTCACATATAGAAAACATAGCATAGTGGTATTCAACTTGTCCCTCATGGAATAGCAAAACATAAATGCATAGAACACCTTCAAAGTTCATAAGGGTGATAGATACAAATAGTTCAAGAACAAGCAATATCAACATTATGAATCAATCAATAAGTTTTGGGACAATGCACATAAAACTAAGAATAACAACTATGCTCTCTTAATTGGTGCATAAAGCTGAAAGGTGGAGACTCAACATAAAAGTAAGAAGAAAGGCCTTTAATAAAGGGAAGCAGAGATTTCAAGTTTCATAAAGAGCTTCCAAAAATTATGGTACTTATTAGCTTTCAGCTCACATTGCCCCTATCATAAGCATCTTGAAGTGATTAAGGTTAAAGTGAAACAAATATGGAGTATATGCTTGACAAATCATAAGTTGGCAATCTCATGTCCCTTGAGTACGAGGGTCGTTCATCATGCTACTCAACTTTAATCACAAGCAAGTTCTTGTCATTGTAAGTATATGTGTATCATAGAGAACCGCCAACGGGGTACCCCTTGCCCCATGACACAGGAGCTATCCCATATCAGAATGACAAGGCAACAGATAGTGAGCATCCAGCAATCTTCTTATTTACCATGGGTATGGTGCTATATTTTTTATTTTTATTTTTTTCTATATTTTTTTCTGAAGATGCTTCATGGATTGCTCATTATGGTGATCCTACAAGTTTCCACCATGATTAGGCATGGCTTAGGCTAGTCGTCCAGGCGTCTCTATAACACATATATAATATTCCATGGACTTACAAGCTCCCCTTTTATTTCACACCGCCGACATCCATAAACAAAAGATCATGATATCAACTGGGTAATATGTATAGGTGTTGAAAGGTTCCCCATGACAACATGGTTCTGCTAATGCCCAACTTATAAGTTCAAGCATATACAACATAGATGACACAATGGTTCAAGTTTATTAGGTGCAAGAAATAAAGTGTGCCATCAAGTTTGTGAGAGATTTAATCACTAATTTTCTCATAACAAGTTTAATTTGGAAGATAAATAAAACATGAATATACTTGGAATGGTGTAACACACCATGCATAGGAATTTATAGTGGACTCTTTGAAAAAACTTGGTTTCTTGGGAGTTGGATGCATATGAGTAGAGCTTACTGAGTACAAGTGGAGGCTAGCAAAAGACTAGGAGCGACCAACTAAGAGGGCAATAATGGCCATAATCATGCAGAGCGACAAAACATTATCAATCAAAGCATAAAGTGGTATCACAAGTCAAAAACTAAATGATCATAAATGATAAGGTGACTGGTTCATAGTAATAACATGGTGTAAGCATGTGCCAAGTCAACCCAAACAAAGCATCAAAGGAAAATACCACAATATTATGCTTTTGTATGCTAAAACATTGCATGATTCTTTCAAGGCACATTAAGCAATCTCAATTGTTTGGAACAAGTCATGCTACAACAATAATCACTAAGCATAAGGCCAAAGCAACATCTAGCATGACATGGTAAAGTCTAAGCCACAGTCAAAACAAGCTCCCTTTTGTACCACTATAAGCATGAAACTCTCTACTCTTTTCCAAAACCAATCAACTTATTTGAAACAAAAGAGCGAAAGAGGGGGTCCAACTAATTTACTCAAGCAAACTAAACAAATGAAAACCAAAAAATAAAACTAAGATGCTCCAATAACAACATAACAGTGCATGAAACAATAAAAACAAAAGTGTCTAGAAAGAGACCTGAGATTTTTATTGATGACGAAGGGGATGCCTTGGGCATTCCCAAGCTTTGATGCTTGTACCTCTTGAATATTTCTTGGGGTGACACGGGGTGGCATCCCCAAGCTTGATCTTTTGTCCATTCTTCATATCATCACATCATTCTTCCCCTACACTTGAAAATTTACTTCAAACAAAACTTCACACAATCTTCATTAGCAACATTAGTGTATTCAAGATAATAGGCCTTTGGGTTTAGTTTAAACACAAGTAAAACTTTCATTAAAACACAATCTACTATAGCAATTCCTTTAAAAATCTCAAGTGATCAAAGAGAACTAAAAAAGAAACCGATTAAGAGGCAACTGCAAATAATGGCAGAAATCTGCCAAAACAGACCAGCGGGTAAGAACCAATTTTTTCGAAGATCTTCTGTTGATCAAATCAAAAAGTGTTGAACTAACGAAAGTATATAACAACCTGGGGCATAAGATTAGAAAATTATAGCTCAATCCTACATACAGGGATTTTCACGAATTTTACAGTGAAGCACAAAAATCTGTTTTGGGACAGCAACTTCCCCAAATCTTACTTCTCTCTTATTAGAGGTTATTCTTGGCACAAAAACAACACAAAAAGGATAAGCTGAGGTTATTACAGAAGTAATAACTTCCAAGACTCAACTAAAACTATTGGGTTATCTCCTAAGAAGTAATTTTCTTTAACGCCTTTAATTTAGGCATAGGAAGCAAGAATCAAGTATTTTCAAATGAAGAAGCATTAACATCAAATTTTGCTTTAATAGGAGGAGCAAAAGTTAACTTCTCTATCCTTATAGGGAACTGTTCTATACCTTTCTTGAATGGGAATTGATATTTAATGGTGCCTTCTTTCATATTAATAATGGCATCAACAGTTCTAAGAAAAGGTCTTCCCAAAGTAATAGGACAAGAAGCATTGCATTCAACATCCAAAACATAGAAATAAATAGGGACATAGGCATTGTTAAACATAATAAGAACATCATTGATACTCCCCATAAGTTTCTTTTTAGCATTATCATCAAGTGGGACATCTAAATAGCAATCTTCCAAAGGTGGCAAATCAAGCATTTCATAAATATTTCTAGGCATAATAGAGACACTAGAACAAAGTTCACATAAAGCTTTGATATCAAAATCATTCACTTGGATATTAATGATGGGTTCCAAACCATCTTCTAATTTCCTAGGAATAGAAGCTTTATGTTTCAATTTTTCTTCTTTAATTTTAATGAGAGCATCTGTAATGTGTTTTGTGAAATCCATATTCATAGTACTAGCATTAGGACTTCTAGCAAGATTTTGTAGGAACATAATTACTTCAGAAATATTGCAACCATCAAGATCAAAATCAAACTTAGCATCACAGGTAGTAGACTTATTGTTTCCCATGATTCAAAAAAATTCAGCATTCTTATTGGGTTTAGGCATTGTTGTAAAACAAATGGGGACTTCTTGTGGTTTGGTAGCATCAACATTGGTGGTGGTAATAGTACAAATACTATTATTTCTAGCAATTTCATCTTCTCTTTCTCATTTAGCATGCAATTTAGCTAATAGTCTAACATTTTCATCAATTCTAACTTGTATGGCATTAGCAGCAGCAAAGGGATTTTCCATGGTTTCAGGTTTAGCAGCCATTTCATTAATCAAAGAGGATTATGCTTCAGACAAAGATGAAATATTTTTCTCAACATTCATAAGCTTTTCCTCCACAGTCTTGTTGAAAGTAGTTTATTTACTAATAAAGTCTGTAAGCATGACTTCAAGTTCAGAGGGAGCACTTCTATTGTTGTTGTAGGAATTTCCATAAGCATTACCATTATTGGGAGGATAAGGCCTATAATTATTATTACCAAAATTATTCCTATAGGCATTGTTGCTGAAATTGTTATTTCTAATGAAGTTCACATCAACTTGCTCTTCTTGAGCACCCAAAGAGGCTAAAGGAACATTATCTGGATCAATATGAGATTTTTAATTAACAAGCATAGACATAATAACATCAATTTTATAACTCAAGGAGGAGGTTTCTGATACGTCCAATTTGCATCACCATTCTATATCATAATTTGCCTCTATTCATTGATATATTTCATATTATGAGGTGTTACTTATGTCTTTTCATATGTTTTTGCATGTTGGATGATTCTTGGAGGATGAACTACCGCAGTCAGTATTCTGATGGAAAAAGAGGTGTTTTAATGCAATTTCGCGAAGATCAGAAAAATCATGGAAAATTATATTTTCCCAGAATACGAAGGAAGCCAGAAGGGGAGGCGGAGATGGGCCACAGGGGCCCACCCCTGGCCGCGCCTATAGGGAGTGTGGCCCACCTGGCCGGCCTCCGACTCTGCCCTCTCGCCTATATATTCCTCTTGGAACCCTAAAACAAGGGGGAGCGACCATAGAAAGACTCTGCCGCCTCTACGGGGCGGAAAACACCGAGAGAGAAAGAGCTCTCCGGCAGACAGATTTCTGTCGGGGAAATTCCTTCCCGGAGAGGGGAGATCGTCGCCATCAACACCATCATCAAGCTAGACTTCATCAGGATCATCATCATCATCCACACCATCATCTCCACCAGCACCATCATCACCACTCCATCCCGCTGTAACAATCGTGTTGAATACTTGCATAGTTCTTAGGGGGAACTTTCCCGGTGTTGATTACTATTGTAGTTGATGCTTGTGAGTGGAACCATTGGATTATTGTTTATGTTCAGATTGTTATTCATCACTATATCATATTTGATCTTGATCCATATGATGTCTCATGAGTAGTTCGTTTAGTTCTTGAGGACACGGGAGAAGTCATGTTGTTAATAGTGGATTTGTGTTGAGATATTATTCAATGGTTTAGTATTTAAGTTGTGGTCCTATTCTTCTAGTGGTGTCATGTGAACGTCGACTACATGATACTTCACCATTTATGGGCCTAGGGGAATGCATTGTGTATTTGGCTACTAACTGTGGGGTTTCCGGAGTGATAGAAACCTGAACCCCCATTAGGACACCATTGCACAAGGGAGCGTAGGATCTCAGAGTTTAAGGTTGTGGTTAGGTTTACATCTTAATTGCTTTCATGTAGTTGCGGATGCTTGCAGGGGGTTTAATCACAAGTATGTATTAGTCCAAGTAAGGTCGGTACATTAGCACAGGTTCACCCACACAACACTTACAACACCAAAGAAGGGTACTCAACTATTTGAAGCGAAAGCACTTGACAGAATTCCCATGTGTCCTCGAGAACGTTTGGTCCTTATAAGTATTTCCACCGGCTTGTCCTTTGATAAGAAAGGATTGGGCCACTTGCTGTGTTTGTTTGTTGTCTTTATTACTTGCACTTTGTTTCTTTTCTTTATCAGCAAACCACTAAAATTCCATTTGCTAAGTATTTACAGAGATTTCTTGCTCCATACCACTAGTCAAAACCTTCTGCTCCTCGTTGGGATCGACACTCCTATTTATCGAAAGTACTATGATACACCCCCTATACTTGTGGGTCATCAGTTTCTTCAATATAATTTACCTTCTTACCATGTGGAGCTCTCTCAGTGTGCCATTCAGAATAGTTAACCATCATATTATCAAGGAGATTTGTTGCAGCACCCAAATTAATGGTCATAAAGGTACCTCCAACAGCAGAATCCAACAGATTTCTTGAAGAGAAGTTTAACCCTGCATAAAAAGTATGGATAATCATCCAAGCAGTCAGTCCATGAGTGGGACAATTCTTTACCAAAAATTTCATTCTTTCCCAAGCTTGAGCAACATGTTCATTATCGAGTTGTTTAAATTTCATTATTTCACTTCTCATAGATATAATCTTAGTAGGAGGATAGTATTTTCCAATAAAAGCATCTTTGCATTTAATCCAAGAATCAATAAAAGCATCTCATAGATATAATCTTAGTAGGAGGATAGTATTTCTAGGCAAGGATAGCAACCATTATTTAGCTTTCCTCTCAAGGAGAAAGGAAACAATTTAAGCTTAATAATATCTCCATCTACATCCTTATATTTTTGCATCTCACAAAATTCAACAAAATTATTAAGGTGGGCAGCAGCATCATCAGAACTAGCACCAGAAAATTGCTCTTTCATAACAAGATTCAACAAAGTAGGTTTAATTTCATAAAAGATAGCATCAGGAGCAGGTGGAGCAATAGGTGTGCAAAGGAAATCATTGTTGTTTGTGCTAGTAAAGTCACACAACTTGGTGTTCTCAGGAGCGTTCATTTTTGCAAAAGTAAGGCAAGCCAACAACAGTAGCAACTATAGTAGGAACTAATTTTTTTGTGTTTTTGAGAACAAAAAGCAAATCAAACACAACTATTTTTTTGTACTTTTGAAAGAAATAAACAAGCAAAACAAAGCAAAAGAAACAAACCAAACAAAAACAAAGTAAAGAGATTGGTTGTGAGAGACTCCCCTTGCGAGAATCTTCTTTCTCCTTGAAAGGTGAATGACGAGGAGGAAGAGATTGAAGCTGTCCTTAACTCCCCGGCAACAACACCAGGAAACGTCTTGATGCGGCTCAGTTCACTGTAGAGCTTCGTTGAGATACTCCAAGAGGAAGGTGTGAAGAGCACAACAGTAAGTTTTCCGTCAGTTATGAAACCAAGGATATCGAACCAGTAGGAGGAAGGAAACAACTCCAAGGTGTTGCTAACAACTTGGAACCTGCACAACACAAACTCAAAACTTTGCCCCAACGTACAGTGAGGTTGTCAATCTCACCGGTTTGCTAAAAACAAAGGATTAAACGTATAGTGTGGAAGATAATGGTTGTTTCTAGAAAGTAAACGGTAACAGTAGATGATGTATCAATGATAAAGATTGGACCGAGGTCCACAGTTCACTAGAGGTGTTCTCCTTCAGATAGATAACATGTTGGGTGAACAAATTACAGCGGGGTAATTGACAGATTGAGAAAGCATAACAATGCATATACTAGACATCATGACTCCTATGAGATTTGATTGGGCATTACAATAATTTACATAGACCATAATCCAACTACATCTATGACTAATAATCCACCTTCAGGTTATCATCCGAACCCCTTCCAGTATTAAGTTGCAAGCAACGGATAATTGCATTAAGCAATGTGTGTAAAGTAAACAATACAATTGTTCCATGAACAAAAGATTGTTATTTTCTCCCTAGTAGCAACATCACATCTACAACCTTAGAGATTTCTGTCACTTCCCCAGATTACTAGAGGCATGAACCTACAATCGAGCATAAATACTCCCTCTTGGAGTCACAAGCATCTACTTGGCCAAGATAGCTACTAGCAATGGAGAGCATGTAAGATCACAAATAACATAGACATGATAGAATTAATAACCAATCTGACATAGTATCTCAATATCCATCGGATCCCCGCAAACACAACATGTATGATTACAAATAGACGATCTTGATCATGAACGGAGCTCACAAGATATAAACATGATAGCACAAAGGAGTATAAACAACCATCTAGATACTGTATGGACCCATAGTCCAAGGGTGAACTACTCACGCATCATACCAGAGGCTGGCATGGTGATGAAGAAGGCCTCCGGGATGATCTCTCCCCTTCGGCAGAGTGCCGGGAAGAGCTTCAGATCCCCCCGATCTAGGGACGATGGTGGTGGCTATGAACTGTTTTGTGGAGATTTAATCGGGTGCCTTAGGATTTCTGCAACATAGTGACTTTATAGGCGAAGGGGAAATGTCGGTGGGCACTCGAGGGGCCCACACCTGGTGGCGGCTCGTGGCCCTAGGGTGTGGACACCTCGTGGCCCCCCTTCGGCTGCCCTTCGGTCTCTGTGTTCTCTCCGGTAAAATATTGACTTTGGCTTTTGTTCCGTCTAATCCTGAGAATATTTCCTTAGTAGCTTTTCTGAATCCAAAAATAGCAGAAAACAGGCAACTGGCACTACGGCATCTTGTTAATAGGTTTGTCCTAGAAAATATATAAAAATACCTCAAAGTGTAGAAAAAACATAACAAAGTTGATACTAAACAAGCATGGAACATAAAAAATTATAGATACGTTTACGACATATCACGGTTCCAGGGGTGGCCGGGTGCACTGGTGCGTAAATGTGTGTGATGCGCATTGGGTGGGGTGTGGGTCGCTATGGGTGAGAGAGTGTGGCGGTGGGGGGGAGGGGGTGTGGGGAGGAGGGTTAGGGTTAGGATTTAGCTAGGGTTTTTGGGTATGCGGTTTTGGTGGGTCTAGGGTTTTATCTGGGTAGTAGGCTGCTGCCAGCCGGGACTTTGGGTCCAGCCGGTGGTGGCCTCCCCCAGGTAAAATAGTCTTATTTAATATTTATTTTATTTCTTTCAAAACAAAACACTAGCAAATAGGTTTTAGACAAATAAGAGATCCGAATGGACCTAGGGTTTGGATTTGAATAAAGAGAGGAATATCTAAAAACAAGGACATGCTTTTAGAGAATAGTTTTAAGCAACATATGCATGCAGTCATGAGGATGCTTAAATGCAATGTGACATGATGACATGAGCATGTCGTCATGATGATGCACAAAACAAAAACAACAAACGATTTTCTAATAGTGGTTTTACCCGGAGTGCTATACAGTTGACTCTTAACTTTTGGTGTAATGTGTTGCATCTAGCCAAAATAGATGTTTTAAGACTATCAATAGTGTATCTCTAGTGTATCTGCCACCATATACCATAATTATGCAACAATTTCTTTAAAATAGTAGCATATCCCTAGAAAACATAGAAATTATGCATATTCAAAATATTGTGGTAAACCAATTTTCTACCATTATACTAATGTTATGATGTCTATTTTTAAAATCCATCAATTATATACTAAAACAATTGTATTAATTTTTAAAATTATATCTATTACATACTTAAAAACTATATAAATATGTTTTCGAGACACCACGTAATCTATGTCAATGAATTACTTACATGGTAGGATGCATACAGTTATGATTTAATTAGGGACTCAAATAATTGTGTGGCATATTTATTTTTGCTTTAGATTTATTTATTGGGATTTCTATTTTTGTGCCCCTGGTTCGTTAGTTGTACTCAGTTTTCTTTAGTCGCTTAACTTTTTCTCACTTTTGCCCATCTCCTACTATGAAACTCTCACACGGTCTAAAACTCGTTGTCCGTCAGCTTTGTTGTTATGTGCTGACAAGTGAGGTCGCGTTTAGTCGGGTCCCGTAGTGGACCCTTGCCGTTATATGCTGACAAGCGGAGCCGGTTGGTCAGATACGTGTTATGCTGATGTGTGAGGCCACGCTATGTTGGACTACGTGAGACCGGCTTATTGGGAACGCGTTATGGGGACGTGGTGTGAGACCATGTGGGTGCGTTTGGTGGTTGCGTGATACGTCTAATTTACATCAGCATTCTATATCATAATTTGCCTCTATTCATTGATATATGTCTTATTATGAGGTACTACTTATGGCTTTTCATCTGTTTATGCATGTTGGATGATTCTTGGAGGATGAACTGCCGGAGTCTGGATTCTGATGGAAAAAGAGGTTTTTTGATGCAATTTCTTAAATATCAGAAAAATTATTGGGGATATGCCATATGAGTATCCTCATAGCATGTCTCCTATCCGGATAACCGGGGTGGCCCATAGTTGGTAGCATGGCTCATGGCCTTTGGGGGCCGGATTAGATGGATCGAAGAGGCCCATGCCGGATAAAGGAAGGCTATGGTTGGAGTCACCGACGTACCCGGAACCTTGGAGTACAAGACACGCAAGACTAGTAATAGACGGTGTAGGACTCTGTAACCTGTCCGGCTAGGACTTTTCCCTATAACCCTAGGACCTGGCGACTATATAAGTCGGGTCTATGGGAGCCTTCAGGGAACAACTTCAGAAAACCTCGCACAGGGAACCTATCTCTATACTCGGCGTATTGGCCTTATAGTGATTTATAGCAGGAGTAGGATTCCGCCACCGTTGTGGGATCTGAACCTGGGTAAGCTGTGTTACCTCGTACCCGTTAACCGTCCGCCTTCCCCCGCGTCTCTAAACACGCACTGTGAGGACCCCTCCATGGCGTACTCGTCGGCAATACCACGACAGTTGGCGCCCATCGGGGGGCAAGAGGCGCTTCAGGCTCTTCAGCGGGTGAGGACCAAGATCTTCACGGGAATTGGCAAAACCGTAGCCATCGGTCGCGTTCTCTTCTCCGGCAATGTTTCGATCGTCCCTCCCGACGAGTTCTGGATCCCGGCGAAGACGAACCCTATGCGGTGTTCGATCGTTCCTATCGGAGACATCCACCTCTTCATTGGCGAAACCGACTCGGGCACTAGTTCCCTGGAAGTCGGGGGAGCATCAAGGCCTGCACGGACCGCCTACGGGCAGGATACGTTCGCCGAAGGATCGATGTCGGATCTCTCTTTGGAGTTTGCCGGCAAAGATTGGAAAAATTCAAGGCCCACACAAACCGCCCCTGTGCAGGATATAACGGTGGAAGATCACTGCAAGTCCGCCGCTTCGCCCGTGTGTCTGGACAACAGAGATCCAAGTTCATCGGCGTGGTTACCATCTTCGATCTGGCGCGTTGCATTCAGAGAGAGGGTGAAAACCCCCGCGATTACCTGGCCAGGTGGCTCCGTATACGAGCCGATCTGGCCCACTACCCCAATGATGATGCTATGTATCACTTTGTGGAGGGACTGGACCATGGCACGCTTCTCCGGCATTCTCTAAGACGGCAGCAGGCGTCAGGACGCCTTACCTTTGAAGGCATGGTGAACACCGTCAACAACTACGCGGAGGCTGAAGCGGCAGCTCAGACAGCGCTTGCGCTCATTGACGGAGCCCCTCCAATTCAGCCACCGCCACCATCGCCTCCGGCCGCCATCGTCGCTGTTGTTGCACCTCCACCCCCCGTCATCGAGGAAGTCCTAGCACCCTCCGACTCTGTGATTGACGCGCTCTACACCGACTTCAGCACAGATTCAGAGGAGATAGATTTCACGTGCGACGAGCAAGCCAACAACACCGTCACGTCTCGAGAGGTGTTCGTCACCATTGGGACGGCGATGGATGAAGATCAACCTGGACGAGCTCCGCCTACAGCGCTGGAAAAGGGTAAGGGGCCACTTATTGCTGCTGACGATGATCGCGCAAAGGTCATGCCTCCTTCGCCTAACCCAGTGCAGCAGCTGCAGAAACTCGGCACTGGCCCGAGCAACAACAACACCGCAAACTTGCCGCCTTCGGCATCCACGTCTGCTGCTGCCCAAGTTACTCGAGCTGATACAGTGATGTACGGCAATCTCCTCGTTGAGCCACTGACCGTAGCTCATATCCGGAACGTGACTCAGATTGACGAGAAGCGCCAACAGCTGCTGGAGGAAGCGCAGGCCATCGCGGAGCAAGGCGCTAAGTTGGATCGAGATCTGGTCAACGCGCAGAAGTCCATAGAGAAAGCTAGAGCAATGGAGGCCGAGTACAAGACTCTGCAGCAGCAGCAGAAGGCCAAGAAAGCTCCGGCTCGCGTCATCAACGATCCTGGTGTACGGCGAAACCTAGGATGGGCTCCCTCGAAGCCGGCACAGGCCAAGCCATACATTGACAGTGAAGGCAAACAGGTGATGCCCACCCCACTCCTTAACCTCGCCGTCGCCAAGACCCTTCTGGAGCAGGATAGATCGCCCGAGGCAGTGGAACAGGTCTATGACCTAGTGGCCAAGGCGGTGAAGCAGCAGGAAAAGGCCACCTCTCAGAGGCTCGAGTCTGACCCAGCGCTTTTCTAGTCTAGCCAGTATAAGCCGCCAAGGGACAGATCTCCTCTTGATGTCGGGTCCCAGACGGGTTCATCAGAACGAAGACGGACGGATGCGTGCAACAGGAAGGACGCTATCCCCATATCCTCCGACCACGGATAAAAGGCCTGACCTCGTCGCCCATCGCCACCGCCCCGATCCCCCCGACATCACGAAGATCCCAAGGCTCACCATTGTATGAATATGCCCCCGCCAAGGCAGTGCGGCATCGTCATCCGCGACAACACGGAGCAGACCCGTCATGACGGAGAGCGCAACCAAGGACACAATAGTAGGTCACGCCATGACCCTCCGCGTCCGATAAGCAACCGCGACAGGCGTGATGCGTCGTAGGAGGGTAACAGCAAAAAGGCTAACCCACCGCCACCTCCGCCTCCATCGCCACCTAGCAGTCACCATGGCGGAGGAGGCCCGCGTCGCTCACGCATCCCATCCCCTGTTGACAAGAAGAACAAGAACCCGGAGCTGTACGATGCACGTTCGCGGATCGATAAGATCCATGAGGCCCGGGAAGGACCATACCTGGGACCACGTTGTTTTGGACCTGCAATACGGTCCGCAACTTACCCCAAAGGTTTCCGGATTGACAAGACCATCAAGCCCTATGACGGCACCGCCAAGCCAGCCACATGGTTGCAGGACTACGGCAACACGGTGGAGATTGCCGGAGGTAACCCCAACGTTGCCGTCAAGTACCTCCCTTTGATGTTGGCGAGCATGGCCCATCAATGGATTGACGACTTGCCGGAGGAATCCATCTGCAATTGGTTGGACATGCAAGAAGCATTCACCAAGAACTTTGAGGGTACATACAAGCGTCCCTGCACTGTTGGTGATCTACAGCGGTGCATGCAAGAGAAAGACGAGACATCTCGCGCCTACCTCTCCCGCTGGCTAGACATGAAGAATTCCTGCGCAGGAGTGCACGCTCAGACCGCCATGGCCGCCTTCATCGATGGATTGGAAAGGGGCACGTTGCTCCGACATAAGCTGAAGCGCTTGCAGGACAATCACCAGCTTGACTTGAACCAGATGATTCAGTTGGCTAGTGAGTTCGCAGCTGCTGACGAAGATGCTCGCAGCTCCTTGCCAGCAATGGCCGTTCCAACTCAGGCTCGGAGGAACAACAGTACAAAGCGGAAAATCGCTCCAGAAGAAAAGCAATCTCCGACATGGTCACCATGACTTTTGTAGGACGAGGTGATGGCGGACAACATGGTCGAGGACGGGGAGCTGGTCGTGGGCAGCAACGAGGAAGTGAAACTACCTCGGCACCGCTCCGTGTTCCCCAAACCTACAAAGAGTACCGCGATATGCCATGCCTCGTACACCTCGATGTCAACAGCAAAGCCACCCATACCAATCGACACTGCAAGTTCGTCAACAACCTCAAGGAAGACCCGGAGTCCGGCTACAAGCAAAGTCGGAAGAACAGATCGCGAGGCAAGGGCAAGGGGAAGAAGAAGGAGGAGGAGTCCAAGGATTCAAGTGACATGGACGAGGATGTTGACCCCAAGCACGCCGCCAAGAGCGACGACAAGGGCAAGAACCCTTTCGTGAAGAAGGCGCCAGTCTACCACACTTTCCTTGGCAACCCCATCGTCCGACAACAGAAGACCTCTATGAGGATCCTGATGGCTACTATGCCCCCAGTCCCCCAGTACCAGCGCTGGTCGGAGGTTCCAATCACTTGGGACAGGACGGACCACCCAGACCTTATCCCTACGGAGAACCAATACGCCATGGTCATCAACCCCTTGATTGACGGCGTGGAGTTCACCAAGTGTATGGTGGATAGTGGAAGCAGCATCAACATCATGTACCTGGATACACTGCATAAGTTGAACTTGACGGAGGCAAACCTAAGGCGGACCAACACCATCTTCCACGGTGTAGTTCCTGGTCGGGAGGCTCGGTCCCTTGGATGCATCACACTTCAGGTTGCCTTTGGCGATGTTAATAATTACCGCCAAGAGCGCATGACCTTTGAGGTGGTCCCCTTCAAGAGCGTGTACCATATCATATTCGGCCGCGACATATTCCACACGTTCATGGCCAAGCCATGCTTCGTCTACAACAAACTCAAGATACCCAGACCAAACAGTGTCATCATCGTATCCGGAAGCTTTACCAAGGCAAGGGACTGCGAGATTAATGAAGCAGCCTTCGCGGAAGCTGTCCTCTACAGCGAAGAATTCAAAGAGATCCAGAGCAAGGTCAATGACTCAGAGATGCCCGCGTCGAAGAAGCAGATCTCCTGCATTCAAGGCCGCCATCGAGACCAAGCCGGTGGAACTTGTGGTAGGCGATGCCTCCAAGGTCACCGCCATTGGGATGAACCTGGATCCCAAATAGGAAAGCACACTTGTCGAGTTCCTCCGTGAGAATAGGGACATCTTTGCCTGACAACCTGCCGACATGAAAGGTGTACCTAGGGAACTTGCCGAGCACAGCTTAAACATTGATCCAAAATGCAAACCAGTGAAACAACCTCTACGACGCTTCGGAGACGAGAAGAGACGCGCAATTTGAAAAGATATAGCTAGGTTACTTAAGGCTAGATTTATCAGAGAAGTACTTCACACCCGATGGGTGGCCAATCCTGTACTTGTCCCCAAAAAGAGAACCAAAGAATTAAGAATGTGCGTTGATTACACCGGCTTGAACAAAGCGTGTCCCAAAGATCCGTTTGCTTTGCCTCGCATTGACCAAGTCATTGACTCGACGGTTGGCTCAGAACTTTTGTGTTTTCTTGATGCATACTCAGGATACCACCAGATCAAGATGAGGAAGTCGGACCAATTGGCCACTTCGTTCACTACCCCATACGGCACGTTTTGCTATGTTACGACGCCCTTTGGGCTGAAAAACGCAGGTGCTACGTACCAGTGGAAAATGCAACATTGCCTTCACGACCAAATTGGTCGGAACGTTCACGCCTATGTGGACGATATCACGGTGATGTCTAAAAAATCAAATAACTTAATCTCCGACTTGAAAGAAACCTTTGATAATCTCCGGAAATACAACATGATGCTTAACCTTTGCTAAAGCTCCTTGTGAAAATAGTTTTCCTAATAAAGATTTCAGAATGGAACAACTTGCTTCTATTGATCAAGTTTATGACCTTGGACCTCTTTTTGATGACTGTAAGTATGCTTATTCTGATGATAAAGTTGTTGCCAATAACAGTTATATTGTCAACTTTATTCAAAGTGCTACTGAAAGTTATTATGAGAGAGGGAAACGAGGTTTTATGCATCTCAATAATGTTAAATTTCCCCATTTTATGTTGAAAGCTTTGAAGTTGCATCTGTTTTTCTTCCTATGCTAGTGGCTTTTTGTTTCAACAATTCGTTTTCTCATGATACTCCCATGCATAGGAAGTGGGTTAGACTCAAATGTGTTGGTTATTTGCTTCTTGATGCTCTCTTTAACTTCAAATATTTATCTCCTATGTGAGCATCTTTGAAAGTTTCAAGCCTAACTTAAAGGCATTAAAGAAAAGTACTTGTTGGGAGATAACCCAAGAGTTTTGTCGAGTCTTGGAAGTTATACTCCAGTAATAACCGCTCCTTATCCTTTTTTGGTTTTTGTGTCAAGTTCAACTACTTTTGTAAAGTAGAGGAGTTGTGAAAAGTGGCTGTCTTGGGACAGATTTTTGTGTTGCATTCTAAAAATTCGTGAGGGAGCTTAGTACTTAGGATAGAGCCGCATTTTTCTAAGCTTGTTCTCCAAGTTGTTACCCAACTTTCATTAGTTCTGCACTTTTTGATTTGAGCAACAGAAGGTTTTCGAAAAAAAATCAATTTTTACCTGCTGGTCTGTTTTGACAGATTTCTGCCGTCATTTGCATTTGCCTCTTACAGAAGCTTTTGTTTTGATGGGTTTTCAGTTGAAGTGTGTACCCAAAGGTTTACTGTTTTTGCTTACACTAATCTTGCCATTGAGGTTTGTGTATTGCCTTGTGAAGAAAGGAATTTCCAGGAGAAGGAGGAAAGGAATCTACAGAGTTCGACTTTGAATAGGTAAAAGTGGTGAAAACAGAAGGTTCGTGAAACCCCAATTCTTTTATTTTTTTGATTGTTTTACTACATAAGGCAAGTTACGAGACAGAACAGAGGAGGAACCGAAGTCCGGGGTGGCCAAACCCACCCTAGGCGCGGGCCCTAGCTAGTCACGCCTGGAGGGGTTGTGCCTCCCCCGAGCTCCGTCTCCGCCTTGTTTTCATATCAAAACCTTCCTTATGCATTGAAACTTCATAATATATAACCCCCCAGATCCCCCGAGGTTCGTGCATCATGTTCTCATCGTGTTTTCGTTTTGATCTGTTTCTGTCAGGAAATCTTCTCAAGTTTAGAGCGCCATGGTCTCCGCCAATGACAAAGGTAAGAACCCCGAGGAAGATGATCCTCAAAACCCCAAGGAGGAGGAGATATTGGTTGGGGATGAAGAAGACATGGAGTAAGACAAGCAACCGGACACCCGTGCTACCGTTGCAAGCATTGGAGTGGTGGCAAACCCTATCAAGCTTAGGAGGACATCACGGATGTCTACAGGAGGGAGAGCTCCGTGCCATGCCCTTGCTCCACGGTCATCACCTCCTCGTACTACTCGTCCTAACCATGCAGGGAAGGAACACTCTAACAAGGAAGAGTGGAGAAAGAATAACAAGGACTGGGATCCTCGAAACTTATTGAAGAGCCTATCAAGAGAACACCACCATCATCGAAGGAGTAATTCATCATCAGGTTTGGCATCCCCTTGGCTTGTTCCAAGCTTGGGGGAGTGCCACGGTATCACCATCGTCGTCTTTTATCTTTTAAATTTTTAGTGGATTCATATCTGTTGTAGAGAAGTTATCTTATAGCTTGGTTTGCATGTGGAAGTATCTCTCCTTTAGTTGGTTATCTATGTATCCCTTGGTGTGAGTGTATTTATTGAATATTAATGAGAGTTCTCATCTTTTACTTTTTGCACTTCTTATTTTAGTTTGCAATCTCTATTATATGCTGGATCTTGTTGATCAGTATTGGCATCACTTTGGGAGCATCAAGTAACTCTAAATTGGTTTTGGCAAACCGAGCTCTGGTCAGTAGCAACACTTTTTGAGATTTGAAAGGAAAGAGAAAAGGCTTACAGGTTTTCGTATCATTTATTTTTCTTTCTTGTTAGCTCATAAGCTTAGTATTCTTTATTTAAGATCTTTTGTGTCTTCAAGGAAGATTGCATGTTTGGCTCTATTACTTGTATGTTTGCTTGTTTCTTTCAACTCTTTTGCTTGCTACCCAGCCTTGCTAGCCAAAAACCTGTTTTGAGAAGGCATACTTCTCATGTTTCCAATTCCTTTGAACCAAAAACCTGTGCCATTTGTGTCCACCATATCTACCTATTAGCATTATTGCTATTCCAAGCAAATTCTCAAGCTTCATCTATCTTTAGAATTAAAAAGTATTTTGTTATGTGAAAATTAGTTAGTAAAGCTCTCATGAACTTGATGGCACACCTTATTTTCTTGCCCCTAATAGATTTGAACCATTGTGTCATCGAAGTTGTATATGCTTGCATCTATATGTTGGAATTAGCAGAACCGTGTTGTCACGAGGAATGCTTTCAACATTGCACTCGTACCTTGTACACATTTGATATCATGCTCTTTTGTCTGTGGATGTCAACGGTGTGAAATAAAGAGGGAACTTGTAAGACCATGGAGTCTGTATTTTGTGTTAGAGAAACGCCTGGGCCGCTAGCCTAAGCCATGCCTAATCATGGTGGAAACTTGCAGCATCACCATAGTAAGCTATCTATGAAGCATCCTCAATAAAAAGCTATGCATATAGTAAATAATAAAGATCGCTGAGATGCTCATTGTCTGCTTGCCTTGTCATTTTGGTTATGGGATAGCTCCTGTACCATGTGCAAGGGGTACCCTGTTGGCTGTTCTCTATGATACGCATGTACTTACAATGACAAGAACTTACCGGTAACTGAAGTTGAGTAGCATGAGGAGTGACCCTCATATTCAAGGGACATGAGATTGCCAACTTATATTTCGTCAAGCATATACTCCATCTTTGTGCACTTTAACCTTAATCATCTCAATATGCCTATGATAGGGGCAATGAGGGCTCAAAGCTAGTAAGTACCATAATCTTTTGGAAGCTCTTTATGACTTGTAATCCCTGCTACCCTCTATAAAGGGACCTTTCTCCTACTTCCAAGTTGAGTCAGTAACCTACTTCCTCTCTTTCTTCAGCAAGCATTTGAGTTGTTGTGTTTCAAGCATTCATATGGTGATTTATTCAATCATGTTTTTTATCTTCCTTGTTTGCACAAAACTCTTATCTATTGAGTATTACTTTGAAAGCCTTCATTGAAAAACATTTTTGAGCAAAGAGTGCTCCTGTTTGAAAACTTCTACAAAAGCTTTATCTGTGAGACTGTTTGCCAGTTGTTCTCTGACCAAGAACAAGAGTTTGCCAATTCCAATTATGATTTATCTTTATGCATCTCTATTGTGACCTTCGTACTTGTTGCAAGCTAAGTTATATAATGGTGAGTTGATTTCTTCTATGAGTTGCACAATGGTAAGTGTGATGCTTCTTGTCCGTATTATTTTATCGACCCTTCACTCCATAAACCCGTGGACATGTTTACTGAGCTCATTTTTCGCTTGGGGCCAAGCGAAGGTCTAAGCTTGGGGGAGTTGATACGTCCAATTTGCCTCACCATTCTATATCATAATTTGCCTCTATTCATTGATATATATCTTATTATGAGGTACTACTTATGGCTTTTCATATGTTTATGCATGTTGGATGATTCTTGGAGGATGAACTGCCGGAGTCTAGATTCTGATGGAAAAAGAGGTGTTTTGATGCAATTTCGCGAAGATCAGAAAAATACCAGAAAAATATGGGAAAATTATATTTTCCCAGAAGACAGAGGAAGCCAGAAGGGGAGGTGAAGAAGGGCCATAGGGGGCCCACACCCCTAGGCGCGGGTCCACCCTGGGCCGCGCCTAGGGCAGGTGTGTCCCACCTGCCCGGCTCCCGACTCTGCCCTTTCGCCTATATCTTCCCTACGGAACCCTAACACCAGGGGAGCGACCACATAGAGATTTCCGCCGCCTCTACGGGGCAGAAAACACCGAGAGAGAAAGATCTCTCCGGCAGACAGATTTCTGCCGGGGGAATTCCTTCCTATAGAGGAGAGATCGTCACCATAAACACCATCGTCAAGCTAGGCTTCATCGGGATCATCATCATCATCCACACCATCATCTCCACCAGCACCATCATCACCACTCCATCCCGCTATAACGAATTGTGTTAGATATTGCTTTAGTTCTTAGGGGAAACTTTCCCAGTGTTAATTACTATTGTAGTTGATGCTTGTGAGTGGAACCATTGGATTATTGTTTATGTTCAGATTGTTATCCATTATCATATCATCTTTGATCTTGATCCATATGATGTCTCGTGAGTAGTTCGTTTAGTTCTTGAGGACATGGGAGAAGTCATGTTGTTATTAGTGGATTTGTGTTGAGTTATTATTCAATGGTTTAGTATTTAAGTTGTGGTTCTATTCTTCTAGTGGTGTCATGTGAACATCGACTACATGATACTTCACCATTTATGGGCCTAGGGTAATGCATTGTGTATTTGGCTACTAATTGTGGGGTTGCTGGAGTGACAGATGAAGGAAATATGCCCTAAAGGCAATCATAGAGATGATGATATTTCATATGTATCCATGAGTTATTGTAATGTTCCTTGAATATCCATATCAGGCAACTTGTATTGATTGGCAATTACGTGAATTGTTTGTGAAACTCTATACTTGTACGGTTATTTAAGAGTTGTCCCTAGTCGGAGTTCATGTGAGGACACACGTGAATATTAGACTAGCACATCGATTGGTTGATGACTATGTTTCGCAAGTCATAGACATGGATATGTCAAACCAATGACGTGGACACATGTTATGAACATGGGGTTGGACTGACCCAACCTAAGACTAGCAATTAGTTGCAGCTCTCTCTCTACACACCGTGTACGTTTTGTCCTTAGACCTGAGATTTTCACATGTACTTGAGATGTGGATCGACCTACTTTGGGGCTATTAAACGCCGTGAATCGGGTAGTTATAAAGGTAGCTTTCGGGTTTGTCCTGAAGCATGCTGCAAGGCATGCTCAATCAAGATGGGATTTGCCCCTCTACTTGAGAGAGATATCTCTGGGGCCCTCGAGTGATCGGATCCAGAAATGCATGGTCGTGTTATATATGGTTAAGAGTTAACCTAGTAAAGGGATTCCGAATCACGGTATCGAGAAAGGGAGGTCAGCTTGGAGCTAGACCAAATATCGTGAGGCAAAGGGAAAGACATGTACTAAACCTTGTGATGGTTCGTCCGATATGATCTTTGTATGCGTTTAGGAGTTGGCACGTCTTGCTAGAGGCCGCTACCAACTATTGACAGAATAAGTGTATTCGTGTCATGTCTATACGCATATGAACCTATAGGGTCACACACTTAAGGGGCTGGAAGCCTAATGAGGATTGGATCCGAATTAGACCAGGCTTAGGGTACTAATGGGCTGCTAATGTAGAAGCCCACTAGGGACGCCTATATAAGAGAGGGTGGGGCGAGCTGACCAGGGGAGACCTTAGACCTCAGATCATTCCCAGCCGCCACTCCTCACGCCTGTGTCGCGCGCGTGGACCTAGCAGTCCGGCGTCTGACGCTTCCACCCTGTACGTGTGGATACCTCGGAGGCGCTGCATCTGTAGCGCTTGGACGAGCCGCGCAAGGGAAGCTGCTCATGGGACGAGGACAAGGAGGAGATGTGGAATGTCTGCACTGCCTCGACGCGCTTCATCAATTCCGCAACTGCGCGTCTAGTGGTAATCCCGTGATCTATGACAACAGTAATCCTGGTTTACGCGGTAGAATTTTTTTGATTTGCGCTAGTGTAGCCTACTCGTATCCCTTTAGTGGTATCAGAGCCGATGCTGTTCAGTTATAGGTTCGGGATGTTTGCATATGGTGATATGCAGATTGATATGAATGATGTGATCGTTTATATGGCGGTGGTTCAGGATTGATCTATGATCTTGCTTTCCGTGATCGTAATTCTGAGGTTGTCGAACGACTTACCCCTACCGGTCGGCTTCCGCCATCGGGGTATACAGTGACACATAAATCCTGTTGAATCACGCGAAGATCAATATGATTGATCGAATCGGAACCTAGATCTAAAATCGATGTACCGTGATCAAAGAAGTTTGATTGAATCGGGACAGGAGTCGGTTTATGGTAAATTTAATTTGCCGATCAAAATCCTTAAAGAAAATTGTGAAGATTCGATCTCTCATTTTTCACGGTAGCCCCTTCGAACCCCGCAGGGGGAGACCCCCTAGACCCCCCTTAATCGTAGCCCCTTTTGTATCTCGTTAAGGTAACTAGGTGCTGCAATATCACATGATCCGGTAGAATGCAATTCTATGCATAACTTGTTTTTGCAGGATGTATGTGATCAGTATGGCCCATATGTGTATGTGATGCATGTATGAAATTTATCATGATCTGCGTGTCGTGAGTAGGGGAACACGGCTGGAGCCATGTGTGTTGTCATTTATTGTAATGGCCTGCGTGCCAACTTGTGATGATCCCAATACTATGTAATTTTGATTACTAGCTGTTAGGCGTAATAGCTTGTATTAGTTCTTGGAGGACTGATCACTTGGAGGATGGCTCGCATGGAACATGAAGATGGAGATCATCATGGTGGACAGGTTCTATGGCGATGGAGATCACCATGAGAAAATGGGCCATACTGTGTCACATCTATGTGAATGTTATTCTTATGCGTTTTACTACTATGCATGCTTAGATGATAGAAGTAGACCGATCCCTCACAAAGTTTAAGTTAAACCATGCCCTCCCAACCAAACCTTGCACCATCCTATGCCCTGTACAATCGTTGGTGGGCCTATGAAATTAGGGTGCCGCGGTTTTCCTTGGCTGGATGGGTTTGTATCGGATACCTACACGCATAAGGGTTGGTGAACTTGACAAGGTCATCTTAACAGTTAAGGACCTTGGGGCATAAAGGTTGGGCGCCTAGTTTTGACATAGAGATGTCACCCAACAACAAGAGTCATATGTGATATGATTAGCAAGTGTTGCTTACCGATTTACCTTGTCTTCTAGCAGTGATGCTAAAGCTCACTAGTCGACTTGTTAATTGTGGATCTTGAATCACTTAGTATCAATAGAGGGATATTGATTTAAGTGGGAGTATATGCTATTAAATTGTTTAATATGTTTTACTCTTTCATGGTTACATGGCTTAGTATTTTGCATGTTTTCTGTTGTAGATCAATGGCACCGAACACTACATCACCTTTCTCTTTGCGTTCGATTCTTCACAAAGATAAATTAAATGGAACAAACTATTCAGATCGGTCCGAACACGAGAATTGTTCTTAGGTCGACAAAAGGAAACGGTTCTGGATACCCCAATCCCGATGAACTCCTTGATAATGCATCTGCTGCCCTAAAGAACGCCTACAAGAGAGCATGTGATGATTCTCTTGAGGTTAGCTGCCTTATGCTTGCATGCATGTAACCTGAAATCCAAAAGAAGTTTGAGGATCAGGATGCCTACGATATGATCGTTGCGCTTAAGGACATGTTCCAAGATCAGGCAAGGACTGAGAGGTACAATGTTGCCAAGTCCTTTATCGAATGCAAGCTAGCAGAGGGAGCAGCTGTAGGCCCCCATGTGATCAAAATGGTTGGTTCTGATCAGGACTTTGGAAAAGCTTGGTTTTCCACTAGGCCAAGAGTTGGCCACTGACTTCATTTTGGCGTCTCTTCCATCCAGCTATGGGCAGTTCATTTCGAACTACCATATGCATGGGGTGGAGAAAGGCCTTAATGAATTATGTGGGATGCTTAAAACAGTAGAAAGTGACATGAAGAAGTGCAGGGCATAGCCATGTGATGGCTCTTGAGAACAAGCCTAGCTTCAAGAAAAAGGGTACTTCTTGGAAGAAGAAGGGCAAGGCTAAGGATACGATCCTAAGTGCACCCAAGCAAAAGGCTGGACTGTAGAAGACACGAGTGCTTATTTTGTCATGAACATGGACACTTTGGAAGAGAAAGCGTAGCAAGTACCGGGCTTCTTTGAAGAAGAGTGGAAGTAAGAGTACTTCCAACTCAGTACGCTTGTTGTAAATGTTGTGGACATTCTTCTCGCTGATTCCTATGTTAACTCTTGGGTATTTGATACGGATCGGTTGCTCATATTTGCAATTCGATGCAGGGCTAATAAGGACTAGAGAAGTGCGGAAAAGGCGAAGTGGATTTTCGCGTCGGAAATAAAGCAAGGGTTGCATTGTTAAAGGCGTCATGCAACTTCACCTTCCTTCAGGATTTATTATGGAGTTGAATAATTGTTATTACATTCCAAGTATGGGTCAAAACATTTTATCACCTTCATGTTTGATGAGGGATGGTTATTCATTCGCGAGTGCAAACAATGGATGTGTAATCTCTAAGAATGATATGTTTATGGCTAATGCTCCCATTGTGAATGGGTTATTTATTTTAAATCTTGATGATGCATCTGTTTACAATGTTAGTGCTAAAAGGCTTCGGCCTAATGATTTGAGTCCTACCTATTTATGGCATTGTCGTTTGGGGCATATAAGTGAAAAGCGCATGAAGAAGCTCCATGGTGATGGTCTTCTAGCTTCGTTTGATTTTGAATCATACGAGACATGTCAGGCTTGTTTACTTGGAAAGATGACCAAGTCACCTTTTTCGGGTTTACCCGAGAGAGCGACAGACTTGTTGGAACTCATACATACTGATGTATGTGGACCAATGAGCACGACAGCCAGAGGAGGATATCACTACTTCATTACTTTCAGTGATGATTTCAGTAGATATGGTTATGTCTACTTGATGAGGCATAAGTCTAAAACTTTTGAAAAGTTCAAAGAGTTTCAGAGTGAAGTATAGAATCAACATGGCAAGAAAATAAAGGCCTTGCGATCTGATCATGGAGGTGAATATTTGAGTCACGAATTTAGCGATCATCTTAAGAGTTGCGGAATTGTTCCACAACTTATGCCGCCCGGAACGCCTCAAAGAAACGGGGTCTCCGAACGGCGTAATCGAACTTTGTTAGACATGGTTCGATCTATGATGAGCCAGTCGGATTTACCATTATCATTTTGGGGTTACGCTCTAGAAACGGCAGCTTTCACACTTAATAGGGTACCATCTAAATCCGTAGTTAAGACACCATACGAGATGTGGACTGGAAAGAATCCCAGTTTGTCTTTTCTAAAGATTTGGGGTTGTGATGCATTTGTCAAGCGACTTCAGTCGGACAAGCTAACACCCAAATCGGATAAGTGCATTTTCGGGATATCCGAGGGAAACCTTAGGGTATTACTTCTACAACCGAGAGGAGGGCAAAGTGTTTGTCGTCAGAAGCGGTGTTTTCCTAGAGAAAGAGTTTCTCACAAAGGGACAAGTGGAAGGTCGGTGCGACTTGAAGAAGTTCAAGATGAGCCAGTTGGGGATGCTTCTACGAGTGATGCTATTGTAGCAGAACAAGTTGAGGAACCCGTGGCAACAGAAGCACCACAACCACGAAGGTCGGCGAGGCTTCACGAAGCGCGGGAATTATTATTGTTAGACAATGATGAGCCTGCGACCTATGCAGAAGCGATGGTGGACCCAGACTCTGAGAAATGGTTGATCGCCATGAGATCCGAGATAGAGTCCATGGGGGACAATCAAGTTTGGAACTTGGTTGACCTGCCTGATGGTTTTAAAGCCATCGAGTGCAAATGGATCTATAAGAAGAAGATTGATATGGATGGAAATGTTCACATCCATAAAGCTCGACTTGTTGCAAAAGGTTTTCGACAAGTTCAAGAAGTTGACTATGACGAGACATTCTCGCCCGTAGCGATGCTTAAATCTATACGGATAATTCTAGCCATTGCTGCACATTTCGACTATGAAATATGGCAGATGGATGTCAAGACGGCTTTCCTAAATGGAATCCTAACTGAGGACATGTATATGATGCACCAAGGTTTTGTCGATCCAAACAATGCTAGAAAGGTATGCAAACTTCAAGTCCATTTATGGTCAAGCAAGCATCTCGAGTTGGAACATTCGATTTGATGAAGTTGTAAAGGAGTTTGGCTTCATCAAAACGAACAAGAACCTTGTGTTTACAAGAAGGAAAGTGGGAGAGCTGGTATTTCTAATCTTATATGTAGATGACATATTGCTGATTGGAAATGACATTCCTATGCTCGAGTCTGTAAGACCTCATTGAAAATAGTTTTCGATGAAGGACTTGGGAGAAGCGATATATTGTGGGCATCAAGATCTATAGAGATAGATCAAGAAGGCTAATTGGATTAAGCCAGTACATACATTGACAAAGTGTTGAAACTTTCAGCATGGAAGAGGCTAAGAAGGGTTCTTGCCCATGTCTCACCATAAAACTCAGCAAGACTCGGTGTCCTTCAACCATCGATGAGCGTGAGCGCATGAGTAGGGTTCCATATGCTTCGCTATTGGATCCATCATGTATGCAATGATATGTACTCCAGATATTTCCTATGCTCTAAGTGTTACTTAGCAGATACTGTGCTGATCCGGTGAAGGTCATCGACATGCGGTAAAGAACATCCTTAATTACTTGAAAAGGACTAAGGATATGTTCCTAGTTTATGGAGGTGAGGATGAACTCGGTGTAAAGGGTTACAGATGCGAGTTACCTTAACGACCAGATGATTCAAATCGCAATCAGGTTATGTGTTTGTCATGAATGGTGGTGCCGTGAGCTGGAAAAGTTCCAAGCAAGATACGGTGACCTCCTCTTCAACATAAGCTGAATATATTGCTGCTCGGAGGTCAGAAGGAAGCTGTTTGGATTAGGAATTTCTGATCGCTCTCGGTGTGGTTCAGTATGCGCCCAATCCCTTGACGTTTATTGTGATAACAATGGTGCTATTGTGCCAAGGAACCTAGACACACCGTAAGAACAAACATATTCGCATGCGTTACCATCGATTCGAGAGTTCGTTGAGGATGGTAGTGTCATGATATGCAAAATACATACGACTCAAATGTTGCTGATCCCTTGACTAAGCCTCTCCATGACCCGCATGAAGCGCACACAAGAGCAATTGGTATTAGATACATTTTAGATTGACTCTAGTGCAAGTGGGAGACTAAAGGAAATATGCCCTAGAGGCAATCATAGAGATGATGATATTTCATATGTATCCATGAGTTATTGTAATGTTCCTTGAATATCCATATCAGGCAACTTGTATTGATTGGCAATTACGTGAATTGTTTGTGAAACTCTATACTTGTACGGTTATTTAAGAGTTGTCCCTAGTCGGAGTTCATGTGAGGACACAAGTGAATATTAGACTAGCACATCGATTGGTTGATGACTGTTTCGCAAGTCATAGACATGGAGATGTCAAACCAATGACGTGGACACATGTTATGAACATGGGGTTGGACTGACCCAACCTGAGACTAGCAATTAGTTGCAGCTCTCTCTCTATACATCGTGTATGTTTTGTCCTTAGACCTGAGATTTTCGCATGTACTTGAGATGTGGATCGACCTACTTTGGGGCTATTAAACGCTGCATCGTAACTGGGTAGTTATGAAGGTAGCTTTCGGGTTTGTCCTGAAGCATGCTGCAAGGCATGCTCAATCAAGATAGGATTTGCCCCTCTCTACTTGAGAGAGATATCTCTTGGGCCCTCGAGTGATCGGATCCAGAAATGCATGGCCGTGCTACATATGGTTAAGAGTTAACCTAGTAAAGGGATTACGAACCACGGTATCGAGAAAGGGAGGTCAGCTTGGAGCTAGACCAAATATCATGAGGCAAAGGGAAAGACATGTACTAAACCTTGTGATGGTTCATCCGATATGATCTTTGTATGCGTTTAGGAGTTGGCACGTCTTGCTAGAGGCCGCTACCAACTATTGACAGAATAAGTGTATTCGTGTCATGTCTATACGCATATGAACCTATAGGATCATACACTTAAGGGGCTGGAAGCCTAATGAGGATTGGATCCGAATTAGACCAGGCTTAGGGTACTAATAGGCTGCTAATGCAGAAGCCCACTAGGGACGCCTATATAAGAGAGGGTGGGGCGAGCTGACCAGGGGAGACCTTAGACCTCAGATCATTCCCAGCCGCCACTCCTCACGCCTGTGTCGCGCGCATGGACCTAGCAGTCCGGCGTCTGACGCTTCCACCCTGTACGTGTGGATACCTCGGAGGCGCTGCATTTGTAGCGCTTGGACGAGCCGTGCAAGGGAAGCTGCTCGTGGGACGAGGACAAGGAGGAGATGTGGAACGTCTGCACTACCTCGACGCGCTTCATCAATTCCGCAACTGCGCGTCTAGTGGTAATCTCGTGATCTATGACAACAGTAATCCTGGTTTACGCGGTAGAATTTTTTGATTTGAGCTAGTGTAGCCTACCCGTATCTCTTCAACAGAAACCTGAACCCCCGTTAGGACATCTTTGCACAAGGGAGCGTAGGATCTCAGAGTTGAAGGCCGTGGTTAGATTTATATCTTAATTACTTTCCTGTAGTTACGGATGTTTGTAGAGGGTTTAATCAAAAGTATCTATTAGTCCAAGTAAGGTCGGTATGTTAGCACATGTTCACCCACGCAATACTTACAATACCAGAGAAGAGTACTCAGCTATTTGAAGCGAAAGCACTTGACAAAATTCCCATGTGTCCTCGAGAACGTTTGGTCCTTATAAGTATTTCCACCGTCCTTTGCTAAGAAAGTATTGAGTCACTTGCTCCATTTGTTCGTTGTCTTTATTACTTGCTCTTTGTTTTGTTGTCTTATCATAAAACCACTAAAAATTCGTTTGCTAAGTATTCACAGGGATTTCCTGCTCCATACCACTAGTCAACACCTTCTGCTCCACGTTGGGATCGACACTCCTATTTATCGAAAGTACTACGATACACCCCTATACTTGTGGGTCATCATTGCGTGTGCCTTATTACCTAAATTGGAAGTTTTATTTTTTATTATTTTTATTATTGGCCTTTTAAGAGTGCCTTTTGTGTTTTTGGCCCAAAAAGGTAACGAATCTAAAATAGCTTCTCTCTTCAATCATTGTTACTTTTGGCCCTCGTTTTTTCCCAATCTGGTAGCAAATCTAGAGCAACAAATCTAACCAACACCACAAATACATTTAGTAAATAGAGCATATGTAGATAAAATAGCTAATATAGGCTGCTCAACAGCTAATATATTATGATACTTAACAAGGTTCGACAATTAGACTGCTTAGCAGCAGTAGACAAGTTCAACAAACAATACAAAAAAGTGGCTTTACAGCAGCAACAACAGTAACACAAGATCAGTGGCCCCTCATGGCCTCCGCCAGGAGGGCCTCTACTTCTTCCCTCTGGCGCTTCCTCCACTTCTTGTTGTCCAGTCCCTTGACCTTGAGCGCCTTGGGCTTGATCGGGGGCATGCGACCCTCCTCGATAGCCGCCTTCTAGAGGTTGCAAAGGTTAAAACCAAGCACCTGGTGCTTGGCTCTGAAGCCATTGACGTTCACGGACGAACCACATATCTTCACGTCCTCGACATGCTTCACGAGGGAGTTGAAGTCGATCATGAGGCTCCAGGTGCAGAAGGGGCACCTGTAGATGTCGCCGACGAAGAAGTTGTCATCCTGGCCAGACTTCAACTTCCTCAGCACCTGACGAGTCTTGGTGTCCATGGACTTGTTGTCCATTGAGATCCCCTGATTATTCCCCAATCCCCAAATCTCAAACCAAATCGAATACTGATCCAAACTATAGATCGATGCTAGTACTAACTAGGGAATCCCTTAACTATAACTCGGAGGACAAATAAAATAGGATTGAAATATGAACAGGGGCATTCATCGAAATATGAGATCTAACACAACAGGATTAGCTACTATAAAAATACCTAGCATCCAACGATTGAAAATATGAACAGTTGAACCCTAATAACACACGATCTAGCATCCAATGATGGGAATGATGGAAGAACAAAGGAAGGGGAGAAACCCTAGTTATCTCCGACCATGGGTTGGCGATGCTGGTGTCGTAGGGATCCTCCAGTCTGATGTAATCCTCCTCCTCGTAGGGGTCCTAGCCGTGCGGGATCTGCCCGAGACTAGTAGGGGCCTCCTCGCCGGTGGCTATGGCGGAAGCGGGGACAGGGTTCTGGACGGGGATGGCGGCTGCCTTCGATGTCTTGACGGGGGCTTGTACGGGGACGGGGAACTCCTCGCCGGTGGCCTTGGAGGCGACGATGGCCACCGCGCAGTTCTTCTCCATCACCGGCGTGGTTGGGGTTTTCTTGGGGGTTTGCAAAAGGTGATGGGACAATGGAAATGGTTGCATGAGTGAGTGATGGGTGAGAGTGAGGAGGCATCTATACAGGTGAAGGAAGGAGACGTTTCGTTGCACCACAGTGCACCGCATAATCGCGTATGCTACTTCACCATGCACGGCCACACGCGCTCGCTACCGCCTTGTGCACTGCGAAACGCGTACCGTGCGTCACATTTTTTCCCGCGTGTCTAACCTTGGCCACTTAGTTGTGCTCAGTTATACCTTCGAGTGTAACACTGACACTTTGGTTGTACTCAGTTTTGCCCTCCAGTACTAACACTACCGTGTGTAATATACTCACTTTTTCCCTCAGATGGTTGGTCAACAGAGAGTCAACCAATAGGTTTTAGCTAGCTAATTGAATTATTTTATGCACAACAAATTCAAAAATATCAAAACATAGTGGCATCTACCCAGGGAGTCTTATTATGTGACCTTCCACCATAAGAAATGTATATAAATCAAGTTTTAACCTAAATCATCACTTCTCAAATCACCTACTATCTATGATATGAAGGTTCATGGCTTTCTACTCAAGCCTCTTCCCAAAACATCCCTCTCCAAAACATAGTTTGTCTGAATAAGGCAATAATTGTCAAACTGATGTATATTTGAATTGCAAATAGTTTGATGTATGCCAAGATGTATTTTATTGTATAAAAGAAGCATTTTCCATTTTTTAAATCTCTTTCTATTTTCTATTTGAATCTCTTTGTCAGTTTTTCTCTTGGTTTTTAAGTTCTACTTAGTTTTGCCCTTGGTTTTATGTTCTACTCAGTTTTTTCCTCTCTCTTAGTCACAAACTCTCACACATATGCTCATCTTGGCTGCTACCGTCTGATTGGTCGAGACATTTGTCACATGGATCGTGCCCACCGACCGTTGATCCTCCGTGATCTAGCAGACATGATAACCCTTATATCTGTCAGGGAGCACCCCTCTATCCATGCAAAATAATGAGTTTGCCATCGGTATTTTAAGTCCATAAACAAATGATTTTAAATATAATTTGAAGGGAAAGTGTTCAAAGGTGTATAATTTCCGTATATGCAAGTTTATGCATTATATTTCACTCCATGAAAATGATAAATGATCGTATATGCAAGTTTATGCATTACATTCCACTATATAAAAATGGGGGGAAAATGATAATCTCTCAAAATTTTGTTAGCACATCATTATCATGTATTAAGTGTGATTTCACAGTGTTCAAAGGTTTATTATTTTCGTATACGCAAGTTTATGCATTATATTTCACTCCATAAAAATGATAAATGATTAGGATTTTATTAGCACAACATTATCATGTCCTAAGTGCAATTTTAAAGAGTTCAAAGGTGTATAATATTCGTATATGCACGAGGCATAAAGATTTTAGTTTAGAAATCACTTTTCACACTCTAAAAATGGTAAACTCTCAATATTTTCTTAGGACAACATTATCATGTCCAAATTGTAATTTAAAATTGTTCAAGGGTTGTGTCAATTATAAACACTCTTTTACATTAAGAGTTGTATAATTTTTTTAATTTGAAAGTGTTCAAGAGTTGTGTCAATTATAAACACTCTTTTATATTAAGAGTTGTATAATTTTTTAATTTGAAAGTGTTCAAAAGTTGGGTCAATTATAAACACTCTTTTACATTAAGAGTTGTATAATTTTTTTAATTTAAAAGTGTTCAAAATTTGTGTCAATTATGAACACTCTTTTACATTAAAAGTTGTATAATTTTTTTAATTTAAAAGTGTTCAAGAATTGTGTCAATTATAAACACTTTTTTACATTAAGAGTTGTATAACTTTTTTAATTTGAAAGTGTTCAAGAGTTGTATCAATTATAAACACTCTTTTACATTAAGAGCTGTATAATTTTTTTAATTTAAAAGCGTTCAAGAGTTATGTCATTTTCTTATTTCTTATACATCCATCTTCCTAAATCTCAAAGTTTGACTTTCACCTCATAGATTTACTTTATTGTAGCAAAGACATTAACTCGATAAACCAATTAAATTATCTGAACGCCTCGCCGCCCGCATTCTCCACAACAAGCGTCCTTATCTAATCGGAACATTTTGGTGAAAGATCTAACCTTCTCTGTGCACAATTGCCATTGTCATCCTTCATACAGGTCAACGACACGATACCATACCGTTGGCAGGACGAACGGGAGGCCAAAGTGAAGCTCGACAAAGGGCCGTCGTCGCTGGAGAAGGGCCACCGTCACCGGAGAAGAAGAAGAAAGGGGAGACAACGGCACGGCCGCGGGACTGAGTCACGTGGATAAGGTGTGGGTCCGACGCTCACGTGGATAGGTTGTGGGTCCCATGCTGATCTGGATAAGTAGAGAGAGGTGTCCACTACGGGAACCAACTTAACGCGGCCCCACTTGTCAGCATGTAACGACAATGGTCCACTAAGGGACCCGGCAGACCACGGGCCCACTTGTCAGTACGTAACGATGGGGGTTCACTACGGGACCTGACTGAGTGCGGCTCCACTTGTCAGCATGTAACGGCAAGACTGACGAACAACGAGTTTCAGACCGTGTCAAAGTTTCATAGTAGGAGATGAGCAAAAGTGAGAAAAAATTAAACGGCTGGAAAAAACTAAGTACAAGTACGAACCAAGAGTACGAAAATAGAAATTCCTTATTTATTTTATTAACATAAATAATGTAAAATAATAGATATATATTTATTGGTTGTTAGTCAACATACCAAAGATGATGCCCTCGTATTTACGAGAGCCACATTATTAGCATTGCATTATACCATTTAAAAAAGTGGAATAAAGTATAAAATATGGGGCCATGTGCCAAATAGCCTGTTAAGGATTCTAAAACATCTATTTGGGCTAGCTCCAGCCTATTAACCAAAAGTTGGGTGAGCTGCAAAAGTTGTTTTGATTTTGGGTTTTGTATAACTTTGTTACCAAACATTGATATTATGTAAATTTTTCTCATCCTCTCAATAAATAAAGATACAGACTTTTTTCTTAAAAAAAAAACCAATCAAGGCCGGCTAGAGATTCTTCATTGCAGGCACATCCAAATGAGACGGATCGCTCTTCCAAATCTGACCAAGTCGTGAATTGTATTTTTCTTTTGGGGAATAGAGGATAATTTTGGTACTAAATGCTATCAGCACATAAATGCTCCAAATGGAGATTCCAAAATCGCAGAGCATTAAAAGACACAGCAAACTACCCGTCGCACTGGCCGCCTATACCATCCAAAATCCGGGAACAACAGGCGCTGGATCCAGCACGTGCTGAGCGGCTGACAGGAGAGGAGGCCGCGTTTCCACGGCAATTTGAATTTCGAAATCGCGACCGAAGCCGTTGCGCTGGGTCCACCACCCGCCGGAGTAGCCCCCCCCGAGCCCCCTTGTTCTTCTCATTTCGAGTTTTCTCCTTTTCTTCCCATTTTCTCTCGCACGCCTCCCCATCCGTTCCGCCCCGAGCCCCCCCCCCCCCCCCTCCTCCGCCGCCGCCGCCGTCTCTCAGCGCATCGTCCTCCGCCGCCTCCCTTATCCGTTACGCCCCTACCTTCCCGCGCAGCCGCCGCCACCGTCAACGGGGGGCGCCGCCACGGCGAGGACACGGTGAGGTGAGGCGAATTCAAAACCCTTGGCCCTCAGATTCCAAAGATTTCCCGATTGGATGCCCTGATTCCCCAGATTCGCGGCTTGGGGTGTTCGGATTTCTTGTTTTCTTGGTGTATATTTTTGGGCCTTGGTCCTTTTCTTGATCGGTTCTGGGAATTCCTGTTTAGGGTTCCAATGGGGAGCTCGGAGATGGCCTCGCAGCAGCAGGGTGACAGCGTCAAGGTCGCTGTCAACGTCCGTCCGCTCATCACGCCGGAGCTCCTACTCGGCTGCACCGACTGCGTCACCGTCACACCAGGAGAGCCGCAGGTATGATTTTCTTGGTGGCCTCTGGTCTGCCTTGGTCAACAATCACATCACGCGCTCCTAGGATTACAAATTGAATTGACGGACGGGCATGTGATAGATTGGTATCGACACGATTTGTTCTGGGAGTTGGTTGGTTCGTTCCAATTTGGCTTGTTTTGTTACCATCCATGATCCAGGAAATCATGTCCCTTTTCTCTGAAAAGACAACCACGACGCATCTGTGGTTTTTTGTTTCGTTGGAGCATAATTTGGGCGGCCAGATCCACCAAGGGCTTGGGTACCATTCAAAAAACCAAGGGCTTGGGTGCGTATGGAACATCTGTGGTGTGGGGGTTCTATGCTTATGACCATTGTCGTTGCTGATTTTGAGCATACTGTAACAACGTGTGATGTTTTCACAGTTGAATTCTTCTTCAGGAGCACTGGATTCTATTAAACCTATCGGAGTATATGATTACCACACTAATAGGAGATTTCTTTTTTTCTTCTGAATGGCTTGTAAGTCTAAATAGATGTTGATGATGCTCTTTCTTTGTGCTATTGTAGGTCCAAATTGGCCCACACGTCTTCACTTATGATCATGTCTATGGCAGCATGGGATCTCCATCCTCATTGATATTTGAGCAATGCGTGCATCCGCTAATTGATTCATTATTCAGTGGATATAACACCACTGTGCTAGCTTATGGGCAGGTACTTATTTTGTATGTTTGAAAGTAATTTCACATGGGAACATACAATTGGTTACTTTATATCTTCACTCCGAGCTGTTACTGTTGTTAAGCAAGCAGCTGATAGAGCCTTAATGGACTTCTTTATTAGAAAGATGCTTTACTTGTTGGTGTGTTGTGGGTGTAACCATGCCATCCTTTGTATTTACTTTAGAATCAGAATCACTATAAGAATGGCAGTGCATGATTACATCGAGGCGTCCATCTATTCGATATTTGCACTTGAGGTTTATCCATTACTTTTAGCGCAGAGTGTAATTTTTATAGAATATAGTACATTGAGAGTCCTAGTTTGGCGGCTACGACTTCACTGGGTCAAATTTATTTTTAAGAATGCCTTATTCATACGATTAGTTTGAGATTTATAGCCTTAACTTTGTTGCATAATTTGTGAACTAATTTCATGTTTAATAAAATAAGAAAATTATCACTTTGCTTTAAACAATTCAAACAACATCTATGCCTCGTTTAGTTATGGGATCCCTAACATCTACTTCTCGGGCATACGACATAGACAGTAGCGGTTACAATATTTTTCTTAGATCTTTATCTTACTTAGCTTTTTCTTGGTACAACCATAGACTGGATCTGGGAAGACATATACGATGGGCACCAATTACACTGGTGAATCTAACTGTGGAGGAATAATTCCACAAGTTATGGAGACGATATTCAATAAAGCTGAATCAATGAAGGATGATACAGAGTTATTAATTAGGGTATCTTTCATCGAGGTACGTTAGCTGGTAGAACTTATATTTACTTCAAATCTTCAATTGCAACATATATTTGCTGATTATCATTTCTTGGTTTGTTGTTATTCACTTCAGATATTCAAGGAGGAAGTATTCGATTTACTTGATGATCCTGGGTCTGTTGCAAAAGCAGCAGCGCCTGCTAGAGTGCCTATTCAGATTCGAGAAACTGCAAATGGCAGCATTACACTTGCTGGTGTGACGGAGGCTGAGGTCAAGTCAAAAGAAGAAATGGCTTTGCACTTGGCGCGAGGGTCTTCGTCACGTGCAACTGGAAGTACAAACATGAATAGCCAGTCAAGGTAAGTTGCATATAAATTATAGATGCGATGACTAATTCTGTCCACATGAACACATACTTTTCTGACCAATTCTATGCATACTTTTTTCATTTGTTCTGGGTTCTAATACAAGTAACATGCCTATGCACTAATTATATCTTTGTAAGAGGTTACCAGTTACATAATAAAATTGGCTTGGATCATGCTGTGTATTGCTAATTTGCCATATGTGCTATTTTTTGGTTATATGTTTTTGAACTTGGGACCATGAGCTTAGTGCATGATGTATCTACGTTCAAGTGTAGAAGTTAAAATAATTCAAGCGCGAGGTTCACAAGGACAATCATTAACCTGGGCAACTACTTTTGATCATAATATATTTATAAAACAGCGTTTATTTTGAATGGTTATTGTTTCTTTGCAGCCGTTCTCATGCTATCTTCACGATATCTATCGAACAAAAGAGGACCTCAAGTTCTACATCTGAGAAGTCAACTAATAATGACTATGATATTTTATCATCAAAATTTCATTTAGTTGACTTGGCTGGTTCTGAAAGGGCTAAACGAACAGGAGCTGACGGATTACGGCTTAAAGAAGGTAAGGACGTCGCTTCTTGTTGGTTTGATTCTGTATATAACTGTTAAGCTGATACTGAATTTGTTCTATATATCTTCTGGCCATAGGGATACATATCAACAGAGGCCTTCTTGCTCTTGGCAATGTTATTAGTGCATTAGGTGATGAAAAGAAGAGGAAGGAAGGTGCATTTGTCCCATACCGGGACAGCAAATTAACCCGTCTACTGCAGGTATGTATAGTAATAGGCTAATAGCTGTACAATTTCACCTTATTTTAAGCGAGAAAACCGAAATGTTGAAATGTGACATATTCATGGCTAAGGGATATTTGTTCTCTTGCAGGACTCTCTAGGAGGAAACAGTAAGACCGTTATGATTGGTAGGTCTTAATTTTTCACTCATATCCTCGCATTGGCCTACTTGGAGCACTTACTAAAATCAATTTTCCTTGCCATTCTTTTCCTGCAGCTTGCATTAGTCCCGCTGATTCTAACGCAGAGGAAACCATTAATACACTCAAGTATGCCAATCGTGCACGAAATATTCAAAACAAAGCAGTGGTATGCTTGCTATATCCTCGAAGAAGCCTTTACATCTTTTACTTCGGTTGCCATCTTTTGCTTATCCTTCTGTATCCTACTGAATAGATCAACAGAGACCCAGTTACAGCAGAAATGCAGAAATTGAGGAGTCAATTAGAGCAGCTGCAGAGTGAGCTTCTGTTTTCCCGAAGTGGCAGTGCAGCACTAGAAGAACTTCAGGTTAGTTTGGTGCATTATCAAAATCAAACCAGTTCATTTATTTTATCTCTGATCTTGTTTTCGGCATCTTTTAGTTGCTGCAACAAAAAGTCTCTCTACTCGAGTTAAAAAATTCAGAGCTTTACTGTGAGCTCAAGGAAAGGGAAATGTCGTGTGAACAGTTAGCACAGCGTGCAATTGCTGCCCAGGTATCGAGGATTTCTATCTGTTTGTGTACTTCTGTATATAATGTTATTATCAGAGCTATATGGGTTCACCCTCCCTAGGTAATCTGGCATGTAGGTGTATGTTAGCTATGTGATATTTTTATTTCTTCATGATATGCCGTTACTTTAAACCACATACCGTTTATCCGTACCATATCCATAATGACATGTTGCTAGCCTAGTGCACATGAATAGCCTTGCCAATATAGAATAATAGATAAGACATATATTATTTGTTGTCAGCTGGAGAAGGATCAGCTGATGTTAAAGCTTGAATCAGCACGCAATGGAAAATCGTGGGACGATATTGAAAATGACGGTAGTGAGCAGGTATCTAAAATAAGTCTCTAATCAAATACAGTTCTGCGAGCACATTGTCATATCAGCCTCCCTGAACTGTTTTATGTTTGTATTTTCTTGTTCTCAGCAGGATGTGGACCTTATGAAGTCCTATATATCAAAGATTCAGCAGTTGGAGAGTGAAGTGACACGGCAAAGGTTCTCCACTGCCTGTAGAAAGGGTTTAGATGATCGACTTGCAGTTGATAAGGGCATACTTCTAGATGACCTAGGTTCAGTCTGTGAAGTCGTGCCACCTGAAGTGTTAGGTAAGTTACTGAAACACATTGATACCATGTGTTCATGACACTTTCCCTAATAAGTACCCTACTTTTCAGGCGAAGTTGATGAAGAGAAGGAAAGAGAACATTCGTCCCTACAAGAGAAACTTGATAGAGAGCTGCAGGATCTAGATCAAAGACTTCAGCAAAAGGAGGTATTGTATTTCTTATGATTTTAAATGTTCATGCACAAATATACAACAACCTGTTTAGGTTGATCTCGACACACTGTTATTTCAATTTTACTCTAAGACTAGCTTTTACATGTACTGAATATTCTTTATTCCACACCCATTGTTAACTCATGTTCAAAGGCAACTACTGTTAACCTACGAATCTTATAGTCGAAACTGTGCTCCGGCACTATCTTCTTTGTTTCACCTGGAAGTGTGTATAATTTATCCTCTTTTTAAATTTAAATATCTGAAGGCGGAGATGAAACAATTTGCAAAGAGCGATACATCTGTTCTCAAGCAGCATTATGAGACGAAGTTACATGAGATGGAGCAAGAAAAAAAGGCTCTTCAGGTTTTACCAGCTTAATTTTTTTATTCCTTAAAATAGTTCCCTGAAACAGTAGTAATCTTATTTTTGTTTACAGAAAGAAATTGAGGATCTCCGTCACGCGTTAACAAATATATCTTCCTCAACTGATGAGTGTGCTCACAAGACGAAAGAGTCCTATCTTCAGAAGCTGACCATGCTTGAATCCCAGGTTTGTACATACATAAATTGATCTTTTCTCGTTCTCAGATACTGATTGGCCACCATATGGCAGGTCTCTCAGCTCAAGAAAAAGCAGGAAACTCAACAACAGTTGCTACGACAGAAACAAAAAAGTGATGATGCAGCTATGCGTTTACAAGGAGAAATTCAACGCATCAAATCTCAGAAGGTTTTTTTTTGGTCCAAACCTTTCCACATTTAATTAAGTTTAATCTTCTGACATTTTTTTTATGGTACCTTAGGTTCAACTTCAACAAAAGATTAAACAAGAATCAGAGCAGTTCAGATCTTGGAAGGCTGCCCGAGAAAAGGAAGTCCTTCAGGTTATTCTTTTGACAGTTCGTAGCTCATTTTTCTTGTAAACTTGCGTTTTTATCAAGAACTTGTGGTGAGAATGTTGTGTTTATATTAACTAGCTCAAGAAGGAAGGGAGACGGAATGAATATGAGATGCATAAACTCCTGGCATTAAATCAGAAGCAGAAAATGGTTAGTTTTCTCATTTTTTTCATAATGCTTCCAAATAACTTGGTAGTTATGCCAGTCTGTTCCGTGTAGGTTTTGCAGCGAAAAACTGAAGAAGCTGCGATGGCCACAAAAAGACTGAAAGATTTGCTCGAAGCAAAGAAGTCCAGCAGGGATACACATGGTAAGAAGCTACAGAGTGACTTCATTTCTGCTGGTATTCAGATGTTTATATACTCTTAAGTCAAAACTCATGAAATTTCTGCCTTTTGGTTGTGAAATTGCAAGGAACAAGCGGATCAGGAATTCAGGTGCTCTTGCAGAACTTGAATATCTTTTGGAGAATACTATAGTTTGTTTTCCTATGTCTGAAATATTCTTTTGATATGGCACTAGGCATTGATGCGAACAATTGATGATGAACTTGAAGTTACCGTAAGGGCATACGAATTACGTTCACATTATGAACGACAAATACAAGAGTAAGTCTTAGGTTCCTTCTGTTGCTATGACACAAAGCTTATGTTTCTAATAACTTTTTTTGTGTTGTGGTGGTGTCTATTTAAATGTGCATTGTATGGATCAGTTTAGACGATGGAAAAGATATGAGCATGGTTTTAGTTATCGGGGACATAACTAGGTCATGTGAAAATACTCATTGTCATTATTACTACATTAACCATACCGATGGACGATCGATGCAGAGGCTAGGTAGGGTCAGCTCAATCTGCAGGGCATGCAAATATTTAGACACTAGTTCTCCTGATTTGTATGAAGGACACACCATTACCAAGGTTCCTTCCAACATATAATTTATCTGATGGGAAATAATGGGCTAACACTAGTTCAGTAAAGTTTGCTCTGACTTGCCTCTTTATATATATTACAAACAAAAAATTGTTTTAACAGTAAAATTCTACATGAGCCGGTTGGGTGTTGTGCCTTCTGCATTAAACTTGGATCTATTTTACAATAACTTCTCTTCTTGAAACAGGAGAGCAACTATATCGAAGGAAATAGCAAAGCTGAAGGAGTGTCCTCAGGCTATGTCTCCTAGTGGTAGAAGTTCTAGAATTTCAGCACTGGAAAACATGTTGTCATCATCATCTAGTGCTATGGTGTCCATGGCTTCTCAACTGTCTGAAGCGGAGGAACGGGAGCGCGTGTTCAACGGTAGAGGCAGATGGAACCACATAAGGTCCCTGCCTGATGCAAAGAACACAATGAACTACCTTTATCAGTTAGCATCATCTTCAAGGTATGTTTTCCTTACCATTTAGTTTCAAATGATGTTTATATCTCTTGTGTTCCGTATTACCTGTTTTTCATGATTGAAGTTTTGTAAAACATATAAATGGACAATCGCTGGTTTCCTTAATCTGTTCCAATTTTCTGTATGCCGCTCGTAGATGTCAACTACATGATAAGGAGGTGATGTGTAGTGATAAAGACCTTATAATTGGTGAACTGAAAGAAAAAGTGGTTGCGCTTAACGGCAGAACAAGACAATTGGAAGCACAAGTTAATGATCTACATAACCAAAATATGCAGGTAAATAATCTTAATTATGCACTTTTTTTTATATCACTGAGTTTTTTAAAGTGCATTTTATTGCGTCGATATGATTACAGTTATCACCCACTCTCTGACACTTTCTTCTAAATGGCAGCTTTTCACTGCAATGAACAATGCGAAGAAATCTGGTAGGGCCTCGAGGTGTGATGCTATTATTGATCCAGAAGATGGTCAAAGTTATGCTTTGCGGAAGGTATCTAGCTCTCTTTATGTTTCAGTTTCATCTAGATTGTGCGTGGTGTGATATTTATAGTCGGTGTTTTCTTTTGTCGTGCCTCCTAAATGTAGAATGCTCGAGCTGGTAAGAACAGCTCCTACTGGTCGGATGACATGGAAATATCAGATGCGGAGGAGTCGGAAGAATTAGAGGATATGAGTGATGATGGATCTGATGCAGATTGGGTACAACCATCCAGGAAAGTCAATAATACACGGCGCAGAACATCCAACCTGAGCAACAATAGTTTGCTCGCAAACGTGAAGTCAGAGATGCCTAGTGAGGAAATTCCCACTATCCAGAAAGACCCTGCTTCGCAGTGTTGCTCGTGCTCAGCAAAGTCATCATGCAAGCTCACCAGATATTGTGAGTGCAGAGCTGCAGGTTCACAATGTGGTCCTGGTTGTGGATGTAAATCTTCCAAATGTTCCAACAGGGTGCACATCAAGGAAGAAAAAAACGATGAACCTTCTTTGGAGTGTGGTAATGTTTCTTCTTCAGAGAACGATGCCAAAATGAAGGAAGATGTGAAGCAAGGAATCATGCTTCTCGAGAATGCTATGGCTGAGAAGGAAGAAGCTCAAAAGCCAAAATCAAGAAAAGCATTGGCCGACATTGGGAATAATACTCCGGTAAGTACTAGTTATTTCAGGAAATACCGAACTGTCGCGACCAGTCTAAATGGACATTTCTACTTGCCACCTGCCTCGTTTTGCTTGTAGTATAACTCAATCCCTTTCAGGTGAAACAGAACGGGGCAAAGCCAAAGCAGAGGAAAAACTGGCGCAAGTCGACGATTCAGCTTGTCCCTACAGAGGCTCCTCCAGCAGCGCCCTCTGCACCGGAGAACTGCGAAGCCCCTCCACAGAACAGACCTGACATTCCTCTCAGGCTGCCGAGAGCGATGTCCTCGCTGCCCGCCGAGAGCAACCCTCTTACGGACCGCAACGCCAGCAAGCCCGACGAGTCTGCGAGCACCACCAACAAGGAGAACACCACCAGCGTTCCTGCGAGGCTACCGGCTCGGCCGAGAAAGAATGCTGCCACCGAGAAGGAGAACCATTTAGGATGATGACCGCCGGCCTGCTAGTGATGGATGATGAGCATGTTGGAAGAGATTGCGAGAGAAGACGACGAGGTTAACTGTTATAACCGACAAGCACCGAGTTCCTCCCTTCCCCAATGGAGATGATGAGCCAAGGCCAAGCTAGGTTGGCAGGTCCTGTTGTCTGTAGCATCGGCTGAGCAGCATTCCTGTTGTCTGCAGGAGTACATGTCACCTGTTCTCCTGGGATTGTAATTTAACCGTGTCTAGCCAAACTGGATGGATAGTTTAGAAAAAGCAAGTTGTGCTGCCCCTGCTATGTACTGTGGCGGGAGGTTACTTGGAGTTGCTGATCCCGGTTTCTCTGCTGCTGATATGTTTTCGTTGGTTAAGGCACTCGATTGTTAGATTCCTGGTAGTGGTGGATGGACGGGTCATGAACGTTGACTTCCACAAAGCTACTTCCATGTACTTCTGTCCTCCCGTCTGTTTTCAGTCTGATATAGGTAGCCTGTGATGAATGTCGGAGGGCGTTTTGTGTCCTGAGCAACTTTAGTTGTGTAGTTCATTTTTTTAAAGAGGAAATTCCATGGTGGTGGCCTCGGCTGGCCCTGATCGCGGCCAGGCTTCCTCGCCTCTACCGGCCATGTTGCTGATGGAGATCTGGGCGGCCGGCTACGCTGGGTCTGTGGTGGCTGCTCCAGTCTTGGCCATGGCCATCGGACGGCAGTGGTGGGAAGGATCCCTACCATCTAGTAGTCAACACTAAATCCTTGCCGTGATTCAATAGTTTCGAGCACATCTCGTCGGAAGATATCGTCACAGACGACCGTGCGGATGCCGTCGCTTTGCGTTGTGGTTGTCCAAATCCTTGCCCATGAGGTTGGGGCGCTCCATCGTGAAGGCGGTTCTGGTTGGGCAGCCCGGCTGCCCAGTGTTGCTTAAGAATAGAAGGCTCTAAGATCCTCTTTCAACGACATCTTTAGGTATGTTGATTAAAGCTATTAGCCACAATTAACATGGTCCAGTCAGAGGCGCGAATGTCAAAAGGGTCGATGACCAGAGGTTCTCCTTGCTCAAGGACCAAGAAGGATGCGGTGAACACGTATGTGTGTCCGGTAATCAGCAATTTTTTAAAGAAGGAATTACCCTCGTCGTCTATATGGGCGGAAGCACACAAATTCATTATATTCAAAAGTGTAGCAAAGTCAGGCAAGAAAGTCGAACCTCTGACTCAGGATGGAAACTCCACCAATGGAAAATGTCTACTAGATGAACAAGTGCCCTTTGCTGCGCCGCTTACATAACCTTTTGGCACAACGTAACCGACACGGTAGACTTGCAAGGTGCCGCTACGATAAATCTACAAAGATAGCTTCCATGGTTTGTGCACGAGAGGTGTGAGTGAAGCCACGGTGTGAAAATCACTATAGGAGCAGTTGGGACATCATGTGTGTTAACCTTTTATCCTTGTTTCAACGGGATCCCAGTTTACGAAGTCTATTATGAACATATCAATTGAAACTATTATATCATACTGTAATATGATATTTTTAAGTGATAAAAGTCATTTAATTGATTTAGCTTCGCACCCGTAGGAATTTCTTGCGCTGAGGAGCTCACTGGGCATTTAACAACCTACGGTATGGGTGGAGCCCGCCCATACCGTCCGCCCGTATGACATGGCAGCATGACCGCCTCGTCAAATATTTCCACCTCGTGAAGACGGATCCGAGATCTGTTATATATAAAAACCTCCAGCCATGAAAAACCACACAAGAGGGGGATCTAAAGGATGAACTTGAAGAAAGGGAAATCCTTGCTACTTAACGGATCATTGGAAGACAATGCATCGTCTTCTTCATCATCAACCGCTGCATTATCATCACCATCTCTACTCCTATGTTTCATTCATTAGATCTTGTTGTAATTCCAGATTCAATTGTGGTTTGCAATAGGTTCATTCCAGTACTTTTATCCATCCATCTGATTATGATGATGTTTTTGATTGCTTCCATGTGTGTGTAGTTTCCTTCGTTCTTAGAAAGATGGAGAAACCCTACCATTATTATGTAATAAATATGATCTATTACTTGTGTCTATGATCTATTGATCTATGATGTGTGTTTGATCTCTCCCTTTAGATGGTATGTGTAGTCGGCCACGTATCATTTGTCTTCGGGTCTAAAGAAAAGGGTGAAATCCTTTGGACGTATTTGGAAGCGTGCCCGAAGCTATTGCGACTAGAAGCACGACTAGCAACCTTCACGGTCGAAGGAGGAATAAAGAGAGTTTCACTAAGCTAATTACGATATTCACGGGGAGACACTAAATTGTGGTGGTCTGTATGAGTGACTTCTCTCAGACATCAAGGTGGTTATTTATAGATGACCTTATTCTTGGCCCAATAAAGTGGCTGCCTACAAGCCTTGTAGTGAACATCTTATTATAAAACTCTCTCCACACATATCATGACTTAAGAAATAGGTTATCCTAATTATGATTAATTACAACATGATAGTGGTGTATCATACATCCCCGAAACCACTTTAGCCCTATTGAGTTCAACCACCTATCCAACTGTTCTTATTACTTGTTCACTTTTACTTGTTTTTATTAACTTTTCTGCATTCAACCCAAAAACCTTTCAAACATCCTTTACTTGGAATCAAAGGCAGCTTACAAGTATACTCTGATAGATGACGAGGGGCATAAAGATCTTAACCAAATAGCTCTCTATGGGTTCGATACTCTTATTTTTAAACTAGCTACAATCAATTTGTGAACTTGTAGTCATCAGTGTCCAACAATCAGAGCACGACACGAAATTACCCATGCCCACAACCTCCCTCTACAAGGCCAAGGCAGGCGAGCCTTGGCTTCAATGCACTCTGCTCCAGCCCGGGCTGCCGACAACACAACTCTCGGGAGACCTCTCGATGTGAAACCATGAAATTGGAACTGATAGGAAAGATAGAGAATATTCAAGAGGTGGACACAAGGGCCCATGTGCCAGACACATAGAACGGAAGATGGCCTCAGTGGGCCTGCATGTGACCAGACTTAAGTCTATAGTTAATTTTCAACCCTAAACTGTAGAGGTTCGGCATTTTAAAATTTGAAATTGAAATCCCAGTTGTTCATAGCCTGAACTATTCAATCCTGGTCTAAATTGAACCCTGAACATGTTTGGCACACCCGTAAAGTGACGATCCTGATCGAGATTACAGGACCCACATGTCATATGCATATTGTTTCACTAGTTTTTTTTCTCATTCTGACCGACTGTAACTATTGGGTTTGTTTGTAAATATTTCAAAAACACTAGAGATGAGAGAGACATGGCCTCGGCCATCGCCAGCTGTTGTTAGAAGTGAGAGATGGAGCTCATCAGATATGAAATGGAGGGGATCCTTGAAAGCAAAGGGCAACTAGACTGGACCAGACCATGCCTACCCCCTGCCCAGCCATGGCCGTCAGCGATGCCCAGAAGCAAGACGAATCCGGCGAGGGAGTTGTTCCACCTGTGCGCCGGGGTACTTTTCAGGCGGAGGCGAGATGCGGACCGAGGCGTTGTCCTCCCCAGACTGGCTCCTTCGTCTCGTCGGAGTCAATTGGATCTACTCCCATACATGTATAGGCCATGTCCTCGTCCGTGATGACATCCCGTAACCCCCACCTTCCGTGTTGCGTGCCTTCGCAAGGATCCCAATGCCTACTTCTTCTTCGTCTTCAATCTCTAGGTCCCCACTCGCACAATGACCTGATCGATCCCAACCAAATTGAATTTTTACTTTTTGTTGATTCCGAGACTCCGTATTTCTCTCTAGATCCAGGTCAAGCGGCGCGGAGGCACGCATCCTGCTAGACTACCTATCGAAAATGGGCAGACCTAATGCCTCTCCAGCCCGGGCAGCCGCCCAGGCTTGCCGATGGCGCAACCCCTGCGATTTGTGATTTTCTATAGCCATTTTGTCCAAAATTTGGCAGTTTAAACTCGTTTGCCCATGCTTTCAAAAATTTCTAGGCCTGCTACCATGCTCGGGTGCTTCTTCTACAACTATAATGTGCACTCTAGCGCATGTTTCCAGATCATGAACTACTTACGCGGTGAGGTGGTGCGGCGCGAGATGCATGTAACCTGTTTGATAAAAATGTCTAATCGAAATTCCATCTGTGGTTATAATTAGGGACCATGTAGTTAGAATAGATAATTATCTAGGGTTTTGTTGTAAAACTTTGTCCATGTGGCGTCGGTCAACTTGGTCAAACAGGTCCATGGTTCCATTTAGACCGGGATTGAAGAGTTCAGGATACCAACGACCGGAATTTTGACTTCGAGGTTTAAATCACCGACACCCTATGAATTCAGGGTTGAAAATAGACTTTTTTCTCCACCAATCGAACACAAACCCTATGAAAAGTGATCAAAATAAACAAAAATAAAATACATAACTCATAAGCAAAACCTTAAAAAAAGGTTTGTTATAGCTTCACCTGATTGAGTCAACTAACCTTAAAAGTTTCATCTCTAAAGTCAAATTTTGAGCCACCAACTTCAGAAAAAGAGGACAACACGGTCATACATAGACATTGTTTAATCATAGATCTTGTGTTTTCATCGAGTGTGCAAATACTTCTTCGAGTGGGCAAATAGATCCCTCTACAAGAATAGGACTAGCCAAATATCACTATAGGAGATGCTAGAAACTTTCCATATTGTTGCGCTTCTAGTCCCGTTGCGCTACTTTCGATCTAGCTCCTATGGCGACAAAGGGATGCCTTTCATTGACCCCAATAACAGATTTGGCGTGATGATTGTACATGATTCATGTCGTATATCAACACGATCTGTAGGTGGACATCGTGTCTCGTAACAGTGCTGACCTCGGAAGCTCTAGGGTGCTTTGAGATTGCGACCATTACCACTGCCGTCCTGGGAAGCATGCGGAGACAAATGCCATCACCATCCGAAGATCCATCCATCATGATGTGACTGTCGTCCACACGAGCATGGTTGTCCATTGGCGTTGATGAACCAGGCACCATCCCCGAGCCCGATATCCTATGGCTGTTATTGGAGATGCACATATGCCGCGTCGCCCATACGACGAAGCTTGACGCAGTCGCCGCCATGAGACACTTCAGCGAGTCAGGCGCCAAAAAAGGTCACCCAAAAGTCTAGTTGTTTAATTCATAACTAAGTTCCCCAAGAAAAGGTAATTGTCGGCATATGTGAGTGTGAACACTTGTCACACAATCATAAATGTTGAACAGTAGGGGAAGGACCCTATGTTGATACGTTGTTAGATAGACGAGAACTCTCTAGCTGCGAATTAATAGGTAGGAGATAACATACTATTTAATTTGCACCTACGACTCAAATCCAGGTGGTAGATCTCACCATCGTGAGGGCAAGACACTGAGTCGGGGTTTGGTTCACACTTACTACTACAAAATCAGGCCGAGACGAGACCTTCATATGCATGACAGTTAAGCTAAATGATGTCTACGCACTTCTATTCTTGTAGACAGTTGTTGGGCCTCCAAGTGCAGAGGTTTATAGAACAACAGCAAATTTTCCTTAAGTGGATTACCCAAGGTTTATCGAACTCAGGGAGGAAGTGGTCAAAGGTATTCCCTCTCAAACAACCCTGCAATCAAGATACAAGAAGTCTCTTGTGTCCCCAACACACTCAATACACTTGTCAGGTGTATAGGTGCACTAGTTCGGCGAAGAGATAGTGAAATACAAGTGGTAACGGTGCCAGAAAATAGTTGATGGCATGGATAAGACTGGAAGCAAGCAAACATGCAACAGATCTAGTAGCAAACGGTGTTTTAATGCTTAGAAACAAGTCCTATGGATCATACTTTCACTAGTGAACACTCTCTCATATAAATATCCCCTATCCATGATATTACTCTTAACTACTCTCCGGTTGGACACTCTAATCCATGGTAGGGCTATAACAGCACACCTCAAAGTCCGCCTTCCCTAATCTAGATAACCCCATACTGTCACCTTGAGCGCTAGATGGTTCCAACAAACACCACAATTTCATAGAGACATCCAACTCCAAATATAACTCATAATAGATATTCAATCTAGCCAAAGTGCCACACACGGTATGCATGCTGTCACTTTCACACACGTGGGGAAAAGCATAGATCTATTAAAGCACAATGAGTATTTATGTAGACTCAAGCCTAAGTGCCACCATGGTGTGCACGCTGTCACTTTCACACACATGGGAAGAGCAGAGATCTATTGAAGCACTTAAGTAGAAAGGTAGATATACTATATTACAAATCTCATGACCACAACATGATCATGCATAGAGAGAGAGATGAACACATAGCTACCGGTAGAGCCCTTAGCCTCGAGGAAGAACTACTCCCTCCTCATCATGGGAATCAGCAACGGCGATGGAGATGTTGGTGGAGATCGATGGAGATGGCTCTGGGGGCACTTCCCCGTCCCGGCAGGGTGCCGGAACAGAGACTTTCTGTCCCCCAAATCTCCCCTTCGGCGGCGGCGGCGGTGCAGTGGAACTTTTTCTGGAAGTATGATGGATTATTTAGGGTTTTCTCCCCAGGGGCTTCTTATAGGCGAAGGAGGCAAGGCTGGGAGGCAGCCAGGGCCCCCACACCCTACCCAGGCGCGAGGTAGGCCCACCCGCACCTAGGAGGTTCTGGCCGCCCTAGTTCGCTTCTCCGTCTCGTCTTCTGGATTCGTGTCCCTCACGGTAAAATATTGACTTTGGCTTTTGTCCCGTCCAATTCTGAGAATGATGATTTTCTGCCTTTCTGGAACCAAAAACAGAAGAAAACAGGCAACTGGCACTGTGGCATCTTGTTAATAGGTTAGTACCAGAAAGGATATAAAAACACCTCAAAGTGTGACAAAGCAAAGCAAAGTAGATACTAAATAAGCATGGAACATCAAAAATTATAGATACGTTTCCTACGTATCACTAAACAAAACAAAGTCTCTCTCCACTGAATATGTTTATATCTACTATAACTGTAGCCGGAGGTCACTCAGAGTTGCTGATTCTGGTTTCTATCTTGTTTTGTTTCTTCGACTATCTTTTTTCAGACTTTCAATTCTTCCTTACTCCTTCCATTTCAAAATATAGGATGTTTTAGATTTGTGAAGCTAATGAATCTAGACCCCTTTAGTGTGTAGGTTCATTCTGAACTTCTCCGAACCTATATACTGAAAGAGGTCTAGATACATTAACTTTACAAAGATAAAACATCTTATATTTTGAAACGGAAGGAGTATGATACACAGGCTACTGTGCATTGTAGAAAGAACTGTCTTATAATAATTGATGTTGTTTGAGAGATTGCAAAGGGTATATATAGGTGGTTGGCTGAGTAGACCCTAACTTATGTTATAAGTAAAAGCAAACTGACTTATAATCTAACATCCACCCGTAGTGTCAAAGTGTGGTTCACCAACATTGAGACTGAATCGAATGTTGGTAAACGATGTTGTTGGAAGACCCTTTGTGAAGATATTTGCAAATTGAGCAGTGGTTGGAACATCAAGAACATGAACTTGTCCTAAGGCCACCTTTTCATGAACAAAATGGACGTCGATCTTGATATGCTTTGTCCGACGAAGCTTGATACGTCCAAAACGTATCCACTTTCCCGAACACTTTTGCTATTGTTTCTCCTCTAAACTTGTGTGATTTGGATACAATAAACACGGACTAATGTTGTTTTCAGTAGAATTACCTTGGTGTATAGTTTTTGTGCAGAAAATCAACTATCAGGAAAAATCCCGGAAAATATGCCAAAAATCCTATTTCACCAGAAGACTCACGGGGCCAGAATACGAGACGGAGTGGAGGCCTGAGGGGCCCACACCCCCAGCCGCGCGGGCCAGGCCTGGCCGCGCCTGGAGGGGGTGTGTCCGCCTCAGGCACCCCCTCGAGCTCCGTCTTCGCCTATAAGTTGCCTTCTGACCTAAAAACTTAGGGGGGGGTCGATGTTTTTCCAGAAAGAGTTCCGCTGTGCCGCCACCACCAGAAACCGCGATTCGAAACCAGAAACTCCGTTCTGGCACCCTGCCGGGACGAGGAATTTGGAGAGGATCATCGCCATCATCATCACCAACGCCTCTCCATCAACCATCCATGTTTCCATCATCCATGAGTGAGTAATGTCCAGCTTTAGGCTATGGGGTTGGTAGGGATTGGATGAGTTCTATCATGTAATCGAATAATATTGTTAGGGCATGGTGCCTAGTATCTATATTAGTGTTATTTAACTTTGTTGCAACTTGTTATGCTTAATGCTTGTCACTAGGACCCGAGTGCCATGATCTCAGATCTGAACTTATTATTGATTCATTATGATAGTATTGTTTGTGATCTTATCTGCAAGTTGTGTACACATATCATTGTCCGGATCCAAAGGCCCCGAAGTGACAGAAATTGGGACAACCTGAGGGGACGGCTGTGATGTGAGGATCACATGTGTTCATGGAGTGTTAATGCTTTGTTCCGGTGCTCTATTAAAAGGGGTGTGTTAATTGCCAGTAGTTCCCTTGAGGCCCCGCTGCAACGGGCTGGCAGGACAAAAGATGTTGTGCAAGTTCTCATTGCAAGCACGCATGACTATATACGGAGCACATTGCAAGCACGCAAGTTCCCATGAGGTATGATTATTCTTATTTATCTGCAATGCTGTAGATCTTGAAGTTACATGTTTAGACTTGTCCATGCAATGCCCGTCCATCCATACCTATGTCTACCGCACTCATATCCTACTGTTTACCGCTACTATTACTATCGTCTTTGTTCTACTGCTGCTGTTACTTTGCTATTGCTACTACAAAATTGTTGCTACTGATAAACTACTGTGAGCAAGAACTATTTCCAGGTGTAGCTGAATTGACAACTCAATTGTTAAGGCTTGCAAGTATTTTTTGGCTCCCCTTGTGTCGAATCAATAAATTGGGTAATACTACCCTTGAAGACTTTTGCGATCCCCTATACTTGTGGGTCATCAAGACTATTTTCTGGCACCATTGCCGGGGAGCATAGCTTTATTTGTAAGTTCACTTGGATCTACTATTGTTCAGTGCTACTCCTTTCATCATAGGTAAGTATCGTGATGGAAAGTTTTCTATTTTACCATCCACGACAAGAAGAGGTACAGTCCTAAACACCTATGTTTCTCTTGATTCACCGTCTGTTATAAGTAAGCTTGTTACACCACCACCACATACACATACTACACACACTGCTACTAATGCTGAATCTGAAACTACTTTTGATACTCATGATGTTACTTCTACGGTGCTTGATGCAAGTGGTTCATTAGGTCCTTTCCTAGATGCTACTATGGCTAGAATAGGAAATACTGAAACTCCTAGTGAAAACACTATTACACCTGTTAGCTCACCTGAGTCTAGAGAGAGATACGATATTAATGATGGTTACATTGACTTGACCGATGAATTTATTGAAGAGTGCAAAAACACACAATGCTAGTGATATTAAGAGTCTCCTTGAGAGACGTACCATTATTCCTAAACTGTCTTCTGATGCTAAGTTTGCCACTTCTCCCATAGATATTAAAGATAAATATTATGATTTCTCTCTTGATTTATCCTATATAGACATTGTTGAGAAAGAACCTTTTTGTGGGACTGAAAATGAAAGTGGTGTGGCCCATATGAATGAGCTTTCCACTATGAGTGCCTTATTCTCTGATGATTTTAAGATGCACAAGTACTTTGTTACAAAGATCTTCCCCTTTTCACTAAAAGGAGAAGCTAAAGCTTGGTTTAATAGATTACCTCCTGGATCCATTGATAGCCCTGATTGTTTGATTGCTTCTTTCTTCCAGAAATATTTTCCTCCTAGTGCTAGACATGCTGCTTTGCAGAATTTTTTTGATTTTAAACAGGGAGAAGAAGAGAAATTGCCTGAGTCATGGACAAGGTTCTGTGCCTTGATTCATGCACATCCTGGATGTCCATTGCCTAAAAATGAGCTTCTTGATATTTATTATAATGGACTAACTGATGATTATCGATCATACCTAGATAGTTTGCTGATTGTGTTTTTAGGAAAAGAACACCTACAGATGCTGAAGAATTAATGGCTAAAATAAGCAAGAATTATGATGATTGGACTTCAACTGAGTTAATTACTCCTGAGCCTACTACTCCTGAACCAATTGTGCCTGAACCAACTCCAACACCAACACCAAAGAAGAAGGGAATTATTGCATTAAATGATGAAGTGATGAAAGAAGCTAAGAAATGTCTTAAGGAGGAAGGTATTAGAGCTGAAAATGTGAAGAATTTACCTCCTATAGAAGAATTATGTAAGCCAATTCCCCACTCATCCACTATTGAGGTACACTCTCTCCACTTTAATGAAGGTGACATTCCCTATGGTAAACCTCCTGATCAATGTTTAGAGGAACTTGACACATTTATTATTAAACAAGGTAATTGTGATAAACAAGTTTAGGATCATATATTGGAAAACTCTAGAGCTATTAATGAGTTGAAAGATATTGTGGAAAGAACTGCTAATGATGTTAAAATTCTTTGTAAACACTCTCAAATGGTTCGAACTCAAATTGATCAACTTGCTAAGGTACAAAAAAGATATGCTAGTTAATTCCTCAGGAGATACACATGCTTATGGAATTAGAACTAGGAGCGGTATAGCCACTCAAGATCCTTTATATCCCGAAGGACACCCTAAAAGAATTGAGGAGGATTCTCAACAAGCTGAAAATAGTGGTAGTCCTCATAAGAGAAAGAAAAAGAAACACAAAATAGTTGAGGAACCACCTGAACCTGCTGTAGATCCTAATAGTATATCTGTCTCTGATGCTGAAACTAAAAGTGGTAATGATAACAATGATGCTCCTGATAAGGAGAAAGTTGAGGAAGAACCTAAGAAGCACACTAAGAACACTAGGTACACTAAGGAAGATTTTATTGCTAATAAACATGGTAGAGAAAGAGAACCTTGGGTGCAGAAACCTATTCCTTTTCATAATAAGAAACACAAGTCAAAAGAGGAGGAACACTATAACAAGTTTTGTGAGTGGATGGAGATGTCGCCTAGAAAGGGGTGTGAATAGGCTATTTCAAAACTATTACGGTTTTGGCTTGATAGAATGCAGAATTAAACTAACGTTTATTTTACAAACACAAAACCTAAATACACTAGGCTCAACTAAGTGCACCAACAATAAGTTAAGCTAAGCAAGATAGCATAAGATAAATATACCACAAGTGATAGGCAATATATAAGTACTTCAAGCTCGATGGCTATCACAAGGAAAGTAAGCTCAGGTATAGACATAACCGAGGCAGGCGGAGATTAAGATGTATTCCCATGTTCCCTTACAAGTAAGGTGCGTCACGTTGGAGAGGTGTGGGATTCCATGAAGGATTTCCCAACGCCACGAAGGCTCACCTTCTTCTCCGAGTCTATCACACGAAGGAATAGGCCCTTTCCTTATGGCTAGATTTTCCTCCACTCCAGAGATGGCAAGCTCCACAACCACTACACAAGATCCACTAAGGAGAAGCTCGGGTCTCTTCACAATCTTCCACGAAGAGGACACTCTGACACCAACCGCCAAGCCAACTAGGAGGTCACCATCCAAGAGTAAGAAACTCACGGTATCTCACTTGAACAAATCGTAATGGAGAGCTCAACACTTATGCAAAAATGCAAAGCAAGAACACCACGGGTGCTCAAATCCTTCACTCTAAAATCCCACCAAAGCAACAAGTGCTAGAGAGGAATTAGAGAGGAAGAACAATGGTGGAAGTCAATAAATGACTCCAAGATCTAGATCCAATAGATTCCCTCACTTAGAGGAGGAATTGATTGGTGGGGATTGTATATCTAGATCTCCTCTTCCAAATCCCTAAAAAAGATGCAAGAATCATAGGAGGAAAGGGGGAGGAAGCAAGCTCAAGAGGTTCAACAATGGAGGTAAATTTAGTGGTCAAGAACACTCAAAGACGTTGGGGAAAGAACCCCCTTTTATAGGGAAAGCAAATATGGCCGTTGGGAGGGTTCCTGCGAAACCCGGTTTTAAGTTTGGTTGGACCGGCCCTTACACCGGATGGTCGAGTTCTCAGCTCAGAAAACCGGACTCCAACCAGGTTTGGTTACTGACCCCAGCCTCGGTTGGACTCGGAGTAACAAAACCGAAAATACCGGTTTAAGATTCGGTTTTCCGGTCCTGGCACCGTACCACCTGGTCTGGGAGCCGATTGAACTGAATCCACAACCGGGATGAAACAGGCTTCACAAAAAACGCAATAAATTTTGCATTTGGACTCCGATTTTGATGATCTTGGGCTTGTTTTGACGAGGACAACAAGATCTACAATATTGTGCAGAGAAAAATCATAGCCCAACAAAGGAGGATAGAAACAAATGAAGAAAAGTAAGAAGCCTCCCTAAATAAGAACCAATAAAACCTTCAAACTCGAAAACGCCATAGAAGATGCATACAAATTCCGTTTCCGATGAACTTGGGCTTATTGAAGAGCTAACAACAATATCAAGAACCTCACATGGAGAAACACCAAGAAGAAAAAAAATAATAAGATGCAAAGAATGCAAAGGATTGAGCTCCCTATGACAATGTGATCAAGTTACCCAACCGAAAGCCCCTCTTGATTGTGCGGCCATCTATCCTATAACCCGGCCTCCCAACAACCACCTTGAGACCGGTAAAAGGAAAACCTAGCAAGGACATACCTTTGCCTTGCGCATCCCACTTGATCATTGTTGCTTCGTGAAGACTCCTAATTTGCTCCCCCATATACCACTATGGGATAGCTTCATTAATACATGTATTCACATGTCCACTATCACCAATATGGATGGCAAGCTTCAAGCAAATGATCTTCTCGAGATTCTTATCTTGAACTTCCCTTCTCAACCTTGATGACGATCACCACTTGATGTCATCCTCTCATGGGCTATATAATATCTCCACTTTTGAAGCATGCCCATGGAAAGATAGCTATCCAATATAGAAAATGCAAAGGCACATATATAATGGGTTAGTTCATGATGCATAATTGACAAGGCTTACCATACCACAAGACCATGTGGTACATTTTTTATGCTTCATTTGTTGACCAACTTGAAATCACTCTTTATATTGGTCAACCAAGTATCTTATCGTGCTCCATCTCAATATCTTGAGGTACATAAAGAACTCTTCATTTGATTACATGCTCTAAATCTTAGTCAACCATATCTCAACTAATGAGGCTATCATGACACCGACTTAGAGTCATATCTTGAATTCTTCTACTGATATCACACTCTCAAGATCTTGATCATACCATATTCTTCTCTTCAACTCGATGATTTTGATGCCAATAGTCAAGGTATATTTTTATCTTCATGGCATCCATACTTGAATCCAACACATGGACTACAAGCATGACCTAGGGATTGTCATTAATCACCAAAACCACACATAGGGGCAATTACCATTTTAATCTCCCCCATTTTGGTAATTGATGACAATCACAACAAGAGGGTTTATATAATGAATATTAGAAACAAGTACGCAAATTATCCGAGAATAAGTTGTATACAAGAGGTTGTATTTGATATGGTTAAGTAACACAAAGATACTAGCCCATATCAAAACCGATTCTACTCACATATACTACAACTAATGCAGGATATGTGAGTAGAACCAATATATATAGAGCAGACTCCCCCACAATATATGCACGTGTGATGATCTTGAATTTCATTGCATACATTGTCAAGCATAACCTTTGGGAGAGTTTCCACTATATATATAACCATGCAAAACATAATAAAGATGAAATGCATGAAAGGAAAACACTTAAGAACAAACCAATCTTAAGTAGAAAACCATTTCCCTTAAAACCCTCTAAACTTCTCCCCCATTGACAACAAGTGCCAAAATGGATAACAAGGTTAGAAGGACAATATAGTATGAGTTCCTACACAAGGTGTACATTACTCGTAATATGAGTGAAATCACATGCACATATCCAATGACGAACACTTGGAGGAAATCAAACTATATTGAGGATCCAAGATTGCTAAAAGGATAACAAGGTTAAGGAACTTCAATAGATGAAGAAAGCAATCGAAAGATCCAAATAATTAAATGGACAAATAGTTCTCTAAGTGAAATAAGGAAGCTCCCCAAGGTCCATGCATAAATTAGTTGTTTTATTTGAATACAATATGCACAAACATGGAATCCTCACTCCCTCTATATTTTTTGGAACACAACCAAGATACAAGATTAGATATAAACCAATACAATTGTCAAGACAAGCTTAAGTCCAAAAGAAACCAAAAATGATATATGAGTGCGTGAAGATGCAATAAAAGTAAACCAAGCACTCATAAATCAAGACCTTACCCAATCCATTAAAAATCAAGAGGATAAGAGTGATGGTTGGAAAAGAGCGAGCATATCAAGGCGAGAGATTAACACTGTCGTGTATATAAGTTTATAAGTGAAAAAAACATGAGAATAATCCACAAAGAAACATCCACACATAAGAGGTTAATAAAAATAATACATGATATCAAAGCGGAAGTCATAAGATGTACCAAAAAAGGATATTTTGCTTAAGTGCATATATAGCCCATGGCTCTATTTTATCTTATGGTATATCAATGAACTTCACCAAAGAAAAACAAAAATCTCAAAACCATCACAACTAACACTAAGGGAACTAATGCTAGTTGGGATATTTTGAGAAAGGCAACAAGTGTCAAAAGGAATGATTCAATGCAATTTCAACAATATTGCACATGAGAGTACCTTGAGGAGTTGATATGCAATAAAGTGCTAGAAGGCATATTTGGAATTGGTGAATCATGAACATGATTTTATATACTCCCCATTATATGCATCATCTCAAATTACTCACATAAGCAATAAGGATACATAAGTCGTTCAAAGATAATTGCAAGAATCGAACATTTACTAAGAAATAAATTCATGCCAAGATGCAACCTACAAGATATTGGATGGAAGAATATTATGCATGAATAAGATACTTGTTACCGATATAGCAATGGTACGATTTAGTAGATAAGAATTCTTTGATCATCCTAGCTTGGCTCCAATTATTATGTGGTGACAACATCTTCCTTATAAACAAGACACACATCCATTGCATCTCCAATGTACCTAAAACAACATTCAAGTACATATTGGTCCCCAAACTTATTGGGTCCAAAGTGGTTAGACTAACCACAACACATAGGATACACTCCATAAAAATATGTGCATATTTAGAGATGAAATTTGAATTTCATGCACATATTAGCCGTTTAAGGATTTGATGGATTATACCCCATATATTGGATCAAAGAAAGCAAAAAATGGTATAAGATATGCATTTAGTAAACATGCATGCGCGAGACTTTAAAGATCCAACGAACATAAAATTGGGAAAAATCACCAAAAAATTCAAGAAGGCATACAAGGTGTGACAAAACACATTTGTTGTCCAAACTATATCAAAGAATCAAATCAACACAAGATTTCTTCAACAAAGTTCAACAAATGAACCAAGCAAAAACTATTGAGCATAAAAGATGAAATAAAAACACAAATGCTCAAAGATTTATATCATTCAAGCAAATAAAATATAGAATAAAGAATGAGATAACAAACTCCCAAAAGAGCAAGGTTTCAACAAATAAAGCAAACCCTTAACACTTTTCACAATGGCACAAGGTTCCGAGAAGAAAAGGTTTGTCTTCCATTAAAACACATTTGATAATAATCAAAAACATCATCAAAGAGATGTTCAAAAGACAAGTAAGACAATGGGAGCCACACCAAAATTTTGGAAAGAAAATAAGGCAATAAGAGGTTAACTCCAAAGTGAAGATGATCCACAAATGCTACCACACACAAGTATATCAATTGTCGAAGACAATGAGTGTATTGGAATAGATTTCCGGTGGTATATTGCACGGATATTAAAGATAAATTTTCACAATAAAAGCATAGGATATAAATAAAAATATTAAGCACTATGCAAAGATAGAGATTCTTGATAGCTTCAACTAGTCACACAATCATGCAAAGCAATGGAGTTAATTGGATAAAACTACCACAATTGAGGCTATCGGGACGGGTCAGTACCACTTTCGGTAATTTTGGCATGTCAGTACCAATTTTGGGTTACAAGCGTTGCGAATCGGACTAATTCACACTAAGAGCACTTTGAAACATTTTCTGACGGATCGGGCCCAGCTGTAAGTGCTGAGTTGGCGCCACGTGTCTAGAAGAAGCTGAGGTGGAAGTGAGGCCCACCTGTCAGACATATCTTATGTTATTTTTTATTTTTCTCCCCTATTTTACTATATACCGCCAGTCGGTTCCACCCGTCAGCCTCACCAAATTTTGCCACTGCAATGGACGCGGTTGACACGGCATGTCGGGAACTCCGTCGGCGAGAGCGCGAATGCGCCGTTCCGTCCCAGGAACAACGCGTGGCAGCCGAGGCTCTCCACCCGCACCAGCCGCACCGTGCCGTCCCCGATGAGCTCCACCCTGTGCACCTCGACCATGCGCGTGCTGCCGACGCCGGAGCCCCAGCTGTACTCCGACTCGTACCGCACAGACACGTGCAACAGCTCGCCGTCGCACTCCGACAACGACGCGCCATCCTCTTCTAGGGACATCCTAGTCGTCAGATTCGCCACTGCCATCGCCATCGCTGACAGCGTGCTTGAGAGGGATTACAGCGACGGGCGCACCGCACTCGAGCTCCTGGAGGACGCATATCCGGTCCTTGAAGGCCACGTAGAAGCACCCCCCGTAGTGCTCGACGCCGGCGTACCCGGCGATGCTGAAGTGCAGGGCCTCCACGCTCCGGCGGAGGAGGAGAAGTACTCCAGGACGGGCGGCATGGCGACGGCGAACAGGACGAGGCCGCTGGCCTGGGAGAGCCAGAAGGACGACATGGCGGTGCCCTGGCCGGAGCGGTCGGTGCGGGAGCCCACGAGCCATGGTCGGGGGCGCCAGGTCACGGTCGCGGCAGCCTACCTCCCGCAGACGGCGTGGAAGCGGACGCGGTCGGCGTCGTCCAGGAGCAGCGCGAAGATGGAGAGCAGGAGGTCGGCGGGCAGGGAACACCACTCCTCGTCAGTCCCGTCGCCCGCACGCCATGGTGGAATGAATGCGACGCCGACGAGGAGAGGGAACGACCACGGGTGGGTGGGGAAAAAAATCAGTGAGGCTGACGGGTAGGACCCACTTGCAATAAACGGTAAAATAGGGGAGAAAAATAAAAAATAATATAAGATATGTCTGACAGGTGGCCCCACTTCCACCTCAGCCTCTCCTAGACACGTGGCGCCAACTCAGCACTTACAGCTGGGCCCAAGCCGTCAGAAAGCGTGTCAAAGTGCTCTTAGTTATGAATTAGTCCGATTCGCAACACTTGTACCCCAAAATTGGTGCTGACATGCCAAAATTACCGAAAGTGGTACTGACCCATCCCGACAACCCCAATTGTGGTAGTTTTATCCAATTAACTCAAAGCAATGATCAGAATAACTTGAAGCAAATGGTATCCCAAATAAGATATAGAGATATGTATTTGAGAAAGATCACACCAAGAATTTCTTACTCAAACAAAGACCGAAAAAACAAGCAATAAAAGCTTCTAACAAAAATAGGACCTTGTTTGAACCAACATGCCACCTAGAAACAAGATAATCAACAATATCAACTCTAAGTGGCACTACCTCATATGTTCACATTTCCTAGGATTGTGATATGAAAACAATCATATTACTCCCCCATAATGTGATATTCATTTTTTCTTAATAAGAGGCAAAAACAACCTCACCTAGAGATAATTAATGGACATTTAGAATTTGAATTTCTCATGAGTATGATACACCACATAGTGACTAGATAAGCTTGCAATATCAATACTAAGTGGTAGTACTCATGTACAGACATTTAAGGTTTGAGGGATGCACGAGGCATGTCACTCCCCCAAAATGGGATGTTCCATTAACCACTCCAAAATAACCAAATAAGATATCATCAAGACGCATTAGAGGCTCAAAATAAAACACACGAGTAAATGATGTGCCAAACACCTACTTGAATACACACAATAATCAAGCACGAGGCACACCAAATACAAACACATACTTGGTACAAAACCAAAAAATGTAAAGGGGCAAGTAACTTACAATATAAATGAGTTAAGTACAAGTTACCGTGAAGAGGCGCATTAGATATAAGATAGGGATATGATAATCCTAATGACTTGGCTTGATTAAATATAATATATGAAGATCCCTTAATTCTTCATGAGTTAGACAAGTCTCCAATGCCCTCCACAAACACCTATTGATCAAGTTTGAGCTTGTTGGTTCCCAACCAAGTTGGGTCCTAAGAGGTTAGTCACAATAGGCTTGGCAACCCAAATGGTTCTTTTCTTGACACCACTTTGAGTTCCAACAAACTTGGCAAACACATTGCAATCCTTATCCTTCCTAAGAGAATAATCATCATCAACAATGATAGGGTTATATAAGGTACCATTTGAACATGAAGAGGCAAGGTGCCCCTTCACACGACATATGTAGCAACAAGTGCTCCCATTTCTCTTCTTCATTGATTTCTTTGCTTGGGGAGCATTATCTTGATTCTTCTTTGGAAGTGGCCTAACTTCAACTTGGGATTTACCTTGAAATTGTGGCCGCTTCCCTTGTTTCTTCTCACTCAAGTGCTTTTTCTTCAATGGACAAGATCTTACATGATGTCCTTCAACCTTGCACTTGAAGCAAATAATATTGGCCAAATTCTTGACTTGGTCTTGGCCCTTCTTCTTGTTGCTATTGGACTTGTTCTTTTTATTAGAGTTGAATCCAAGTCCACTTTTATCATTTGGGGATGTTTGCACACTCAAAATATTAACGAGTGTGGATTTCCCTTCATGAATCTTTTCCAAGTCATTCCTCAAGGAAGTGACTTGGGTCTTGAGCTCTTTTATTTCGTCTACATGGTTAGTAGAAATAAAAGTACTAGAGAAAGTAGAAGCTTCATTTTTAGAGCAACAAGGCAAAGAAATTAATCCAACACAAGGTTTATCAATAGTATGGCTAGATGTATTACTAGGACTAGCACATGGAAAAATAACATTTTGAGTAGAAGTTGTGCTAATGTCCAAAAGAGGATCATAAGATGTTATCTTAGTAACACTTGCCTCACGAGATAACTTTAGCCCATCATGGGAGATTAGAAGATCATTATGAGAGCCTGAGAGCTTTTCTTGACTTTCTTCCAATTTACTATACTTGCTAGTTAGCAACTCAAGTTGAGCCCTTAGCTCAACATTCTCCTTTAGGGTAGATGCTTCAGAAGAATTAGAGTTAGCAGCACAAGCATCACTAATGGAATTTTCGTTTTCAAGATCATAAGATTCAATTTTTTGTGTGAGGAAACTATTAGTGTGCTTCTCCTTGGCAAGCTCTTGCTTAAGGATATTGAATCTCCGACTCCCATCATCAAGTTGGAAATCCAACTCCTCTATGGTTCCCATTTGTTTAGTTATGGTGTCCATAACGTGTTTGAGACAAGTAACGACCTTATTATTACCACGAAGAGAGGTACAAAAAAAGTCAACTCAAGCAAGAGAGCACTAGTATCCTCATCAATGTCATCATCACTATCATCATTATCATTGCCATTATATTTAGAAGACATATTGGGATCCAAAGTAGGAGATACCTTTGATCCTCTTGCCGTAAGGCACATGTGAGCACGAGAGGATGAAGATGAGGATATTCTTGAATCTTCATTCATGATCATGTCTTGCTCCATAGAATGTTTGATTTCCTCTACATTATTAGATAAACAACTAGAGGAAATGGAAACATTTTGTTCATGGGAACAAGCCAAATCAAGCATATCATCTACACTAGTACTCAAATAATTTCTAGAAGATATGCAAGGACTAGAAACACAAGGGGATATAGCATCATTGTTGCAATAAGTGTTTAAGTCCAAATTCTCTACACCATTATCATTTATAGAATGAGAATGGTTGGTGTAAAGAGAAACACTACCATCATCACATATGATTTTTCCACTCACCATGCCATTACCTTGTGACTTGTCACATGTAAGTGAAGTGGAAAGAATTGAAATATCATCGCATTCGGAGGTGGAAGTAACTTGGAGCTCTTCATGATGTGAGGGAGAAGAGAGCTCCTTGGAGATACCACCGACCCTATGAGAAATGGACCCACCAAATATTTCTTTAAGCTTGGTCCACAACTCATGAGACGAATTGCGCTTTACAATCATCAAGAACGAATTAACTGTGGGGATCAAGGAGAAAATAATCTCCTTAGATACTTAAGCTTCGAGATGTAAATTTTTATCATCCTCTAAAGATAGATTTTGAGGATCCATAGGAGGAGAAAAACCTACATCTAGAAATTGCTCAATATTTGGACAAAAGGTCCGAAGATTACAAAGCAAGAAATTTCTCCACAAAGCATAATTTGTGCCATCAAAGAAAATTGTGTGATTATGCACTATACTACTAGCCGACATCTTTACAATCTAGGCGGTGAAGCTTAAACAAGGAGATACTTTGCTCTGATACCAATTGAAAGGATAGACATGTCGCCTAGAGGGGGGTGAATAGGCAATTTCAAAACTATTACGGTTTTGGCTTAATAGAATGCGGAATTAAACTAACGTTTATTTTACAAGCACAAAACCTAAATACACTAGGCTCAACTAAGTGCACCAACAATAAGTTAAGCTAAGCAAGATAGCACAATATAAATATACCACAAGTGATAGGCAATATATAAGTACTTCAAGCTCGATGGCTATCACAAGGAAAGTAAGCTCAGGTATAGACATAACCGAGGAAGGCGGAGATGAAGATGTATTCCCGTGTTCCCTTACAAGTAAGGTACGTCACGTTGGAGAGGTGTGGGATTCCATGAAGGATTTCCCAACGCCACGAAGGCTCACCTTCTTCTCCGAGTCTATCACACGAAGGAATAGGCCCTTTCCTTATGGCTAGCTTTTCCTCCACTCCGGAGATGGCAAGCTCCACAACCACTACACAAGATCCACTAAGGAGAAGCCCGAGTCTCTTCACAATCTTCCACGAAGAGGACACTGCGACACCAACCGCCAAGCCAACTAGGAGGTCACCCTCCAAGAGTAAGAAACTCACAGTATCTCACTTGAACAAATCGTAATGGAGAGCTCAACACTTATGCAAGAATGCAAAGCAAGAACACCACGGGTGCTCAAATCCTTCACTCTCAAATCCCACCAAAGCAACAAGTGATAGAGAGGAATTAGAGAGGAAGAACAATGGTGGAAGTCAATAAATGACTCCAAGATCTAGATCCAATAGGTTCCCCTCACTTAGAGGAGGAATTGATTGGTGGGGATTGTATATCTAGATCTCCTCTCCAAAGCCCTAAAAAAGATGCAAGAATCATAGGAGGAAAGGGGGAGGAAGCAATCTCAAGAGGTTCAACAATGGAGGTAAATTTAGTGGTCAAGAACACTCAAAGACGTTGGGGGAAGAACCCCATTTTATAGGGAAAGCAAATATGGCCGTTGGGAGGGTTCCTGCGAAAACCCGGTTTTAAGTTCGGTTGGACCGGCCCTCACACCGGATGGTCCAGTTCTCAGCTCGGAAAACCAGACTCCAACCAGGTTTGGTTACTGACCCCAGCCTTGGTTGGACTCGGAGTAACAAAACCAAAAATCCTGGTTTAAGATCCGGTTTTCCGGTCCTGGCACCGTACCACCTGGTCTAGGAGCCGATTGAACTGAATCCACAACCGGGATGAAATAGGCGGAGATGAAGATGTATTCCTATGTTCCCTTACAAGTAAGGTATGTCACGTTGTAGAGGTGTGGGATTCCACGAAGGATTTCCCAACGCCACGAAGGCTCACCTTCTTCTCCGAGTCTATCACACGAAGGAATAGGCCCTTTCCTTATGGCTAGCTTTTCCTCCACTCCGGAGATGGCAAGCTCCACAACCACTACAGAAGATCCACTAAGTAGAAGCCCGGGTCTCTTCACAATCTTCCACGAAGAGGACACTGCGACACCAACTGCCAAGCCAACTAGGAGGTCACCCTCCAAGAGTAAGAAACTCACGGTATCTCACTTGAACAAATCATAATGGAGAGCTCAACACTTATGCAAGAATGCAAAGCAAGAACACCAAGGGTGCTCAAATCCTTCACTCTCAAATCCCACCAAAGCAACAAGTGCTAGAGAGAAATTAGAGAGGAAGAACAATGGTGGAAGTCAACAAATGACTCCAAGATCTAGATCCAATAGGTTCCCCTCACTTAGAGGAGGAATTGTTTGGTGGGGATTGTAGATCTAGATATCCTCTTCCAAAGCCCTCAAAAAGATGCAAGAATCATAGGAGGGAAGGGGGAGGAAGCAAGCTCAAGAGGTTCAACAATGGAGGTCAATTTCATGGTCAAGAACACTCAAAAACGTTGCAGGAAGAACCCACTTTTATAGGGAAAGCAAATATGGCCGTTGAGAGGGTTCCTGCGAAAATCCGGTTTTAAGTTCGGTTGGACCGGCCCTCACACCGGATGGTCTGGTTCTTAGCCCGGAAACCGGACTCCAACCAGGTTTGGTTACTGACCCCAGCCTCAGTTGGACTAGGAGTAACAAAACTGAAAATCCCGGTTTAAGATCCGGTTTTCCCATCGTGGCACCGGACCACCCGGCCTGGGAGCCGGTTGAACCGAATCCACAACCGGGATGAAACATGCTTCACGAAAACTGCAATAACTTTTGCATCCACACTCCAATTTTGATGATCTTGGTCTTGTTTTGACGAGGATAACAAGATCTACAAGATTGTGCAGAGAAACATCATAGCCCAACAAAGTAGGATAGAACCAAATGAAGAAAGGTAAGAAGCCTCCCTAAATAAGAACCGATAAAACCTCCAAACTCGAAAACGCCATAGAACATGCATACGAATTCTGTTTTCGATGAACTTGGGCTTATTGAAAAGCTAGCAACAAGATCAAGAACCTCACATGGAGAAACACCAAGAAGCAACAAAATAAGAATATGCAAAGGATTGAGCTCCCTATGATAATGTGATCAAGTTACCCAACCGAAAGCCCCTCTTGATAGTGCGGCTATCTATCCTATAACACAGCCTCCAAACAACCACCTTGAGACCGGTAAAAGGAAAACCTATCCAGGCCATACCTTTGCCTTGCGCATCCCGCTTGATCTTGATGACAATTCTTCAAGATCCACCCAAGCCGGAATGCAACACTTGATCATTGTTGCTTCGTGAAGACTCCTAATTTTCTCCCCCGTACACCACTATGGGATAGCTTCATTAATACATGTCTTGACATGTCCACTATCACCAATATGGATGGCAAGCTTAAAGCAAATGATCTTCTCGAGATGTTTATCTTGAACATACACTTCTCAACCTTGATGACGATCACCACTTGATGTCATCCTCTCATGGGTTATATAATATCTTCACTTTTGAAGCATGCCCATGGAAAGATACCTATCTCATATAGAAAATGCAAAGGCACATATATAATGGGTTAGTTCATAATGCATAATTGACAAGGCTTACCATACCACAAGACCATGTGGTACATTTTTATGCTTCATGTGTTGACCAACTTGAAATCACTATTTGTATTGGTAAACCAAGTATCTTATCGTGCTCCATCTCAATATCTTGAGGTACATAAAGAACTCTTCATTTGATTACATGCTATAAATCTTAGTCAACAATAGCTCAACTAATGAGGCTATCATGACACCGACTTAGAGTCATATCTTGAATTCTTCTACTGAGATCACACTCTCAAGATCTTGATCATACCATATTATTCTCTTCAAATCGATGATTTTGATGCCAATACTCAAGGTATATTTTTATCTTCATGGCATCCATACTTGAATCCAACACATGGACTACAAGCATGACCTATGGAATATTCCTTCATATAAAACTCAGTGAAAACATTAGACCATAGGGATTGTCATTAATCACCAAAACCACACATAGGGGCAATTACCATTTCAATCTCCCCCGTTTTGGTAATTGATGACAATCACAACAAGAGGGTTTATATAATGAATATTAGAAACACGTACGCAACTTATCCGAGAATAAGTTGTATACAAGAGGTTGTATTTGATATGGTTAAGTAACACAAAGATACTAGCCCATATTAAAACCGATTCTGCTCACATAAACTACAACTAATGCAGGAGATGTGTGACATGGTTTTACCCCGCGGGTACATGATCTCAGCATACCTGGTCCGGCCCAAGGAAGGCCCACAGCAAATATACGCCGGCCCATGAAGACTTTCGGGTGACCAAGTCCCATGACGTCTTCGGATCCTTGGAGAGCAAGACTAGAGTAGATAGGGAATTCAAAGGGGTAAACCCTAAAACCTGTAACCGACTAGGTCTGTGCCTGGGACCTGCCTAAGTCTATATAAAGGCTAGGAGGGCACGACCTAGAGCTCTCGACTCATACTTTGGAATACACACCTCCACGCCAGATTGCATCTGCGCACCCCTGTAATCACCGGTTCCGCCGTAATCAAGAGCAGACAAGCAGGAGTAGGGTTTCCCTCCGGGGGCCTGAACCTGGGTAAACCCCGTGTCCCGTGTTGCTTGTTTGCTAACCGTTCCGTGATCTCCAGCATCCCCATCTTCTCCAAAACCCAAGTCCATAACAATGGGCATTGACGAGATTAAACCTCGTCAATTGGCGCCGTCTGTGGGAACTGGGGACGCTGATTGTGCGATCGTGATGGTCCCAACCCGAGTGATCTACAACTCCGCGGAGACGGAGAGTGACCTCCTCTTCGGCGCTTTCGACTTCACCGCCCACTCACCGGTCACCATGAAGGACTTCGAACCCGTAGGCGACGGACTCGAGATCCTATTCGGGAGCTTCTGCTTCCAGGTGGGGCAAACCGGCACTCTCCGCCTCCCAGAGCGGATGCCCCTGCCATCGATCAGGCCCGCTTCATGGGCCCCACACCCTGTGCTACGCACATCATCATCAACAGAAGAATCCTACACAGCAGCAGCTGCAACTCCGATCTGTGCGATCCGCCATCGGACGAAGGGACCTACGGTTCCGGATCCGAAAGCTGCAAAGAATGGACCAATCTGGCGCTACCAATGCGCCGTAGTCATCCAGAGTGACGTGGACCAGCGAGCGCCCAACCCGCCGCCAAACCCGCCATCTAACCCACAGAACAGAAACGCCGAGAACAGAAGAAGACAGTCCCCCACCCGAAGGGGAGGTCCCCGGCCAGGTCATCCCCCTTAGCAAAGAAGGATGGGCCCAGGCACGCGCCGCCATGGCGGGTAACACGATCCTGCCTACAGATGCCTCACGGGACCTGCTGATGGCATACCACTTACTCCTCATCGAGGAGCACAAGAAGCAGGTCAAGATGCAAGAGGTGCTTGACAAACGAAAGCAAGCAGCCTCGGAGTCCAACGCGCGACGAGCTGCGCTCTCCGCCATGGGCATCGGCTCCAGCTCGAACGACAACCACGGCAACAAGCATCGCTCCCGGACGGAGAACATGGACCCCAAGGGGCGCCGTGAGGTGACCCGAACCCTCCGCGCATCCTTCATGGAGATGGACGCCGACGGCAACATCATCCCGAAAACGCCGCAAGCTGCGATCATGGCAGCCACCGCGTACCTCGCGTCCCACCCACCACCAGAGGGGGACCCGAAAAGAGCCATGCACAAGTCCGCACTTACCGGACTCGGACTCGTCGGAGCCGCGCTCTATCAGGAAGCTCCTACGGAGCCGAAGAAGAAAGCTATGGTCAGGTTCGACCGCAGCCCCACTCCTTCATCCGAAGAAGATGACCATGACCTTCCTCGAAGGCACAAGAGCTCGCGCCATCGCAGTCGCGATTACGACACTAGAGACGCGCTCACCCAGCACAAAATCGACAAAGCGCGAGCCAAGCGCGCATGATCTTCTGAATCCGAGATGGACGAAGACGAAGGAGAACTCTGCAGGGCCAGGTGTTTCAGCAGATCTATTCGACGCACACGGATGCCGCGAAATTTCAAGCTTCCTTCGGATAATCCGAAGTTCGACGACACACAAGACCCCAAGGCGTGGCTTAGCGACCACATGTCGTTCGTCAAGCTGCACGGCGGAAACAAGGAAACTGCCATGCAATGCCTTCAGCTACAGCTGACAGGCACAGCTCGGATTTGGCTTAGCAGCCTATCTTCAGGATCCATCCGAAGCTGGGAGGAGCTGGCTTACAGCTTCATCTGAAACTCCAAAGGCACCAGCAAGAGACCCGCCTCGATCGATGAGTTTCGAGCCTGCACTCAATGAACGGGCGAATCCATTCGCTCGTACATACTACGCTGGTCCAACACCAAGAACTCCGTGGCGCGCATCTCCGAAGAAAGGGCCATCGACGCCTTTAAGGACGGCGTCAAGCGCCAGGACTTCAAGGAGGAACTTGGGCACGTCAAGCCCAAGACACTCGACCACCTCATGGACATCGCCAACAGGTGGGCTGACGGCGAAGATTCCGTCCACCGGGCGCACTCCGAGGAAGAAGACGACTACGGCCTACGACAGGAGCGCCATAGCAAGAGGAGATCGCACGTCTACGATGATCGCGATGGACCCGACATGGTCGCGGCCGGCTACGCCGACCGCCACAACGACGCCAACCGCAACAGCGGCGGATACCACGGAGGGAACTTCCGCGATGGAGGATGCCCAGCATAGTCGTGGCAGCGCCGTGATCGCGATAACGGACCCTCAGCATACGAAAAACTGTCGGGTCCATGCACCATCCACTTCTACATCGACAAGCAGGATGGTAAGAAGAAGGCAAGCCACATGCTCAAGGACTGCCGTGAGTTCCAGAAGCTCAGCGAAAGCATGGTTCAGATGAGGCAGCAAGCTCCACCCACTGGATTTGGGAACGCACCCGCACCAGGTGAAATAGCGCATGGAGCTCCTCCACCGCCACCTGTAGGAGGCCCGAACCAACCAGTCGCACCAGCATAGAACAACACCGGGCACGGGTATCCCCCGCCGAAAGGAGCACTGATGATCCAGAAGGGACGCCCAACGAATAGGGTGCAGAAGAAAATCACCCGTCAGATCAACCTGGCTGTGACATCTCCACCCGCCATCCCTGAGTACCTCAACGGATTGGAGTCCTGCATCACGTTCAGTTGTTCGGATCACCCTTTCCAGGTCCCTCGCCCAGGTCATGCTGCCCTGGTGCTCGAGGAGTAGATCGAAGGTTTCGAGATGAGTCGCGTCTTCATGGACGGCGGCATCGTCATCAACCTGATGTTCGCAAGCACCCTAGCAGCAATGCGGATCCCGCTGTGCAGCCTGGAACAGTAAGACACAACGTTCCACGGCATCGTTCCAGGAAAGGGCATATTCCCCCTGGGAAAGATATGGCTCGACGTCATCTTCGGCAAGCCGGACAACTTCCGATGCGAGCGGCTCGAGTTCAAAGTGGTGGACTGGCCATCACAATACCACGCCATCCTCGGGCGTGTAGCATTCGCAAGATTCCTGGCAGTACCACACTACGCGTACCTGCTACTCAAGATGCCAGGACCCAGAGGCGTCATCACAGTCCATGGGAGCTTCACCCGATCGGACCACTGCGACAGGGACTTCAATAGAATCTCCCAGTCATTCGGCATGCAAGAGGAGCTCGTAAGGCTCTGCGAGGTGACGGACAATGGGGCACCCCCAGTCGCACGACAAAACGCACCTGATATGTCTTTCGACTCCACCGTCAACACAAAGAAGGTGCAGGTCCACCCGACGGATGCCTCCAAGACGACATTGATCGCCAACGACCTCAGCCCCGCATAGGAAAGCTTGCTCGTCGAATTCCTCCGTGAGCGCTGGGAAATCTTCGCCTGGTGTCCTGCGGACATGCTAGGAGTTCCCAGGGAATTCACCGAGCACGCACTCAACGTCTTTCCAGACACCAAGCCCGTCAAGCAGTCCATCCGGAGACTGTCCGAGCCGTGGGCCGAAGCTATCAGGATGGAAATCAATAGACTACTCGTTGCAGACTTCATCAGGGAGATTAAAGAAAGCGAGTGGCTCGCAAATACAGTGATGGTCCCCAAAAAGGACACGGACATCCTGCGGATGTGCGTGGACTTCACGTCGCTAAACAAGCACCGCCCAAAGGACCACTTCCCTCTCCCTCGGATCGATCAGATCATCGATTTGAATATAGGATGCGAGAAACTCTCCTTCCTCGACGCCTACTCAGGCTACAACCAGATTCAACTCAAGGTCGAAGATCAAGAGAAAACAGCGTTTATCACGCTGTTTGGAGTGTTCTGCTACAACACAATGCCCTTCGGGCTAAAGAACGCAGGTGCCACGTACCAGCGGTGCATGCAGGCATGCCTGAAAGACCAGATCGGTCGCAACGTCCAAGTCTATGTCGACGACATAGTCATCAAAACCAGGGAGGCAAAAACGCTCATCGACGATCTCCGCGAGACGTTCGATAATCTTGACCGCTATAGGATCAAGCTCAATCCCAAAAAGTGCGCCTTCTGCATCCCATCGGGTCAGCTGCTTGGCTACTTCATCTCCCAGCGAGGGATCGAGGCGAACCCGAAGAAAATCCGGGCCATCATGGCCATGGAGAAGCCGAAGAATCTCAAGGGTGTCCAGCAGCTTGAAGGACGAATAGCGGCATTGAGCAGGTTCATCAGCCGCATGGGCGAAAAAGCCCTGCCATTCTACCAGCTGCTACGCAAGGCAGACAAATTCGAGTGGACGCTCGAAGTGGATGACGCATTCGAAGATCTAAAGCGACTGCTCTCCACCTCGCCCGTCTTGGTCACACCAAAGGAGCGCGAGCCCCTGCTGCTGTACATAGCAACCACACACCAGGTGGTCAGCACCGTGCTGGTGGTCGAGCGACCCGAAGAAGGAAAGACCCATGGGGTCCAACGCCCAATTTACTACCTCAACGAGGTATTGACGCCAACAAAATAGAGGTACCCTCACTACCAAAAACTCGCCTACGGCGTGTTCATGACGGCTCGTCGGTTGAGCCACTACTTCCAGGAGCACCAGGTGATGGTCGTCAATGAGGCACCCCTGAACAGCATCCTGAATAACCCAGAGGCCACAGGACGCGTGGCCCTGTGGGGCATCGAGCTGTCACCTCTTGACATCATCTACGAGAAGCGCCACTCGATCAAGTCTCAAGTCCTCCCGGACTTCCTTGTACACTGGATGGAGCTGCAGCTGCCAGACACCCCAGACATGACGCAGTCATGGACGATGCACTTCGACAGCTCCAAGCGTGAAGCCGGAGCGAGGTCATCTTGACCTCCCAGGCGATAAGATGAAGTACGTCCTTCGGATGAAGTTTCGACCTCCAACAACGAGGCAGAATACGAGGCCCTCATCCATGGAATGAGGATAGCAAAAATCTACGGCGCAACGCGCCTGGTCATCTACGGTGACTCCAACCTTGTCTTCCAGCAGACGATGAATGAGTGCGACGCGCACGCCACCAACATGATTGCATACCGCGCACTCTACAACACACTCGAAGGAGGCTTTGACGGTTGCGAGCTATGACACGTTGGAGGAGAAAGCAACGAGGAGGCCGACAGACTCGCCAACATCGGCTCCACCTATGCAAGGGTGCCGCTAGGTGTGTTCCTTGAACAGATCTATGTACCATCCATCAAGCGGAAATTCCCCAAGGGATCACCCGAAGAGGCAGAGCACTCGGGGGCCACGCTACCCGAAGGTCATGAAGGACCCGAAAAACTGGACACAGAGGTCGCCGTGGTCAACCTGATGCAGGTCATGGCAGTAGAAGAAACCTGGACACGACCGTACCTCCAGTACTTGATAGATGGAGAACTGCCTGATAGCCCGACGGATGCCCAGCGCATATCTCGCTGGTCAAAAGCCTTCACCATCATCAATGGCGGGCTGTACAAGCGCAGCATTACGGGCGTACTACAAAGGTGCGTCACCATCGGTGATGGGAAAACCATACTCCAAGACATCCACGAGGGCATCTGTGGCCATCACGCAGGCAGCCGCTCCCTTGTCGCCAAAGCTCTACGAGCTGGATTCTACTGGCCAACGGACATGTACGACACAAAGGACATCGTCCGAAGATGCAAGGGGTGCCAAAGGTTCGCCGAAAAACCACATGCACCCGGGTCAAATCTCAGGCCCATACCTCTAGCCTGGCCCTTCACTCAATGGGGCCTCGACATGATCGGCAAACTGCCAAGGTCCTCGAAGGGGGGGCATGTCTACCTCCTGGTCGCAGTCGACAAATTCACCAAGTGGATCGAGGCCATGCCGGTCACTAACCAAAAGGGCAATACTGCCGTCAAGTTCTTTGAATCCATTGTCTACAGGTTCGGCGTACCGCATAGCATCATCACCGACAATGGATCGAACTTCATCTCCAAAGAATTCCAAGACTTCTGCGAAGGCCTCGGAATCAACATTACATACGCCTCAGTGGCGCACCCGCAAACGAACGGGTAGGTGGAAAAGGCCAACGGCCTAATCGGCGCTGGCATCAAGAAGCGCCTCATGAGCCCACTTGAGCGACTCACCGGATCCTAGACGAAAGAGCTACCCTCCGTCCTATGGAGCCTGCGTACCACGCCAAACAGCTCAACAGGATACACGCCATTCTTCATGGTGCACGGAGCCGAAGCCGTGCTACCAGCCGAAGTACGCCACCAGGCCCCCCGGTTCTTCGCTTATAGCGAAGCCAAATCCACAGCTGCACTCGAAGACGCCGTCGACACACTCGACGAGGCCAGAGACATAGCAGCAGCTCGATCAGCGGTGTACCAGCAGAGTCTCCGCAACTACCACAGCCGACGGCTGCGCCCATGGTCCTTCGTCGAAGGAGACCTAGTCTTGCGACTCAAGCAAGAGCGACCAAAGAAATTCGAGTCACCATGGGAAGGACCCTACATCATCACCGAAGTCATCCCAGGTGGAGCCTATCGCCTCAAACACGTGGAGTCTGGAGTCGCATACTCCAACCCATGGAACATCGCACAGCTGCGACGATTCTACCCCTAGCTACCTCCCCTTTTACTTTTAATAAGGCTATTCAGCCAAGGCTACTCAGCCAAACAATATACCTCCTTCATTACGATATAAATAAAGCTAAGTGTCTCGCCCCAAAAAAATTTGTTTACTATTCGCATTCTTATGCTACAAACGCACTCGGGGGATCCCCCCACCTCACGATTTCGTCGACCGAGGATAACACGTGTACACCTGAGTAGCTGACCACGTCAGGCTAACGAAAAGGACACATATGCGAACAAAGCACTACGTGCTCAAACAACAACCAAACCTTTATAACAAAGGGCAAAACACGCCCAGACAAATATATACAAATTTTATATCTGGCCTTTTTACAGGTACTACCTATTCTAAAGAATAACTTGAGCACGCTACTCAAAAAGATCTACGACATGTTCGGCATACTGCCTTACAGCCGCATAATGCGGACGCATATCCCACTCGCCACCATCCGGTCGAAGAGGCGGCCCAGCCGCCACAACAGACAGATCTAAATCAGGGCGATGTAGCCTCACAAGGGACAGTGCAGCCTTCACCCTGCGACAAGCTGGTGCCGCACCAATTCCTTGACATGATGCACGTTCCGAAACTTCGACAGAAGACCAGAGAGGGTTGACGGCGCAACATCCAGCGGAAACATCACATGCAGAACCGACGCGAGTGAAGTCTACACCTGCCGAAGCACCCGCAATACTAGGTGAACGCGATCTTGCACCGTCGCCAGGACCATGGCACGGTCACGGTCCATCCAGAAGAACCCGTCGGCCTCCATGTCCTGCTGAGTCAGACAGTTGATTCGAACAGCAACACGCTCCTTCTCTTCCCTTGGAGCAATGTTAGCACCTGCAGTACTTGCAAAAGAGTAAGAATAAATGCCAACAGGCGCATCCGAAGCAACGGGCAACAGCTCGAAAAACTCACACTGAAGCTGCTCAGACAAGCGAAGCAACTCCGCCATCAAGTACTCCTCTCTAGCACCGCCTCAATCCGCCTTGGATTTCCAAACGTCAGCATGCCCACGCACCGCTAGCAACTCTTTCTCGAGGCTACGGATACGGTCTTGAAGAAACACAAGCTGCTACACATCATCCAAGGATGGCCGCAGCTGCACCACAGGCGAAGTGTCAACAGGATCATCATTCGAAGGACCCCAGAGTAACAGAAAGGCAAGGACATGAACACGCAGATAAAGGAGCACATAACTCAGCAAATTCATTAAATGCAACAAAAGCCACTACGTGGCACAAGGATTGTTCATCTAAATATTTACAACAAAAGAAGCTACAACTATCCTACAGCTACAACGCCTACGACGCGGCACCCTGAGTCGCCTCGGAGCCAGACTGCCTCGCCTTGGCTTCCCCTGCTGCCTTAGCGCATACTCGACCAACAGATCAATCAGCTTCGGCCCGTAACGCTTACAACGAGCAGCATAGGTGGCGAAGGCTACCTCGGACCCGTCAGCAGTCGTCGGCATCCGGGAAGTGACCTGATGAAGGTCCAGCTCTGCTCCAGCTGCCAAGGCCATTGCTAGCCCGACGGATGCGCCAATGCCCTTCGCACTTATGCGCGCGGTGCTTGGTGACAAGCGCCTCCCAGGCATCAACATCATCAAGGGTCACGCCCTTGGGGATAAGATCCTTGTAGAAGCGCCCAAGGACCTCCTTGGCCTTGGCAAGCGAGTTGACGACGGTGCTGTAGTGATCTTCGACTGCCGCAGTAGCATCATCCAGAGCACTCCCGTGCTCCAGAGCACTTCGATCAAACTCGATGCCCGCGGCATCTAAGAAAACAAGGAAGAAGAATGAACGAAAGCATCACGAAAGAAAGGCAAGGAAATAAAAAAGACGAAGGTGAAGATACTCACCTGAAACAGCCTTGGCAGCCGCCATAAGCTTGCCGGCCACCTCTCTTTCGCGCACAGCCGCGGCGGTGGCGAGATGCTCCTCGCGGTCCGTAGCCTCCTGCTGCAGGCGCTCTTTTGCCTCGGCCGCTTGTGCGAACTCCAGCTCGAGGCACTCCCTGGAACCAACGGCTACCTCGGTCTTCTTCTCCGCTTGACCGGGGCTCTTTTTGAGAGCATCAATCTCACGAAGGGAGGTGTTGTGATCCTCTGCAATAAACCAATACAATTGTCGGATAACAGGACACGAATGCAAGAAGAAGCAAAGACCAAGGCATAAAAAGTACCTTGAAGCTGTTTGAGGCTGGCCTCCAGCGCCAGGTGCTGCTGCACCAGTCGATTGGCATCTTGCACAAAAGGCTGCAGAAAGAAGAATTACTAGTCAAAAGAAGGGCTCGGGGGCTACGTCCAAAAGAACGAGCAGAAGCAAGTTACACATACGAAAGTGCTCGGGAGCTTCCCTCGAGAAACGAAAAAAAACCCGACAAAGCAAACTACCCTACAGATGCCCGGGGGCTCCCCCCGAGGTAAGGACAAAAGAGATAATCACAGGATCATCCAAAAAAAAGGCTCGGGGGCTCCCCCGTGGCAGGAAGCAGAGTTACTTACATGATTCAACGGCGACTCCGAAGGTCCGCTTGCAGCCTTCTGAGGCGCAACCACCCGAACCTCCTGCGGAGAAGGATCTGGAGCAGCGCCTTCAGAGGTGGCCACCGTCTGAGGAGCAGGAAGCATGACCTTCGACTCCCCCATCATCTCCCGAGCACCATCACTGGAAGAATCGTTGGAAGAGTGGCTGCACAAAGACAAATTAGCACAAGTACAAAGGAAACAAGCGAAAAAGACAATACATGACTAAAGAAACATACGAGTCAAGCTCGCTCAAGTCGAAGACGGGAGGGGTCCTCCGGACCTTATTCTCCTCTTTCTTCTCTTCCTTCTTCCGCTTCACCGGCGGGTGCGGCGCCACAACTCGCACAGGAACGACAGGAATCGGAGAGGAAGAGCCCCCATGCCCATCACTATGACGGTCAAGGCACAGTGGGTTCCTAGGAGTCAGAGGAGTCGAGGCATCCGAAGACTCGCTGGAGCTCTGTGTCCGCTTGCGAGTGTGGTCCTCGCTCGACTCGTTGGCCTCTTCAGCCAAAGATCGCGCCGATGGTAGCTCGGACATGGAATCCACTACCTCATTGTCCAGTGCAGCCAAAAACAATTCGGGAAGCGGTGGCGACATGCCCGGCACATTGAACTCCTGCACAGAAGAAGAAAATTTGTTAGCAAACAAATGCAAAAACAATGCAGTCGAAAATAGCGCTACGCGCACGACCCGGATCTACACCTGTGGAACAGGACGCGAAGCAGAGAACGGAGAAGTCAGTGACTTCCCCGGGATATCCTTTCCAGCCTTGAACTTCAGCAGCGGGCGAAGGACACCGTCAAGATCTCCCCTGGAGAATTCTTCAGCCGAAACCCTTGTCAGGTCACGACGCCCAGCGTAAAGGAACATCGGGTGCGCCCTAGCCTGGAGTGGTTGCACCCGACGTTTCAGGAAGGTGCGGATGATATCCACACCGTTCACCTCCTTATCAGGAATCAGCTAGAGATCCTCCAGCCGACGATAGAGAGACTCTATCTCCGCTACCTCGCCATCCAAGATCTGGTTTTTTAGGACCTCTTTGGCTCGATCTTTTGGGAGGGGTCGAAAGGAACAAGACCAAAATCTTGCCCAGCCACCATGGAGTCGTGGATGTAAAACCATCGCCTCCGCCAGTACTGGAAAGATTCGGACATGGAAAAAGAGAAGAAAAGAAGATTGGGTTTGAGAGAGATGATGCAACCCCCAATGGGATAAACAACATCAGAACCAGACAGCCTCTTCACGGAATAGAGTTTCTGGAAGAGGCCAAAGTGTGGCTCGATACCGAGCCAGCACTCGCAGAAAGTGACGAAACAGGCAATGTGCAGAAGAGAATTGGGGGAAAGATGGTGCAGCTGGATGCCATAAAGAAAAAGCAGTCCACGAAGGAAGTCGTGGACTGGGAAGGAGAAGCCCCGAAGAACAAAAGCAACGAATATAACCCGAAACCCAACGGGGGGACGGGGAATTACCTCGTTGCCTGGGAGTTGGACGGCCTCCCTATCTTGCGGGATCAAGCCCCGCTCACGAAGCTTGCGGAGATCACTCTCGCGCATCTCCGATCGCCGCCAGCCACCGTCGGTGACACGGGTGGCGGCAGCACTCTTCTTGCCTCCAGCAGCGCTGGTACCAACCGCAGATGAAGATTTCTTGGGCTTTCCCATTGCGGTGTGGCAGCGCCGGCGTTGAGAACGTAGGATTGAGGATGGAAATGCTCGAGGATATTCCAGCGCGCAGCGAGACAATCTCAGAGAACAATGGAGCAGTGAAACGAGAATGGCTGCGGTGAAAAAGATTAGGTTTTCCCCAACGATTATAAGGATGAAGACAATGCACGATCACCGTCCATCAAGAAGACCTAACGCCAACGGTAAGATCTGACTGTACACGTGTCAGCATCGCAACGAACCGTCGCCCACACGCCGTCCACTAAGCGCATAAATCGAGGAGACGCCATAATTATCTCCACGCCACGCGTGACCGGTCAATTCAAGGTCAGAAGGTGGGACCCATGTTCGTCCAGTCACGTCATCTCTAGTGCAGCAGACGCTTGAGGTCACTGATCGTCAGCAATGACATCATCAACAACTATACTAGCAACAGCCACAATTTCTTCGGCTTTAAATCATAGAGTAATCACTCGATTCTACGATTCGACTAACTACTCGGGGGCTACTCCTATCAGGAGCGCTGGCCGCGCACCCGAAAAATGAACAGCACATTACAACACTGAACTGTTTCTTCGAGTCCTACGTCGAGTCTGCGGCTCCACTACGGAATCGGGGGCTACTCCCGTAGGGAGGACGGATTCAAGCATCCGAAAAATTGGGTCCTACGGACCTGACGCTGAACAACGACTGAATAAAAGTCTCTGCTCGAGTCTACGACTCGAACAGACACTCGGGGGCTACTCCCATAGGAAGCACTGGTCGCGCACCCTATGAATTTTCGACTGCGATCCTTCGGATCAGCATGCAACATTTCTTCGGCAACTTTGCCCCAATTAAACGCTAAGTGAGCAACATTCTCCTTGGCCACCCGAAACACCTCCCCGATGATAGAAATTCGGATGCTGTGTCTGCGACGCAAAGATAAGACCTACATATAACATCTGATGGCCTGGTAACGCACATGACTGTGCTCTGCTAGTATAAATCTGTGCCAACAGGCGCGATGAAAAATCCTGACGGACGCATTGGGTACATCAATTAAATTCACTGGAATTCCACTCCTATAAGTCCTCCGCGGCCTAAGTTGAATTACGCCAGCATATGTTCCGAGTTCAAGTCGAGGGACTCAAACCTGAAGAAGATCGTGTTGTTTCGTCCTAAGACATTTAACTAACCCTGATCCGTCGGGTGAGTCAGGCAGACGCATCAACAATCCCTACACATGTACTCTTGAAAGACAGGGTTGCACCCGAAGGATTGAGGAGTCCTCAGCTGAATCTTCGATTCGACTGATCACTCGGGGGCTACTGACATGGTTATACCCCGCGGGTACATGATCTCAGCATACCTGGTCCGGCCCAAGGAAGGCCCACAGCAAATATATGCCGGCCCATGAAGACTTTTGGGTGACCAAGCCCCATGATGTCTTCGGATCCTTGGAGAGCAAGACTAGAGTAGATAGGAAATTCAAAGGGGTAAACCCTAAAACCTGTAACTGACTAGGTCTGTGCCTGGGACCTGCCTAAGTCTATATAAAGGCTAGGAGGGAACGACCTAGAGCTCTCGACTCATACTTTCGCATACACACCTCCACGCCAGATTGCATCTGCGCACCCCTGTAATCACCGGTTCCGCCGTAATCAAGAGCAGACAAGCAGGAATAGGGTTTTCCCTCCGAGGGCTTGAACCTGGGTAAACCTCGTGTCCCGTGTTGCTTGTTTGCTAACCGTTTCGCGATCTCCAGCATCCCCATCTTCTCCAAAACCCAAGTCCATAAAAATGGGCATTGACGAGATTAAACCTCGTCAATGTGAGTAGAACCAACATATATAGAGCAGACTCCCCCACCATATATGCACGTGTGATGATCTTGAATTTCATTGCATACATTGTCAAGCATAACCTTTGGGAGAGTTTCCACTATATATACAACCATGCAAAACATAATAAAGATGAAATGCATGAAAGGCAAACACTTAAGAACAAACCAATCTTAAGTAGAAAACCATTTCCCTTAAAACCCTCTAAACTTCTCCCCCATTGACAACAAGTGCCAAAATGGATAACAAGGTTAGAAGGACAATATAGTATGAGTTCCTACACAAGGTGTGCATTACTCGTAATATGAGTGAAATCACATGCACATATCCAATGACGAACACTTGGAGGAAATCAAACTATATTGAGGATCCAGGATTGCTAAAAGGATAACAAGGTTAAGGAACTTCAATAGATGAAGAAAGAAATCGAAAGATCCAAATGATTAAATGGACAAATAGTGTTCTAAGTGAAATAAGGAAGATCCCCAAGGTCCGTGCATAAATTAGTTGTTTCATTTGAATACAATATGCACAAACATGGAATCCTCACTCCCTCTATATTATTCTTGGGAGACCTTTGGGAGAGTTTCTCTTTTTTCTAACAGCCCTTTCAAGTTAGATGTGTCATTCAAAATATATAATAGGCCTATCTCCATGACATTGAAGAAATTTTGCGAAATCTTGGGTATTGGCATGGCTGGGATGGTGAAGAAGATTCCAGCTCAACCCGCTGATTTGTTAGAGCTCTACCGCGGGATAACTAATGATGATGACCGCAGAGCCCAGCACGGAAAGATAAGAAATATTCAACTCCCAACTATCAGATATTTTGCTTATTATCTTGCAACTAGTATTCTTGGTAGGGAGAACACTAGCAATATTTTCAACTATCATTTGGCGTTTCTAGCTGCTGCACTCAACAATGAAACCAGGTACAATCTTGGTTCTCTCATTGCTCGTCGCTTAGCTGCTAAGGGACCCATTTATGGGGGAATTATTGCTGCACGTGTTGTCGTTGCCTTAGACCTTTCTGTTGATCAAAATGATACAATTTTGGCTCCTCAGAGGCTTGATCTTGCTGCCATGAAAGCGCATCAGTTTGTCACTTCTATCTCTACCCTTGATAGTTTGGTTTATAGGATGATGTTTACTGATGGGGAAGAGAGAGATTCCTTTGCCCCAAACCACTTTGTTCACTATTTGCCAGGGACCTTGGTCACGCTCCAAGGAGGAGATGGACGAGCAACTGTGCATTCGTGGTTTCCACGGACACTACCAGGGGGACGCGCCCTCTTATGACCACTCTGTGCACTACACAGGGGTGTCCTCGAGCTCGTACCAGGACGAAGGGGCCTCTTCGTCGTATTACGGAGGTGCACCTTCTTGGTCACCATGGGGTTGATCCCCACTTAGGCCAAAATCCTAAGCTTGGGGGGAGTTATACCGACATCATACTCATCTATACATCATGTTTCGTCGGTTTTTTGTATATCCATGTTTCGCTTCCTTTTTGGTTTTAGTTTCTATTTTTCCCAAAACACAAAAATACCAAAAATATTTTAGTTGTTTCTCTTGGTTTGTTTCTTTGCTTTTTAGCTTTGGCTTGTCTTAAAGAAAAATCCAAAAATATTTTGCTTTGTTTGTTTTTGCTTTTTTTGTTTTTGCTTTGAGTGTTTGCCTTAAAAATTGAAAACACCAAAAATATTTTTTGTTCTTCTTTGGTTTTGTAAAGTTCTTTGCAGGGTTCAGCGGTCCTCAGTGAAGTTTGGTTTCATGTTATTATTCAAGCCACACAAGTGAAGCGAAATAATGAAGATGAAGACAACTTGAGGTGTGGTAAGAGGCTGGTAACGAACTCTATTTGTTTTCATTTTTGTACATATACTCATCATTGTGGGCATGCTTAGTTTGTTCTTGTAAGGTGTATGTTATTTATGGATGCTTAGTAGTTCTTGCTCTCTTGTGATTAGCTCCAGCTTGCTAATAGTTTATAGCATGTCATATGAATGTTTGCTTGCATTGTTCCATTCATAACTTGGTATGATATTGCAGTATCCTCCTCTAAATGTTTCATGTGAATCGACTTGGCACATGCTCACGCATGCATATGACTGAACAATAGTCAGTAAGCCTCGATGATTTATTTTGCCTCAGGGTGCTTATATCACTTTCATGCCATAATTAGTCCTGTTTTGTTGCAAGCATGATTATGACAGTTATTGCTCTCTCGTTTGTCGCTCACTCTCTATTGCTAGCCTTCACTTGCACTGAGTATGTGCTCTACTCATGTTTCCAACTCCCCAAAACCAATATTATCAAAAAGTGTCCACCATACCTACCTACTAGCATCATTTGCTATCCGTGCATATTCATTATGCCTTGTTTTCTTCCAAACAAAATGTTTGCTTGTTATGAAAAAGTTAGTTAGTAAAGCTCTCACGAACTTGATGGCACACTTTATTTCTTGCACTTAATAAACCTGAACCATTGTGACTATCCATGAAAGTTATATGCTTGCAAATTATAGGCTGGGAGTTAGCAGAACCATGCTGTCACGGGAATGCTTTCAACACTCTTTGGATATATATCTAGTTGATATCATGCTCTTTTGTTTGCGGATGTCGTTAGTGTGAAATAAAAGGGGAGCTTGTAAGTCCATGGAGTTATGTATATGTGTTATAGAAACGCCTGGGCCGCTAGCCTAAGCCATGCCTAATCATGGTGGAAACTTGCAGCATAACCATAATGAACAATCTATGAACCTTTCTTCTTATAAAAAAAGAGACACATATTGAAAAGAGGAAAGAGAGAAAAAAGAGTCATTTTCCCATGGCAAATAAGAAGATTGCTGAGATGCTCATTGTCTGCTCGCCTTGTCATTTTGATTATGGGATAGCTCCTGTATCATGTGCAAGGGGTACCCCGTTGGCGGTTCTCTATGATATGCATGTATTTACTATGACAAGAACTTGCAAGTAACTAAAGTTGAGTAGAATGAGGAGCGGAACTCATACTCAAGGGACATGAGATTTCCAGTTTATGGTATGTCAAGCATATAGCTCATATTGGACCTCAAGTTCACCTTAACCATTTAAAGATGCCTATGATAGGGGCAATGAGATCTCAAAGCTAATGAGTACCATACTTTTATCATTTGGAAGCCTTTCAAACTTTTCAAAACCTTTTCACTTCCTTGTTGAGTCACCACTTATTCTATGAGCACCTTATTGAGAGCATGGTTGTCATTCTTGTGCTTGTTTCAAAACTTGGTTAATTATGTCATGACTTTGATGCTTGTATCTTTGATATCTTTACTTCTAGTGTTCACTTGAACTTCAGAGGTGTCTTGGCATTTATGTTTGCTTCACCATCAAAGGCAAGCGAGATACCACTCAATCATACCTTTTTATGAGCATTGCAATGTTGCTTATGTTTATGTTTCATGCTACTTATTATTATTGAGTTGGAATCTCTTCATAGCTTGCAATGACTATCGACTAGACTTAGTTGCATACTCCTTATTATGAATTGTCTAAGTATGTACTCCTGTGCTGAGAATATTTACATCATATGAAGCAAATGTGTTCGTGAAAGTTCTTTTATCACACTCAGTTTTCAACTGAATTTCTTGAGGACAATCAATAAGCTAAGCTTGGGGGAGTTGATAAGTCCAAAACGTATCCACTTTCCTGAACACTTTTTCTATTGTTTGTCCTCTAAACTTGTGTGATTTGGATACGACTAACACGGACTGACGTTGTTTTCAGCAGAATTACCTTGGTGTCTAGTTTTTGTGCAGAAAATCAACTATCAGGAAAAATCCCGGAAAATATGCCAAAAATCCTATTTCACCAGAAGACTCACGGGCGAATCACGAGAGGCAGTGGAGGGCTGAGGGCACACGCCCCAGTGCATGGGCTAGGCACGGCAGCGCTGGAGGATGTGGCCTCCTCAGGCACCCCCTCGGCCTCCCTCTTCGCTTATAAGTTGCCTTCTGACCTAAAAACTAAGGGGGGGTCGACGTTTTTCCAGAAAGAGTTATGCTGCACCGCCACCACCAGAAACGGCGATTCGGAACCAGAAACTCTGTTTTGGCACCCTGCCGGGACGGGGAATTTGGAGAGGATCATCGCCATCATCATCACCAATGCCTCTCCATCAACCATCCATGTTCCCCTCATCCATGAGTGAGTAATCCCCCGCTGTAGGCTATGGGGATGGTAGGGATTGGATGAGTTCTATCATGTAATCGAATAAGATTGTTAGGGCATGGTGCCTAGTATCTCTATTAATGCTATTTGACTTTGTTGCAACTTGTTGTGCTTAATGCTTGTCACTAGGGCCTGAGTGCCATGATCTCAAATCTGAACTTATTATTGATTCATTATGATAGTATTGTTTGTGATCTTATCTGCAAGTTGTGTACACATATCATTGCCCGGATCCAAAGGCCCCGAAGTGATAGAAATTGGGACAACCTGAGGGGACGGCTGTGATGTGAGGATCACATGTGTTCACGGAGTGTTAATGCTTTGCTCGGGAACTTTATTAAAAGGAGTGCCTTAATTTCCAGTAGTTCCCTTGAGGCCCCGCTGCAATGGGCTGGCAGGACAAATGATGTTGTGCAAGTTCTCATTGCGAGCACGCATGACTATATATGGAGCACATGCCTATGATTGTTTAGTACTTGGATGCTTATTCTTATTTATATGCAATTGCCCTAGATCTTAAAGTTACATGTTTATACTTGTCCATGCAACGCCCGTCCATCCATCCCTATGCCTACCGCGCTCATATCCTACTGTTTACTGTTACTGTTACTATTGCCTTTGTTCTACTGCTGTTGTTACTTTGCTATTGCTACTACAAAACTGTTTCTACTAATAAACTACTGTGAGCAAGAACTATTTCCATGTGCAGCTGAATTAACAACTCAGTTGTTAAGGCTTGCAAGTATTATTTGGCTCCCCTTGTGTCGAATCAATAAATTGGGTAATACTACCCTCGGAGACTGTTGTGATCCCCTATACTTGTGGGTCATTAATGCTACAGTGGATTGCTGGACATATAAACAGCTGAAATGTTATCATAATAAACTACGGTAGCCTGCTGGACAGGACGACAAAGATCTGAGAGAAGCTGACGCAACCAAACCATTTTGGTGATAGCATGTGCCACTGCACGGTACTCAGCTTCTGCAAACAAATGGGAAATTATAACCTAACGTTTCGATGACCATGAAATCAAGTTGTTGCCAAGAAAAATACAATATCTGGATGTGGACCGACGAGTATCCGGACAACCAGTCCAGTCTGCATCAAAATATGCTATCAAAGTGTTTGTAGATGATGAATATTTGTGGATACCATGCTCAATAGTACCTTTCAGATATCGAAGAACATGTTTAACATGATTATAATGTGGAATGCGAGTATCATGCATGTAGAGAGAGGCTTGTTGAACGGCAAAAGAAATTTCTAGACGAGTGAGAGTGATATATTGAAGAGCACCAATTATACTATGATAGAGGGTGGCATCAGGAAAAACAACACCTGAGGAGGAAAGTTTGGTAGTGGTATCTACAGGGGTTTTAGATGGTTGACAGTCAAGCATGTCTGACTTAGTTAGAAGATCAAGAATATATTGTCACTGAGATAGAAAAAGACTATGGGTATCATGAGTGACAGCAATTCCAACAAAATAATGAAGTATACCAAGATCAGTCATGGAAAATTCAGATCGAAGTAAGGAAATTATGTGATCGAGAAAATGCTAAGTGGAGGCTATTAAGACAATATCATCTACGTATAAGAGTAAGTAGGATGTGTGAGAGGTATTGTGATGGACAAAAAGAGAGGAATCCGAGGGAGATGGTTGAAAACGATAGTGAGAAGAAAGGTAGAGAATCATCGAAACCATGCACGAGGATCTTGTTTAAGACCATATAATGATTTTTTAAGAAGACATACGTGATTGAGATTAGTTGTATCTTCAAAAGCAAGAGGTTGATGATAGTAAACAGTTTCATTTAGTGATAAGAAAAGAATTTTTAATGTCAAGTTGATGGATGGGCCAAGACGAAGAACCTACAAGACTAAGAACAATTCAAATTGTACTAGGTTTAACAACAGGAGAGAAAGTTTCATCATAGTCAAGACCATGTTGTTGAGAAAAAACCATGATATATCCAAGGAGCTTTAATGAGAGAGAGTACCATCAGAGTGAATTTTTTGACGAAAAACCCATTTTCCAAAAACTACATTTGCACCGGTGGGACAAGGAATGAGTTGCCAAGTATTGTTATCGATGAGAGCTTGGAATTCTTCACGCATAGCAGAAGTCCAATGAGGATCAAGAAGATCTGATTTATAAGTTTTGGGGATGGGAGAGATAGATGGAGTAACATGGAGATTAAGTTTTTGAGTGGTAAGTAAATCCTGATTTTGCGCGAGTACGCATAACATGATCATTGATAGGTTTAGTAGTAGGCATGGCATGGGCTGGAGGATTGAGTGTAGGAGAGGAAGAGGCAGTACCCGGCGCAGCAGATGACTCAGGTGAAGGGAGGTAGGCTCGGTCTAAGGGAAGGGAGGATCGGGTTACGCGCCAGAGAGGTTTGCGTGACAGAGTTTTTAGCGATTTCGGCTGCCGCGGCAGAGCACGCTGCCGTGGGGCTAGTGTTATCGAATGCTTCTGCCGCATGAAAGGGGGTGAATTTCTGCCGTGGTAGAGGTAGGTTTTTTAGTAGAGTTATGGGTTGGTTGGGCTGAGGCAGGAATGACATGGAGAGGGTGTAGGACGACATGTTGGGAAGGGGCAGCAGTGTAGAGGACTCGGGTTCGAGAGATGGTGTGCGTTGTGGAAAAGGAAAGACGTGTTCTATGAACGTGACGTGACGAGAGATGTGAATACGGCCAGATAGTAAGTCGATACAACAAAAGCCCTTGTGTTCAAAGTATTCGAGGAAAACACAAGAGATAGACCGGGGTGCTAATTTGGTAGGGGATATGGCATACATGTTTGGAAAACAAAGGAAACCAAAAACACGTAGCTCGGAATAATGGGGATGAAAGCGAAAAAGTGAAAAATAGGGAGTAGCGTGTGGGTTTGATTTAGTTGGTCTTATGTTGAGTAAATATGTGGCAGTGTGTAGGGCCTCAGGCCAAAATTTTGGAGGCATGTATGAATGAATTAAGCGAGTAAGAATTATATCATTGATTGTGTGCAGAGCTCATTCAGCCTTGCCGTTTTGAGGGGGGTATAGGGGCAGGAAAAATGCAGGAGAATGCCATGGCTAAGGAAAAAAATTGATTTCGAATGTTGTCAAATTCACGACTATTGTCGCATTGGATAAATATTATAGGTAGAAATAAGTGGGAAGACACATAACGTTGGAAGTTTATAAATATAGTGCGTACATCAGATTTGTTATGCATTGGGAAAGTCCAAATAAAGTGAGTCAAATCGTCTAGGATGATAAGATAATATTTAAAATCAAAGATGCTTGAATAGGGAGATGTCCATAAATCACAATGTAATAATTCAAATGGGAAGGTACTAGAAGAATTAGAGGAACTAAAAGAAAAATGAACATGTTTTCTTAATTGACAGGACTCACAAACCAAGGGATCGTGAGAATCTTTATTACATGAAATTGAAAATTCACTAATAAGATGTGATAGTGTAGCGGCTTGAGGATGTCCTAATCTTTGATGCCATATATCCACATGTAACATCCCAATTTTTGTTTTAAGATGTTACTAGAAGCATACATCATATCATTTGCATCATGACATCATACAATAAAAAACTTTGCATCAAAACCGCTCTGCCAAAAACCTTATTTTGTTTTTCCTTATAGTCCTATGAGGACATGAAGAGGTTATTCAGACCAATTCCTCGAAAGGTTATGCAAAGGTTTACTTTTATGACCCTATGTTAACCACCTCCTCTTTACAAAAATTTAAAAACTGGTTTCATTAAAATTGAAGTTGTTAAGCAAAAGTTATTAAAGAAATTGTAAAACGGAAAATGTTAAAAAGTATTAAAAATATATATACGTAATGGGCCAGCCGAAGCCAGCCCGTGTCCTACCTACCGCGCGAGCCAGCCAGCGCGCTGCCTAGCCACTGGGCCGGCCCAACCACCATCGCCTTACGCAGCCCGCTAAGCGCCATGACTTTGCCGCGCGCTCCGCCATCGCCAGAGCGAACAACACGCACACTGCAGCAGAGACTGCTCACGAGTCTCGGCGAAATCGGCGAAATCCGGTGCCCCGCCGCCAAGATAAGGAGCCTATTTAAATCCTCGTGCCTTGCTCCGTCAAAAACCTAAAAAAAAATCCGAACCGCCACCAGGTTGTCGCCCAATCTGAAGCTGGAGTTCCACCGCCGCCACCACCCAACGAGGTCAGATCGATCTCAAATTCGAGTTCTTCGCCACACCTACCCCCTGTCCATCACCGTGCTCCCTTCCCCTTCGTCTTCTGCATCTCTCTCAACCCTCCCTTCTCTGTGCAGAGCACCAGGGCCTCGGGAACTCGCCACCGGAGCGCATGGTGATCGAAGCTCCACCAGTCGTTCGTGGACGCCGATTCGTGAAGGGATAGCTCGCGAAGAAGGGCCTAGAAGAACACGGGGAGGCCAGGGATCCGCGTGGACTACTTCCCTACGCCAAGAGCACGCCGGAGCGGCATCCAGCACCGCTGCCAAGCTCACTCCGCCGTCTACAACCCAATCTCGGTGAGCCCCCCTCTTGGTTTTGTTCCTGCCCATATGATCGTAGATCAACGTCTAAGATTAGAAGGCAGCAGCGAAAGGGTACCTCCCAATTGCATCCCGCAGCATGTCGCCCGCGTCGGATCCACGTCGCCTTCTCGAACCAATCCGAGGCCGTCACTTGGCAATAACATATATGTTTTTGTTTAAATAGGCAGATTAGGTTTTAATCTTGCAAAATTCATAGTAATTCGAATACTTGGCCAAAACTTACATATAATATACCGTTGGATTGCTAAAATTGTGTAGAACACAGATCTGAAATAAAATTACGAGTTTACATTAGTTTTATCTCTGTAGATTTAAACACTATATTGGAGTATTTAATTCATAGAAAAATAACCGTAACTCTGTTTTAGTTGATTCTTGTTGAATTGGCCTTGTTGTTACGATGCCTACTGTCTAAAATTATAAAACCTTGCTTAGGATCTTATGATCTGTTTTGTGGAAGATTAGAAGTTTGGATCTCCTTGTGAGCATATAAAATAAAGTAATAACCCAAATTGCCTAAAATCTGTGGGAAATTAATACTAACTACCCAACACATTAGCAACCCAGGAAAAATACCTTGGTTGGAATTGGAACTCATTCTTGCATATTAGCATGTTGCATGTATGCATATTATTCCCGTGACTTGTTTTTCTGCAAGTAGTGTTTAGATCTATGTTGTGTTTTCGTTAGATTGTTCGGAGTGCGCCGAGGAGTATTGTTGTATAGACTGCTGCTCGGATCAAGGCAAGTTACACCACTTGTTCATATTTTTGTCCTAGTTTTGATTCTATGCATGTGATCTCCAAATTCTGTAGTATGCATGTGTAGGATGTTCTGGTAGAATTTTTCCTTAGTGTTATTTTGCAAGTGCGATGATTTTTGTAGTATGCCATGAGTATTTCTATACTTAGGATTTTCCCTCCTAATAGGTTACCCCTGTTTTTGCTAAGTACTTGCTATGCTATATATATAAAGTGTCGTTGGGGGTTCGAAATAAAAGGAATTTTGTAAGTATAAAGTCTCACTTAAGCGATCTTTTCTTCTTAAATCCACTTCAAAATAAAACTAAGTTTTCTTCTGGGCGGAATGGTTGTCGGGTCAATGAGTGGAATTTGGTGGAGGACGGCCGCCCAGGAATCAGAGAAGTCTGCCATGTTTCAGAATTCAGAAGTTTCTAGTGCAACCACAATACGTATGGGCTCTGTCTTGGCCTAGTACTTAGTGGGAAACCTCACCTGGGTACCAACATTTGGAGATTCTTGGCACGGTTGGATCCAGAAGGTAGAGGGGCTACTAAGGGAAAGCCTCGCCATGGTATTGTCTGTAAAAGTACTTGATCGTGAATTGTGGGTAAAGTGCACAAACTCTCGAGAGTATTGCAATATGATCGATCAGCCGAGTTCATGGAAAAGAACACTTAGCATCTGAAGAATGAAGCCTCTGAAGGATCTTCCTCTCTCTCTTTCAAAAGTTAAAGTTTTCTAAAACCTCATGGCGCGAGTCATATCGCTAATGGGTGGGATTTGGGGGACTTGGTGAGTAATATCCAAGTGTTAGGTTGTTTGGACACTTGGTGAGTAATATCCTCGTGTGCCATTCGACCCTATATTGCTTAAGTAAATGTTTTGAAAGTAGGAAAAACCCTCTCTCTCCCTCTCTCCCTCTCTCCCTCTCTCCCTCTCTCCCTCTCCCTCTCCCTCTCTCTCTCTCTCTCTCTCTCTCTCTCTCTCTCTCTCTCTTCTACATACTTAGAGAAAACTAGCTTTGTGCAAATGAACTCCACATCCTATACTAGCCTTGCATGTAGAGTTAGTCTTTTCCTTCCTTTGTGTAATTTTCCAATACATTCAAAGTATTGACCCAACTTGTTGGCTGCACGTTTTATGTGCAGAATCCGAAGATCGAAAGGTGCATAGAAATCGTGAGTCTACACTCAACAAGCCTGGGGCGTTGATGGACCCAAGTTATTTTATGTTTCCGCTGTGATTTGAGCTAGCTATATGCTAAGCAAGTTTGTAATAATTTTCATACTCTGGATTACTCGTGTAATAAATGACATTGTGTTTTACATGATATTCATCGACTGTGAGTGCTAGCTATTGATCCAGGGACTAGCATGTAAATCATAGGGACCAAAGGTCTTATTGACCTGAGGTCACAACAAATGGTGTAAGAGCACAACGTTGCCTATAGGACGTGACCCCTAGGATTGGAACCACCTTTAACTTTGTGTGCTTTACTCGCTTTATTCTTCTAAGTCTTTATGAACTTCCAGTACCTAATTTTCCCTACTTATTTAAGTATCTAATCTTCATTCTTCTAACTTAAAGATGACAAGCTTCTTCTACGACACCATCACAGACATCGAGCCCCTTCGCTTTGGAGGATGCCTCATGGACCTCCTCACGCATTTGGAACTTCCCCTGCCAACAATCCAGGGAATCCCAATGAAGAAACTCCACAAGGACGGCTGCTGGGGAGTCAAGGTCATCCAGCCAGGACGAGATGGAGGCGACCGCCCGACGGAGGACATAGAAATCCACACCATCAACGACTCCAAGGAGAAGGCCCTTAGCATCAGCTTGCAACAACTCATTCGTCTCCTGTGTGGACGCTATCAGGAATATCTTCAAGGACATTGCGGCGGCCTTTTTGGAAAGCGTGATGAGGAAGGAGTTCCCATGAAGTTGACCTTTGAAGAAAGTACTTCGACCAAGCACGAAGGATGCATTATCAAGACTTGGAGTGCCACATCCATGACCTTGAAAAGGGTATCTCTCTCGAGATGCTAATGAATGATGAGTTGTGTGATCTCATCAAGGAGAAAGAAGAAATAATCAAACAGCAGGAGGAGGCGATGATGGCCCAGGAGATGAAGTTCAAGGACCAAGAGAAGAAGTTCACTAACCAAGAGAAGAGGGTGATAGATAAGAACAAGAGGATTAGGGAACTCAAGAAGGAAACCAAGGACACTGATGTGCAGACAGAGGGCCTTTGCAAGATAATCAATGAAGTGCGTGCTTCCAAGATGGGCTTGGAAAAGCAACTTGAAGCCGCTAAGAAGTCAAGCCTAGTGCAGGAACTGCAGGGCGAGAAGGAGGGACTTCAGGGGCATATAGAAGCCACTACCAAGAAACTGCAAGAAGAAATAAAGGACCTCCAAGAGAAGCTTGAAGCCACCACAAAGGAGATGGAGCTGTACAAGTCAACCCTAGAGCAGGAGAGCTACTCGTTCGAGGACGAGGAAGAGGAAGGTGTGGAAGATGTGTAGTAGTTGGACCACCTTTAAGTTTTATAATTGAACGTTATTCGCGGTTGTAATAAATACCAATACATGTTTGGTTTAGTTAAACTTGGATGATTTATGTGTTATAGTTGTGCTGCATATGTCTTGCGTGCCTTGTGTGTTTTCATAAGGGTAGGAGTTTACTACTTTAGTCTTTTTGTCTATCTCCTAAATTGTTGCCCAAACCCCACAGATGCCGCCAAGACGTGCGAACAATGAACATCCCCCGGAGATTGCACAACTTTTGGCCTCTCAGATCCAACTGCTCACTCAGAATATGCAAAACAACAACAACAAGCTTGAACCCAAAGCGGAAAAATGCGTCTTCATAGGATACCCGAAGGAAACTATAGGGTATACCTTCTATCATAGATCCGAAGGCAAAATCTTCGTTGCCAAGAATGGATCCTTTCTAGAGAAGGAATTTCTCTCGAAAGAAGTGACTGGAAGGAAAGTAGAACTCGACGAGGTTGTCGAACCTTCTCTCGAAATTGCGAGTAGCGCAGCACCGGAAGAAGTTCCTGTGGTGCCTGCACCGGAAGAAGTTCCTGTGGTGCCTGCACCAATAAGAGAGGAAGCTAATGATAGTGATCATGAAACTTCGGTTGAAGTTGCTACAGAGCCTCGGAGGTCAACGAGAACTCGTACCACTCCAGATTGGTATGATTTCGTTATGAATGTCATGTTGGTGGACAACACCGATGACCCCGAGACATATGAGGAAGCGATGATGAGCCCAGATTCCAATAAATGGCAAGAAGCCATGAAATCCGAGATTGGATCCATGTACGAAAACCAAGTATGGACTTTGGTGGACTTACCGGATGGCCGGAAGGCTGTCGAGAACAAATGGATTTTCAAGAAGAAAACAGATGCTGATGGTAATGTTACTGTCTATAAAGCTCGACTTGTCGCAAAAGGGTTTCGACAAATTCAAGGAGTTGACTACGATGAGACTTTCTCACCAAGAAGCTAAAATCTGTGAGGATTATGTTAGCAATCGCTGCATATTATGATTATGAGATATGGCAGATGGATGTCAAAACAGCATTCCTCAATGGAGACATTGATGAAGAGTTGTATATGATGCAACCCAAAGGTTTTGTCGATCCTAAAGATGCTAACAAGGTATGCAAGCTTCAACGGTCCATCTATGGATTGAAGCAAGCATCCCGAAGTTGGAATCAACGTTTGATAAGGTAATCAAAAGTTTTGGTTTTATACAAACTTATGGAGAAGCTTGTGTTTACAAGAAAGTGAGTGGGAGCTCATGGCATTCTTAATACTGTATGTGGATGGCATATTGTTGATTGGGAATGATGTAGACCTTCTTAATAGTGTCAAGGAATATTTGAATAATAGTTTTTCAATGAAGGATCTTGGCGAAGCAGCTTACATATTAGGCATAAAGATTTATAGAGATAGATCGAAACGCCAAATATCATTGTCACAAAGTACATATTTGGACAAAGTTCTAAAGAGGTTTGGAATGGAAGATAGCAAGAAAGGGTTCTTGCCCATGTTGCTATCGACCTTGAGTAAAACTCAAAGTCCGACATCGGCAGAAGATAGAGAAAGGATGAGTAAGACTCCTTATGCATCAGCCATAGGATCTCTAATGTATGCCATGCTATGTACTAGACCCGACATCGCATATCTTTGTTAGTCTAACTAGCAGATATCAAAGTGATCCAGAGTGGATCATTGGACAATGATCAAAAACATCCTTAAGTACTTGAGAAGAACTAAGGATATGGTTCTTTCTTATGGAGGTGATGAACAGCTCGTTGTTAATGGTTACACCGATGCTAGTTGGAACACCGATCCGGATGATTCTAAATCACAATCTGGATACGTATTTATTTTGAATGGTGCAGCAATTAGCTGGAGGAGTGCAAAGCAAAGCGTTGTGGCGAGATCTTCAACTGAATCGGAATACATGGTGCTTGGAGGCTTCACAAGAAGCGATATGGATGAAAGAGTTCATTCTGAGCTGGGTGTGGTTCCAAGTGCTGGACCCAATGTCTATCTACTGTGATAACATGGGCGCCATAGCCAATGCGCAAGAACCAAGGTCACACAAGAAGCTGAAGCATATCAAGCTGCGTTTCCACGCTATTCGAGAACATATCCAGGATGGGGATATAAAGATTTGCAAAGTACACAGATCTGAATGTGGCGGATCCGTTGACTAAACCTCTCCCGAGGGCAAAACATGACCAACACCAAACTGCCATGGGTGTTCGGTATATTACCATGTAATCTAGATTAGATGACTCTAGTGCAAGTGGGAGACTGTTGGAGATATGCCCTAGAGGCAATAATAAATGTAGTTATTATTATATATCTTTGTGTTTATGATAAATGTTTACATTCATGCTATAATAGTATTAACAAGGAAACCATTAATACTTGTGTGATTTGTAAACTTAATTTGAAGTCCCTAGTATAGCCTCTATACTTCACTAGCTTGTTGGTTGATTGATGATTGTGGTTTCCCTATCATGAACATTGAGATGTTATCAACAACAAGATCATATCGTTAGGAGAATGATATGGTGGACATACTCCTATAGATAAGCGTAGCATAAAGATCAAGTCATTTCAATAGTTCAATTGCTATATGCTTTCGATACATAGTAACCTAATTCCTTGACCATGAGATCATGCATATCACCTTTACTGGATGGATGCTTTGATGTCATCAAACACCACACCGTAACAGGGTGGCTATATAGGTGGCATTGAGTGTTCGGAAAGTATTGGTTGAAACACATGGATCAAGAGTGGGATTTGTCCATCCACATGACGGATAGATATTCTCTGGGCCCTCTCGGTGAAATGTCATCCAATTAGCTTGCAAGCATGTGACTTGGTCACAAGGGATCACATATCAGGAGCGAGAAAAGAGTACTTATCGATGTGAGGATGAACTAGGTATGCGAGAGATACAAGCGATCATAACCTCGGATAAGTAACATATCGTGAGACAAAGGGAAATTGGTATCGTATGTAAGTGGTTCATTCGATGCAAAGTAATCGTAGAAATATGTGGGAGCCATATGAATTTCAGATTCCTCTATTGGTTATTGTTGGAGAAGTGTCTCGATCATGTCCGCATAATTCACGAACCGTAGGGAGACACATAAGGATTGACGTTGTTTTGAGTAGTTATGGTATTATGAGAAAGAGAGAATGTTGTTGAGTCTCGGATGGGATCCGGGATATCACGAGGAGATCCGGAATGGTCGGAGAATAAGATTCATATAAGGAAAGTCCCGTTTGAATGGCGGAATGATTAGGTGTTTTCATCGGGAACATTCTAGAAGGTCCGGAATGTCCGGCACTCAGAGGGGAAGGGTACATGAGTGTGTCATTACATATTGGAATGATTGCATCATGTACTAAGTATTCTTGCTGTCCCAAATAAAGGATTTATTTAAATCCTAAATTGAAAAGTCAAGCAGCTAGTTTGAAAGTCAAGCAGCGATTTTGGGAAGTGGGAAAAGAGGAGGAGAGGTGGAGGCCGAGTTGGAGGAGGTTCCTCCCTTGGCGGCGCACCTCCTAGGCCGAGTTGAGGAGGAACTCCTCCCTTGGCCGGCCAGCCCTCCAACCTATATAAGGAGGCAGGGCTCCTCCTAGACACACAAGTTTCCTATCCTCTAAACTAAACCCTAGATCTAGACCCGGTTTAGAGCTATTCGGTTTAGAGCCTTCTAATTGGTTTAGAGCCCTCTAATTGGTGTGTCTAATTACTAGACCACTAATAGCCTCTCTCATAAGCTCCACCATACCGCACCGGCTTAAGGCGAAGCCTGCGGGATCTCCCTCTACCTCGGTACCACGCCGTTGTCTTTGCGGAATCGCGAGGAGAGTGCTACAACCTCACTGCTCTTGGAACAAGGGAGAGGAAGGTCTTCGTCAGTCAACCGAGCGTGTGACCGATTGGAGGAGCGCTGGGAACGCGGCCGGAAGGATCGTCTCTGCGATCTTGAGATCGGAAGAATGCGACTACATCACCCACGAGAATCTGCTCTCGTTAAACACTTTGGAATCTTGAGGTGAGTTATTCCATCGACTCGTTGCTGCAATCTAGTAGATAGATCTTGGCTTGTTTGTTTGTATGCGATAGAAAATTTTTGTTTTCCATGCTCTGAAACCCTGAAAGGGTATCGAGCCGTGTCTATATGTAGATCTGTTGCGAGTAGAACACAATGGTCATTGTGGGCGTTGATGCTTTATTGTAGATTGCTTTTGTGTACTTTGCATCTTGCGGTATGTTGGGATGAAGCGGCCGGGCTAACCTTACATGACATCGTTCATGAGACTTGCTCCACGCTTGACATGCAACTCGTTTTGCATAAGTGGCTTTGCGGGCTGTTTCTCCTAGCATAGTAAAGATCCAATTTACAACGGGTGATCAACGATGCTAGTATCAATGTTGTGGTTCTTGTTCGTAAGTTAGAGCGACACTTATGGAAAGCCCCAAACCACGTAAAATATGCAAAGAAAGTAGAAGCGTCTAACTTTGTTTTGCGGGGTGTCTGATGATGTGATATGGCCATGATTGTGATTATATTTGATGTATGCAATGTTCCTTATTGTAAGTTGGCAACCGGGAGCCATATGGTTGTCTTTAATTTACATTAAGACCTGCGTGTCTATTCAAAATAGTTGTAATAGTTGAAGCTGGTGGGCGACAACCATGAAGAAGCGTCATTGACCTTGATGCTATGCGGTGATGATGGAGATCATGTTAGCTTGAAGATGGAGATCGGAAGCACAAAGAAGAAAGGCCATATCATATCACATATTATGAATTGCATGTGATGTTAATCCTTTATGCATCTTGTATTGCTTAGTAGTAGCGGTAGCATTATAAGATGATCCCTCATGCACATAAATTTCAAGTTCTAAAGTGTTCACCCTTAGTATGCACCGTTGCCAAAGCTTGCTGCTTGAAGCACCACGTGATGATCGGGTGTCTTTGATTCCATGGTGAATACAACGTAAGCAAGCCAGATTTGCTTATGCGGAAGCTAAGGTTTGATCTTGTGAGCCTAGCATGTACGGACATGGCCTCGAGAACACGGATCGCGAAGGTAAAGCATGAATCATATAGTAGATATGATGAACATGATGATTGTTAGCCATTAAAACTATATCAACTCTCGTGATGATCGGTGTTGATGTAGTGGATTTGGTTCGATGTGATCACTAAAACAATGCGAGGGATGTTGTTTTGAGTGGGAGTTCACCTAGTTTAATTTCATTAATTAATTTGAACTCAATTTGTCATAAACTTAGTCTAAACTATTGCAAATATGTTGTAGATCAATGGCGCCCCTACCATCAATTTTAATGCGTTCCTAGAGAAAGAAAAGTTGAAAAACAATGGAAGCAACTTCGGATTGGTTCCGCAATTTGAGGATTGTCCTCACAGCTGGTAATTTGACCTATGTCTTTGGATGCACCGCTAGGTGACCCACTGGCCTGATGCTACCGATGAAGTAAAGAATGTTTACCTCGCTCGGAAGAATCAGTACTCCATAGTTCGATGTGCTATCTTGTATGGTTTAGAATCAGCTTGAGAAAAGGTTTGAAGAGTCGATCCATATGATATTGTCGAGGATCTCAAATTAATATTTGAGACTCATGCGGCAATTGAAAGTTATGAAGCTTCTGAAAAGTTCTTTAGCGCAAGATGGAAGAGGGTAGCTCCGTCGGTGAGCATGTGCTTAAGATGTGCACGCATAAATAAACTTCAAAGTTTGGGTATAGTGATTCCTAATACTTTGGGGTTTACCGCATCCTCAATCACTACCACCAAGTTACAAGAACTTTGTGATGAACTACAACATGCAGAACATGAACAAAGAGTTGCGAACTATTTGCTATGTTAAAGTCTGCGAAGTGGAGATCAAGAAAGAGCACCAAGTGTTGATGGTCAATAAGACCACCAAATTCAAGAAAGGCAAGTCTAAGCGAAGGGACACTTCAAGAAGGGTGGTAAGAAAGTTACCACGGACGAAGAAGACCAAGGCTGGACCTAAGCCTGGCCGAGTGCTTTCTTTGCAAGGGAGAAGGTCCTTTGGGCGGAATTGCCCAAAGTACTTGGCGGATTTGAAGAACGGCAACATCAAGAAGAAAGGTATATCGATATACATGTTATTGATGTGTATCTCACTAGTATTCGTAGTAGTGCACGGTATTTGATACTTGGTTCGGTTGCTCATATTTGTAACTTTCGAAGCAGAGCTGCGAATAAGCGGAAGCTAGTGAAGAGCGAGGTGACGATGCAGCGTGAAGCGGATCAAAGGTTGATGTGATCGCGATCGACGCTACCTCTTCATCTACCATCGGGATTAGTTTTATACTTAAATAATTGTTATTTGGTGCTGCGTTAAGCGTGAACATTATATCAGGATCTTGTTTATTGCGAGACAGTTACTTGTTTAAATCCGAGAATAATGGTTGTTCGATTTATATGAGTAATATGTTTTATGCACATGCACCTTTGATAGATGGTCTATTCATATTGAATCTCGATAGTAGAAATACACATATCAACAACATTGAGGCTAAACGTTTGAAATCAGCGATAATTAGACCTATATGTGGCTAATCGTCTTGGTCACATTGGAGTGAAGCGTATGAAGAAACTCCATTCGATGGACTTCTTGAATCACTTGATTTTGAATCACTTGAAAGATGCGAGGCATGTCGATGGGTAAAATGACTAAGACTCCATTTTACGGTATGATGGAGCGAGCTACGGACTTATTGGAAATCATACATACCGATGTGTGTGGTCCAATGAGTGTAGCATCATGTGATGGTTATCGTTATGTTCTTACCTTCACGGATGACTTGAGTAGATATGGGTATATCTATTTCATGAAACATAAGTCCGAAACTTTCGAGAAGTTTAAGGAGTTTCAAAGTGAGGTAGAGAATCAACGTAACAAGAAGATTAAATTTCTACGTTCTGATCGTGGAGGTGAATATCTAAGTTACGAGTTTGGCGAGCATTTAAAGAAATGTGGAATACTTTTCGTGATTGACACGGGAACACCACAACGTAATGGTGTGTCGAACGTCGTGTCGAACTCTCTTAGATATGGTTCGTTCTATGATGTCACTTACAGATTTGCCACTATCATTTTGGGGTTATGCATTAGAAACAGCCGCATTCACTTTAAATAGGGCACCGTCTAAATCCGTTGAAACGACACCGTATGAATTATGGTTTGGGAAGAAACCTAAATTGTCGTTCCTTAAAGTTTGGGGATCTGAAGCCTATGTAAAGAAGTTACAGGACAAGCTTGAACCCAAAGCGGAAAAATCGTCTTCATAGGATACCAAGGAAACTATAGGGTATACCTTCTATCATAGATCCGAAGGCAAAATCTTCGTTGCCAGAATGGATCCTTTCTAGAGAAGGAATTTCTCTCGAAAGAAGTGGTGGAAGGAAAGTAGAACTTCGCGAGGTTGTCGAACCTTCTCTCGAAATTGCGAGTAGCGCGACCGGAAGAAGTTCTGTGGTGCACGGAAGAAGTTCTGTGGTGCTGCACCAATAAGAGAGGAAGCTAATGATAGTGATCATGAAACTTCGGTTGAAGTTGCTCTGAGCCTCGGAGGTCAGCGAGAACTCGTACCACTCCAGTTGGTATGATTTCGTTATGAATGTCATGTTGGTGGACAACACCGATGACCCGAGACATATGAGGAAGCGATGATGAGCCAGATTCCAATAAATGGCAAGAAGCCATGAAATCCGAGATTGGATCCATGTACGAAAACCAAGTATGTACTTTGGTGGACTTACCGGATGGCCGGAAGGCTGTCGAGAACAAATGGATCTTCAAGAAGAAAGCAGATCTTGATGGTAATGTTCATCTATAAAGCTCGACTTGTCGCAAAGGGTTTCGACAAATTCAAGGAGTTGACTACGATGAGACTTTCTCACCAAGTGAAGCTAAAATCTGTGAGGATTATGTTAGCAATCGCTGCATATTATGATTATGAGATATGGCGGATGGATGTCAAACAGCATTCCTCAATGGAGACATTGATGAAGAGTTGTATATGATGCAACCCAAAGGTTTTGTCGATCCTAAAGATGCTAACAAGGTATGCAAGCTTCAACGGTCCATCTATGGATTGAAGCAAGCCTCGCGAAGTTGGAATCAACGTTTTGATAAGGTAATCAAAAGTTTTGGTTTTATACAAACTTATGGAGAAGCTTGTGTTTACAAGAAAGTGAGTGGGAGCTCTGTAGCATTCTTAATACTGTATGTGGATGACATATTGTTGATTGGGAATGATGTAGACCTTCTTAATAGTGTCAAGGAATATTTGAATAATAGTTTTTCAATGAAGGATCTTGGCGAAGCAGCTTACATATTAGGCATAAAGATTTATAGAGATAGATCGAAACGCCAAATATCATTGTCACAAAGTACATATTTGGACAAAGTTCTAAAGAGGTTTGGAATGGAAGATAGCAAGAAAGGGTTCTTGCCCATGTTTAATCGACCTTGAGTAAAACTCAAAGTCCGACATCGGCAGAAGATAGAGAAAGGATGAGTAAGACTCCTTATGCATCAGCCATAGGATCTCTAATGTATGCCATGCTATGTACTAGACCCGACATCGCATATGTTAGTCTAACTAGCAGATATCAAAGTGATCCGAGTGGATCATTGGACAATGATCAAAACATCCTTAAGTACTTGAGAAGAACTAAGGATATGGTTCTTTCTTATGGAGGTGATGAACAGCTCGTTGTTAATGGTTACACCGATGCTAGTTGGAACACCGATCCGGATGATTCTAAATCACAACTGGATCGTATTTATTTTGAATGGTGCAGCGATTAGCTGGAGGAGTGCAAAGCAAAGCGTTGTGGCGAGATCTTCAACTGAATCGGAATACATGGCTGCTTGAGGCTTCACAGAAGCGATATGGATGAAAGAGTTCATTACAGAGCTGGGTGTGGTTCCAAGTGCGCTGGACCCAATGTCTATCTCTTGTGATAACATGGGCCATAGCCAATGCGCAAGAACCAAGGTCACACAAGAAGCTGAAGCATATCAAGCTGCGTTTCACGCTATTCGAGAACATATCCAGGATGGGGATATAAAGATTTGCAAAGTACACACAGATCTGAATGTGGCGGATCCGTTGACTAAACCTCTCCCGAGGGCAAAACATGACCAACACCAAACTGCCATGGGTGTTCGGTATATTACCATGTAATCTAGATTAGATGACTCTAGTGCAAGTGGGAGACTGTTGGAGATATGCCCTAGAGGCAATAATAAATGATGTTATTATTATATATCTTTGTGTTTATGATAAATGTTTACATTCATGCTATAATAGTATTAACAAGGAAACCATTAATACTTGTGTGATTTGTAAACTTAATTTGAAGTCCCTAGTATAGCCTCTATACTTCACTAGCTTGTTGGTTGATTGATGATTGTGGTTTCCCTATCATGAACAGTGAGATGTTATCAACAACAAGATCATATCGTTAGGAGAATGATATGGTGGACATACTCCTATAGATAAGCGTAGCATAAAGATCAAGTCATTTCAATAGTTCAATTGCTATATGCTTTCTGATACATAGTAACCTAATTCCTTCGACCATGAGATCATGCATATCACCTTTACTGGATGGATGTTTTGATGTCATCAAACACCACACCGTAACAGGTGGCTATAAAGGTGGCATTGAGTGTTCGGAAAGTATTGGTTGAAACACATGGATCAAGAGTGGGATTTGTCCATCCACATGACGGATAGATATTCTGGGCCCTCTCGGTGAAATGTCATCCAATTAGCTTGCAAGCATGTGACTTGGTCAAGGGATCACATATCACGGAGCGAGAAAGAGTACTTATCGATGCGAGGATGAACTAGGTATGCGAGATACCGAAGCGATCATAACCTCGGATAAGTAACATATCGTGAGACAAAGGGAAAGTGGTATCGTATGTAAGTGGTTCATTCGCTCGCAAAGTAAGCGTAGAAATATGTGGGAGCCATATGAATTTCCAGATTCCTCTATTGGTTATTGTTCGGAGAAGTGTCTCGATCATGTCTGCATAATTCACGAACCGTAGGGAGACACACTTAAGGATTAGACGTTGTTTTGAGTAGTTATGGTATTATGAGAAAGAGACCGAATGTTGTTCGAGTCTCGGATGGGATCCGGGATATCACGAGGAGATCCGGAATGGTCCGGAGAATAAGATTCATATAAGGAAAGTCCCGTTTGAGTAGGCGGAATGATTCCGTGTTTTCATCGGGAACATTCTAGAAGGTCGGAATGTCGGCACTCGGAGGGAAGGGTACATGAGTGTGTCATTACATATTGGAATGATTGCATCATGTACTAAGTATTCTTGCTGTCCCAAATAAAGGATTTATTTAAATCCTAAATTGAAAAGTCAAACGGCTAGTTTGAAAGTCAAACGGCAGTTTGGGAAGTGGGAAAGAGGAGGAGAGGTGGAGGCCGAGTTGGAGGAGGTTCCTCCCTTGGCGGCGCACCTCCCTAGGCCGAGTTGGGAGGAACTCCTCCCTTGGCCGCCAGCCCTCCAACCTATATAAGGAGGCAGGGCTCCCTCCTAGACACACAAGTTTCCTATCCTCTAAACTAAACCCTAGATCTAGACCCCGGTTTAGAGCTATTCGGTTTAGAGCCTTCTAATTGGTTTAGAGCCCTCTAATTGGTGTGTCTAATTACTAGACCACTAATAGCCTCTCTCATAAGCTCCACCATACTCGCACCGGCTTAAGGCGAAGCCCTGCGGGATCTCCCCTCTACCTCCGGTACCACGCCGTCGTGCTGCCGGAATCGCGAGGAGAGTGCTACAACCTTCGGCCTTCTTGGAACAAGGGAGAGGAAGGTCTTGTCGAAATCAACGCGTGTGACCATTGGGAGCGCTGAACGCTGGCCGGAAGGATCGTCTACGCGATCTTGAGATCGGAAAGAGTACGACTACATCACCCACGAGAATCTGCTCTCGTTAAACACTTTGGAATCTTCGAGGGTGAGTTATTCCATCGACTCGTTGCTGCAATCTAGTAGATAGATCTTGGCTTGTTTGTTTGTATGCGATAGAAAATTTTTGTTTTCCATGCTACGAAACCCTACAACCACTCCGCAATCCAAGGAAACGGGTAAAACTGTTTCCAAAGATAACGAAGTGGTAGGTGATGATACTAGCAAGAGCTCCTCCTCGAAAAAGGATTGCGGTAAGGATGGATACAATGAGGTTTCTCATGTGTATTCCCCTGATCCGCCTATTCCTCACCTGCATATACATAATAGGGGTGATCCACCCAAACTTTCAGCATCTACTTTCTCTCAATGGCAATTTTTGATGAAATCTCATGTGTGCAGTTCCTCCATAGAGTTGTGGAAGATCATCGAAAATGGTCTTCATGTTGGAAATCCTAACAATCTCACAAGAAGAGAAGTGGTCGATAGCCAACTCAATGCTACAGCTCTACACATGATACAGCTTGGTGTGGGTGACAAAGACATGCCACACATTCAGCATCTTAGCACAGCTAAAGAAGCTTGGGATGCTCTCACCAAGCTCTTCATCGGAAATGAAAGTATGAGAAGGAATAGATATGATGCCTTGAGCAATGAAGCTGAAGGATTTTATATGCTGGATGGAGAAGACCACGAGGACATGTATAGGAGGCTCAAGGCAATAGCCACAACCTTCAGAAACCACGGTGCAGCTCATGTTGATGATGCTTGGATCAAGCGCAAGTATGTCAGTGCTCTTACGCCATTTGAGCCCACAGATTTGAAAAGTCTCCAAGGTAGGCATAACTATCACCTCATGTCATCCAATGAGGTAATGCAAGAAATGGCCGCTTTCAAAGTGGCTGCCAAGAATGCCGAAGATGCTCGTGCTCGAGCTATGGGGATGCAAAAGGGGGTCAACATGGCCTTGAAGACTAGTGTGATTGATCATGATGAATATGCGGTAGAAGGTCTGGACTATCCCGAAGATATAAAAAGGATCCACGGACAATACTTGGCTCTTTATGCAAGAAACTTTTGGAAAGATCCAGCCAAGGCTAAAGCTGAACTAGATCGCAAGAGTGGAGCCTATGGAAGAAAAGAAAATGGTCCCAAGCTGAGAACATGCTTTAATTGTGGTGACCGGCTGCACTTCGTAGCTGAGTGTCCATATCAAAGTAGAGAGGATAATGGAGGAAGACTCATTTTCAAGGACAAATCAAAAGCTCCACGTAAGAAACAGTTTGTAAAGAAGAATGCTCCTTTCAAGAAGCAACCAAAGATTGTTCTAGTGGCTCAAGAAGAATATTCATCGGGGAGTGAAGATGAGGACGAGGACGATAGCTCTCAAGAGGTGGCTGCTATAGCCACCACATCTACATCAACATCTCTCTTCGACTCTCCGAACGAAAACATCATCAACAAGAATGCTACTTGCCTCATGGCAAGAAGCTCCGAGGTAACTTCTTCTAACTCTTCTTTTCCCAAGGCTATGATAGACATGGATGATCCTGCTAGTCTTAAGGTCAAAGAAGAGATTATTGCTTTGGATAATTTCTATACTAACTTGCAAGGTGAGCACAAAGTTTGTTTTGAGGCTCTTATGGATCAGCTGGACCAAAACGAAGCACTCCTCGAAGAAAAGGGCAGAATTGAAAGGGAGGATGCAATGGAAATTGCATCCCTAAAAAATGCTCTTGAAGAAGAAGAAGAAGCTCGGGTCTCTCTTGAAGAGAGGCTTGAGTCTATGGAAGTGTCACATGAAGAAATTGTGACTAAACTCGTTAAGGAACGTGACAATGCTGTCACCAAGGCAAAGAAGTTAAAGAAGGAAAGGATTGACTTTGGGGCTGCTCATGATAGACTCTCCGAGGAATTGGAGAAACTTGACAATGCTCACAAGGCGTTGAAAAACGAGTTCTCTATTCTCAACGAGTCACATGATCAGCTTCAAAGTCGATTAATAAATATGATACTCCTAGCTCGTCAAACTCAACATATAGTAACAAGGAAAATGATAATGTGGAAAAAGAAGTGATCAAGGACATCACTACCAAGGACAAAGGTGTGCTTGATGAAGTCCTTGGCAAGCAAAGGTCAAATCATAGTAAAGAGGGACTTGGGTATGTCACCAAGTCCAAGAAGAAGAAGACCAAGAAGAACAAGACCAAGAATGTGCAACTAAAGACAAGCACTGCTGAGAAGGTTGTCACAAAAGACAAGACTAATAATATTGGTTTTGCAGGGTCTCACAATCCGAATTATGAACTCTTTTGTGATGACTATGGCGATGTTTATGCTTATTATGTTGGTCCTTTTGATGAATATATTGCTTGGTCTATTTGGGTCCCAAAGACTCTTGTTACTAACATGAAGGAACCCATTGAAAAATGGGTACCTAAAATCAAGAAGTAATTTTCTTGCAGGGCTATGCTTCCGGTGGGTCGAAATGGGTGCTGGATAGTGGCTGCACTAGTCATATGACCGGAAGCAAGGAGATCGTCACGGAGATGCGTCCAAATCATGATAACATCACAGTCTCCTATGGTGATAAGTCTAAATCTCAGGTATTGGGTCTTGGCAAGGTTGTGGTTGCCCACGATATCTCTCTCGTGGACGTCATGCTTGTTGAGACCCTTGGCTACAATCTTCTTTCTGTTCATGCCCTTGGCAAGATGGGTTTTGCTGTTTTTATCGATGATGATTTGGTGGTACTCTTATGGAGCAAGTCTCTAAAGGTCGCTTTTGTTGGATACGTCGAAAATGACCTGTATGTGGTGGACTTCTCGGGGAAAACCACTTCGGGTCCGATGTGTCTATTCGGAAAGGCCGACGTGGGCTGGCTATGGCATCGCCGTTTAGCCCATGTCAACATGAGAACTTTGCAAAGTTTCCAAAAGGGTGGCCACATCCTTGGACTAAAAGACAATGTCTCTTTTGCCAAAGATCGTGTTTGCAGGGCTTGTGTTGAAGGAAAAATGCATGATTCTCCCCACAAGAGGAAGACTATTGTGTCATCAAAGAGGATCTTGGAATTACTTCATGTGGATTTATTTGGTCCTCCTTCTCATGCAAGTCTTGGTGGGAAGAAATATTGCTTGGTCATCGTCGATGATTACTCAAGATATACATGGGTATATTTTTTCAAGCTGAAAAGTGAGACTCAACAAACTGCCATCGACTTTACCAATGAAGTTCAACGTCAACACAATGTTCCCATCTTGGCAATTAGAAGTGACAACGGCTCAAAATTCAAGAACTACACTTTAAACGAGTTTCTTAGCAAAGAGGGGATTAGACACCAATATTCCGCTGCGTACACCCCTCAACAAAATGGTGTAGCTGAGAGGAAGAACCGGACTTTGATGGATATGGAAAGATCTATGCTAGCTGAATTCAAGTCTCTTTATAATTTTTGGGCTGAAGCCATATCCACTGCCTGTCACTCATCAAACCGGCTCTACCTTCGGAAGATCTTGGACAAGACCCCATATGAAATACTTACTGGTAACAAACCCAACATCTCATACTTCAGGGTATTCGGGTGTAAGTGTTTCTTTCTTATTAAAGGTGTCCGTTTGTCAAAATTTGAATCCAAGGCTTTAGAAGGTATTTTTGTTGGTTACGGTGCCGAATCCCACACTTATAGAGTCTACAACAAGCTCACTGGGATTGTTGTAGAATCTTGTAGTGTGGAGTTCGATGAAAATAACGGCTCCTTTGTAGGGCAAGTTGATGTTTGTGATGCAGATGTTGAAATACCCCAAGATGCCATAAGAAGAATGGGCGTGGGATTTTTCCGCCCCATTGAGGAACCCCTTGTGGCGGATCGGGAAGGACAATGCTCCACACATGTGGAGCCCTCATCTACACAAGATCAACAAGCTCCTACTGTTGGAGACAATCCTGCACCAACACCACAATCTGCTGAAGACCATCTATCCCCTGGACAAGCTGGTAGTCCTAGGCCGGACTATCTGCCCCCTCCAAGGGGCGGACAATCTACCCCTGGCACTCCAACTCGTTCCAGAGGATTCGAAGGAGAAGTCAACAACTCTGAAGCTCCCAGGCCGGATTCTCCGGCCCCCAGGGGCGGAGTATCCGGCCCTGGGTCTCCAACTCCAGTCAGGCTTTCTCAGGAAGATGGTTCTGGTACTTCACCTCCCAGGCCGGATAGTCCGGCCCCTCCAAGGGGCGGATTATCCGGGCCTGAAGAAAATGTTCAACAACAATCTTCTGGCAGTAACGGTGACCAAGATCAAGGGCAGGGCAGTAATCAAGACAAGGATACACTTATTGAATCCACTCCTCCTAGAAACAATAAGGACATTGAGGCTCGTCGCAAGGCTCGTGCTGATCGGAACCTTGAACTAAGAGGTCACACTCTTGACAAGGTTGTGGGTGATCTACGACGAAGGGTATCCACTAGAAGAGAGCTTGCAAGCTTTTGTGATCATCAAGCTCACATTTCCATGGTTGAACCGAAGAAGGTTTTTGATGCTCTTGAAGACCCCGATTGGGTTGTCGCAATGCATGAAGAGTTAAATAACTTCGAACGCAACAAAGTTTGGAAGCTCGTAGAAAAACCAAAGGATTGCCGCAATGTTATCGGCACCAAGTGGATCTTCAAGAACAAACAGGATGAAAATGGCATTGTTGTGAGGAATAAAGCACGACTCGTGGCTCAAGGATTCTCTCAAGTGGAAGGAATTGATTTTGGCGAGACCTACGCTCCTGTGGCTCGCCTTGAGTCCATCCGTATCCTTCTTGCATATGCAGCCCATCATAATTTTAAATTACAACAAATGGATGTTAAGAGCGCTTTCCTTAATGGTCCTCTACATGAGTTAGTATCGTCAAGCGGCCCCGGGGTTTGAGGACCCCAAATTTCGAACCATGTCTACAAACTCGATAAGGCTCTATGGCCTTAAACAAGCCCCGTGCGTGGTATGAGCACCTTAAAGTGCTTTTGCTAGACCGTGGATTCGAAGTTGGGCAAATCGATCCACTCTTTTTACTAAGAAGGTTAATGGGGAGCTTTTTGTATGCCAACTTTATGTAGATGACATTATTTTTGGCTCTACTAACCAAGCTTTTAACGATGAATTTTCGAAGCTTATGACTGACAGGTTTGAGATGTCCATGATGGGTGAGCTCGGTTCTTTCTTGGATTTGAGATCAAACAACTTAGAGAGGAACCTTTATTAATCAAGCTAAGTACATCCAAGACATGCTCAAAGGTTCAAGATGACGGATCTCAATGGCGTTGCTATACCCCTATGCAAACAAAGTGTCATCTTGAGCTCAATCCCAAGGGTAAAGGCGTGGATCAAAAGGTATCGATCCATGATCGGCTCTCTCCTTTACCTTTGCATCTAGGCCCAATATCGTGTTAACTGTAGGAGTGTGTGCAAGGTACCAAGCTCCTAAAGAAAGCCACTTAGTGGCGGTCAGCGAATCTTCGATATTTGGTTCATTCCCCAAATTTTGGGTTATGGTATCCCAAGGGTTCAAGTTTCTCTCTATGTGGTTACACCTTGATTCAGATTGGGCTGGTGACAAAGATGATAGGAAATCAACCTCTGGTGCATGCCAATTCTTGGGCAGGTCTCTAGTGTGTTGGTCATCAAAGAAACAGAATTGTATTTCACTCTCAACCGCCGAAGCTGAATATGTTGCTGCTGCTAGTGCGTGTACTCAATTGTTATGGATGAGGCAAACTTTAAAGGAATATGGTGTCAATTGTGACAAAGTGCCTCTTTTATGCGACAATGAAAGTGCTATCAAAATTGCTTACAACCCCGTGCAGCATACAAGAACAAAACATATAGAGATTCGCAACCACTTTATTTGGGATCATGTTGCTCGTGGAGATATTGCTCTATCCTTTGTGAGCACGAAGAACCAACTTGCTGATATTTTCACGAAGCCCCTTGATGAAGCAAGATTTTGTTATTTTAGGAACGAGCTAAATATCATAGATTCAAGGAGCTTGGCTTGACTACCCTTGCACACTCACTTGCTCTTATTCATGTATTTGGTTTAGATGCGGGCATAGACATAGGGGGAGTGTGGTCCTAATTGATTGGGCCAACCCTCCCCCCATAATGCCGAAAGCAAGTCAAATCATTTCCCTTAATATCATTTTGTGATATGTGGGTCATCGATGAGCATTGGTTTTGAACTCAAGATACATCTTCGCGGTGTCATGCCATGCGCTCCAACATGGTGGCTTCGGCCACCGCCCTCTTCCTTGAGAAGAGTTGGTTTTACATGGGTTCCGTTGGTGTTTCTTGCATACCTCTTGTTCTTATGGAAAACACACTCAAATTTGGCTTTTGATTGATTTGATTCTTGCAAATTTGGGTGTGTAATACCATCTCAGTTTGATGCTCTCAACCCAAGCCTTTCTCTCCCTTCTTGAACCATCTATCGTGCAAGCTGCTGGAGCTGACAGGGTGCGTTATGCCGCACACCAACTTGAAGGACCTGCTGCAGAATGGTGGTATAACTACCAAGTCACCCACCCGGATATCGATGCTATCACTTGGAATCAGTTTGAGATAGCTTTCCGCACTCACCATGTGTCTGCTGGTGTCATGAATCTGAAAAGGCGCGAGTTTTGCTATTTGCACCAGCTGCACCGTTTTGTCACCGAGTATGGGGAGCTTTTCAACAAGCTCGCCCGTTATGCACCTGATGATGTTTCCACTGATGCCAAGAGGCATGAGGAATTCTTAAGAGGGCTCAATGATGAGATATCTATTCAGCTTGTGGCTCAGAAGTTTGACAACTTTCAGGAGCTCTTGGATAGGGCCATTTTGGTTGAATCCAGGAGGAAGAGCATAGAGAACCGCAAGAGTAAGTCTAACCCGCACAAGCACTCTGTTCCATACCAGAAGCAGCGCACTTCATCACCACCACCTTATAACAGTAATGGCCACAACCATAACGGTCATCACCATGGCAGTCACAAACACAATGGTCATAAGCACCGCAATGGAAATGGCAGCAATGGAAAGGATCTCAGTGAGGTGACATGCTTTAAGTGCGACAAGACATGGCACTATGCAACTACTTGCCCCGAGAAATGAAGAATGGAAATGGCAATGGGAATAGCAATGGACACAACCATGGTAATGGAAATGGGAAGAAGCCGAATCCATTTGTGAAAGCCACAGTGAATCATGTTCCCATGGAGGATGCTTGTGATGCACCGGACTCCGTGATTGGTAAGTTCAAGCTCAATTCCATTCCCGTAGTTGTTCTTTTCGATACCGGTGCATCGCTGAAAGAACATTTCTTAATCCCTAGTGTTTTGTGTGTTAGATAACAATACCAAGGATCATTTAATGTGTGTTGAAGTGTTGCAGCTCTATTTGAGAATAAAGGGAAAAGAACTCTTCCTTTGGGGGCGGATAATCCGGCCCCACCAGGGGCGGATAATACACCCCTCCCTTTGCCTAAGGAGGCGCAAGCCCCAGAAGGGGGGCGGAATTTTGGCCGGATTTTCCGGCCCTGCCGGATAATCCGCCCCTCAGGAGGGCCGGATAATCTGCCCCCCTGCTCATCGCCAAGGCGCAAGCCCCAGAGAGGGGGCGGAGTTTTGGCCGGACTTTCCGGCCTGGCCGGATAATCCGCCCCTCAGGGGGGCTGGATTATCCGCCCCCAAGAACTTCACCAAGCTTCACCAAGGCGCAAGCCCCAGAGAGGGGGCGGAGTTTCCCCCGGAGAATCCGCCCTTGGGGCGGAGTTTTCCCAGGGGCGGATAATCCGCCCCAAGTGGGGGGCGGATAATCCGCCCCCAAAGTTGTCTGTGACAGATCCGGGAGGGGGTATTTAAGCCAGCCATCCCCCTCCTGCTAGAACTCTTGATTCATCTCGAAAAAGACCAGATCAGATCTGAAAGCTTCATCCAAGGGTGCTCCACCTAGATCCACCCAAAGGCCCCATACCTTGGGGAATCGAAGGAGGAGAACTCGATCTTCATCATCAGCAATCAAGCGCTTCATCTCCTTTCCATTCATTTGGAGAACCTTCGATCTAGTATTTCTTGCAAATATCTAGATCCTCGTTTTTGTTTATATTGATAAACCTTGTTCTTGTGGCAGCTTGTTGTCATCTCGGGAGCCCCCAATTTGGTTGTGGGTATGTGCCCCGATAGTGTTGTAAAAGGCACTGGTTCCCGCCTCGAAGGGATCCAATAGTGGAGAAGGTGGATCAGGCCTCTCGTGGCGAGATCCATCGGAGAATAGGGTGAGACCTATTGTGGCGTGGTGGTCTTAGAACCGCCCACCCCTCCAACGCAGATGTACTTCCCTTAACAAGGAAGGAACTGCGGTAAAACAAATCCCTGTGTCTCCGCGTGCTCCACTACGGTTTCCTCGCTCCTCTTTTACGTGCTTAGTAGTTAGGGTTACATATAGGGAAATTCTCGTAGTTGCATATCTAGAGAATTTACTTTTTGTCAAGCCTAAAATTGAAAAATTATTAAAAATTGGTTAGCACCTATTCACCCCCCTCTAGGTGCCCATACGATCCATTTCAATCGCATTCATTCATATCAAGGGTATTTGTGGATAAAGGCAAGATACCTACATAGACTATAAGTTCTCCCCTAAGGGTAAGTTCTCCTGGAGGAGAAATAGTGGCAAACTCTGGTTGTCGAGGGTTAGAACTAAGGATTTGGACACACATCTTTCCCAAAAGTCTAGTAGTTCTGGAGTCACAAGGATTAGACATAATCTTGGGCATGAATTGGATGACCGAATATGAAGGAGTCATAGATTGTGCCAAAAGGACCGTCATGCTCACAACACCGGACGGAAAAAGGATTCGTATCAAGTCAACTTTTGCACTTAAGGAAATTATGGTGAATTCCCTTAAGGGGGTTAGTTTGGAGGATGTACCCATTGTGAAGGAGTATCCAGATGTCTTTCTAGAGGAATTACCCGGGATGCCTCCCGACTATGATATCGAGTTCCTTATTGACTTGATGTCGGGCACATGACTGATAGCCAAGAGACCATACAAGATGGATGTGGACGAGTTGAAGGAACTCAAGAAACAGCTTAGGGAGCAATTGGACAAGGGATTCATTCAACCAAGCGCATCATATTGGGGAGCACCTATATTATTCATGGAAAAGAAGGATAAAACCAAGAGGCTAGTTGTGGACTACCGCTCGTTGAATGAAGTGACGATCAAGAACAAGTACCCTCTACCCAACATCAATGACATGTTTGATCAGTTAAAGGGAGCTAGTGTGTTCTCAAAAATCGATCTGCGATCATGTTAATTTCAGCTAAAGATTCGAGAACAGGATGTGCCCAAAATAGCTTTCACCACAAGATATGGGTTGTATGAGTACACCTTGATGTCGTTTGGTCTAACCAATGCCCTGACGTACTTCATGACCATGATGAACAAGGTGTTCACGGAGTATTTGGACAAGTTTATTATGGTATTCATAGATGATATACTTATATACTCCAAGGATGAAAAGGAACATGAGAGGCATCTGCGCCTAATTATGGAGAAGATAAGGGAACACAAGTTGTATGCCAAGTTCAGCAAATGTGAGTTCTGGTTAAAATAAGTGGGTTTCCTTGGTCATGTTGTGTCGGCAAAAGGAGTTGCCGTAGACCCTAGTAAGGTAGCTTCCGTGACTGAATGGGAGTCGCCCAAGAATGTGGGAGATATTAGGAGTTTCTTGGGTCTCGCAGGATATTACCAGACGTTCATTGAATTTTTTTCCAAAATAGAAAAACCCATGACAAAACTGTTAAAGAAGGAAAAGAAATTCCTATGGACCGAGGCATGTGAAGCAAGTTTTCAAGAGTTGAAGAAACGCCTAGTAACAGCACCAGTTCTGTGTCTGCCTAATATCCAAAAGTATTTCCAAGTCTATTGTGGCGCTTCTCGGCAAGGACTTGGAAGTGTACTAATGCAAGATGGGAATGTAGTATCTTATGCCTCTCGATAGCTTAAGAACCATGAACACAACTACCCCACACATGATTTGGAACTTGCGTCTATGGTACATGCGCTCAAGGTATGGAGACACTACCTCATGGGCAAACATTGTGATGTGTTCACAGATCATAAGAGTTTGAAATACATCTTCAACCAAAAGGAGTTGAATATGAGGCAAAGGAGATGGCTTGAAATCATTAAGGATTATGACTTGGATTTACAGTACCACCCCGGAAAGGCTAATGTAGTAGTTGATGCCTTAAGTCGTAAAGTTTATGTGAATGGACTTACCGCGGGGGAACTTCCAAAGGATTTATGCAAGCAATTCAAAGATCTCAAACTGGAAATAGTACCGGAAGGGCACGTAGCAACTATGGAAATAGTGTCTACACTTCAAGAGAGAATCAAGGAAGTACAAAAGGGAGACAAAGAGTTGGGAGAAATAAGAGCCAAAATAAATGAAGGGAAAGCAAAAGGCTTTCATATGGATGAACAAGGAACCCTTTGGTATGAGAAGCGTTTGTGCGTCCCCAATGATCCCGATATCAGGAAGCTAATTTTTCAAGAGGCTCACGATTCACCATACTCAATTCATCCGGGTAACACAAATATGTACATGGATGTGAAGGATAGATTCTGGTGGAACAATTTGAAAAGGGAAATTGCTGAGTATATTTCCCTATGTGACGTGTGCAATAGAGTTAAGGTCGAGCATCAGAAACCGGCAGGATTGCTGCAACCGCTACCTATAACCGACTGGAAGTGGGACAAGGTAGGCATGGACTTTATCATGGGATTGCCCCGGACTCATTCAGGATATGATTCTATCTGGGTAGTGGTGGACCATTTTACCAAAGTGGCTCACTTTATCCCCGTAAAGACCACACATACAAGTGCTAAGCTCGCCAAGATATATATGTCAAGGATTATAAGTCTGCATGGCGTTCCCAAAGGAATTGTGTCTGATAGAGGTACCCAATTCACCTAGAAGTTTTGGCGATAACTACATGAATCTCTCGGAACGAGACTAGAGTTCAGTACTGCTTTCCATCCTCAAACAGATGGCCAACAGAGAGGGTAAATCAAATTCTTGAGGATATGTTGAGAGATTGCGCACTAGACTATGGGTTTAGTTGGGATGATAACTTGTCGTATGCAGAGTTCTCGTATAACAACAGTTACCAAACAAGTATCAAGATGGATCCGTTTTGAAGTTCTATATGGCAGGAAAGTTAGGACTCCACTGTTATGGAGTGGAGTTGGAGAACGTAGTCTGTTTGGACCTGGGTTGATCAAGGATGCCGAGGAAAAGGTACGGCAGATTCAAGATAGGCTAAAGGTAGCCCAATCCTGAACAAAAAAGCTATGCTCACTCCAAGCGCAGAGATGTGACTTATAAATTAGGGGACCATGCATACCTCCAAGTTTCACCACTACGAGGAGTTAAGAGGTTCGGAATCAAGGGCAAGTTAGCCCCACGATTCATAGGACCATATAAGGTTCTGGCCCGTAGAGGAGAAGTTGCTTATCAGTTGGAGTTACCAGAAGGACTGACTGTTCATGATGTGTTTCATGTGTCACAACTAAAGAAGTGCCACTCAGAAATGGCCGAAACACCACTAAGATATACAGTACCCTTGGATGAGGTTCAATTGTAAAATGATCTTACCTATGAGGAAAAGCCCATCAAAATATTGGAAACAACCGAGAGGATTACCCGTACCAAGACTATCATATTCTGCAAAGTTCAATGGAATCACCATACCGAGGAAGAAGCCACATGGGAACGTGAAGAAGATTTGAAGACGGAACACCCACACCTATTTGCTAGCCAACCTGAATCTCGGGGACGAGATTCTTCTTAAGGGGGGTAGGTTTGAACATCCCAATTTTTGTTCTAAGATGTTACTAGAAGCATGCATCATATCATTTTCATCATACAATAAAAAACTTTGCATCAAAACCCCTCTCCCAAAAACCTTATTTTGTTTTCCCTTATAGTCCTATGAGGACATGAAGAGGTTACTTAACCCAAATCCTCAAAAGTTCATGCAAAGGTTTATTTTTATGATCCTATGTTAACCACCTCCTTTTTACAAAAAATTAGAAACTGGTTTCATTAAAATTGAAGTTGTTAAGCAAAAGTTATTAAAGAAATTGTAAACCAGAAAATGTTAAAAGTATTAAAATATATATAACCTAACGGGCCAGCCGAAGCCAGCCCGCGTCCTACCTACCCCACGAGCTAGCCATCGCGTGCTGCCTAGCCACTGGGCCGGCCCAACCACCATCGCCTCGCGCAGCCCGCTAAGCGCCGCTTGATACTGCCAGCTCGGGCACTTTGTCATTTCCTCCGCCGACTCCGGGGCCGAACACTCACTTGGCAGTGAGGCCGCTCAGTCTCGACCGAATCAGAACGAATTCGTGCCCTCGCCGCCAAGATAAGGAGCCTATTTAAATCCCCGTGTCTTGCTCCGTCAAAACCCTAAAAATATTTCGTGAATCGCTACCAGGCTGCCGCCCAATCGGACGCCGGAGTTCTGCCACCGCCACCACCCGACGAGGTTAGATCAATCTCGATATCAAGTTCTTCGCCACCCCTACCACCTGTCCATCACCGTACTCCCTTTCCCTTCGTTTTCTGCATCTATCTCAACCCTCCCTTCTCTGCGCAGAGCACCAGGGCCTCGAGAACTCGTCGCCGGAGCGCACGGTGACCGAAGCTCCGCCAGTCGTTCGCGGACGCCGATTCGTGAAGGGATAGCTCGCGAAGAAGGGCCTAAAAGAATGGGGGGAGGCCAGGGATCCGCGTGGACTACTTCCCGATGCCAAGAGCATGTTGGAGCGCCATCCAGCACCGCCACGAAGCTCACTCCGTCGTCTGCAACCCAACGCCGGTGAGCCCCCCTCTTGGTTTTGTTCCTGCCCATAGGATCGTAGATCGACGGCTAAGATTAGAAGGCAGCAGTTAAAGGGTACCGCCCAATCGCATCCCGCCGTGTGTCACCTGCATCAGCGCGCCGCGTCAGATCCACGTCGCCTGGCCGAACCAATCCGAGGCCGCCACTTGGCAATAACAGATCTGTTTTTGTTTAAATAGGCAGATTAGGTTTCAATCTTGCGAAATTCATAGTAATTCGAATACTTGGCCAAAAATTACATATAATATACCATTGGATTGCTAAAATTGTGTAGAACACATATCTGAAATAAAATTACGAGTTTACAGTAGTTTTATCTCTATAGATTTAAAATACTATTTTGGAGTATTTAATTCATAGAAAAATAACCGTAACTCCGTTTTAGTTGATTCTTGTTGCGTTGGTCTTGTTGTTATGATGCCTACTGTATAAAATTATAAAACGTTGCTTAGGATCTTTTGATCAATTGCGTGGCAGATTAGAAGTTTGGATCACCTTGTGAGCGTATAAAATAAAGTAATAACCCAAATTGCCTAAAATTTGTGGGAAATTAATACTAACAACATCCCCAATACATTAGCAACCCAGGAAAAATACCTTGGTCGAAATTGGAACTCATTCTTGCATATTAGCATGTTGCATGCATATTATTCCCATGACTTGTTTTTGTGCAAGTAGTAATTAGATCTATGTTGTGTTTTCGTTAGATTGCTCGGAGTGCGCCGAGGAGTATTATTGTGTAGACTGTTGCTCGGATCAAGGTAAGTTACACCACTTGTTCATATTTTTGTCCTAGTTTTAATTCTATGCACGTGATCTCCAAATTCTGTAGTATGCATGTGTAAGATGTTCTGGTCGAATTTTTCCTTAGTTTTATTTTGCAAGTGCGATGATTTTTGTAGTATCCATGATTAGTCTTATACTTTGAATTTTCACCTCCTAATAGGTTACCCCTGTTTTTGCTAAGTACTTGCTATGCTATATATATAAAGTGCCGCTGGGGGTTCGAAATACAAGGAATCTTCTAAGTATAAAGGCTCTCTTGAGCGATCTTTTCTTCTTAAATCCACTTCAAAATAAAACTAAGTTTTCTTCTGGGCGGAATGGTTTTCGGGTCAACGAGTGGAATTTGGTGAAGGATGGCCGCCCAGGAATCAAAGAAGTCTGCCATGTTTCAGAATTCAGAAGCTTATAGTGCAACCACAATAAATATGGGCTCTGTCTTGGCCTAGTACTTAGTGGGAAACCTCACCTGGGTACCAACATTTGGAGGTTCTTGGCACGGTTGGATCCAGAAGGTAGAGGGGCTACTAAGAGAAAGCCTCGCCATGGTCTTGTCTGTAAAAGGACTTGATCATGGATTGTGGGTAAAGTGCACAAACTCTCGAGAGTACTGCAATATGATCGATCAGCCGAATTCACAGAAAAGAACACTTAGCATCTGAAGAATCAAGCCTCTGAAGGATCTTCCTCTATCTCTCTTTCAAAAGTTAAAGTTTTCTAAAACCCCATGGCGTGAGTCATATCGCTAATGGGTGGTATTTTGGGGACTTGGTGAGTAATATCCAAGTGTTAGGTTGTTTGGACACTTGGTGAGTAATATCCTCGTGTGCCATTCAACCCTATATTGCTTAAGTAAATGTTTTCAAAGTAGGAAAAACTCTCTCTTTTCTCCATACTTAGAGAAAACTAGCTTTGTGCAAATGAACTCCACAGCCTATACTAGCCTTGCATGTAGAGTTAGTCTTTTCCTTCCTTGGTGTAATTTCCAATACATTCAAAGTATTGACCCAACTTGTGAAGGAAATATGCCCTAAAGGAAATCATAAAGATGACTATATTTCTTATGTATCCATGAGTTATTGTAATGTTCCTTGAATATCCATATAAGGCAACTTGTATTGATTGGCAGTGAATTGTTTGTGAAACTCTATACTTGTATGGTTATCTAATAGTTTTCCCTAGTCGGAGTTCATGTGGGGACACACGTAAATATTAGACTAGCACATCGATTGATTGATGACTATGTTTCGCAAGTCATAGACATAGAGATGTCAAACCAATGATGTGGACACATTTTCTGAACATGGGGTTGGACTGACCCGACTTGAGACTGACAATTAAACTTGCAACTCTCTATATACATCTTGTATGTTTTTTCCTTAGACCTGAGATTGTCGCATGTACTTGAGATGTTGATCGACCTATTTTGGGGCTATCAGACGCCGCTCCGTAACTGGTTAGTTAGAAAGATAGCTTTCGGGTTTGTCCTGAAGCATGCTGCAAGGCATGGTCAATCAAAATGGGATTTGCCCCTCTCTACTTGAGAGAGATATCTCTGGACCCCTCGAGTGATCGGATCCAGAAATGCATGGCCGTGCTACATATGGTTAAGAGTTAACCTAGGGATTCCAAATCACAGTATCGAGAAAGGGAGGTCATCTTGGAGCTAGACCAAATATCGTGAGGCAAAGGGAAAGACATGTACTAAACCTTGTGATGGTTCATCTGAATGATATTTATATGCGTTTAGGAGTTGGCACGTCTTGCTAGAGGCCGCTACCAACTATTGACAGAATAAGTATATTATTATCATGTCTATACGTATATGAACCTAAGGGTCACACACTTAAGGGGCTGAAATCCTAATGAGGATTGGATCCGAAGTAGATCAGCCTTAGGCTACTAATGGGCTGCTAATGAAGAAGCCCACAAGGGACGCATATATAAGAGAGGATGAGGCATGCTGACCAGAGTTAGAGCCATTCCTCCCAGCCGCCACTCCTCATGCCTGTGTTGCACGTGCGGATCTAGCAGTCCGGCGTCTGACGCTTTCTACTCTATATGTGTGGATATCTCGGAGGTGTTGCAACTGTAGCACTTGGATGAGCCGCGCAAGGGGAGTTGCTCGTGGGACAAGGACAAGGAGGAGACGTAGAACACCTACACTGCCTCAACGCGCTTCATCAAGTTCCACAACTGTGCGTCTATTGGTAATCCCGTGATCTATGACAACAGTATTACTGGTTTACGCGATAGAAAATTTTGATTTGCACTAGTGTAGCCTACCCGTATCCTTTCAACTTTTTGGCTGCACGTCTTATATGCAGAATCCGAATATTGAAAGGTGCGTAGGGATCGCGAGTCTATACTCAACAAGCCTGGGGCGTTTATGGATCCAAGTTATTTTTATGTTTCCACTATGATTTGAGCTAGCTATATGCTAAGCAAGCTTGTAATAATTTTCATTCTCTGGATTACTCGTGTAATAAATGACATTGTGTTTTACATGATATTCATCGGCTGTGAGTGCTAGCTATTGATCCAGGGACTAGCATGTAAATCACATGGACCAAAGGTCTTATTGACCTAAGGTCACAACACCACCAAAGAAACCATGGATGAGGGCTGGATGTGTTGGAATTATGCCCTAGAGGCAATAATAAAGATGTTATTATTATAATTCTTGTTCATGATAATGTTTATATTCCATGCTAGAATTGTATTAAGCGGAAACTTTAATACTTGTGTGGTTTGTGAACAACACCGTGTCCCTAGTACGCCTCTATGGACTAGCTCATTGATCAATGATGGTTAAGGTTTCCTAACCATAGACATGAGTTTTCAATTGATAATGAGATCATATCATTGGGAGAATGATATGATGGACAGACCCAAACTAAGCGAAGCAATTAGATCGTGTCATCGTGTTCGTCTTTGCGAAGCTTTTCTTATGTCAAATATTGTATTCCTTAGACCATGAGATAATACAACTCCCTGGTATCGGAAGAAAGCTTTGAGGTCATCAAACATCATCCTATGAGAGGGTGATCATAAAGGTGTCTCTGAGGTGATCGGAAAGTATCTGTTGGGTTGTATGTATCGAGATGGGATTTGTCCCTCCCAAGTCGGAGAGATATACTTCGGGCCCACTCGGTAATCGATATCAACACCGCTTGCAAGCATGTGGTTAAGGAGTTAATCACAAAGTGATATCAGATTACGGAACGAGTAAAGTACTTCGTGAGCGAGATTGAACTAGGTATGGCCATGCATCGACGATCAAATCTTGGGCAAGTAAAATATCGCGAGACGAAGGGAATATATATATGGGATTGATTGAATCCTGGCATCGTGGTTCATCCGATATGATCATTGATGAATGTGTGGGAGTCAATATGGGTTTCCAGACCCCGCTGTTGATTATTGATAGAAGATCATGTATGCGCATATTCTCGAACCCGAGGTCACACATAACGTGTCTCGGCTAGGATAGATTGGATAATTGGTTTATGAGTTTTTGTTTGGAGTCTCGGATGGGATCCGGGACATCACGAGAGGTTCGAGTGGTCGGAGAATAAGATTCATATAAGGCGGTGCAGTTTTGAAGTTGAATTGTTCGGGTTAATCAGTATTATGCGGAAGCTTCTAGAACCTTCGGAAGGGACCAACGTGGCCCCACCTTCCGGGGAGGGGCATGGGCCTATGAGGGAGTTCCTGGCTGCATTGGACCAGGGACAAGGCCCCATAGGGCCTAGCCGGCCAGAGGTTTAAACTCTAGATAGAGCTTCTAGAAGGGGGTTTCCTTGCCCCACTCTTCCTCCTTGGGGCCGCCTTGGCTTGGGGAGGGGCTAGGGCTGCGCTCACCCTCTATATATAGGGTTGGGGCGCCAACCCCTACACCTTCCCTCCAACCCTAGCCGCCTGCTGCCCTTCCTCTCCCTCCCATTGTTTGTGGCGAAGCCTCTGCAGAAATTCTCCACCATATACACCACGCCGTCGTGTTGTAGATCAATCCGTCTCTCCACCATACTTGCTGGACCGAGGAAGGAGGAGGCGTCAGTGCTGCGTGTGCATCTCACGGAGGCACCGCCACTTGTGGTGCTAGATCGGATCAGATCGCGAGGAGGAGAAGCGAGCACGACTACATCACCCACGTTAAACGAGCGTTCATGTCTTGAATCAACAATGGTATGAAGATCAAATCCAATCTCTCACGTTGAAACCATCTCAAAGATTAGAACATGCCTTTCCCTCTGTTAGCATCCGAAGAAAATTATGATTTACTATGCTTGAAACCCTTGATGGTATCGAGCTAGATCTAAGCGTAGATGTGTTTCACGAGTAGAGCATAACATGGTTGTTGCGGCGTTGATGTTTTCTGTTGCAAGCCTCTTGTTTGTGTTCTTCTTATGGCAGGATAGTGAGATTGAAGCGGTCCAGGCCAACCTTACTGACGTCGTCAGCGAGACCGCTCACACTTGACGTGTGGCTTGTTCCACACATGCGGCTGGTGGATGCCAGTTTCTCTCACTATAGTTGTCATGGGATTAACACCGGAGTTTGGCAACCATAATATCACCGTTGTGGCTTTCCGTATGTAAGAATCATTCTTAGCATCTACTCCCATAAGCCACGTAAAACATGCAACAACAAAGTAGAGGCGTCTAACTTGTTTTTGCAGGGAGTGTTTTCTGTGATATGGTATGGCCCAAGATGTGACGTGTATAATGTATGCGATGATCATGTTTTGTAATGTTTCACGACTTGCATGTCGATGAGTACACAACCGGAAGGAGCCATATGGTTGTCTTTATAATTGTGTATGACCTGTGTGTCAACTTCTTATGCGCCATGTAATAGTTTCACTTTATCGCTAAGTAGTTAGCAATAGTTGTAGTTGCTATTCGTGGTGGAGGAAATCATGATGGAGTGATGGAGATCATGCCGGAACGCACAAGATGGAGATCATTGCGTGAAGATTGGCTATACCATGTCACATTAAAGTTATATGCATGTGATGTTTATCCTTTTATGTATCTTATCATGCTTAGATCGCGACGGTAGCATTATAAGATGATTCCTCACTTAAAGATCAAGATAAAACGTGTTCTCCCCGAGTATGCACCTGCTATTAAAGTTCGTCGTGTCCAAGCATCACGTGATGATCGGGTGCTATAGACTCTACGCTCACATACAACGGTGCAAGCCAGTTTTGCACACGCGGAAATACTTGGGTCTAACTTGACGAGCCTAGCATGTACAGACATGGCCTCGGAACACATGAACCGAAAGGTTAAGCATGAGTCATATGAATGATATGATCGACACTTCGTTGTCCACCATTGAAACCACATCTCTTCTCGTGAAGATCGGATTAGGTGTGGTGAATTTGGATTGTGTTCACTAAACAACTTGAGGGATGTTGAATTTAGTGGGAGTTCATCTAGTAATTTGATTAAAAGTTGAACTAGTTATCATGAACATATTCTAATTTGTACTTGCAAATATTGTAGATCAAATGGCTAAGTCCAACTTCAACGTTTTTGCTGAGAAGGAAAAGCTTAAAAACAATGGGTCTAACTTCACCAATTGGTTCCGCAATCTAAGAATCATTCTCTCTGGCGGTCAAAAGGACTATGTCCTTGAGAAAGCGCTAGGTGACGCCCCTGCTATAGATGCGGGTGATGATGAAAAGCTGTTTATCGATCGGCATAAGGATGATTATGATTTGATTAAGATCGCCATGTTGTTTGCTATGGAATCGGATCTTCAAAATTGTTTTGAGGAGTTCGCCGGGCCCTTTGAGATTCTCGAGCTGAAAAACATGTTTGACTCAAGCCCGTTAAGAGATATGAGATCTCTAAGAAATTCTTTAACTACAAGATGGAGGAAGGAGTTCCGTTAGTGAGCACGCCATTGAGATAACGGGCTACACTCAACGCCTTGAGCAAGCTGGGCGCAAGATTCGGAGGAGCTCAAGATTGACACTCCTAGCTACAAAAGTTTTGTAGTTGATCACAATCAGATTGGTTCCGATATGATCCTGAGCTCTTTGCTAAAATGAAAGTAGCGGTGAACATCAAAAGAATAATCATGTGTTGATGGTCAACAAGCCCCCCACCTTCAAGAAAGGTAAGGGTGCAAGGAAGCCCTTCAAGAAAGGCGGCAAGCGCGTTGCCCTGAGAAGAAGCTCAAGTCTGGTCCTAAACCGGACAGTGCTTCTATTGCAAGGACAAGGGTCACTTTGGGCATCGTCCGAAGTACTTAGCGGGCAAGAAGGCTGGCACCATCAAAGGTATATTTGATATACATGTTATTGATGTTTTCCTTACTAGCCCTCGTTGTAGTGCAGGGTATTTGATACGGTTCAGTTGCTAATATTTGTAACTCGAAACAGGAGCTACGGAATAGACGGCGGCTTGCGAGGGATGAGGTGACGATGCGCGTTAGCAACGGATCAAGAGTTGATGTGATGGCCATCGGCATGCTCTCCTTAGTTTTACCTTCGGGATTAGTTTTAAACCTTAATAAGTGTTATTATGTGCCTGCGTTGAGCATGAACATTATTTCTGGATCTTGTTTATTGCAAGACGGTTATTCATTTAAATCAGATAATAATGGTTGTTCTATTTATATGAGTAACATCTTTTATGGTCATGCACCTATTGTGAATGGTTTATTTCTTCTAAATCTCGAAAGGGATGAAACACACATCTATAATATTGAGGCTAAGAGATGCAAAGTAGATAGTGATAATACTACTTATTTGTGGCACTGTCGTCTAGGTCATATTGGTGTAAAGCGCATGAAGAAACTCCATTCTGATGGACTTTTGGAGTCTCTTGATTTTGAATCATTTGACACATGAGAACCATGCCTCATGGGCAAGATTATCAAAAAACAGTTCTCAGGTATGATGGAGCGAGCAACGGACTTTTTGGAAATCATACAAACCTATTTATGCGGACCGATGAGTGTTTGACGCGGTGGATATCGCTATTTTCTCACTCTTACCGATGACTTAAGTAGATATGGGTATATCTATTTAATGAAACATAAATCTGAAACGTTTGAAAAGTTCAAAGAATTTCAGAATGAAGTGGAGAACCATCGTAAATGTAAAGATTAAGTTTCTACGATCCGATCGTGGAGGTGAATATTTGAGTTATGATTTTCTCACGCATCTTAAAGCAAGTGGAATCGTTTCACAACTCACGCCACCCGGAACACCACAGCGCAATGGTGTGTCTGAACGCCGGAATCGAACCCTATTAGATATGGTCCGATCAATGATGTCTCTTACTGATTTGCCGTTATCATTTTGGGGTTATGCATTAGAAACCGCTGCATTCACTTTAAATAGGGCTCCATCTAAATCCGTTGAGACGACACCGTATGAACTGTGGTTTGGTGCTAAACCTAAGTTGTCGTTTCTTAAAGTTTGGGGATGCGAAGCTTACGTCAAGAAGTTGATGCCAGACAAGCTCGAACCCAAAGCGGAGAAATGCGTCTTCATAGGATACCCTAAGGAAACTATTGGGTATACCTTCTATCACAGAACCGAAGGCAAAGTGTTTGTCGCAAAGAACGGTTCCTTTCTTGAGAAGGAGTTTCTCTCGAAAGAAGTGAGTGGGATGAAAGTAGATCTAGACGAGGTTATTGAACCTTCTCTTGAATTGGAGAGTAGCGCAGCACCTGAAATTGTTCCAGGTCACTTTGCACCAACAATAGAGGAAGCTAATGACAAGGATCATGAAGCTTGGATGATCTTGCTCTTGAGCGTCGCAGTCGACAAGGTCACGTGCCCTTCGAGTGATACGGCAACCTGTCTTGTTGTCTTGTTAGTAGAAGACGGTGAACCTCGAACTATGAGGAAGCGATGATGAGCCCAGACTACGAGAAATGGCTAGAAGCCATGAAATCTGAATTGGGATCCATGGCGAAAACCAAGTATGGACTTTGGTGGACCCTCCTAGCGACGAAAGGCCGTTGAGTGCAAATGGATCTTCAAGAAGAAAACGGACGCGGATGGTAATGTTACCGTCTATAAAGCACGGCTTGTCGTGAAAGGTTTTCGACAAGTTCAAGGTGTTGACTACGATGAGACTTTCTCTCCCGTAGCGATGTTTAAGTCCATTCAGATTTTATTAGCAATTGCTGCATTTCATGATTATGAAATATGGCAGATGGATGTCAAGCGTTCCTCAATGTCAACATTGATGAATAGTTGTATATGATGCAACCCGAAGGTTTTGTCGATCCTAAGGATGTTGATAAAGTATGCAAACTTCAGCGTTCCATTTATGGATCAAGCAAGCATCTCGGAGTTGGAACCTTCGTTTTTATCAAGTGATCAAGAGCTTTGGATTTGTTCCAAATTGCTCTGAAGCTTGTATCTACAAGAAAGTGGGTGGGAGCTTCGGTGACATTTACGGTACTATATGTGGATGACATATTGATTATTGGAAATGACATCAACATGCTTAACGATGTGAAGAGTTATTTGAACAAGTGTTTTCAATTAAAGACCTAGGTGAAGTTGCTTATATATTGGGCATCAAAATCTATAGAGATAGACAAAGGCCGATAGCTTTAAGCGAGTACATACCTAGAAAAAGTTACGAAAAGGTTCAGAATGGATAAGGCAAAGAAAGGTTCGGTGCCTATGTTGTCGGTAAGATATTGAGCAAGGCTCGGTGTCCTACTGATAAATGATAGGGAAGCTATGAGCAAAGTGCCTTATGCCTCGGCCATAGGTTCCATCATGTATGCCATCTTGTACAAGACGGATGTGTCCAATGCTCTTAGTTTGACGGCAGATATCAAAGTGATCCAGAGTGGAACATCGACGCCGTGAAGAACATCCTAAAGTACCTGAATAGGACTAAAGAAATGTTCTTAGTCTATGGGGGTGATGAACAGCTCGTCGTAAAAGGTTACGTCGACGCTAGTTTCGACACCGACAAGGATGATTCTAAATCTTAGACAGGATACGTGTATATTTTGAATGGAGGAGCTGTGAGCTGGAGAAGCTGCAAGCAAAGCGTGATCGCGGGATCTGATGAGAAGCGGAATACATGGCTGCTGCAGAAGCGTCAAGTGAAGGAGTTTGGATCAGAAACTTCATCACTGAGCTTGGCGTGGTTCCAAGTGCATTGGACCCACTGGAGATATTGTGTGACAACACTGGCGCCATAGCACTCGCTAAGGAACCAAGATATCGTCCAAAGACCAAGCATATCAACCGCAAGTTTCATATAATCCATGCTAGATGTTATTATTATAATTCTTGTTGGAATTATGCCCTAGAGGCAATAATAAAGATGTTATTATTATAATTCTTGTTCATGATAATGTTTATATTCCATGCTAGAATTGTATTAAGCGGAAACTTTAATACTTGTGTGGTTTGTGAACAACACTGTGTCCCTAGTACGCCTCTATGGACTAGCTCATTGATCAATGATGGTTAAGATTTCCTAACCATAGACATGAGTTGTCAATTGATAATGAGATCATATCATTGGGAGAATGATATGATGGACAGACCCAAACTAAGCGAAGCAATTAGATCGTGTCATCGTGTTCGTCTTTGCGAAGCTTTTCTTATGTCAAATATTGTATTCCTTAGACCATGAGATAATACAACTCCCTGGTATCGGAAGAAAGCTTTGAGGTCATCAAACGTCATCCTATGAGAGGGTGATCATAAAGGTGTCTCTCAGGTGATCGGAAAGTATCTGTTGGGTTGTATGTATCGAGATGGGATTTGTCCCTCCCAAGTCGGAGAGATATACTTCGGGCCCACTCGGTAATCGATATCAACACCGCTTGAAAGCATGTGGTTAAGGAGTTAATCACAAAGTGATATCGGATTACGGAATGAGTAAAGTACTTGCTGTGAACGAGATTGAACTAGGTATGACGGTACCGACGATCAAATCTCGGGCAAGTAAAATATCGCGAGACGAAGGGAATATATATATGGGATTGATTGAATCCTGGCATCGTGGTTCATCCAATATGATCATCGATGAATGTGTGGGAGTCAATATGGGTTTCCAGACCCCACTGTTGATTATTGATAGAAGATCATGTCTGCATATTCTCGAACCCGCAGGGTCACACACTTAACGTGTCTCGACGCTAGGATAGATTGGATAATTGGTTTATGAGTTTTTGTTTGGAGTCTCGGATGGGATCCGGGACATCACGAGAGGTTCCGGAGTGGTCAGGAGAATAAGATTCATATAAAAGGTAGTTTTTGGAGTTGAATTGTTCCGGGTTAATCGGTATTGTACAGCTTTAGAACCTTCGGAAGGGACCAACGTGGCCCCACCTTCCGGGAGGGGGCATGGGCCTATGAGGGAGTGCCCTGGCAAGATTGGGCCAGGGCACAAGGCTATAGGGCCCAGCCGCCAAGAGGTTTAAACTCTAGATAGAGCTTCTAGAAGGGGGGGGTTTCCTTGCCCCCCACTCTTCCTCCTTGGGGCCGCCGGCCTTGGCTTGGGGGAGGGGCTAGGGCTGCGCCCACTCCTCTATATATAGAGGGCTGGGGGCGCACCAACCCCCTACACCTTCCCCTCCAACCCTAGCCGCTCTGCTGCCCTTCCTCTCTCCCTCCCGACTATTTGTAGGCGAAGCCCTGCTGCAGAAATTCTCCACCATATACACCACGCCGTCGTGTTGTAGATCCAATCCGTCTCTCCACCATACTTGCTAGACCGAGGAAGGAGGAGACGTCGAGGTGCTGCACGTGTGCATCTCACGGAGGCACCGCCACTTGTGGTGCTAGATCGGATCGGATCGCGAGGAGGAGAAGCGAGTACGACTACATCACCCACGTTGGAAATGAGCGTTAGAAGCAAACGCTGTGCGAATCTTCAAGGGTATGAAGATCTAATCCAATCTCTCTTGTTGTTTGCATCTCCTAGATTAGATCTTGCCTTTCCCTTTGTTCGCATCCGTAGAAAATTTTGATTTACTATGCCGCAAAACCCTTCAGGATGGTGGTGGGAGCGCTGTTGATGGAATATAGATCTCCGGAACTATTGAAGCGTGCGATTTCCTCCTTGGTTAGGTAATCCTTCACAGACAGGTCAAAAGAATTAAATTCGATGGAGACAAGGTTATCACGAGTAAATTAACAGACAGAAATTAAGTTTTTGATGAAAGCAGGTGCGGTAAGAACATCTCGAAGGAGGGGTTTAGAAGCAGAAGGATAATGGGTTTGACCAACACAATGAATAGGAATCAAAGAACCATCTCCAAGAGTAATATAAGAAAAAGGCGAAGAAGTGCACAATGACAACATATTACGCGAAGAAGACATGTGACTAGAAGCACTGGAATCGAAAATCCAATCCATACCTGAGTTTCCTTGAGCAGGGAAGTTGTTCATGGCCTGGAGGAAAGCAGCTTGGTTCCAGCTTGGCATTGGTGCGGGAGACGGAGTCGGTGGAGATGGCAGTGCTAGCGCGATCGGTGGTGGCGACAGCTGGTACATGGGATAGTGGCCGCCTGCTAAGGTGTTATAGTTTGTTGGTGACGGGGCACTGTAGGAGTCCGAGCAGTCCAGGAGAGACGGTGTGAGGGCACATGCCCGGCATCCAGGAACCGAAGTAGGCTGGTGGAGCGCCAATCGGAGAGGGGGCAACCCAAGGCGTGGACTAGGCATGCACGAGTCATGTCTATGGGTTATGTGGAGGGCGCCAGATGGGTGACGCTAGAGGCGCAGGAGCCAGAAGTGGGCGCCACTTGGAGGAGCCAGGGCCGACGGTGCTGATGAAGATCGTGGAGGTCGGTAGATCGGCCTGGTGCCGTGGTAGTTAGGACTAGGGCGCCAGCCGGGAGGCGGTTGCACCTATGTCGGAGGAGGCGGCGCAGGTGGGGCAGGTACGGGCGGTCGCGGGATGGCCGCAAAAACTTGGGGGGCAAGACTCCTTGTTGGTGATGGCGCGATCGTCCCATTCCAGCATAGAGCGAACCTCGGCAAAGGAGGGTCGTGGCCGCATCATGGGGATGAAGGAGGATTGCTTCTAAAAGCATTCATTGAGCCCGACGTGGAGGATATTGATGAGTTGACGATCGTCGATGGGGTCGCCGAGTTAGCGGAGCTCGTCGGCGAGAGACTTGAGCTGCTGGCAGTAGACGCCCACTTGAGAGTCACCTTGAACGGTGTTGCAGAGCTTAGTGTGGAGGGTGGTGACGCGAGCATCGACATTATCCTGAAAGAGTTGACGAATGGCCGCCCATAGCGCAGCGGCGTTGGAGGCGTCGCGGAAAACGAGATTGAAGATCTCGGTGGACACCCGTTGGTAAATTCATTGGATGATGGCGAGGTTGTCCTTCACCCAGCGAGGATCTGAGGGCTGGGGAACATAGTCGGTGTCGACGTGGCTGAGGAGATTGCATCGTCCGAGATGAAATTCGAAAAGATGATGCCAATGGTAGTAGTTGTGTTTTGGTAGATCTAAGGTGAGTAGAATAAACGAGCTAACATCGGAGATAGTGTCGGCATAGTGGCTGGTGGTGGAGATTGGTGGGGCAAGAGAAAGAGTAGAGGGAGAGGCCGCAGTGGAGGCAGAGGTGGCCGCGACAGAAGCTTGTTTGGAGGCGGCGACGACAGAGCGCCACTCGAAAAAACCGGGCGACAACGGCGGCGGCGACGGGGTGGGTGGTTGGACCATGTCCTAGGATCGAACTAACCTGATACCATGTAGAATTATATTTGTCTTATAAAAATTAATATTGTTTGAGAGATTACAAATGGTATATACAGGTGGCCGGTTGGGCAAACTCTAACTTATGTGACAAGTAAAACAAACCAACTTATAATCTAACGAGAACATCTTTTATTCGATTTGTCTGTCGTTGATATGCATATATGCATGTGTTTTTTCCTTGGCCATTGGAGCTTCGCAAACCCAGTCCATTTTCATCTACTATCTCCTTGTCTTGTTGATTTTAAATGCTTGCCACCCTTAGGCGATTGCCGAAACAGCTGAACACCGGTCGGATGATTTCATTTTCATAGCTGACCAGTAGAGAGGCCGGTTGCGTCGTTGTCACGAAGCTGGCCGCATTCCCCTCTAGGAACTAAGAGCATCTCTAGCACAGCCTCTAAACCGGGCTGAAACTAAAAAAATCCGACGATAATACGTGTTCAGGCTGAAAGAGGTCTAGAACGGAGTCCGAACTCGCGGCCTGGTCCGTAAAACGAGTTCGGGGCCCCGAGAAACTCAACGGTCGTCCCGTATTAAGATGGACCATGGAGGGGAGTTCGATTTCCAAACCCTACTCCTCTTCGCCGCCGCCGCCCATAGCTCGAAGTGCCCTGTATTTTGGCTAGTTTATGTAGATTATTGACGAATGTAGCTTAATCGGAGCAATAATGGGTTCAATTTCGCAAGAACATCGCAGCACATTTTCCCGCGACGTTCGATTTTTGGTTTTTCAGTTCGCGCGTTTGGTTTCTAATCTGCGCCGTGACTAAAACCATCTAAACTAAACAATTCGGAAGACCGAATTCTGTGTTTTTGGTTCGAAGAAATACGGTCTCGGCTAGAGATGCTCTGAAGTCGCTCACTCAGCTCCATCCCGCGCGCATGATAGCATCTTGAAAGTTTGAAACCGGTCGAGATCATGGCCCAGATTGAATGATATTCGATGCCGTTAGGCTTGACTCCTCCGGTGAACGTCGCCCGTCACCACCCACAACCGATGCATCGATCGACCCGAAGAAAGTATTCAACGGAGCTGAACTAAACTGGGCCTCTCCGACCAAGAACTGATTCTAGCTCCTTCTTCCCCGGCGCATTCGAAGCCTCGAACCTAAAAATTCCCACCCATCCAATCCAACCAAAGAAAACCGCTGCGATTCCGGTGACCAATCTCTCGTCGCCACGTCCAGCTTGAGCATCACGCTGCAGGGAGAAGAGAAACTCCGTCGCCGTTCCGTTCCACTCTGTCCCTCGTCGTCGTCTCCCGTGCCGTGCCCCCCTTTAACTCCGCTGCCAGTGCCAGAACACACACATCCCTGTCGCGCCGTACGACGGGATTAGCACGTGGGTCGCTTTCCTCACGTCGCCGTCTCCGTTATTAGTTAATTCATTAATGAGTCATATCGCGCATGATTAGATATCGGATTAGCCGTGCACCTGCGCTGTCGGAGGAGCCCCGAGACTGACACCGGCGACAGCCACAGCAGGCCTACAACGGCTAGTACTAAGTTAGACCACGATAGAGGAGTACTACTCAGCTCCTAATTTAATGGTCAGTCCCAAAGAGGCTCAAAACGTTTCTAGTAAGTAAGGTTTTGCAATGGCGGCACGGCCGTGGCGTACCGGATGTCATGTTTGCCGGCCCATATTGGTTTACCAAGTTCTAGCTTGAGGCTGTGGACCAAGATATGACATGATTGGAGGGAGGGTGTCCTACTATATGCCACACGGAATTGTTCTGCTAATTGTTTTCTTTCTTAGAGTATATTATATGTATATATGGGGATAAATTCCCTATCAGCTTGTAGAAAGATGGGACAATTTTCTAGCACAAAAGCATCCAAGGCGAGCGGTGGGGAGCAGGCGGGCGCACACCCGGACGGGCACGCCTCTTCTTCCTCCTCGGGCCTCCATTATTGGTCGACACCGTTGCCAAAAAAATTCAAAAGACACCAAAAGTGGGCGCATCATTGCTGCCCCTTTGTGATGGGGTCTGGATTGGCTGCGCTGCGCTGCCTGAAAATACTTAACGATATCCCTCGCAGTGGTTATTTTGGTCCGACGAGTTATTCTCCCGTTTAAAGCTGTGCGTCCGTTAAGATCTGTATTTCGTCGTAGACAATCGGCCGAGTAATCTCACACCATGGATAGTACTATTTACCTCGGACTAACGAATTTGCGTATCTCGTGGGTAACTGCTTGATTCTGCGACTAGTTATTGAATTTTATTTTTGACATGGAGTAGTTATTATTGATTTGAATGTAAATTTCTCGTTTCAAGCGTTTGAATCCGTTGTGATCCGAACCAGCCCCTTGATCTCCATAAAACCTGTGTTTCGGATAGATCTTAAAAAACGGTCCGGTACTCAATTACTCCTACCGCATATCTCTTCTCAGAGTAAATAAACGACCGCTCACTGAGTTCGTAGCAGGAACACGTCGCATTTCAAGTTGTCAAACTTTATGCACTAGCCAACGCAATCAAAAGTCTGAACTAATGGAAATTGCTATCGCAATTCACTTATACACTTTAACACCCCCTCTCACGTGGATTTGAAAAAAGTCAAGACGCAACCTAAGAGAAATGACGGTAGCGTTGAAACTCACATATGACTCAAGAGATCTATACGTGGACACAGAGGGGTCAACAGCAATTTTAGGATAAATTGCGAAAGCCTAGGTCTCGAAGGGTCAACAGCAATTTTAGGATAAATTGCGAAAGCCAGGAATCGAACTCGAGACCTTAGGCTCTGATACCATGTCAAGCTCCATGCACTAGCCAAAGCAACCAAAAGTCCGAACTGATGAAGTGGCTAGTGCAATCACTTATACACTTCAACACCCCCTCTCACGTGTGACAGAGAGAAGTCAGCACGTGCAACCGGAAGAGAGCGACGGCGCGCGAAACTCACGTATGACTCAAGACCCGCAAATTAAATCTATTGCCACACACATTACTTTGGTAACAAAATGACAGCATGATAATTGTTGGGAGCAAATGTTGCCAGGGAGAAGGTAGGAAGAAATGTCGTTGATGTTCATATTCTAAGTGTACCCGTTTCATGCAGGGGAGGAGCTAGAACTAATGGCCAGTGATGTCAAAGCTCAAAAAGAAATCTGCACGGATGTCAAGAAGTAAGATTTATGGAGTCATTCTGTATGTATCCATAGCTTAGAATTCTTTGCTCACCAATTTTTTGTGTTGTCGCTTCACCACACAATCATAGCGTGTACCTCCGCCAGTGGTTTCATGACATATTCATAAGAGTTAGTGGGTAACCCTAAAGAGAAATTAGTAGAAATCGTTCATGTCATTTGACATCATTTTATTACAGCCCGGACTAGCCCTTGATGGCTACTCTTGCCGAGTCCAAGGCTCGAACCAGGGTGGGCTACTTGTGCATCAACATAACAAGTTATAAATATGTTGCCCATTATTATGGGCGGATCCACCCTCCTTCCAGCCCGAGTGGCCGTCCAGACTTGTCACCGGGGTGATGCATCTTAAAACATGATTTCATATAGAATTTTGACCCGAAAACAACATAATAGGTATGTTTGCCAAGGCTTCTAGAAGTTTGGATCCGCTCACCGCCCACCATGTTAGAAAAAGAAAAGCCATGTGTATATCGGATTTCACATATGTTTTCGGTAAGATTTGAAAACAATATGCATTTATATTCAAAAGAAAAATAGCTGCGCCTGCAAATGCAAAGTAACACCGGATGCGATGCGATGCCCACAATGGTTGAACCACAACCCTACCTTTAGTTTTCTGGTTCCCACACATGTTTCAAACATTTTGTTGTCTTTAAAAACAAAACAAAGAGCTGCCGTCACAATCACAATCACTGCTCATTCCTAGTGCTGCCTACTGGTGGTGGTAGTGTATAAGTTTAAACCAAGGTGCTGGGTGCGCTTGTCCTTTAGCTCATTCCCCCGTGTCTCCCAGCCCCAGCCGCTCGCCCCCCACGGCTCCTCACACACAGTCCGCTAATCCGCCGCTTGCCGCCGTTCGCCTCCAGCAGCCCCCAATCCCCTTTTCCGCGATGGGTTTGCAGTAGATCTATCCACATCGCCCCCCGTCTCTTTCCTCTTTCTCCTCCCCTCTCGTGGCCAGCCAAGCCACTCCTCCTCCTCCGCAGTCCGCACCGAGCGAAATCCTTAGCGGCCAAGGCTAGCTTTCCTCACGAGCTCTGCAGGCAAGGGGAGTTTTAAACGCCTCCCGAGACAGTCCGTCAAGCCCCCGAGAAAGCAGGACAGGAGCACCACTCGCTGCTAGTCGCCTGGTACTAAGCTTTCGGCGGCGGGCTGCTCCATAAAGCGGACGGCAAAGAATCTTCAGGTATCGGACGCATCCCACCTCTCCGCCTCTTTCGTCCCAGCTTTTGCTTTCGTTTCTCCGCCTGCTCCGTTTCTCTCTCGGGGGAAAGAGGTTCTTGGGGCGTGCTCTTGGCATGCCGCTGGGTGGATTTCTTTTCGGGAACGGGGGATTGCTGGTGGGTTTCTTGCCGAGTTTTCGGGCCCGTTTTCGGTTTCGGTTACAAAGAATGAATATCGCGCTCATCGGCATTGCGTGACTCGGTTCCTCCTCTCGTGCGTTTTGTTGCTGCTTTTATCTCTGTCGCCCCCTCCTCGTGGCCGGCCCCAGACGCAGATATCCATCGTTCAACTGACCGCCCAGAGATTGAATATTGTGCGTTTTGTTGCTGAGGAAATTCGTTTTTTCAGGTCAGGTGATGCCCGCGGCCGAGGATTCTCAATGGATGTGAGCGCGCTGATGAGCCACCCCGTACGCTCGATGCGCGCGGCAGCGGCTCTGCCCCTCATTGCTCGCGCCGCCGTTCTGCTGCTCCTCTCGGCGCTGCCGCTCTCGCAGCCCTACACTTATGAGCAAGACGGTACTACTGATATGCAAACCTTCTTCATAGTACTGTCATCAGATTGTTTATGTTTTACTGACCGCGCTGTCTTGTACTACGCCGTGTATACTATAGCTGCCTGTGATGCGTTGGGATAATGCGAATTTCTTCGTATAATCAGTTGTACCTTATGCAGAATTTTTTATTTGTTTAACAGTGTTTGCGATAAATGGCTTGTACACTGCGCTTGGATCCCCAACGCTGCCTGGATGGGTCACAAACGGCGGCGACCCCTGCACTGAGAACTGGCAGGGCGTCGGCTGCGCGGAGTCGAATATTACCACCATGTACGATTTGTTGCTATGTATTTCTGCCTTTTTATTCCAAGACTTTGTTATTTGGTTATCTCAGTAATGTGTCATGTTTCTCTATAGAACTCTCAATGGTATGAGTTTGGGTGGACAGCTGGGTAACACGTTGGAGAATTTCACATCGCTCATCACCTTGTAAGTTGATCATGTGGAGTTTCGGCTTGCACTTGATTTTGGATCTAAATGACATTATGCTACTGAGTCGGTGCTTAACACTTCTTGGTTTATGCAGGGACCTTAGCAACAACAATATTGGTGGAACCATACCAGACAGTCTACCTGTCACAGTGCAGAGATGGTATGTCCATCTGAGCATTCTGTTACTGTTTAGTTCCACTTGTTATACTAGCTATTTCTTTACTAAGCCTTCTCCTGTCAATCACAGTAACCTATCAGTAAACCAGCTAACTGGTAGCATTCCAAATACATTGTCAACACTTACACTGTTGACAGCCATGTAAGTATATATTACCAATACATGTCCACCAGTTCTCATAGAAAGTTAGGACTTCCCCAGTTAGTTTCTCAAACTGTCCCTCCTTACGGGGTCTTGCTTTGCAGGTACCTCAACAACAATCAATTGGTTGGAGCGATACCAGATGTATTTTCAGCGCTCACCGGACTTGCAAATTTGTAAGAAGACGTTGACTTCTCTTACGGTTTACATGCTACCATTAATTGTTATCTTAAGTTACATAACAATGACAATTGTCAATCATCCTTCTTCATTAGAGATTTCTCTTCTAACAACTTGACCGGCCCATTACCGCCTTCAGTCGGAAACTTAACAGCATTGGCTAGCCTGTGAGTATCCATGTCTATCTCATTGATTACTTGGATAAAATGTGGTATGACAATACTTAAATTTCTATTATTGGTGCAGGCATATTCAGAACAATCAATTATCCGGGACCCTGGATGTTTTGCAAAATCTCCCTCTCCAAGATTTGTATGACCACTCAACATTTATTGAAGAAATATCGAAATTGTTACTTCAAGGTTTTTTAGATTACTTCCTTTCTCTGTGGTAACTGTTTTGCATTCAACAGGGATATACAAAATAATCTGTTCTCTGGCCCTGTGCCCCAGAAGTTATATAACATTCCAAACTTTCAGTAAGTCACTCCTCCTTTATCGAGATATTTGGTCTCAATTATTTGCATGTTCTAATTGGAACATTAGAAACATGTTTGAAGACAAGACCTTTTCCCCCTATATTCATACTAGGAACTTAACAGCTTTGTGAGTAATTTTGTTTATGCTGATAAATTATGTTCTGGTACACAGGAAGGATGGCAACCCATTTAATACTAGCATAGCTCCATCTCCACTGCCTGCTGCACCATCACCATCACCATCACTATCACCTTCAACAGGACGCGTTCCCTCAAAAGAACCTACAGAGTCTTCTGATGGGACAAATGGAAATTCTCCAGCATCAGGGAAACATAATTTTTGGACAGTCAAATCCGTTGGATACATTCTTGTTGGGGTGGTATCGGCAGTGGCTGTTGTGTTAATGATAATGTTTTGTGTATCCAAGTACAAAGAAAGGAAGTCAAAGAATGATGTGTATACAAAAAGCCATATAAGAAGGGAACCTCAGAGGCTTGGAGAACCTAAAATCAAGGAAGTACCAGAAAAAAAGGAACATTTGGTAAAACCTAAGAATACTGTCGTGAAAGGTCCTAATTCTTTTCTCTTGTCCAACAAAGGAATTATTGATAATGTCTTACTATCCCTCCCCTCTATGAATTTGACATGTGGATGTTTTTGGCAACAGCTTCAAATGTGGTTTCTAATTCAAAGGAGGAGCTGAAGGTCGATGCATCAATAAAAGGTGTGATATAGCAAATTTAGAATAAAGTACATGCCTATATGTGTTGTGATTTACTACCTAGCATTTGAGTGTAAAAATACATAAAACAACCATTGGCATGGCTGAATGGCAGCTGGCCAATCCTCGTGTTCCGATTGACTGACATATGAAGGTTGTATGTAACAGCCCCAAATGTTGTTTATAATGCAAAGGAGGCTACATTATATCCACCAATGCGAGGTAAAAGGGAATCTAGTAAAGTTCTGTATGTAAGATATTTGAGTATAGGAAAGTTAACCCAAATTGCTGACATGGCAGCTGCCCCTGGGGTGATCACGAAGAAACAGAAGGAGCATGTTATTGACATGGAAAAACCTGATGATTTTGTGGAAGAACCACTGCATTTTCCCCAGTCTGTTGCGCCGCGTACTGAAAAAGCAATTGTCAGTCCCAGTGTTCGTACTAAAAAGGGGAGAGTACCTTCACTTGGGAAGATAGATCTAAAAACTACTGTGAAGTCCTTTTCGGTTGCATCCCTTCAACAATATACCAACAGTTTCAGCGAAGAAAATTTAATAAGAGATAGCAGGTTTGGTAGAGTATATCTGGCGGAACTTCCTGATGGAGAGGTACAAACTGTTTATCAAAAGCATTCAGATTGCTAATTTTTTTTTTGAAAGGAGATTGCTAATTTAGTACTATTATTTCATTAGTGATGCCATTATCAACTCTACACTTACGATATTGACTTGGTTTGCAGATCTTGGAAGTTTTGAAGATCGACATTGATAACTCAAGAGTGCCAGTAGATGTCTTTCTAGAGTTAGTTGTGAACATTTCAGAACTAAGTCATCCTAATGTCCTTGAGCTCGTGGGGTACTGTGCGGAGTTCGAGCAGCGGCTACTTGTGTACGAGCATTGTAGTAAGATGACTCTACATGATGAACTCCATTATGTGGACGAACCCAGCAACGCATTGTCCTGGAATGCCCGTCTCCAAGTTGCTGTGGAAGCAGCAAAGGCATTGCAGTAAGCAGAAACAATTACTCTAAATTTCCAAGTCACTTGAAGTTGTTAAATATGGCTTCCAAAGTAATACTTGTATCTTGATTTGCAGATATCTTCATGATGGCTGTCAACCACCGCTTGTACATCAGAATTTTGAACCATCAATTATTCTCCTTAATAGCACATTGTCAGTTCAAATTTCCGAGTGTGGCCTTGCTTCGCTGTCTCAGGTATATACAATGAACATATTCAAGCGTTACATTTTGCAGAACTCTTGAGGTTTTGGGGAACTTGAAATGCTGTCAGCCACAATTATACGCTGAAATGATATCTCTAGAAAGCTGACATTGGTTACGGAGAAGTCTAGAGATACTTTGGGGTATTAATAAAGAAGAGAAGCTTCTGCTCTTTGTGAAATCCCAAACACACTAAATATATGTTGACTAATTTAGGTTGTCTAGGCATCTAAAAAATGCATTTATAAAAAGATAATGTAGAACGGCCGGGCGTAAATCTAGCTATGCATGTGTAAATCATAAAACATGGTTAAGGAGTAATTGCAGTTCCTTAAATGTATGTTTCTTAGGTAGAAGTGAGGCATCTGCAGAGGCTGTGCCTCGAACGCGGGTGGGCGAGCTCACAGGCATGCGTTCTAGACAACCTAGCACTGCTCAGTTTTCATGCATGTGTAAATCACTATTTGGTGCCTCTGATTTATGCGTGATTTTCCAACCTTTGGTTGCTGACTTGCTGTTCTTATCTGTTTATGAAGTCTTTTGTTTTCTTAGCTGTATGTTTGTAGTAGAAATTACAAAATTCCAAGATACACTATTGCAAATTTGTGTAACGGCATGGAATTCTATCTGTATAAACGTGCAAAATGAATCAGAAGTGTATAGTTAAAGTTCATTGTGAACTGTGAATTGTTGATGCTCCCAAAGGACCATAAAGAATTGAAGAAGTTGACATTTGCAGTACGTGAAAACGAAAGGAGTAACGAAGAAACTATAACAATTGAGTGTCAGAGGAATTTCTCTAGAATTTCAGTTATATTTTATAGAATTGTATGCCAACGATTCAAGACATTATTTAGTCATAATGCATTTTCGTGTAAATGGAAAACATAATGAAGACTAATAAGTTACAAGTTGGCAAACATTTTCACCATGTAGAAAACCATGGAGACCAAAAATTTATGATACATGAGACGAAAGAGCTTTCTGTAACTATTTATTCATTCAAAAATCTTTTTCTTTTTTGGATGTCAGTTGTCTGGAAGTTTGCGTGCCTTGTTCCATTATGAAGCCCCTGAAGTGCATGAATCCAGAACATTCAGTGATCGAAGTGATGTTTACAGTTTTGGTGTCGTTATGTTGGAACTTCTTACAGGACGTAAACCTTATGACAGGTAAGCAATCCCCACGACAATTACTTTCGATACTCATCAAGCATGGTTATTTTGCTCGCAAATGATTTCCTGACCTAACTTGTTATTTTTCCCATGCAATGGAATGGCAGTTCCCGTCCACGCGCTGAGCAACACCTGGTGCGATGGGCCAGTACTCAGCTTTATGGTATTGATACCATATCAAAGATGGTGGATCCTTGTATTCGAGGACAATGTTCTGAAAAGGCTCTGTCACGTTTTGCTGATGTTATTAGCCGCTGTATTCAGGTAATATGCTTGCTCTTTTATCTAAGATCATTACACCAAGATGGGATGTGTGGTTTACCTGGAACTTCTTTCCACAGCATGAGCCAGAATTCAGGCCACCAATTTCTGAAATTGTCCAAGACCTAATTCGTATGGTCGGTGACGCAACAAAGGCTTCCATGTAAGGGGTTTCCTAAAATGAGGAAGAACATGGAAATCCTAAAAATTGAAGAAGGCGCCTCATCGGAGTGCATGAGACTGGATTTAGGGCTTAGAGTCATATATGCTTGTTTGCAAACATGGCCTTGTTCGGTGACAGCAGTAGTAGGATGAAGAAAGGATGGTTCAAGCGGTGAACTTATGGGATGGATGTGCAGATGTATGCACTTCATTTTTTCTCTAGAAGCTGTTTGTCCGTCCTTCGTATCTGTGTGATTGATTTATACTTGCGAAAATTGCACCTATACCAGTGCAATTTGCCATATTCTTTAGTCTCTACTGTCGACATTTCTTAATTTCTAATCCCAGATGGTTCTCTGGACCATTTGTAAATGTTCTGAAGTACAGTAACAGCTAAACTTCTAAGGTAGCATTGCATTAAATCTGTGGTGTGCGAATGGCACTGGGGCGTTGTTTCCAGAAGTTAAAGAAGATCAGGTTCATCTCTGCAAATGCTCAGTTAGCCTGACGTTTGCCAAGTTACTGGTTAAATCATGGATTATTGTAAATTGCCTGTCCTTTTATTTTTGGAGAGTATGCAACGCCAACACCTACAGACCGAGAACTACTCTCTGTAACAGCGTTGCACCATCTACTCTCGCTACATTCCACTGCGTCTACTCTTCTGTGGTCTGCGAGATTAATCCATGTGTCGATCTCTGTCTATTGAAATTCCCCAAAACTTTAGCATTTCAAGATGGGAATGGGACGGCTAGGACCTGGCCCCATGGCCTCAAGGCCAATTTTAGGGGCCACGGGTCGAACCATTTGGAAAAAATCATGTGGCCTCGCTGACCCATTTGGGTACCCTAGTGCCGACCCAAAATATACATGTAAATACGAGGGAATATCTAAACAAAAATATGACAGAACATCGATGTTACAAGCAGGTACAAAAAATATGAAATAATCAAACTTTATAGAGAATTACAAGAAGGTATGCACTGACAGCAAACTCCAAGCAAAATAGTTTCTACATGAAACAAACTAGTTTCTACAGCAGCAGCGACCACAAATTGCAACCGGGTGGGCAAGTACAGCAGCAGCAGCAGCAGTTCAGCAACGTCGGCAATTCCAACAAATGTGGGGCTAAAAACGTAGAATTTATTTGACAATTTCATGATAGACTTGTTTGATTGTCCGGGATTGAATCCATCATTTCAATTGGAAATTCTAGAGAGTGGGTACTTGAAATTCAGTCAAAATTTTCATATAAAACGTGTTTGGCTACCACGGAATTGATAACATCATTTCATTTTGAAATTCCAACAAATGTGTATGATATGTTAAGTCAATTCTTGTTCCTAACGCAATTATTTGTCTAGAAATCATTTCATTTAATAATTCCGTGCGTCTGCCGAACATGATTCTCAGATTGAAATTTCAAATTAGACAAATGAAATGATGACAACAATGTGATTTCATTTTATTTCATTTCTGTCAAATGGGATGAAATGATGGCTTCCAAACGATCCCTAAGAATAATGCAAGCAAAGCCCAGAGTGGAGCACCAACCTGCTGCTGATGAGCTTTGCTTGAACCAAACGTGCTAAGCAAATGAACCATATACTAGGTTTTTTTTTTTGGAAATGGGAACCATGTACTAGGTTTTGCTATCGACAGTTCTAAGTATAAATTGAACCAAATATTATTTGTACACCAAAACAAGAACTACTGACATGGCTTTTATCTATACTTCCAAAGCAATCACCTAGACTAACATGAAAACATGAACTAGTGACAGGAAATACCGAGATAGCAAAACCAGCACTCTAACAAGCACTAACATATTGAACCATGAAAATCATCACCTATCTCACAACTCACAAGATCTATCTGCTGGTTGTTAGAAAAAGAAAGAAAAAGAAAAAACAGGAAAAAATACGAAAATAAACAGAAAGAAAAGAAAGGAAAGAACAAGAAACAGAATCGAGAAAGATATAGGAAAACAATGGAAAGAAAAGAAAGGAAAACAATAAACCAAATGGGCCGGCCCGTGCAGGTGATCCCCTACCGCCCTCCACCCCTAGTTCAAAATGCTGAGAAAGCCTCGTCCGCCGTCTCACGCATTCACATCCATCTAAGAAACCCTAGAACCCCCAAAGAAGGTGGCAACTCAATCCCATGACCCAAATCAGCATCGTGCTCTGATGTCCTCGGAGTCGGGTGAAGACATGCCCAACGAAGTTCAGCATGCGATTTCTCGCTTGCAAGGATATGATGTGGATGGGCACAAGGAAGTGCCCCCGATGGTTATCCTCCACTTCCTAGGTTAAAGGGATCTAGGCTCAGGGGGCCTCCTCTCCATCCTCCCCTAAGAACCCCCCCAACCCTTTCCGCATCGGCCGCCGTTGCTATCGGCTCCGGCGGCGGTGGCGGCGCCCCGTCCATCTAAGATGGGGGGAAGGAGAGGGGTCTGTGACGGCATTCACATGGGGAAGGTGCGGCACTGGCTGTAGGCTTGGTGCGACGCGGCCATCTTGGCCAGGGCCTGAGGTTCTCCGGCGGCCGACGAGGGGATGGAGGCTTGCCGCCGCCGGGGGTGAGGCTGTGGCCTAGCCACGCCGATCTCCTACGATTGTTGCCCTCTCCTCCTCTATTTGTGCTGCATGGAGACGATGGGCGGCGTGGGGGACTGCTCGTTTGCTTAATAAAGGCAACGTTCCTAGAATTCCTCTCACGCCAAGACGAGGATCTACTTGTTGCTTGCCCTCTCTGATCTGGTTGGAGTGGTGACATGGATATGCCCTACGGGTACCCGATGTTAGCATACTTGGTCCAGCCTGACGGAAGGCCCACTCGACGACCTGCCAGGGTCCAGGACGCCCAAGACGTTTTGGCTGCACGAAGCACATATGGACACGGACTCCAAAGCGCACAAGACAAGGATACCTCAAGACTAGAGTTTGAATACAACTTGTAACCTACTCGTATTGGCACCCGAGACCTAGCCTCCCCATATATAAAGGCTAGGAGGGTCCAACGAGGAGGGCACGACTACACACACAACCTACAGACGCCATAACCCCCCGATAGACTAGACCACAATAGATCTACAGATCTAGAACTCGACTCATACTTTCGCACACGCATCCACGCCAGATCGCATCTGCGCACCCCTGTAATCACCGGTTCCGCCGTAATCAAAGAGCAGACAAGCAGGAGTAGGGTTTTCCCTCCGGGGGCCTGAACCTGGGTAAATCTCGTGTCCCCGGGTTGCTTGTCTGTTAACCGTGCCACGATCTCCAGCATCCCCATCTTCTCCAAAACCCAAGTCCATAACAATGGGCATTGACGAGATGAAACCTCTTCAATTGGCGCCGTCTGTGGGAATCGGGGACGCTGATTGTGCGGTCGTGACGGTCCCATCACCTACGATCTACAATTCATCGGCGTATGAGAAACAGATCCGCTTCAAAGCTTCAATTCTATCACAATCGACAAAGTCATCATCAGCCGAATCGTCTGCGCCGTTGTCTTTGGTTTCTGCTGATCCAATCCAGACTTGTACGACCGAGCTGCTACATCAGATCCGTCCGTGAGATCAGGAGTCATGGTGACGTTCTGTCTGCCAATCAGGTCGTGTCTCGCCCGATTTAGCACAGGAGGTGCGAAAGAATCAGAACACTATTTTCTCGACAGGAGACTTGTCAGCGTTCTGTACGTACACCAGGAAAATCAAGCAAGTCACGTGGGCAGTTGTTGTGCTGTTCGCTATGAGACGATGCTCACTAAGGCTTTTTCCATGTCGTGGATCAAAGAAAATAAGAGTGTAGAAGCAATCAACCACATGACGGATGGAATTACAAGTCAAGATGTAGTCTACAAATCGGACAAACGTCAACATCGACTACTTCACCTAGCATCAGTTCAATGGCTCCAGCACATGACTATATGGCCACGCCAATTTTGCCGGTGACCCTCTATGACGTTGGCTCCGTCGACCTACCGCACTCTTCGACTACATCAACCCTCTGCGATTTTCGATTGCAGCAAACTGCCGCCGCAATCGGTTTCGGAGACCCGCTGCCGCGTTGACTCTGGTTTGCCGCATTGGCTCTCGGACGCCACCTCAACCACATCAAATCCACGCCCGGGGGCTGCGCCTCCTCAGCTGTGCGATCTTCCGATTCTTCGGATGGAGCAATTCATCATCACCATGCGGCTCCGGCCCGCCGCTTCGACTACGTCCGCCGCGTGACTCGCTGTGACGTCAACTACATGTTTGCTGCAGTTTTCGACTTCGGCGATCCTCTACGATCTTTGGCTCCAACGACTCGGGGTCTCTCAGTTGCATCTTTCGGATGCGGCGACCCAACGTGATCTTCGATTGCGACAACTGGTCGCATCGGCTTCAGCGACCACGACTCGGGGGCTCCCTCGGCATCAGCGACCCGATGCAAATTTCGGATGCAACGACCCAGTGTGGTCTTCGATTGCGACGATCTTCAGATGCGGAACTCGCTGCCGCCATCGACCCCAGGAACTTGTCGCTGCTACGGCTGTGGTCCGCCGCGTCGATTACATCCGCCGCGTGACTCGCTACCGCGTCAACTTCACCACGACAACCAACAAAGCTAAGTTTTCCCTCTACTTAGAGCTGATTTCTTTTTTAAATCGCACTCGAAACATTCGGGGGCTGCGCCCTCTTCGAGTAACCTAATGTGCCATCGGCTCCACGCACTCGAGCACCTCGAACGCGACAGCCCGAGTAGCTGATTCTGCCTGATCGTTGAATCCTTGAACTCCGAGTGCCTCGGCAATATACTGAGACTAAGGGTAATCAGGCTAACGAAAATGCCTAGCATACAGTGCAAAAGTGTCGACTCGATCGGCACCAGAATCTTACTATACAAGCCGACAGGAAAATATTCTTTACAAGATACAAGTACTTCACAATTCTTTATGTTTTCTGCAGCTTACAAGGACATCGACCGCGTCGAGCTATTCTATTAGGTCCTCCAACAGGAGTCGACAAAAGAGCTGGCTACGCCATACAATCAAGACCCGAGTCGAGTCCCTTCTTGGATGGTTGCATCGCTTGATGCTATGAAGACACGACATTGGTCGTTCACCCGACAGAAGCAACGGTGTTGACTTCATCCGCAACGTCGAGTCCTTCCGGCTAAACGCCGCACGACTCCGCCACGTCAACTCCGACTGCAACATCGATTCTTGGCTCCTTATGCATGAGACGCTGACTCGATGCACTTCCGGGTCAGTGATTTGTCCTCGTATGAGTCTGCGACTCGACTAGACACTCGGGGGTTACTCCTATCAGGACTGCTGGTCGCGCACCCGATGTACTTCCGGGTCAGCGGTACGCCCGCGAGATTGTCGACTGCGTCTACAAGATACAAGACTCGAGTCTCTGCCCGAGTCTACGACTCCGCCAGACACTCGGGGCTACTCAAACCGGGCTGGTCGCGCACACACAAGATCTTCGAGTCCTACGCCGAGTCTACGATTCCAATACGGACTCGGGGGCTACTCCCATAGGGAGGATTGATTCAAGCATCCGAAAAAATTGTGTCCTACGGACCTGAAGCAAATAACGGCTGAACTAAAGTCCCTGCTCGAGTCTACAACTCGAACAGACACTCGGGGGCTACTCCCATAGGGAGCGCTGGTCGCGCACCCTATAGTCCATTGTGTTGACTACGTCCACGATGTCGATTCCTTTACAACAGCCGAACAAATTCAGCTGACCCGATGAACTTCCGGGTGAAGTGCCCAGACTCGACACAACTTTCGACTCCGACATCCAAATACAAGGTTCAAGACAACTAAGTCTCCACCCGAATCTATGTTTCGGATGGACACTTGGGGGCTACTGACATGGATATGCCCTACGGGTACCCGATGTTAGCATACTTGGTCCAGCCTGACGGAAGGCCCACTCGACGACCTGCCAGGGTCCAGGACACCCAAGACGTTTCGGCTGCACGAAGCACATATGGACACGGACTCCAAAGCGCACAAGACAAGGATACCTCAAGACTAGAGTTTGAATACAACTTGTAACCTACTCGTATTGGCACCCGAGACCTAGCCTCCCCATATATAAAGGCTAGGAGGGTCCAACGAGGAGGGCACGACTACACACACAACCTACAGATTACGACCTACAGACGCCATAACCCCCGATAGACTAGACCACGACAGATCTACAGGGAACTCAACTCATACTTTCGCACACGCATCCACGCCAGATCGAATCTGTGCACCCTGTAACCTTCGGTTCTGCCGTAATCAAAGAGCAGACAAGCAGGAGTAGGGTTTTCCCTCCGGGGGCCTGAACCTGGGTAAATCTCGTGTCCCCTGGTTGCTTGTCTGTTAACCGTGCCACGATCTCCAGCATCCCCATCTTCTCCAAAACCCAAGTCCATAACAATGGGCATTGACGAGATGAAACCTCGTCAAGTGGCGAGTTTCAGAATGCTTCACGGCGAACTCCCATGGGCGAATAATGCTTGGAGATTGCCGGATTGGAGGGATTCGGTCGTGCACACCCATGTTTTACTCTAACGGTTTGGGTTCGGAGGGAGCGCTTCGAAGCTCTGTTGGCTGTTAATATCATAGGGCATGTTTCTCGTTTCATGGTGCTGCCGGAGAATGTCATGAAGACCGAGATCTGAGTACTGACAATGGTGGCTCGAGTCTAGGTGGTGATAAGGAATTGGCTTGGTGACTCGTGACTTGGAGCAGCAGCATGCAAGTGGGAGCGACTGCACATGAGAGGTTCACAGTTCTACCTTTCAGGGTCAAAACCCAGGGTCTGGCCTTAATTGGTTGTGTCTGGCAATGGTCTTGTTGAAGGTATTCTTTTGAGAGTGTAGACTTTATTCAGGGTGAAAACCTAAGATCTATGATCGGTCGATGACGGCGTTTATGGACTGTTTCCTTCTTGGAGGCATCGCTTTTGGAGAAGCTGGACTTCTGGTGCTGTCTTGGTGATGGTAGTACCGTTGTTTCAACGAATGTGTCACTATAGCGAGACTTTTATTTTTTGTAATTTTTCTTTTTTTTTTGGTTGTGTGCATCCGTATGGCCGCTAGGGCAATGCGTTGTTGCAGAGACCGGATGTAATTGGTATCTTGTGATATTAATATATGCTTTTTTCAAAAAAAAAATGTTTCGCTATGGGGTTTGGTTTGTGACCGTGCTTTGCGATCTAGTAATCTAATAAGGCAGGGCGAATCACATTGCCGTTCATTTCGGGATTCAATAACCTGAAAGGGGCTTGTTGCTGATTTTTTGCTGTATAATTCTTTCTGATGAATATTTGTTGTACTATAATTGATTCATCTGATTACTAGTACTACTCTTCTTTGTTCCGTTGCCAGAACTTATCAAGGTCGCATGGCATGAGGATAGGCTGGTGCCCTGGAGGTCTGGTGATGTTAAGTGGAACGAATATTTGAATTACATCTGCAGTTTCCACAATATCTGTGATCATCCTGACCTGCATTTTACGTTATACCTAGTGAGTTCCTCCCGCCTTTGCCAAACCATGCTGATTTCCATTCATATTTCGCTGCTTATTAACTTCTTTGCACCGTTTCATAAAACAATGGGGCCCTGCCTTTGCCAAACCATGCCGATTTCATTCATATTTCGCTGCTTATTAACTTGTTTGCGCCGTTGCATAAAACAATGGTGTCAAGTGTCTCGAGAGGGATGGTAAGTATATCAAGAGTCCTCCGAGCATTTGGGGTGACATGAGCCTGAGTAAAGCCATTAAGGAGCAAATCAATGATATGAAGCAAATCGATGAGATGACCCTCCCAGAGGGTGAATATGCTGTTGCAGCTGTTGTCTTTATGGTACTTGCCTCCATCTAACAAGGGTCAACCTCTTAATCTCTCTCCTTTTGTTGTTTAATTATGCTTTTTAACTGACTTGCACCACGTTAAAAAAAATGGTTCCAAGTGTATCGCCGAGGAAGCCCAGTGTTGATGTCTGTGTTGGAGGAAGATAAAGGCTACCTAGTCAACTTCAGCGACGATGTACGGCAGCGTGCCTTTAATCTTATGGGTTACAAAGGAAATGATTATAAAGTAGTTTGTGCTTCGTTGCTGGTATGTTCATTTTCTACGAAAAAGTGAAATCTCACTATTTACTTGGTGTTTGATGCTTATAAGCTATCTGTCACCAATCACAATACAATTGTTTGAAGGGTATGAAGGAGGCTGAACTGTGATAAAGAGATTGTGACATGGGGTTAGTGTCCGACAACATACACTGGATGTCCTCAAATATTTTGAAAAACTGTTTGCAGATGATATTTCTGATGTCAATCGAATAAAAGTGCCTCCTACTGGGTATGATCTGAGTAATTGTTGTTTTATTTATTATTGTCGGTTAAGAAATGTCATTCCTTACCTTAAATAGTGAAAGTGAAAGTGTGAAACTGTATCGTTTCGTTGTGTTATACTCCCTCTGTTTCATAATATAATTAAGATGTTTTAGTTTTATAAAGATAATGTATCTAGACGTATTTTAGTGTAGGTTTCGAAAGGTTCACTTCGAATTTACATACTAAAAGATGGCTAGATAACTCACTGGTTCTCAATGAGAACAGGAAAACATTCTCTGTGATGGAACGAATGGCCTGGATCATTCCCTCTCGTCGATGCATAGTTCTAGAGTGCGACGACAGCAGCACAGGGACGGGTGACAGACAGCGTGGAGGCTGCACACGCGACACCAGGCCCACCTAGGTTTGGATCGAGTTCGACAAACCCAGAGGTTGCAGACACGACCCTTTCTTTGTCGCTGACGCGCATACCTTGGCGACGGTCTGTTGTAGCCCGTTGTACAATTCGTCTAGCTTAACATCTGTGGGAGATAAGAGCATCACCACTCAGCTACCCAGGACGCCGATTCGAACATCGAAAATAGGTTTGGACACCGAATCGGCCCTCAGTAACCTCTTTTCGTCCGGATTCAGACGAACTTTGGTCCGGGCTTCCCAGGCCATACCCAGGATCCCAGGAACGCCCTGGAAACGCCGGACGGAGCGAAAACGGGTGTGGGCCAGCTCTGTCGGCGAGACAGTCTCATTCCCCCCCACTCCACTCGCCCAGACTACGGCGAAGAGCTCTCAGCGCCTCTGTCGCCATGACTTCGTCGGCGGAGCTCATCCACGTCGAGACATGCCCACACCTCTAGATATGCTCGCTGTAGTCACCGCCCACTCTGCCGCCCATTCCTCCGCCGCTTCCGCCCGAACTTGCTGCAGCCGCTGAAGCTCCACCACCACCGCCAAGTGTTCGGCATTTGGCGGTTCGACCATGGACTCCGACGGCAGCGACACTCGCCAGTCTTGCTGGAGGAGGAGAACGCCGAGGTCGTCGAAGATGCAGAGCACATAGAGATCCTCGCCTCCCTCGCCCAACTGTACCTGCAGATGGCGAAGCCGAAGCGCGATCGTTCGACGCCGGTTCGCTGGAAGTGCAAGGCGAGGCAAAGGATAGAGGGCTACTGCTTGTTGTACGCCGACTACTTCGCCGACGAGCCGCTCCATGGAGAGGTCGTGTTTCAGCGCCGTTTCAGGATGAGACGGAAGCTCTTCCTCAAGATCGTGCATGCCATCCGGGAGTTCGACCCCTATTTCGTTGCAAGAAGGACTGCACCGACATGGCTGGGTTTTCCTTACTGCAGAAGTGCACCGTGGCAATGAGGTTGCTTGCATATGGAGCGCCGGGTGACAGTGCCGATGACTACCTCAGCATGGCCGAGTCCACCGCCATCAATTGCTTGTACAGGTTCTGTAGGGCAGTGTTTGGGAAACAATACTTGAGATCACCCACTGCTGGAGACACTGCTCGGATCCTCGCAGTCAATGAAAGTAGAGGATTTCCTGGTATGCTGGGAAGCATAGACTGCATGCATTGGCAGTGGAAGAACCGTCCATTTACATGGTGGGGAATATACAAAGGCCACAAAGGAGGTCGCACTATGATACTCAAGGCAGTTGCTACACATGATCTTTGGATCTAGCACTCCTTTGGCATGGCAGGATTGAACAACGACATCAACGTCCTCAACTCCTCAAATGTCTTTGCCAAGCTTGTTGAGGGTCATGCTCCCCCTGTGGACTTTGATATCAACGGGCACGACTACAACAAGGGATACTATCTAGCAGATGGCATCTATCCAAGATGGCCAATATTTGTGAAGACCATCTTAAACCCAATGCTCCCCAAGCATTCTTAGTTTGCCAAGGAACATGAAGCTTGCAGGAAGGACATGGAGAGGGCATTTGGTGTGCTCCAGCAGAGGTTTGCAGTTGTCCGGTTCCCTGCTATGACCTGGTCGAAAGATCAGATGTGGGAAGTGATGAACTGTTGTGTGGTCTTGCACAACATGATCATTGAGGACGAGAGGAAGGATCCAGTGAGTTTGCTCGAGCAGAACGAGCCATACTACAGACATGGTCCTCTTGCCGAGCCTGATCATCAGGTGCCTCCAACCCGGGCTGCCTTCATCGCCATGCGTGTGGCACCCCCGGGATCAGGCTAAACAAATCCCAGACCTCCGTCTGACCTAAGCTTAACCTTGAGCTCGAGGATATCCAGTGAGGAATCGGTAACACATCAATGACCCTACGACACAAAATTTATCACAGCAAGCTCATAACTGAGCGAAGAGCCAAATTATTACAAGAAGAGGTCGCTGACCACAAACATCAAACAACAGAAGGCAACTTATGCTATTAAGTATAGCAAACTTAACAAATGGCCTAAGAGGCCTGAAGCATAACGATGACGTCCTAGCCCATAGATTCCAGGCTGTCGGCCGGGAACCCCAAGCTACTCATCGATGTCGATGTTGTACGGAACTCTGCCAAAAGTATCAACAAAGCAAGGGTGAGTACAGGGTGTACTCCGCAAGACTTATGGCTGGTGGAGTTGTTTTGCATAAATCCATCTTTTGTTTATAAAACAAGAGGGAGAAGAAGCTCGTCTATTCAGAGTATTTTAAAAGGGGATAAGAGAGCGACATCTCCGAAATATTGATCATCATCTTTTGATATCCACCAAGTCATCATCTCTTGAACTAGGATCACCCCCTCGTACCCATGAGGAAGCATCCTTAACAAACATTAGTTGCCAAGTTTTACGATTAGGTTCATGTTCTCTATGATCTCCCGCCCATTCCCAAGTCGTCCATAACCGTGGACACAGCTTTCCAAAAGATTATTACCCTGCAGGGGTGTACAACTTTACCCACACGTACCAACCGACTCTTAATGCCTACTTGACACACTTCCTTGGTGTGCTGGCAGAGGGTGTGGTTGGACACGACCTTTACCTTGCTTTCACCGAGACCATGAGTCACGCAATAAGTATGGTTCCGCCGTAATGGGTCAAATCCTGAAGCTGGTACTTAAAGATGTGAGGTGAGGTTGGTTTACCAGGGGCTCCATCGACCCCAAGCAACCCGGTCTACGCTTCCCTACCTGTTATGAATGCACCTCATTCACCTCCTTCTTTCGAAAATGTTTTCAATGCGTATGTCGAATGGAACGCCCGAACTATATGACTCATGGAATCTACTAGGCAAGTTAGTCAATCATGGGGTCCCCATTTACCCTGTGTGGTTGTACGCTCGTCTTGGTTCAAGAGGTAAGAACCTAGGGTCCTAAGGGTGGCGAGCATGGTACTAGAAAAAACACATCCCACCGTGGCCTCCCATACAAGCCTTAGCATGTTTAATCACATATCATTGATCTCATCTTATCACGTTCTCCTGTCATACTAGATTGTTTGCATCTGATACATCATCTAGATGAACCAGACTCAACAGCTAAGCATGGCTAAGCAAGACTAAGATAAAAGCTCTAGCATTGAACACAAGCCAAACCTAGTTATGCTAGGAGCAGTGGATCAGGTAATATAAGCTCAAGGGAGTAATGCAATAGAAAGGATACTCTATCTATCGATAAAAGACCATAGTAGAATCGTATGCAACATGGCAGAATTTAAATGCTTTCGAAATCATAGGATTATATCACGGTGGGTCTATGCTTGCGTTTGCCTGTTGATAGCAGATAAGCAGATCTTCGGGAGCCTTGTACTTGACTTGGTTAGAGTTGGTCAAGTATTGTTCGTCGATCTTCGATGGTGTTGTCCTCGGGCTTCGATCTTGATCTCGATATCGTATTCTACCGCGAAGAACCGAACACTGGAAAGAGAGGGGAAACAATCAACACATGGCATAGATGCAATGCACAAGCAAGGATGATGATATGACAAGTTAATTTGCATCAAAATGTAACCCTAAGGCATGCTCGACAACCTAATCGGGATTCCGAGGGCTACAAACCCTAACTCAGGGAAACTCCGGATGCATATGAGAGGGGTTGGTTTGTTCTTATAATTAAACTTGTCATTTAAGTTGCTTCACAATGCATGATTATAGCTTAAAGAGGTAGTTCTCATTTTTCTGAACATCTTTATATATTATTTGTATTTTTTGAATTACAGATTAAAAGTTATTGAATTAATAAGATTTAATCAATTTCTGAAATTATTTAAAACCTTTTAAATTGGATTACTGCGTCACTGTGACACAAAGCTGATGCCAGCACAGGGTCAGGAGCATTTGTTACCGGGGCAGAGCCTAGCCCTAGAGGCTTACTGGTGGGAACAGGGCCACGCAGGCACCACGTGGACGCCACACGGGCGCCACGTCGGCTCGCCGGCCAGCAGGCAGACGGCCAGACGGTGAGGAGGTGTCTTGACTTGCGATACTAGGCGCGCTAGACGCGGTCGACCGAGGCGAGCCTAAAGAGGGCGGCGCCGCTGCTAAATGGTCACCGGAGCATGGCGTATGGCGGCGCGCGGCGGCGTGGCTTGCAGATCAACAACGACCAACGGCTACAACACGAGAGGGTGAGATTGGAAGGGCCCTTGAGCACCGGGTGCTCACCGTGATTCTAACAGGCGTGACGGTGAGGCCGAAGGTGGACCAGAACGGCGATAGGGTCGACGGCGGTGAGCTTTGGGCATGGGGAAGACGAGATCGATGCCGACGACTGGAAGCTCCCTGGCTCGATTCCGTTGACCAGGAACAAGAGGAAGGCGAGGCGAAGCTCGTGGCGGTCTCAGATGGCTGAGGGGAGGCCGGAGTCGATGGGGACGACGATGAACGGCGGGCTAGGGTTTCGGTTCGAGGTAGGGAATGAGGGAGGGAGAGCTCCAGGGGGAGAAGGAGGAGATAAGGGGGAAGCAGGGCATCGTGGCGGTCTTATCCCATCTCCCAGGGCGGCGGCGCGTATCACGGCGGCTGGGCAGCATCGCGCGGTCGCGGCGGCGACAAAAACTGCTTCGCGTCGCCTGCGAAGACGACGACGGACAAATGGGACAAACCGGTACGGGCCGATGATGGGCTGCGAACGGGTCGAGCTGGGCTGCGGGAGTGCTGTGTGGGCAGCATGGAGAGGAAGGAGAGGGAGGTGGGCTAGCTGGGTTGGCCTGGTTAGCTGGGTTGCTCCTTTTTTGTATAAACTGTTTTTATTTTTCTGATTCTGTTTCCTGTTTGTAATTTCATTCAAAAATATTTTTGAATCACTTCAAAAATACTAGAAGCTTTACAAAAGTATAGAAAATAATTAGGGTCCCTTTTAATCCATTTGGGATCCATACTTTTTGATACTTTTCAAACATTTTCAAAACCATTTGAATTGTTTTCAAATAGAGGGAGAGGTTAGGGTTTTTAGGGTTTGATTTGTTTTCTTCAATGCACAATTTAAATGATGATGCTCATGAATGCACAAACAAAACCCTAATTAAAGATTAAATAAAACTAGGGTGTTACAATGCGTCAGGAGATCCGAGATCCGGCGGTGCATCAATAGCTGCAGGATGATATTGTTGAGCACATATGGATACGCAGGGGCAAGACGTAGATGCCGAGCATGAACTGGCCGAACTTGGACAAAATATGTTATATTTTCACTGCAGGCCAAACTATGTTTACATTTTGATACGCCCAATTTGCATCACTATTCTATATCATAATTTACCTCTATTCACTGATATTTGTCTTATTATGAGGTATTACTTATGTCTTTTCATCTATTTATGCATGTTGGATGATTCTTGGAGGATGGACTAGTCACGGATTACGATGGAAAAAAGGCGTTTGATTGCAATTTGAAGATCAGAAAAATACCGAAAAATGTGGAAACATATTATTTTCCCGAAGACGAAGGAATCGGAAGGAGGGCGAAGTGGGGCCTCAGGGCCCACACCCCTAAGCCGGCCCACGACCCGCGCCTAGGGTAGGTGTGGCCCACCTGCCCGGCCTCCGACTCCGCCCCTTCGCCTATATCTTCCCTTCGAAACCCTAAGGCTCGGGGAGCGACCACAGATAGATTTCCGCCGCCTCTGGGGGACGGAAAACACCAAGAGAGAAAGATCTCTCCGGCAGACAGATTTCTGCCGGGGGAATTCCTTCCCGGAGAGGGGAGACCATCGCCATCAACACCATCATCAAGCTAGGTTTCATCGGGACCATCATCATCCACACCATCATCTCCACCAGCACCATCACCACCACTTCGTCCCGCTGTAACAATTGTGTTGGATATTGCTTTAGTTCTTAGGGGAAACTTTCCCGGTGTTGATTACTATTGTAGTTGATGCTTGTGAGTGGAACCATTGGATTATTTTTTATGTTCAGATTGTTATCCATTATCATATCATCTTTGATCTTGATCCATATGATGTCTTGTGAGTAGTTTGTTTAGTTCTTAAGAACATGGGAGAAGTCATGTTGTTAGTAGTGAATCTGTGTTGAGTTATTATTCAATGGTTTAGTATTTAAGTTGTGGTGCTATTCTTCTAGTGGTGTCATGTGAACGTCGACTACATGACACTTCACCATTTATGGGCCTAGGGGATGCATTGTGTATTTGGCTACTAATAGAGGGGTTGCCGGAGTGACAGAAACCCGAACCCCCGTTAGGACACCTTTGCACAAGGGAGCGTAGGATCTCAGAGTTTAAGGATGTGGTTAGATTTATATCTTAATTACGTTCCTGTAGTTACGGATGTTTGCAGGGGGTTTAATCACAAGTATGTATTAGTCCTAAGAAGGACGGTATGTTAGCACAGGTTCACCCACACAACACTTACAAACACCAGAGAAGAATACTCAGCTATTTGAAGTGAAAGCACTTGACAGAATTCCCATGTGTCCTTAAGAACGTTTGGTCCTTATAAGTATTTCCACCGGCTTGTCCTTTGCTAAGAAAGGATTGGGCCACTTGCTCCATTTGTTCATTACTTTTGTTACTTTCTCCTTGTTTTGTTGCCTTGTCAGAAAACCACTAAAAATCCGTTTGCTAAGTATTCACAGGGATTTCCTGCTCCATACCACTGTTCAGCATCTTCTGCTCCTCGTTGGGATCAACACTCCTATTTATCGAAAGTACTACGATACACCCTATACTTGTGGGTAATCAAGACTATTTTCTAGCGCCGTTGCCGGGGAGTGAAGCGCTATTGAAGAGTGGAACTGGTAAGGGAAACTTTCACTGTGAGTATTGCTCTTGTTACTGCTTGTTACTTTATTTCCAATATGGATAACCCACTTGGTTTTCTGTTTGGGAAAACTACTACCAGTGCTAGGGTAGTAGATGAACCACCACCTGTTGAGATAGATCCTTTTAAGATACCTACAAGTATTGTTAATCGTGTTATGGATAATTATTATTTTGGGGATGGAACTGTCCATCCTGGTGACTTGATTTTTATCCATGAATTATGCGGGTTGTTTAAGTGTATAGGTATCACAACTGAACAGGTGAAGAAGAAGTTACTCTCCATATCCTTGAAAGGGAGAGCTGAAGAATGGTATAAGCTGCTGAAGAATGGTATAAGCTGCTGAAGAATGGACAATCCATGGAATGGGAGGAGATGTCATCTCTCTTTTACTCTAAATTTTATCCTCCCAGTGAGATCCATAAGGATAGAAATCTTATATATAACTTTTGGCCTATGGATGGAGAGAGTACAACTCAAGCTTGGGGGAGATTGAAGTTATTAATGCTTAAATGTCCTATTCATGAACTCCCTAACAATATTATTCTCAATAACTTTTATGCTAGGCTTTCTCTTCATGATAAAGATTTACTAGATGCTTCTTGCGCTGGATCATTCACATGTATGAAGGAAGAAGCTAAATGGGATCTACTCGACCGTATTCAAGAGAACACTGAAGCTTCGGAGAATGACAAAGGAAGAAAGTCAGGTATAAACTACGATTATGATTGCATCAAATCTTTTATGGGAATTGATAACTTCCGTGATATTAGCAATGAGTTTGGTCTTGATTCCCAAAGTATTGCCAATTGTTTTAAGGCCTTTGCCTCTTACATAGAAATCCCCAAGAAGAAGTGGAATAAGTACCATGCTCCTTATAAAGATGTTGTTAATCATGCTCATGTTAAAAGTACTCAAGTTTGTACTACTAATCATATTGTGCCTAAACCCCATGTTGAGAAAATGCCTTTCCCAGCTAAGGTAAAGGAGTATTCTATGATTATTAGTGCCAATAACAAAGGCCGTTGCCTCTTACATAGAAATCCCCAAGAAGAAGTGGAATAAGTACCATGCTCCTTATAAAGATGTTGTTAATCATGCTCATGTTAAAAGTACTCAAGTTTGTACTACTAATCATATTGTGCCTAAACCCCATGTTGAGAAAATGCCTTTCCCAGCTAAGGTAAAGGAGTATTCTATGATTATTAGTGCCAATAACAAAGGTACAATGAAAACTGTGGAGCCTGGTAAGCATTTGAGTGATGAACCTGTGGTAGCTATTGTGAAAGACCCTGTCACTAGAAATATAGAGGATGAGCACATTGTCTTCTATGAAGACGCTTCTAATATTATTTCTCATCCTGGTAAGGCTAGAAAAGCTAGTTTTCCTGTGCTTTCTGTTAAAATTGGTGATCATTGCTACTATGGTTTATGTGATATTGGTGCTAGTTCTAGTGATATTCCTTATGAGCTTTACATGGAAATTATGCATGAGATTGGTCCTTGTGAGCTTGAGGACATTGATGTGGTCATTCACCTTGCTAATAAGGAAACCATTTGCCCCATTGGCATTGTAAGAGATGTGGAGGTTCTCTGCGGTAAGATTAAGTATCATGCTGATTTTCTAGTGCTTAATTCAGCAGCTAGCAAAACTTGTCCTATCATTTTTGGTAGACCTTTCTTGAACACTTGTGGAGCTATTATTGATTGCAAGGAAAAAGTTTTAACTAAGTTTGATGGAGATTCTTATGAGTTTAAATTTTCCAAATTTGCTAAAGCTCCTTGTGAAAACAGCTTGCCTAATAAAGATTTCAGGATGGAAAAACTTGCTTCTATTGATCCAGTCTATGACCTTGGACCTCTTTTTGGTGACTGTAAGTATGCTTATTCTGATGATAAAGTTGTTTCTAGTGACAGTTATATTGTCAAATTTATTCAAAGTGCTACTGAAAGTTATTTTGAGAGAGGGAAACATGGTTTTATGCATCTCAATGATGTTAAGTTTCCTCGTTTTATGTTGAAATCTTTAAAGTTGCATCTGTTTTGTCTTCCTATGCTAGTGGATTTTTGTTTCAACAATTCGTTTTCTCATGATACCCCCATGCATAGGAAGTGGGTTAGACTCAAGTGTGTTGGTTATTTGCTTCTTGATGCTCTCTTTCATTTCAGATACATATATCCTATGTGAGCATCTTTGGAAGTTTCAGGCCTAACTTAAAGGCATTAAAGAAAAGTACTTGTTGGGAGATAACCCAAGAGTTTTGTCAAGTGTTGGAAGTTATTACCTCAGTAATAACCGCTCCTTATCCTTTTTGTTTTGGTTTTTGTGTCAAGTTCAACTACTTTTGTGAAGTAGAGGAGTTGTGAAAAGTGGTTGTCCTGGGACAGATTTTTGTGCTGTATTGTAAAAATCCGTGAGGAAGCTCAGTACTTCAGATGGAGCTGCATTTTTCTGATCTTGTTCTCCAAGTTGTTACCCAACTTTCATAAGTTCTGCACTTTTTTATTTGAGCAACAGAAGGTCTTAGGAAAAATCAATCTTTACCTGCTGGTCTGTTTTGACATATTTCTGCCATCATTTGCATTTGCCTCTTACAATTTTTTTTGTTTTGATGGGTTTTTCAGTTGAAGTGTGTACCCAAAGGTTTATTATTTTTGCTTACACTAATGTTGTCATTGAGTTTGTGCAAGGGTTTTTGTAAGAAGGAAATTCTTAGGAGAAAGAGAGAAGGAATCTGCAGAGTTCGTCTTTGAATAGGTAAAAGTGGTGAAAACAGAAGGTTCGTGAAACCCCAATCTTTTTATATTTTGATGTTTTTACTACATAAGGGAAGTTACGAGACGAAACTTAAGAGGAAACGGAGCCTAGGGTGGACAAACGCACCCCAGGCGCGGGCCCAGCCTAGCCACGGCTGAGGGGGGTGTTCCCTCCTCGAACTCCGTCTCCGTCTCGTTTTTGTGTCAAAACCTTCCTTATGCATTGAAACTTCATTATATATATCCCCCCAGATCCCCTAAGGTTTATGCATCGTGTTCTTGTCGTGTTTTCGTTTCGATCTGTTTCTGACAGGAAATCTTCTCAAGTTTAGAGCACCATGGCCTCCGCCAACGACAAAGGCAAGAAGCCCGAGGAAGAAGAACCTCAAGTCCCCAAGGAGGAGGAGATTTCAGTAGGGTATGAATGTGACATGGAGGAGGACAAGCAACCGGACACTCGCGCTACCGTCGCAAGCATTGGTTTGGTGGCACGACCTACCAAGCTTAAGAGGACAATACGGATGTCTACAGGAGGGAAATCTCGACGTCATACTCTCTCTCCGTGATCATCTCCTCCACGTAACAAGAGACCCTTCCATACACTTATACATGAATATCAATATCAACATGTGTCCAAAGGGAATTTGCCCTCGGTTTGGGATATGCGTCGTTCTAACAATGCGGAGAAGGATCATGCTAAGGATGAAGAGTGGGGAAAGAATAACAATAACTGGGATTCTCGGACTGACATGATCATGAACCGTATAGAGCAAATCTCGGAGCTAATCCGTACTCTTACTTTTAAGTTCGAGGAGTTGAAGAAACTTATTGAGGAGCTTATCAAGAGAACACCACCACCGCCGAAGGAGTAATTTGTCATCAGGTTTGGCATCCCCTTGGCTTGTTCCAAGCTTGGGGGAGTGTCGCGGTATCACCACCATTATCTTTTATCTTTTACCTTTTTAGTGGATTCATATCTGTGGTAGAGGGGTTATCTTATAGTTTGGCTTGCATGTGGAAGTATCTCTCCTTTAGTTGATTATCTATGTATCCCTTGGTGTGAGTGCCTTTATTGAATATTAATGAGAAGTCTCATCTTTTACTTTTTGCACTTCTTATTTTAGTTTGTAATCTCTATTATATGATGGAACTTGTTGTTCAGTATTGGCACCACTTTGGGATCATCAAGTGGATCTAAATTGGTTTTGGCAAACCAAGTTCTGGTCAGTGGCTTTAGTTTTAAAGAAAAGGAAAGAAATAAAAAAAAGCTTACAGGTATTTGGTATCATTTGTTTTCTTTCTTGTTGGCTCATAAGCTTAGTATTCTTTATTTAAGATTATTTTGTGTCTTCAAGGAAGATTGCATGTTTGGCTTTATTACTTGTATGTTTGCTTGTTTCTTTCAACTCTCTTGCTTGCTACCCGGCCTTGCTAGCCAAAAACCTGTTTTGAGAAGGCATACTTCTCATGTTTCCAAAATCCTTTAAACCCAAAACTTTTGCCACTTGTGTCCACCATATCTACCTAGTAGCTTTTGCTATTCCAAGCAAATTCTCAAGCTTCATCTACCTTTCAAATTAAAAAGTATTTTGTTATGTGAAAACTAGTTAGTAAATCTCTCACGAACTTGATGTCACACCTTATTTTCTTGCCCCTAATAGACTTGAACCATTGTGAACATCGAAGTTGTATATGCTTGCATCTATACGTTGGGATTAGCAGAACCGTGTTGTCACGAGGAACGTTTTCAACATTGCACTTGTACTCTGTACACAGTTGATATCATGCTCTTTTGTCTATGGATGTCAACGGTGTGAAATAAAGAGGGAACTTGTAAGTCCATGGAGTTTGTATTCTGTGTTAGAGAAACGCCTGGGCCGCTAGCCTAAGCCATGCTTAATCATGGTGGAAACTTGCAGCATCACCATAGTGAGTCATCTATGAAGCATCCTCAATAAAAAGCTATACACATAGTAAATAAAAAGATCGCTGAGATGCTCACTGTCTGCTTGCCTTGTCATTTTGCTTATGAGAAAGCTCTTGTACCATGTGCAAGGGGTACCCCGTTGGCGGTTCTCAATGATATGAAAATACTTACAATGACAAGAACTTACCTGGGCCAAAAGTTGAGTATGCATGAGGAGTGGCCCTCATATTCAAGGGACATGAGATTGCCAACTTATATTTCGTCAAGCATATACTCCATCTTTGTTCACTTTAACCTTAATCATCTCAAGATGCTTATGATAGGGGCAATGAGGGCTCAAATCTAGTAAGTACCATAATCTTTTAGAAGCTCTTTATGACTTGTAATCCCTGCTACCCTCTAAGAAGGGACCTTTCTCCTAGTTACCAGTTGAGTCAGTAAACCTACTTCCTCTCTATCTCTAGCAAGCATTTGAGTTGTTGTGTTTCAAGCATTCATATGGTGATTTATTCAATCATGTTCTCTATCTTCCTTGTTTGCACAAAACTCTTATCTACCGAGTATTAATTTGAAAGCCTTCACTTGTGAAAAACCTTTTTGAGCAAAGTGTGCTCCTGTTTTGAAACTTCTACAAAAAGCTTTTGTGAAACTGTTTACCAGGTGTTCTCTGACCAAGAACAAGTTTGCCAATTCCAATTATGATTTATATTTATGTATTTCTATTGTGACTGTTGTACTTGGTTGCAAGCTAAGTTATATAATGGTGAGTTGCTTTCTTCTATGAGTTGTGTAATGGTAAGTGTGATGCTTCTTGTTCGTATTATTTTATTGACACTTCACTCCATAAACCTGTGGACATGTTTACTGATCTCAATATTCGCTTGGGGACAAGCGAAGTCTAAGCTTGGGGGAGTTGATACGTCCAATTTGCATCACCATTCTATATCATAATTTACCTCTATTCATGAAAACTGTGGACATGATAAGAATGTTTTATGTGATAGTTATATTATTAATTTTATTCATGTTGCTACTGAAAGTTATTATGAGAGAGGGAAACATGGTCTTATGTATCTCAACAATATTAAGTTTCCCCTCTTTACGTTGAAAGTTTTGAAGTTGCACTTGTTTTGCTTTCCTATGCTTGTTGTTTTGTGCTTTCATGACTTGTTTCTTTACAAGATTCCTATGCATAGGAAGTGGGTTAGACTTAAATGTGTTTTGAATTTGCTTCTTGATGCTCTCTTTTACTTCAATTCATATTTCTTATGTGAGCATCGTCTCAAACTATCAAGCCTAACTTAAAGGCGTTAAAGAAAAGTACTTGTTGGGAGATAACCCAAGAGTTTTCTTGAGTCTTGGAAGTTACTACTTCAGTAATGACCTCTCCTTATTCTTTTTTATTTGCTTTTTGTGCCAAGAATGGCCTCTAATGAGAGGGAAGTAAGATTTGGGGAGTTGCTGTCCCGAAACAGATTTCTGTCCTCCACCATAAAGATTCGTGAGGAGTCTCTGTAAGTTGGATTGATCTGAAAATTTACTAATAAATCTCCCAGTATGTTAGCTAACTTTCATTAGTTCAACACTTTTTGATTTTAGCAATAGAAGGTCTTCGAAAAAATCGGTTTCTACCTGGTGGTCTGTTTTGACAGATTTCTGCCATTATTTGCATTTGCTTCTTATTGATTCCTTTTTGGGTTCTTTTTGGAAATTGATCTTTTTGAAGGAGTTGCTACAGTAGCTTGTGTTTTTAATGAAAGCCTTGCTGTTCCAAAGCTTTGCCACAGGTCTAATATCTTTTGAATACACTAATGTTGCTAATGAAGATTGTGTGAAGTTTTGTATGAAGGAAAATTTGCAGATGTAGAGAAAGAATGATGTAATGAGATGAAGAATGGACAAAAGCTCAAGATTGGGGATGCCACCCCGTGTCACCCCAATAAATATTCAATAGGTACAAGCGTCAAAGCTTGGGGATGCCCAAGGCATCCCCTTCTTCATCAATAAAAATCTCAGGTCTTTCTAGACACTTTGTTTTTATTGTTTCATGCATTGTTGTGTTGTTCTTGGAGCGTCTTAGTTTTCATTTTTAGTTTTCATTTTCTTAGTTTGATTGATTAAGTTGGTTGGTTACTACACATTTCTTTTGGAGAGAGACACACTCTGTTTTCTTTGCCTAGAACACTCTAGTTTTCACTCTTATTGTTTTGTGAGTGTTCTATTTTGCTAGCACTGTGTTTAGCCTTAGTTTTCTTGTTCTTTCATCTTAGAACTTTTTAGTTCTTCTTTGTGGGTTTGTGAAACAAACTCAGTGATCTTTATTGATTATTATCTTTGTGAGTTGTTTCAAATAAGTTGTTTGGTGTTGGAAAGAGTAGAAAGCTTCATGCTTAAGTGGTACAAAAGGGAGCTTGCATTGACTGTGACTTAGACTTAGTATGACATGCTAGGTGTTGTTTTGACCTTATGCTTAGTGATTATTGTTATAGCATGTCTTGTTCCAAACAATTGGGATTGTTTAGTGTGCCTTGAAGAAATTATGCGTTGGTTTAGCATGCAAAAGCATAGTATTGTGGTATTCTCCTTTGATGCTTTGTTTGGGTTGACTTGGCACATGCTCGCACCATGTTATGACTCTCACAAGTCACCATTAGCCTCTATGATCATTTAGTCCTTGGATTGTACTACCACTCTATGCTTTTATTAGTAATGCTTTGTTGCACTACATGATTATGGCCATTATTGCTCTATTATTTGGTTGCTCCCAGTCTTTTGCTAGCCTCCACTTGTATGAGTAAGCTCTACTCATGCTTCCAACTTCCAGGAAACCAAGTTATTCCAAAGTTTCCACTATAAACTCCTATGCATGGTGTGTTACACCATTCCAAGTATATTCTTGTTTTCAGCTATCTTCCAGTTAAAAAGTCTCTTTGTTATGTGAAAACCTAGTGATTAAAGCCCTCATAAACTTGATGGCACACTTTATATTCTTTGCCCCTAATAAAATTGAACCATTGTGACAACTTTGTTGTATATGCTTGCACTTATAAGTTGGCATTAGCAGAACCGTGCTATCACGGGGAACGTTTTCAACCTTGCACTTGTACCTTGTTGTACTCAGTTGATATCATGTTCTTTTGTTTATGGATGTCACCGGTGTGAAATAAAGAGGGAACTTGTAAGTCCATGGAGTTTGTATTCTGTGTTAGAGAAACGCCTGGGCCGCTAGCCTAAGCCATGCCTAATCATGGTGGAAACTTGCAGCATCACCATAATGAGCTATATATGAAGCATCCTCAATAAAAAGCTATGCATATGGTAAATAAAAAGATCGCTGAGATGCTTATTGTCTGCTTGCCTTGTCATTTTGGTTATGGGAAAGCTCCTGTACCATGTGCAAGGGGTACCCCGTTGGCAGTTCTCAATGATATGCAAATACTTACAATGACAAGAACTTACAGGTGACTAAAGTTGAGTAGCATGAGGTGTGGCCCTCGTATTCAAGGGACTTGAGATTGCCAACTTATACTTTGTCAAGCATATAATCCATCTTTGTTCACTTTAACCTTAATCACTTCCAGATGCTTATGATAGGGGCAATGAGGGCTGAAAGCTAACTAGTACCATAATTTTTGGAAGATCTTTTTGAAACTTGTAATCCCTGTTTCCTTTACAAAAAGGCCTTTCTTCCACCATTATTTGAGTCTCCACCTTCTACTTTTAGGCACCATTAAGAGAGCATAGTTGTCATTACGTGTGCAATGTTCCAAAGCTTATTATTGATGCATATTGTGATATTACTTGTGCTTGTGCTATTTGTTTCTAGTCACCCTTGTGAACTTTGAAGGTGTCATATGCATCTATTTGCTACTCTATGAGGGACAAGCTGATTGCCACTATGCTATGTTTTCTGTATGTGAAACAAACAAACGTTTTTCAATGCATGTTATTCATGATCTTTGTTTGTAGCCTTTCATGTTGCATGCATAGTTACTATGTACTATTTTTAGAACTCTATCTTTCTTCACATGTTTAGAGTTCTTTGATCCCAGCTTTCAATGCTTGCAAATGGTTTGATCATTATTGTGAAGGTGCATGTCACCTCAAAAATTATTCTTTTATCACTTACCTACTCGAGGACGAGCAGGAGTTAAGCTTGGGATGCTTGATACGTCGGAAATGTATCTATAATTTTTGATGCTCCATGCTTGTTTTGTATCTACTTTGCTTTGCTTTGTCTATACTTTGAGGAGTTTTTATATCTTTTCTGGAACTAACCTATTAACAAGTTGCCACAGTGCCAGTTGCATGTTTTCTTCTGTTTTTGGTTCTAGAAAGGCAGAAAAACAATATTCTCGGAATTGGACGGGACAAAAGCCAAAGTCATTATTTTTGTCGGAGCAACACGGAACCACGAAGTAGAGCTGGAGGGGGGCCACAGGGTGGCCGCACCCCCCTAGGCGCGGGCAAGCCCTGGGGCGCCCACAGAGGGTGTGGGCCCCCTGGCTCCCCACCGACCTTACCTCCTGCGCCTATAAGATCCCCCTAATGATAAAACCCTAAATAATCCATAAGAAATCCACGAAAACCTCTGTAGCGCCGCCGCCACCGAAGGGGAGATTCGAGGGACAGAAAGTCTCTGTTCTGGCACCCTACCGGGACGAGAAAGTGCCCCCGGAGCCATCTCCATCGATCTCCACCACCATCTCCATCACCATTGCTGATTCCCATGATGAGGAGGGAGTAGTTCTTCCTTGAGGCTAAGGGCTCTACCGGTAGCTATGTGTTCATCTCTCTCTATGCATGATCTTGTTGGGTTCATGAGCTTTGTAATCTAGTAGATCTACCTTGCTACTCAAGTGCTTCATTAGATCTCTGCTCTCCCCATGTGTGTGAAAGTGACAGCATGCATGCCATGGTGGCACTTAGGTTTGAGTCTACATAAATACTCTTTGTGCTTTAATAGATCTATGCTTTTCCCCACGTGTGTGAAAGTGACAGCGTGCATACCATGTGTGGCACTTTGGCTAGATTGAATATTTGTTATGAGTTATATTTGGAGTTGGGTGTCTCTATGAAATTATGGTGTTTGTTGGAACCATCTAGCGCTCAAGGTGACAGTGTGGGGTTATCTAGATTGGGGAAGGCGGACTTTGAGGAGTGCTATTATAGCCCTACCGATGATTAGAGTGTCCAACCAGAGAGTAGTTAAGAGTAGTATCATGAAGAGAGGATATTTATATGAGAGAGTGTTCACTAGTGAAAGTATGATCCCTAGGCCTTGTTTCTAAACATTGAAACATCGTTTGCATCTAGATCTGTTGCATGTTTGCTTGCTTTCAGTCTTTACCTCACCATCAAGCTCCATCAAAGCTATTTTCTGGCACCGTTACCACTTGTATTTCACTATCTCTTCGCCGAACTAGTGCACCTATACACCTGAAAAGTGTATTGGGTGTGTTGGGGACACAAGAGACTTCTTGTATCTTGATTGTAGGGTTGCTTGAGAGGGAATACCTTTGACCACTTCCTCCCTAAGTTCTATAAACCTTGGGTGATCCACTTAAGGGAAACTTGCTGCTGTTCTACAAACCTCTGCACATGGAGGCCCAACAAATGTCTACAAGAATAGAAGTGTGTAGACATCAGGAACGCCCAACGAGTGGGGATGCTCTAAGACATTAAGCTAGTGAGCAAATCTCGCATTGTCCATCATGAGCTTAGGGCAGTTCAGACATGGGATGTCCTAATGTGTCTGTTTGGATTGGCCCACGAACATGAAAACATGCTATTTTGTCCTCTATCTATTTGGATCAGGTACCCTCAGCGAGCGCGATCCATTTTGGCCGTACATGCCAGTTGGCCTTTTTTCAAATATTTACCAATTGGCAAAGTAGCAAATAAACTATCACAAATTATGAAATATCATAGTTCAAAGGACATAGTACCGAATCATAGTGCAAAATAACATAAGTTTGTTAGAAAATGTGCAAAAAAGGTAGATCCCATGGCGAGAGATCATCTATGAGATCACACTTGGCGGTCATGTATGTCGTTTTGCTTCTTTTGAAACCAACTTCTTCGAGCCGGATCCAAAATGATCAAGTCCATCATCATGAGCTTGGTCTCCTCGACCATGATCTTGGCCTCGACCTCCTTGGCCCTTGACCGAGCATTGGCCTCTTCCACCTCAAGATCTCTCTTTGTGAGGTCAATGAAGCAACCATTGGTGGCTGATACATCGTAAACGTATCTATAATTTTTGATGTTCCATGCTTGTTTAGTATCCACTTTGCTTTGCTTTGTCTACACTTTCAGGTATTTTTATATGTTTTCTGGGACTAACCTATTAACAAGATGCCACAGTGCAAGTTGCCTATTTTCTGTTGTTTTTGGTTCCAAAAAAGTCAGAAAATGAATATTCTCGGAATTATACGGGACAAAAGCCAAAGTCAATATTTCACCGAGGAGAACACGGAGCCATAAGACAAGACGGAGGAGGGCCTCGAGGGCCCACACCCCCTGGACGCGCGGCCAGGCCTAGCCCGCGCCTGGGAGGGTGCGGCCGCCTCGGGCTCCCCCTCGGTCTCCCCCTTCGCATATAAGAAGCCCACGATACCTAAACCCTAAGTACCCGATCAGATCCCCATGAAAAAGTCCATAGTCGCCGCCACCATCGTCCCTAGATCGGGGGGGGGGGTCTGAAGCTCTTCCTGGCACCCTGCCAGAGGGGAGAGATCGTCCCGGAGGCCTTCTTCATCACCATGCCAGCCTCCGGTATGATGCGTGAGTAGTTTCACCTTGGACTATGGGTCCATACAATAGCTATATGGTTGTTTCTCCTCTTTGTGCTACCATGTTTAGATCTTGTGAGCTCCGTTCATGGTCAAGATCATCTATTTGTAATCATGCATGTTGTGTTTGCCGGGATCTGATGGATATTGAGATTACTATGTCAGATTGGTTAATGATTCTATCTTAGTGATTCTATCATGTCTGTGTTGTTTGAGATCTTGCATGCTCTCCGTTTCTAGTAGCTATCTTGGCCAAGTAGATGCTACTGACTCCAAGAGGGAGTATTTATGCTCGATAGTGGGTTCATGCCTCTATTGAATCTGGGGAAGTGACAGAAATCTCTAAGGTTGTAGATGTGCTATTGCTACTAGTGAGAAAACAACAATCTTTTGTTCATGGAACAATTGTATTGTTTACTTTACACACTTTGCTTAAAGCAGTTATCCGTTGCTTGCAAATTAATACTAGAGGGGGTTCAGATGATAACCTGAAGGTGGATTACTAGTCATAGATGCAGTTGGATGGCGGTCTATGTATATTGTTGTAATGCCCAATCAAATCTCATAGGATCTTGAATATCTAGTATTGCATTGTTATGCCTTGCTCTGTCCTATCAATTGCCTCGCTGTAATTTGTTTACCCAACATGTTATGCTATTTATCTTAAAGACAACACCTCTAGTGAATTGTGGACCCCGGTCCAATCTTTACCATTGATACATCTTCCACTGTTACTGTTTACTTTCTGCAAGCCACCATTACCTTCTACACCATATGGTTAATCCTTTGTTTTTAGCAAACCGGTGAGATTGACAACCTCATAATTTGTTGGGGAAAAGTATTGAGTTTGTGTTGTGCTGGTTTCCAAGTTGCTAGCAACACTTTTGAGTCGTTTCCTTCCTCCTACTGGTTCGATAACCTTGGTTTCTTACTGAGGGAAAACTTGCTACTGTGCTCATCATACCTTGCTCTTGGGGTTTCCCAATGAAGCTCTACAGTGATCTGAGCTGCAATCAACAAGCTTTTCTAGCGTCGTTGCCGGGGAGGCTAAGGACGGATTCACAAGGGGAGTCCTTCACAAACTTTCTCTTTACTTTGTTTTTGTTTTGCTTATTTTATTTTTCCTTGTTTGGTTTGCTTCTTTTTATCAAAAATTCCAAAAAAAATTAATTTCGTTTGGTTTGCGTTTTCTTATCAAAAACACAAATAAAATAGTTTCTAGTTTAGTTGTTGCTGCTGTTGGTTTGCTCCACTTTTGCAAAAATGAACTCTGCTGAGAACACAAAGTTGTGTGACTTCACTAGCACAAACAACAATGATTTCCTGAGTACACCTATTGCTCCACCTGATCCTGATGCTACCTTTATGAAATTAAGCCTGCTTTGTTGAACCTTGTGATGAAAGAGCAATTTTCTGGTGCTAGTTATGATGATGCTGCTGCCCACCTCAATAACTTTGTTGAATTTTGTGAGATGCAAAAATATAAGGATGTAGATGGAGATATTATTAAGCCCAAATTGTTTCCTTTCTCCTTGAGAGGAAAATCTAAAGAATGGTTGCTATCCTTGCCTAGAAATAGTATTGATTCTTGGATTAAGTGCAAAGATGCTTTTATTGCAAAATACTATCCTCCTGCTAAGATTATATCTATGATAAGTGAAATAATTAAATTTAAACAACTTGATAATGAACATGTTGCTCAAGCTTGGGAAAGAATGAAATCTTTGGTAAAGAATTGTCCCACTCATGGACTGACTGCTTGGATGATTATCCCGATTTTTATGTAGGGTTAAACTTCTCTTCAAGAAATCTATTGGATTCAGCTGCTGGAGGTACCTTTATGACCATTACTTTGGGTGCTGCAACAAAGCTTCTTTATAATATGATGGTCAACTATTCCGAATGGCACACTGAGAGAGCTCCACATGGTAAGAAGGTAAATTCTGTTGAAGAAACCTCCTCTTTGAGTGATAAAATAGATGTTATCATGGCTATTCTTGTTAATGGAAAAGCTCATATAGATCCAAATAATGTTCCCTTAGCCTCTTTGGTTGCTCAAGAAGAGCAAGTTGATGTGAACTTCATTAGAAACAACAATTTCAACAACAATGCCTATAGGAATAATTTTGGTAATAATAATTATAGGCCATATCCTCCCAATAATGGTAATACTTATGGAAATTCCTACAACAACAATAGAAGTGCTCCTTCTGAACTTTAAGTCATGCTTAAAGACTTTATTAATAAACAAACTACTTTCAACAAGACTATGGAGGAAAAGCTTTTGAATGTTGAGAAAATATTTCATCCTTGTCCGAAGCACAGTCCTCTTTGATTAATAAAATGGCTGCTAATCCTGAAACCTTGGAAAGTACCTTTGCTGCTACTCATGCCATACAAGTTACTACTGATGAAAATGTTAGACTGTTTGCTAAACTACATGCTAAATGGGAAAGAGAAGCTGAAATTGCTAGAAACAATAGTGTGTGTACTATTACCACCACCAATATGGATGCTACCAAACCACAAGAAGTCCCTATTCCTCCTACCACAATGCCTAAACCAAATAAGTCTACTACCTGTGATACTAAGTTTGATTTTGATCTTGATGGTTGCAATATCTCTGAAGTGATTATGTTCCTACAAAAGCTTGCTAGAAGTCCTAATGCTAGTGATATGAATGTGGATTTCACCAAACACATTACATATGCTCTCATTAAAATTAAGGAAGAAAAATTGAAACACAAAGCCTCTATTCCTAGGAAAGTAGAAGATAGTTGGGAACCCATCATTAATATGCAAGTGAATGACTTTGATCTCAAAGCTTCATGTGACCTATCAACACCCGGATTTTTAATCCCAGATGCCTGTTATGCCATACATCGCAATCCCGGGATTACCATTTTTGCGAGACATAAAATATTGGTATCATAGTTCATCATCCATTATAAACCATAATAGTCTTACAAATAGTTGATCTCATGATTAGGTATGATTACAATCAAAGCAACGGAATAATAATAGCGTAGTAGCGACTCCATCTTCAGGGTCACAGGCAATGCTGGCGATGGGAGATGATCCTAGTTATCTTAAGCGTCCCGCTGTCCATCCTCCTCGTAGTCTCTTTCATAGTCTGGCCATGGGAATATCCAGGGATAAAGCCATGAGTACTTTGAAGTACTCGCGAACTTTCACTAAAGCAGTGAGGCCATTCTAATAGGAATCCTAAGCTCTAGGTTTGTTTGCCACAAGCCAATTTTATTTCAACTAGTAACTAGTAATAAAATCCTAACTTTAGTTATCTAAGTTACCTAGGTGGGAACCTACTTTCATCTCCACAACCTGTGGGGTCAAGTCAAAGTCACTTTTCAAGTCACAGGTCATTTTGGAAAACATCTGACAACGGAACAGTATGACCATCCAACTGCCCATAACAGTGGACGTGGCTATTCGAATAGTTTGACACTCTGCAGAGGTAGTGCACTTTCACTACAACATTCAATACATCCGTCAGGGACAATCCTGAATTCACCATACTCAGTATGCGGATAATCAATCCTAACCTTTGAATTACACACCCTAGTATAGGAACCTCCCCTATGAGTTTGGCCTCCCAACCATGACCATCTGTCATCTTTGGAACTGGATAGGTGGACAGTCACATTCACAAGGTAGCCTCGGCTCACCTCGTTTAGCGAGGGAACTCATACTAAGACACATAAACTTCCAGTCAAGCCCTACCAAAATTCGGGTATTGTGGTTGTATGGTAAAATTGGAATGGTATCGCATCCGAACCCAAACATCAGTTTCTAACAAAGTCGGGTCACATACTCCATTCATCATCTTCTTCAACTCATTGTATCCATAACACATGTCAAAACATTTCAATAGAATGACTCATCATTCCAAGGTTTTCATAATCATTTGTTCCCATCTAGATTGATCAAGTTTAGTTTAGCACTAGCAACTATCAAATGGGGGTGTCACTATTTGTGGGGTACTAAGCTAGTGTATCTACCTTCCTCAAGTGCCAAGATCTTGATGACACTTTCCTAATCTTCCACTAATCACCAATTAATTAACTACTGGAACAACTTTGCAAAAAGGGGTAATAAGTAAAGCTTGCAAGTAAAACTGGGTTTGGTATAATCAAGGGGGTATCACAATTGCTTGCAACTGAGGCTTGCATGGTTTAGCTTAGCTTGCCTTGGTTGGTAAGGTGGTCGAAGTTCTCGTCCTCGTCTTCGTAGAATTACTCCTCTTCGTAGCCCGAATTGATACTAGCGTCTAAAAATCAATACGAGGTACACAATCACCAAACAATACTTAACTACCTCCATTTAACACACAAGGGGTGATTCTAGATGATCTAGCATCATCTCTATCATTACAAGAAAAGGTGACAAGATTTTTATTGATCTTATTTTTAGAAAAGTAATTTCTACTCATTGAAAAGTTACTTAAGATTTAATATTCTCCACTTCAAATATGGGATCATATTGACACATGTCATCACCACATATTATAATACTTAAGAATGTGATTTAAAGTGGTTGGCCTAATTTATAAAGCTTAATACTATTATTTAATAATATTTTAGGGACTAGAAATGACTATAAAGCCATTCTTTAATTTTGGTCCAGGGATACTGTATGTAAGTATGTATATTTTTACATATTCAGAAAGTTCTTCTCCAATGTGATTTTTGAGAGTTGGAATCAACTCAAAATCACTTATGGTTGATTTTTTAAAAAAAATTGAAGTGCTAAAAGCTACTGTCGTAAACGTATCCATAATTTTTGATATTCCATGCTTGTTTAGTATCTACTGTGCTTTGCTTTGTCTACACTTTGAGGTATATTTATATGTTTTCTCGGTCTAACCTATTAACAAGATGTCACGGTGCCAATTGCCCATTTTCTGTTGTTTTTGGTTCCAAAAAAGTTAGAAAATGGATATTCTTGGAATTGGACGGGACAAGAGCCAAAGTCAATATTTCACCAAGGGGAACACGAAGCCAGAATACGAGACGGAGGAGGGCCTCGAGGGGTCCACACCCCCTGGTCGCGCAGCCTGGCCTGGCCCATGCCTGGGGGGTGCAGCCACCTCGGGCACCCCCTCGGCCTCCCTCTTCGCCTATAAGAAGCCCTCGATACCTAAACCCTCAATACCTGATCAATCTTCCACGAAACAGTCTGTAGCTGCCGCCACCATCGTCCCTAGATCGGGGGGATCTTAAGCTCTTCCCGGCACCCTGCCGGAGGGGAGAGATCATCCCGGAGGCCTTCTTCATCACCATGCCAGCCTCCAGTATGATGCGTGAGTAGTTCCACCTTGGACTATGGGTCCATGTAGTAGCTAGATGGTTTGTTCTCCTCCTTTATGCTACCATGTTTAGATCTTGTGAGCTCTGTTCATGATCAAGATCATCTATTTGTAATCATGCATGTTATGTTTGCGAGGATCCGATGGATATTGAGATTACTATGTCAGATTGGTTAATGATTCTATCTTATTGATTCTATCATGTCTCTGTTGTTTGTGATCTTGCATGCTCTCCGTTTCTAGTAGCTATCTTGGCCAAGTAGATGCTAGTGACTCCAAGAGGGAGTATTTATGCTCGATAGTGGGTTCATGCCTTTGTTGAATCTAGGGAAGTGACAGAAATCTCTAAGGTTGTAGATGTGTTGTTGCTACTAGGGAGAAAACAACAATCTCTTGTTCATGGAACAATTGTATTGATTACTTTACACACCTTGCTTAAAGTGCTTATTGCCTGCTTGCAACTTATCTGGAGGTGGTTCGGATGATAACCTCAAGGTGGATTACTAGTCATAGATGCGCTATCAAGGTCTATGTATATTGTTGTAATGCCCAATCGAATCTCATAGGATCATGAATGTCTAGTATTGCATTGTTATGCCTTGCTCTGTCCTGTCAATTGCCCCACTGTAATTTGTTTACCCAGCATGTTATGTTATTTATCTCAAGGAGAACACCGCTAGTGAACTATGGACCCCGGTCCAATCTTTACCATTGATACATCTTCCACTATTCCTGTTTACTTTCTGCAAGCCACCATTACCTTCCACACCATACAATTAATCCTTTGTTTTCAGCAAACCGGTAAGATTGACAACCTCACTGTTCGTTGGGGCAAAGTCTTGAGTTTGTGTTGTGCAGGTTTTCAAGTTGCTAGCAACACCTTTGAGTCATTTCCTTCCTCCTACCGGTTCGATAACCTCGGTTTCTTTCTGAGGGAAAACTTGCTGCTGTGCTCATCATACCTTCCTCTTGGGGTTTCCCAACGAAGATCTACAGTGATCTGAGCTACACATCATCATTCGCCTATAAGAAGCCCCCGATACCTAAACCCTAAGTACCCAATCAGATCCCCATGAAAAAGTCTGTAACCATTGTCACCATCATCCCTAGATCGAGGGGGATCTGAAGCTCTTCTCGGCACCCTGTCGGAGGGGAGAGATCATCCCGGAGGCTTTGTTCATCACCATGCCAGCCTCCGGTATGATGCATGAGTAGTTCCACCTTGGACTATGGGTCCATACAGTAGCTAGATGGTTGTTTCCCCTCCTTTGTGCTACCATGTTTAGATCTTGTGAGCTCCATTCATGATCAAGATCATATATTTGTAATCATGCATGATGTGTTTGTGGGGATCCGATGGATATTGAGATTACTATGTCAGATTGGTTAATGATTCTATCTTATTGATTCTATCATGTATGTGTTGTTTGAGATCTTGCATGCTCTCCATTTCTAGTAGCTATCTTGGCCAAGTAGATGCTACTGACTCCGAGAGGGAGTATTTATGCTCAATAGTGGGTTCATGCCTCTATTGAATCTAGGGAAGTGACATAAATCTCTAAGGTTGTAGATGTGTTGTTGCTACTAGGGAGAAAACAACAATCTTTTGTTCACGGAACAATTGTATTGTTTACTTTACACACTTTGTTTAAAACAGTTATCCGTTGCATGCAACTTAATACTGGAGGGTTCGGATGATAACCGGAAGGTGGATACTAGTCATAGATGCAGTTGGATGGCGGTCTATGTATATTTTTGTAATGCCCAATCAAATCTCATAGGATCTTGAATGTCTAGTATTGCATTGTTATGCCTTGCTCTGTCCTGTCAATTGCTCCACTGTAATTTTTTTTACCCAACATGTTATATTGTTTATCTTAAGGAGAACACCTCTAGTGAACTGTGGACCCCGGTCCAATATTTACCATTGATACATCTTCCACTATTACTGTTTACTTTCTGCAAGCCACCATTACCTTCCACACCATACGATTAATCCTTTGTTTTCAGCAAACCAGTGAGATTGACAACCTCACTGTTCATTGGGGCAAAGTCTTGAGTTTATGTTGTGCAGGTTTCCATGTTGCTAGCAACACCTTTTAGTCGTTTCCTTCCTCCTACTTGTTCGATAACCTTGGTTTCTTACTAAGGAAAAACTTGCTGATGTGCTTATCATACCATGCTCTTGGAGTTTCCCAACGAAGCTCTATAGTGATCTGAGCTGCAATCAACAGTGGCCTCTTTATTTAGGCGTTGCCTTTTCTCCCTCTCGGCATTTGCCTTCTCCTTCTATACAAGCAACCCTTTCAAGGTCTCTTGCAATGCAAGTGACTTGGCATTGGAGATCTTGCTTCCTAGCCTTATGGTCTCATGGCTGAAGGGCACGGCCATTTTGCGGGGCGCCCGTGCTTGGTTCATCATCATCAAGGTCGGTGACATCCGACTCACTTCCATGATGGGCGGTTCATATCGATGGACCTGGACGCTGGTTGTGAATGTTCATCCGACGACGTCAATCTTGACCAGCCCAGCCGGGAACACGATTGGCCGTGTGCGACAACATCGGTGGTGTTGAACGTAGTAGTGCCGCACGACGACCAAGGTGACAGAACTCATGGATGATGCACCTGCCCTGATGCTCGCCCTAGCCATTGCCAAGACTTCCAACGCGTCAGGGTTGTGGAGGAGAAGAAGGGACTGGGACGCTATACCAAAGGTGGCGAACTTGGCGGCGGCTTCGGCGTTCGCCTTGGCCCGCATGACGGCGACGGCCTCGATGTGCTTGGTTTTTATGAGGGCGGATAGTGCTTCCTCCTTCCTTTCCTTCACCGAAGCACGTCGGACGATGCGCTTCCTACTCTGCTCCGTCCGCTCCTCGACATTTGCTCCTTGGCGGTCGACATAGCCTTGGGCTTGGCTACCCTCTTCATCTTGGTTGGACGTTTGGTGGTTGCGGTTGGCGCTGGGTCGGCAACGGCGGCATCATGTGCATCCTCCATCACAGGCTAGAAGGTTTCGGCGCCTGTCGATTTTGATTTTGGTGGGAAGTGGGAGGAGTGGAGGTCCATTTAGGGGGGAGAGAGTTCATCCACTGGATAGTGGACCACGACAGGACAAGGAGATGACGCCCATGGACGAGCGTGTTGTCCAGGCCGACGCAAAACCAGGACAGATTTGGGCTAGGAATGGGTCATCGCGAACCGGTCCACGCCACGTTGGTCGAATGGGTCGCCCCGCTGTGTCGACCGCCTGTTCGCACGAACACGTTCAAACAACGAATGGTCGAATGGGTTGGCCAGCTGGAGATGCCCTTAGATTTTATTGCTTGTTGTATACAAGTGTGATCATTGTTTACAGTTTGTGCTCCCATCTGACTGAGCCCTGGAAGTCGAATAGGAGCTTCGCCACCGCAGAAGCATCGAAGAGAGATAGAGCATCTCAAGTCGTGTCTCCCAAACAACTCTGCAATGAAAGCGCTAGATCGGTCGTTTGGGGCACGTCGTGGAGGTGTGTCGCGTTTGTGGTACACATATTGCTAGTCCCTGGCATTGTTGTCCCTGGCTATTTACTTGGTCAGACTTCGAGAAGGTTGGAGAAGAAGAGAAGGAAACGTTTGTGACTACGCAAGTTAGGACGTTCTCCTAGTCAGCTGCCTATGGGGTTAAGGCGTCTCAAGCTCTATGCTTGATGAAGTTCCACCGTATCGTATTTGTTTTAGCCCGACGAGGCTAATGTAAGGTATAGCCATAATGGATGTAAGACTTATATTCGTTATGTAATGGATGCATACTTTGGTACTTGTTGATTATGCTCTACGGCTCACTGATCATGGGATCGTGGTTGAATGCATAAGGAATTCTCGGATGACTCCCCCCCCCCCCGCGCAAATACTCTCTAGTGCCTGAGCTACTTCTTTATCATTGAACTCTTTACATAACATCTCCTTCATCTTCGAAGAAACCTTCAGAACAATGTGATCCAGTAGTTCAAACCAAACCCGCCTCCCATACACAAGCTGCATTACGACATGATTCACAATATCCTCATCTTGCATGGATGTGAAACAGGTGGGAGGGAGAGTCTTGATAGCCATGCCTAGCTCTTCGGTCAGATGTCTAGAGCCTATATTGGAAGACAAGCCAAGTGAGAAAGTTACATCTTCCAAGAGTACATTTCAACTCGCATACATTTCAACGACACCTTGCGTGAGAATGTTCCCCCGACAGTAGAACCTTATATGTTCAGCTGGCATTGTAAATTCCAGAAGGAGAGCAAGGCCAGGAGAAAGAGTCATGTATATGTCGTAATCTTGATAGTGAACATTTTTAGGTTATCAGGACCTAAAATGATTTTCAGACAGTTGATAGTTAGATAAACTTATACTCAATGCTTATGTTTTTGTTTTCACTTCTAGGAATTAAAGTCAAAGGACAAAAATGGAACTCTAAATCTTTGACCAAAGCTGGAAATTAGGAAAAAAAAAGGGTTACCCATCCGTGTGATGTATGCACTAGCTTGTCCATATTAATGATATTGACATGAAGGTTAAGTTTTCTGGGTTGCATTTTCTAGTACATATTATGATCTATCCCAAGGACTGTTTGAATTTTCGGAAGACGAATTTTCAGTGTTGATCCAGTCCTCATCATGCATGAAGACTTCCTGTGTAGGAGCTGGATGGAAACTTGCATGACAATCTTACTCCAGTATAGTATCTCCCTAACAAATGTCACAGCACATACAAAGTCCCGTTTAGGGCGTGTTTGGTAAAAGTTAAACTATAGGAAATCCTCAAAGAGTGGACTGCATTAATGTGGTAGTATCGCATCAATGTGGCTAAGTTTTTGCTAATGTGCTAGAGTAGCACGTGACGGCAAAAAACAGATGTGCGGTCGGAGTTTAGTTTGTAAACTGATGAATAGTGAAACAAATTCTGTATCGCCATCTGAGTTTGTAAATTGACGAGTAATCGTCTCAATTTGCAGTTAAGAAGTTTTACATCGATATCACCAACATTGTAAAATCTACAACATGACGCCTCTCATGAAGACACACGGCCCCAACACCAATAAAAATGCAACTAAGTACAAAACGCAGACAAAGAAATGCAAAATACACATCACATGCATAGATCAATCTCCCCCGAACACAGGTGTGCCAGAAGCCTCCATCTGATCACCGGATAGAAGATTCTAAACCTCGAGCGGCTTGCAGACTATGGTGGCGTGCTTGAGGATCTGGTTGCTGAACTGCCCGGGCTTCTCGGTGGTGTCGATCTTGTCCTGCCCCGGCGGCGGCAGCAGCTGGAAGTTCTGCACGAGGCGGCCGAGCGTAATGCCGATGATGGGCAGCGCGAGGATGATCCCCGGGCAGCTTCTCCGGCCGACGCCGAAGGGCACGAACCGGAAGTCGTTGCCGTGGGCCTCGACGGCCTTCTCCTCCTCGAGGAACCGCTCCGGCCTGAACTCGTCGGCCTTCACCCACCGCTTGGGGTCGTTGGCGAGGAACCAGGCGTTGACGAGGATCTTGGACTCGGCGGGGATGTCGTAGCCGGCGAGCTTGGCGTCGCTGAGGTTCATGTGTGGCACGAGCAGCGGGATGGCCATGCGGAGGCGGAGAGTCTCCTTCACGACGGACTGCAGGTAGGGGAGGCGCTCTAGGTCCGGCTCCGTCACCGCCACGTTGGCGCCCAGGACGGCAGTCATCTCGTCACGGAGCTTCGACTGGACGTCCGGGTGGTTCACCAGCTCAGCAATGCCCCACTCGATTGACCACAGAGTTGTCTCAATGGCTGAAAAGACGTAATCAAAGGTCAGATTTGTACTGCTAGCTTAGCTTTTTTTTAGTGCTGATGATTGATGATGGATAATGTATATTGCGTTTCTTTTGAAAATCCTAACAAGAAAGAAGTCCACGATCGACATATATATATCCTGTAAAAACAAAGCTGTAAAAAAAGTCCACAACTGCTGCTGCTGCACCGACGGTTAGTAGATTAGGACCGTTGAAAATGATTCGTAAATCAGAGCTATATAACATGGGATCACGTGGAGTCGTGGACTAGATTATGGATGCAGTGTACTCCTAGAGTTATACTGAACCATAAAGTAGTATAAAAGGTCGGAAAGCCAGCTGCTCATCATGCATGAACAGAAGACAGCTCTTTGTGCAGTGTACTACGTGCTGTGGGCGGCCATCTCAAGGGTTAATTAAGAATATAATGTTAGGTACTAGCAGGTCTGATTAGTAGCTTGCTTTCTTCCACCGTGCGCGCGTGCTGCTTTTTATTAAGAAAGATAAGGTGACTCGCAACAGCAAACAAAGATATTGCCCATGACGATAACGTCGTGACGACATCACTACATCCATATGACTACGTACTTAACAATAAGCCTACTTGTTCTAAAACCTTATTTTTTTTTTCAATTTGCATGTGTACTACGACACACCAGTTTGTTTCATTATCAAGAATAACGTCAATTTTCCTTTTCAGAACCATGTGGAGTAGTATGAATTTATTTTACCTGCGACGTTGATGTTCTCGACGATGTAAAGGACGTTGTCGTGGTTGATCTCCCCCTTCCTTTCGGCCTCCAGGATGTGGTCCATGGCGCACTTGATCTCACCAGTCTGCTCCAGCGCCTTCCTGCATTTACCATAGAGGACACATGCATATTAATATCCGAATCGGATAAGCAACTGATCTCGAAGCTTCCCGTGCAGTGAAAGTGCAGGCCATGTTGGTTGTTGGCATCTCCGATCCAAATTAATGATTTAGATTTGTTGAGATTCGGGTGTATCTAATCATACTCTCTCTCGAATCCAAATATGATTAGATATATTCGAATCTAGATAAATCTAAGTACATTAATTAGGATTAGGATTAGAGGGGTAGTATGATTGATCACTCCCTATACAAAGAAGAATATGTCCAAAAGCTTTGGTACTCGGAAGGATACTTTACACTGTCGGTGTGCGTGTATCATGAATGAGTAGCTAGGACTTCAACCGATTCCAAAAGCAACTTATAATCAACTAACGCTTGAAAAGAAAAACAGATCCATCAGTCCATCGCATGACGCGAGGTTTCACCTAATGCTGGAACTCTTGCATGCTACGCCAAGCGAGACTTACAGAAGCCGTATGCACGAAGCATTAGGCCAAGTGACAAAAGGGCAGTTCCTCTCGCGCATCCTGATGATGTACAAAACGCAAACTCCTGAGGCCTACTGAATAGTTTCTTATTCGAGCTGAATGCAGGCGCATCCTATGCGTATTGTATCGGTTTGGACGACAGTGAAAGCATGGCTGGGCTTATTATTCACGACTTGGGCAAAAAAAGAAGAGAACCTGTTCCCGTGAACATGACGTTTCGGTGTTTACTTGGCGACGTTATTATTAGGAATAGCATTGATGCGTGAGGCGGGGGCAGATCTGGATCACATGGTGCCACCTCGATCGTCAAACGGAACCCCAGCTAACATGTGGACGTACTCCACCAAACTCTCTCCTGTTTCCTTCCTAATAAAAAGCAGCTGGGTAGGAAGCCTCGATCCAGCTCACCCAAGCATCATCTATCGCAACTGGTCAACTACCACACCCCCACCCACCATGCAAACACGAGAAAATGAACCACGCAGATCAAATTACGAATTTGTTCGCTACCAGCTAGCATGTGACTGTCATCGGTTACCATTAGCATTGTCGTGAGCCTAGGTGGTTTCTAGTACAGTACGATTTAATTAGTACAGCAGGTGGTAGTTTGTACTTACTTTCGGTCTTGGACGAAGTGGTCCTCGAACAGCTTCATCCTCTTGGTCTTGAGATTGGTGCATCGGTTGAGGTACCGTCGGAGGAACGGGCGTAGGATGGGGATGAAGTCGCCGTAGTTGTAGTCGAAGCTCTGGGACAGTATGCTTCGCTCGGCGTTGAGCGCCTTGAGCTTGTTGAAGAGCGGGTCGTCGACGCTCTGGAACCTGCGGTCGAACATGATGCGGAACATGTCGTTGTACATCATGAGCTGCAGCCTGCGGCGGATGACCACTCCGGCCGTGGCGGAGGCCGGGTCGGCCTTGACGTCCTCCACCACGAGCCTGGCCTCCTCCTCCCAGCCCACGCGGTTCTGCGCCACCACCTTGTTGGTGAAGAATGGCACGGTCATGATCCGGCGCATCTTGCGCCAGTGGTCGCCGTAGACGGTGAAGACCATGTCCTGGCCGTTCCCCGTGAAGATGTCGAAGACGACGTTGCGCGTGCGGGAGCCGAACTCCACGCCCTGCGTGTGGAGCACCTCCTTGGCCAGCTCCGGGCTGGACACCACCACCAGGTTGCGGATGCCCATGCGGAGGAGGAACACCTCCCCGAACCGCTTCGCCAGGCCCATCAGGTTGCGGTGGTTCAGGTCGTCGCCCACCTGCAGCCAGTTGCCCACGATGGGGGCGCCCGAGGGGCCTGGGGGGAGGCGGAAGCGCTTGCCGGTGAGCTTCGCCACGGCGATCGCCAGCACCGCCGCCGCGAAGAGGCCCAGCAGGGCCTTCTCCAGGAGGAGGACGTCCATCGGATCGATCGAATCGGTCGGCGCGCGGTGGTAGGTGGCTTCTGTGGCCGCTGTGGAATTGGGTCGCTCGCTAGATGCAGAACTGATGGGTGGAATGGGAGCACGGTGGGGATTTTATAGCGATCGGATCCAGCTGGGACGGGGAGGGTGAGTTTGGTACTACGGTACTGTACATATGGGTACCGCCGGCGCCCCACTATTAACTTGCCAAAAATGTGGACCCTAATTTCACACGCGGGGAATTACATATCGAGGGCTGGGGGGTTGTTCTGGTCAAATCCCAAAAGGCGCAAGGGGGTGGGTGACAGACTCGCTCGCATGGCGGCTGGACCACCTAACCTTCACGGACGGAGGCGATAGCGGCGCGCGCTGACCGGTGCGGTGGTAGGTAGGGGCTGGTGAGATGCATGGTGTGGACTACGACCGGGAAGCGGCATATCAAGGATGGAAATTCAAGGAGGGGCGCGCTGTTACACGACCACGTCAACGAATCAATGGCATCGCAAGGAGGATAGCGTGACACGGTGGCCGCGAACGGTGGCTACACGAGCACGGGGCGGTGACGGAGAGGAAAAGAGTGATAATGCCAAATTAGAATTGTGGCTAGCGGGCCAGGCATGTCCGTCGTGCTGTCCCGATTTGCAATCAGTCTACTGGCGGTGGAGGTTTTTTTTCCTTTGAAAAAGGTGTTATTACCTTGAGGCACTGACTCAGGCAAACGTTCAGGACGAACGACGTAAGGCATGACAGAGCCAAACGTCGGCTCGACCGTTTCTTTCTGGTTTCTTCACCTTGGGCTATCGCAGGTGCACCGAGGAGCGGTTGCCATGGGGAAGAGACAAAAAAAACACTACCCGGCTGTACCTAAATTGGCGGCACCGGAAAGTGGCTTAAATAGTTAAAAACGAGATGGCAAAAATTACAGGTACCTAAACTAGCAGCATTCCAAATGTTCTGAATATAATAAGGATCTCTAGCTGATCTCTCGTATTCATAGGAGTATAATGGCCGAGTATCCTTCAGAGAAGTACATTTACTCCTTAAAAAGAGGCGGCCTCTAACCGAACCTCTAAGTTTAACTCCTCAAACGCGATTTCATACAAGTTTCAACAGAAATTCATACAGCTTAGTTCAAACTAATACATTTTAACTAAAATGAAACACTAGGATCAACAAGTACCATTAAACTAAGACTTGGACTAAACTAAAGGACTTCGATTAAACCCTAGGATCAACCTCCACTAGTGCAGAGCCCCCCCTTTAACTCCGGTTGGGAGGGCCCTCTAACAGCGGTTCCTCAACCGCTGTTGAGGGTTCGGTGTTAGAGGGGGAGTCCCCTTTAACACCGGTTCTTAACCGGTGTTAAAGGCGCGCAGGGCTGCCAGATGCCTCTCTTTAACACCGGTTGGGCTGGAACCGGTGTTAAAGGTTCTTGCCATGCGAGATTTAGGTCGTTTTCTGCTGGCAGAATCGCATGGCAGGAAAAGCCTAAATCTCGCCACGATAGATTTCGCCTCGCCTGCTCGGGCGTATTTACCGGGAGGAGCGAGGGGAATCGATCGGGAGCGGTATACACATAAATCGTTACCGGTACATACGAGTACATAAATAATTAAGCAACTATTATTATACACAAACATCGTCATCGGCACATACATCGTCATCGGCACATACATCGTCATCGTTCATTTTGGTGGATATCTAAATAGTTCTCCGCCAGGCGTGACGACCTCATCAAGTATGAACCCCGCCAATTTCTCTTGAATGGCTCGTATGCGTTCAAATGGTAGGAGTTGGTCCCGCATCCGTTCGATCTGAATATATATGAAGAATGGGTCGTCAATATATATAATAATAAAACTCAACACAACTGATGGTAATAAAATAATGTTGTGGACTTTGTTTACTTACTCTAAGTTGTTCTAGTGCGGCTTGGCCCGTCGCACATATCGTGTTGCGAATGAACTCGCAAACATAGTACCCACATAAGTTATTGTCATGTCCCTGATGCGCGCACTTTACGAGAATAGAGAGTTCAATCAAAATAGTAATCAATAAAGCATGATATAATGGAATTGGAAGCTAGCTAGTATTACTTACATTTTGGTCTATAAATTTTAGTTCTTCTGACCATTCACCCACGGCCCTGCCCGTGAACCTTTTCCAAACCCTGTCTAGCAAAGAAAATGGATAAAGGAGTAATTAATTACTTGTTGTCACGAAAGTTGCCGATCTAGTGCGATAATATGATTGAAATTACCTCTGGAGCATCTCTCTAAAGTCTGCCCATATCTCTTTTTCTTTTCGTAACGAGTCCATGACAAGGACTTTTCCTGAGTCGGATTGAATGACTAGCAGAATAAAGTGGAACCTACGCAGCATAACTCATCATCAGTTACACTTAACATCGAGTAAGCTGAAATAGAATGTGTACAAGAGAGAGGGTAACAGTACTCACGAGAAGTTGTAAGGCAATAGTATTTCCCTTTTGGTTTGTTGTCTCAGTAAAGACGTTAGCAAGTAATCTTACATTTGCGGGTTTGGTTTTTACCACTTTTTCATGAACTCTATTTGGGTCAACGAACCCAATGTCAAAAGGGCCTCCTTTCCTGCATTCCATAACTTTTTCCTGCATAATAGTATATACATATATGGTGAGCATACATATATACATGCAATTAATGAAGTGAATGAGATGAGATATAAATTACAGAAATAGTACTTACACACAATAAAGGCTGATGGCAGCTTTGTCAAGTTCCTTCTGATTGAATAGAAAATGCAAGTCTTGAATGTTGAAGTCGATCGCGTCGTCTCCGCAGAAGAAAATCTCATCTCTTATATGCGCCGTGATCCATTCTACCTTTCTCGTCTTGCAGAAATCAAGGTACCACTTGTGCAATTTTCGCATCTTTGTTGGTAGATTCTTGAGCTCCTCTTTCTTGACGAGATTCTTCCCATACTTCCATGGCTGTATGGGGTTGGCATCGCATTTGGGCAAGTTGTCTCCCATGACGTTCAAGTATGCAATGTAAGTCATCCCCATCTCATTGGCCTTTCTTTGTAGCTCTGCCTCGTAATCATTTACGGGAGGAGCGTCCCGTGTGTCGAACATTTGGAGCGGGGCGCATGATTGGTTTTCCTGCTCTCCGAGCATGGGAACTGTTTTCTGGGGTGCCTCACATCGCTACTTTCAGTCTTCCTACGGCGCCTTGCATCCGCTTCAAAATCTGGCGCCGTAGTCCCAAGACAAGTGGGGTTTCAGGTTTCAAAGATTTTGTAAAACTTCTCCACCGCCGGATCTATTTTCTCCTTTGGCTCGGCCCGTCTAGGTGGAAAGAATTTCTTGACCTGTTCTTCCGAGATCCTATTGGTCTCCTCGTCGCTGCGATTCCACGGTAAAACCGGCAATGGCTTGGTGGAAGGCTGGACGAGTTTTTGAACTCTTTGGCGACGGTTTCCTGCAGATTTCTTTATGGCGATTACTCGATGCTCTTCGTGGCGGTTTCCGCTTACGTTGAGGAGATGGCTGAAGCACCGGAGATGGCCGACGGAGATGGCTGCCGCAGGAGATGGCTGAACCGGAGATGGCTGCCGCAGCAGAGATAGCTGAAGCGCTCAGATGGCCGACGCGGAGACGGCGGGGAGTGCAATGACCTCCAATTTGGAAGCACAATGTGTTCCTTCTTCCAAAGAATGGTTGTTTTCACTGCAAATTTGAGTTGAGTTTCCCCTTCACCTGTAGCATGGTCAAGCTGTGCTTCCTCATATTCCTTCACAACCTCATCCACCCCGACAATAGCATAGCCATCTGGAATCGGTCGGCAGTGGTAAGTTCCACCAGCTACAGGAGGTAAGGTATAGCCGACAACCACCTTAATGGATAAGCCCATTAATCTCACATGCAGCTCAGCGTGTTCGCTCTCCGTGATCTCATCCACGGGGTATCGAGGACCCGCCATTTCAAGCGTGGGCTGCACGTTCTCCGTGGAAGCCACACTGCTTTTCCGCGCAGAGTCTGGGCCGCCGGCAACTTCCAATGCAGGCTCTTCGTGCCGCTGAGATGGGTCGGTAGCTTGATGGCTCTGTTGTGCATTCACTTACGCCTGCAGCGCCGCAAGTGCATGTTCTATCTGTGTCATCCGCTCTGTACGCTCTTTTTCTTTTCTGCCGCGCCATCTGTAAGAGTCGCTCCAGTCGGCAAACCCATCCTTCCACGTCATACCCCCTGTGCCTCGTGCATGTCCAGGGTGTTCTTTTTTCCTGATGGCGTGTGTGAGCTGGTCATTCTCTCTGTCGGTATGGAAGGTCCTGGCGGATGTTTCCTCGTATGTCGTGATGAGTTTAGTGACGGGTTTGGCAAGGAGGGTTGGGAAGATACACAATCCTGTTTCTGGGTCCAACCTTGCCCCGATTCCGTAGAACCAAGTCTTTGCACGTAGGTCCCACCCATCTGTCTGGGTGATCCTCTCTCAGCAGGCCTTCTCAGCTTCCTCCCACTTAGGCCTCCGAGATATGTAGCCACCGACCTGGCCCTCCGGTGATATTCCTTCTTGGGCATTAAGCGTATTGGTTTCAATTCTTTTTAGCTATAGCACTTTTTATATGTCTCAAATTCGCCGTTGAGGTCTTATCTTCGCATAATATGCGTCTTGAAATTTGAGTCTCGCCAGATTTGACAAATTTGTTCAATTTTGTCTTCGATTCAGTAAAGCGTCAGCCATCTTCTTTAGAGTCCACTCTTTGACCTTTTCCTTTATAACCGGGTTGTTTTCATCCTCCTCTGGCGGAAGGGTGAAATTTACCAACAACGAATTCCAAAGCGTTTCTTTGGATCTGTCATCGACAAAGGTACCGTCGCTCTTCTTTGGCTTATTCCAATTTTCAATTATGATTGGGATTTGGTCCCTAACAAGAACTCCAAATGACGTACAAATTTGTCTGGCCTTCTTGGGCTCCATCGGCCTGCCATCAACACGATCGCTTCGATCGTGAACTTTGCACGATCTTTCAACCAGCTCGCTCGCTTGCTCTTTTCGTAGAAGAAGATGGTTGCTGGTCGATCCAGAGGGCTAAAAGAAGAAAGAAGCGTTAATTAATTAATACATGTAGAAGAAGATTGTTGGTGGAAGTCGGGAGGCTTAATCAATGCATATACCTCGCCGGACTTTGTAACCATTAAATTGCGCTCACCGAGTCTTCATCTTCTCCATGACTAGTACTTGAGTCCGTCATCATGTCCCTCCAAGTTCAGATATTGTGAGGTGTCCTCATCAATAATGTTCTCCATTATTTCTTCTTCTTCAAGGTTTCTACTAAGTGGATCCATAGTTTCTAAAACAATAATATTATCTATAGTAAGAGTGTAAACATTCAAGTGGACTTGGATCCATACACAAATATACATATTATTCATACAAAAATACACAAATAAATACACAAATGAAATTAAAACCCTAAGGATGCTTGATCATTTTAAACGAGTTACGAGGGGTCGAAACCCTAATCAGGATGAGTCAGAGGTCCAATTTGTATACAAGTTTTAATCTATGCATGTAGTACAATTTATCGAGCAAACAAGTTTATAGTAAGAAAAATCGCGGAAGTCTGCTGCAAGAAAAACCGCGGAGAACCTAAACTTGCCGCCGAAGTCAATGAACCAAGATCAGGATGAGTCAGAGCTCCACAACGACGCCCCCAAGAGGGTAACGACCAACGAGACCTATGGTAAAGGGTTTTCACCCGGAGCCCTGTGACGAAGAAGGTAGCAGCATCGACGGCCCTAGAGACCTATGGTAAAGAGTTTTCCCCATCTTCGGCCCCGCCCGTTGTCCCCAAGATAGGCCCCAGACCAAGGAGAGAAGCCACGACGCTCACCAAAGAGTCGCCATGATCCACCTTCTTCTAAGGCCGCCAACATTGTGAACTCTAGCCACCACTGACGACCAACGACACATCGCCAAGAGAGGACGCTGTTGCTGCTGCGGACACCTGCAACCCGAGAAGGACCATGCATACCCCGACATCGATGGCATACTATACCGCCATGGCCACCACCGGAGCTCGCACCACCTAGGCCGCCCCTGCAGCCGAGAGGGGAGGTCGTCCCCGTACACTAAACTATACTAAATAACCCTAAACTAATAATAACTAATTAACTAAATAAAATACTAACTAACTACTAATAATTAACACTAAACTAACCCAAAAAAAGATACTAAACTAATACTAACTAATTAACTACTAATAATTAACTACTAAAAAAGATACTAACTAATACACTAAACTGCTAATAATTAACTAATACTAACTAATTAACACTAAACTAACCCAAAACTAACAAAATAAAATACTAAACTAATACTAACCTCACAAGGCAAATGGCTACGGCAGTGGCGGGCAGATGGTGGAGGCGTCGATGGCGATTAGAAGGCGCGCGAGGGCATTTAACAGCGATGGTGGCGACAGGCGTGGAAGGCGGCGACAGATTTACGTGACAGGCGGCGATGACGCGGGCGAACGGCGGGCGATGGACAGCAGGCGGATGAGGCGACGGGCGACGAGCTCCTCGCTATTTTGTTCGATCGATCTGGCTGGAGGAAGAGAGGAAGGGGAAGGCGCCAATACCCCTTTAACACCGGTTCGTGGCTGGAACCGTGTTAAAGGGATTCCATTCAGCGCACATTCTTTAACACCGGTTCCAGCCACGAACCGGTGTTAAAGGGGGTGTGTGGCGTGAACGAATAATGTTCTTTAACACCGTTCGTTCGAACCGTGTTAAAGCGGGCATTTATTTCATGCATTAAAGGGGCATTTTTAATTCAAAAAATATGATATGAATTTAGAAAATTCACATCTTTTTCATTTCAACTCAGAAAAATATGAATAATATATCATAATTTTCAGAAAAATAATATCTATCCATTCATGTAAATCATTTTATATTTACTTTACATGAAAATTTTCAAAATAATTAAAACACTTACATATAAATTTTGATTATTCAATTCAAACAAAAATAAATTGTTAAATCCTAAAACTTTGAACATAAGAAATATTAAGCATCTAAAAATAAATCTAACCCTATTTTATTAGATCAAATCATATTTTAATGTTGCATCTTTTGTATCAATATACCAAGTTTGAGATTTTTCCTTCTAACTATGTCACATAATAAAACACCACGCGAAGGTTTCACACTGTTTCGATCTTTTTTTATTTTTTTATCCCTGTTTTAAACTATCGACAAACTTTGTCGAACAACGGGCATGATGATTCTTAGCTCGGGGCCAAGCCTCGCTCAACTTGCATTTTTTTTTGATAAAATAGCATATTGTCAACCTCGAATGAGAATGCAACTAATAGTAAGTTACATAAAGCCAAACTGGAACTAAAAATTAAGATACATAAAAGAACTGAAAATTAAGATACATGGCCAGATTAAGTAACAATCGGCCGAACTTGTTTCGAAATGTTGGAGTGATTCAGTCATGCTCCTGCCTACACCTGTAATACGCCATCGTAGTCGCCATTGTTATCACGCTATCGCCGCCGTGGGTCGCCAGAATTGAACCTCTGGAGAGTACGCGTGGGCTGGACTTGAGGGTAGCGCGTGGGCTGGACTTGAGGGTAGCGCAGACGGGGGTTAGAGTCGGCGGCAGTGTCATAGGCCATGACGCTCTGGAGAGTCCGACCGCGCCACCATAGCCGACGGCCGGCCTCGTTGAAGTTAGGAGGAGGTGGGCCGTCCTCCTCGTGCCTGGTGAGCGCCCTCTCACGCCGATCCACGAAGAAGGCTTCCCAAGTAGGGAAATAGTCGGGATGCCATCTGGGATTCCACCGCTGCTCCGGCGTGAGCTCGAAGTAGTAGTGGTTCGTGATGGCCATCCGGCGCGCCACACCTAGAGGACAGGAGGAACTGCACGCCTCGACGCCAAGCATCCAGCCGACGGGACACAAGAGCGACGAGGGGTAGTTCGAGGCGCAAAGCGCCTCCGCCTCCCTGGGGGTTAGTGCTACGGTGGAAGCCATGGGAAAGAGTGATGAGGTTGCAGATATGAGTCTAGAGATGTGCAATGACAATGGAGGCCAACCCCCTACATATATATAGTGAACTAGCGGGAAGAACTAGAGGGAAGAACTGGCGGGAAAAAAATGGCGAGAAGAAAAATGGCGGGAAGAAGAACTGGCGGGAAGAAAAATGGCGGGAAGAAGAACTGGCGGGAAGAAAAATGGCGGGATGAACCTTTAGTCCCGGTTGGAGACACCAACCGGGACAAAACACGAGTCAGCACTAATAATAGGGGTGAGTGTCGACATTATGTCGTGCGGCGTGTACCTTGTCCCGGATGGTGTCACCAACCGGGACTAAAGATGAACCTTTAGTCCCGATTGGAGACACCAACCGGGACAAAACACGAGTCAGCACTAATAATAGGGGTGAGTGTCGACATTATTTCGTAAGTGTCGACACTATGTCGAGCTGCTTGTACTATAAATAGGCATCCTTTTGAGTCCAGTCCTCCAGCCAGTTTGAGGCTATGCCTTACCTCCTTTCGAGAGCAGGGACACCACTACGACCAGTTTCAGGGAGATGCCGACGGAGCCCAGTCCTCCGGCATCTCCGAGAAACTGGTCATAGAGGCACTCCCTAATAGGTGAAATTAGTTAGCTCCCAGGTGTATTGATCTAGTTAGAGAAGTTACAAAGCTGCAAGATGGTTTTCGAGAGCAGGGACACTGATTACGTTGTTTCAGGAGATGCCGACGGAGCCTAGTCCTCCGGCATCTCCAAGAAACTGGTCATAGAGGCACTCCTAATATGTGACCGCTGCTTGGAGATCAGATCTTAATGGTAAGTACACGAATCGACAACTTCTTCTCATAGTCCCGGTCCATCCACAAAACATGACTAACACTCAAGACATGTATTAATATTAAAAACATGAACTAGAGTTACATAATATGAGCATGAACTTCTTGGCATATGTCCTTCCTTATGATTGCTTCAGACGTAACCATGGAGCATCTTCTTTACTTAACGGAATGCTTGGGTTCACCGTGAAGGGCGGAATTTCATCAAACTTATTATAATCTTGACATGTCCATCTTATCCTCGATTCCCACAATGTTTCTTTTCCCCGAAAGAACTATGTGACGCTTTGGCTCATCATATGATGTATTTGTTTGCATATTTTTCTTTTTTTGGTCCGGAGGACATGTCCTTCACATAGAAAACCTGAGCCACATCATTGGCTAGGACGAATGGTTCGCCTAAGTTCTTGTCTACCTTCATAAGATTGTTGAGATCCACCGTTGTCATTCCGCACTTCTTGTCTACCTCAACCCTCCTCCGTTAGCTTGACCCATTTGCATCAAACAAGGGGACCTTAAAATTAGGTCCATAGTCAAGTTCCCATATCTCCTCTATGAACCCATAATACGCGTCTTTTTGCCCATTGTCTTCGCTGCATCGCTTAACACCACTGCTTTTGGTTGGTGCTCTTTTATCTTGGCCTATCGTAAAATGTATTCCCATTTATCTCGCACTTTGGAAAGTACATACAACGAAGATGGTGTCCCGCCAACAAGTACACTGATCCCCAACAGTGGTGTTATTCGTGAGAAGTCTTTGCAGTAGCCAAAACTCGCCATGTGTTCACTTATAATCCATTCATCGACCGTCCGGTGTTTGAGGCGATTAAATTCTTGTGTTCATTGATATACGGGCAACCAAGATAGATCTTTGTAAAACCGCAGTAGTGTGCTTGATTGAGAGAATGCTGTCCCTACATATCATTGCTTTACATCCTAGGGTGCCTTTTCCACGCAGTCTCCTCATGTCGTGATTCTAGAACACCAATCGCCTTAAGGTCAGGAATAAAATCAACACGTAACTCAATGACCTCCTCTCACACATAGCCCTTGGAGATGCTTCCTTCGCCTAGCACGATTATGAACATATTTCTTTAAGACTCCCATGTATCTCTCAAAGGGGAACATATTATGTAGAAATACAGACCGAGAATGGCAATCTCTTCTACTAGGTGAACCAGGAGATGCGTCATAATATTGAAGAAGGATGGTGGGAACACCAACTCAAAGTCGACAAGACATTAGGCCACATCTGCTTGTAACCCCGGTAGGCTTTCCGGATCGATTACCTTCTAAGATATTGCATTGAGGAATGCACATAGCTTCACAATGGGTACTCGAACATTTTCGTAGAAGCCCCTCAATGCAATCGGAAGCAATTGTGTCATAATCACGTGGCTATGAGACTTTAGGTTTTGGAATTTTTTCTCGCCATATTTATTATTCCCTTTATATTCGACGAGAAGCCGACGGGACCTTGATATCGCTTGACATTCAAAAAGATTTCCTTCTACCTTTGGTAAGAGTGTATGGCAGGAGTTAAGTGGCATCGCTACCCTTCTCGTTCTCGTGGATGCATAGGCTCTTCAGGGGCCTTGACGTTCTGGTCTGCCGTGCTTCGGTGTATCTTTTGTCTTCCCATACACTCCTAGAAAGCCTAGTAGGTTCATGCAAACATTCTTCGTCACGCATCACGTCGATTGAAGAGCGGACCTCTAAGACTTTCCAATAGGGTAGGTCCCAAAATATAGATTGCTTCTTCCACATGGGCGTGTCCGCATAGTCATTCGGAATGGATAGACTGCCAGACCTTTTCCAAAGATTACTTCTAGGTCCTTGACCATACCAAATACCTCCTCACCGACGGAGGACAGGCTTCCTCCGGGTTCGCAGACGCTTGAAATGCTTGCCTTTATTTCATCGGATGCGTGTTGGAAGAAATCGGCGATACCCTAGGTACACAACCTTCTTACATTTATCCAAATATACACTTTCGGTATCATATAAACAGTGTGTGCATGCATTGTATCCCTTGTTTGTTCGCCTGAAATGTTACTAAGAGCAAGCCAATCATTGATGGTTACGAAAAGCAATGCTCGTAGGTCAAATGGCTCCCCTTTGTGCTCATCCCACATACGTACACCTGGTTTGGCCCACAGCTGTAAAAGTTCTTCAACTAATGGCCTTAGGTACACATCAATGTCGCTTCGGGTTGCCTCGGGCCTTGGATGAGCACGCATCATAATGAACTTCCTCTTCATACACAACCAAGGAGGAAGGTTATAGATACATAGGGTCATAGGCCAGGTGCGGACTGCAGCTCGCTCACCAAAAGGATTCATGTCGTGTACTTAGACCAAACCTTAAGTTCCTTTGCGCCACGCATGAAGTCCGGTACTCTCGCCGACTTTTCTCCACGTGACCCATCGGGTGTCTCAACATCACGTCTTTCTTACGGTCTTCCATGTGCCATCGCAACAACTTGGCATGCTCTTTATTTCTGAAGACGTTTTAACCGTGGTATTATAGGAGCATACCACATAACCTTGACGGAACCTTCTTCCTAGGGGCCTCGCCCTCAACATCGCTAGGATCGTCTCGTCTGATCTTATATCATAGGCATACCGGCATGCATCCAAATTCTCGTACTTCTCACCGTAGAGGATGCAGTCATTAATGCAGTATGTATCTTCGCACGTCTAATCCTAGAGGGCGTACAACCTTCTTTGCTTGGTATGTCTTGTCGGGCAACTCATTATTTCTTGGAAGAAGATTCTTCATTTTTACCAACAACTTTGGAAATGCTTGTCGGTCACACCATTCTCGCCTTCCATTGCAGCAAATCCAAGTGGCACCTAGATTTTTGTGGCCATCTTCGCAAGTTGGATACAACAATGTTTTGTGATCCTTTAACATCTGCTCCAGCTTCTCCTTCTCCTTTTCAGTTTCACATTCTTCCTTTGCATCAGTAATGGCCCGACCAAGATCGTCATCAGCGGGCCCATCTGCTCCCTCTTGATCTTCATTATCTACCCCCGTTGCATTATCATCATATTCAGGATACATATTATGATAGTTGTCATCATCCTCTTCTTCTTCGTTGTCTTCCATCACAACCCCTTTTTTTCGTGCTTGGTCCAACAATTATAGCTGGGCATGAAACCGGATCGAAGTGGGCGTGAATGGTTCTGTATTTGAGTAGTCTTTCTTGTTCGACGGTGAACACGGACAACACATAAAACCATTGTGACCACGGTTTGCATTAGCCACAACGATGAAATTTTGGAGGCCCGTAATGTACTGGAAGTGCGGTCATCAGACATCCATTGCCGGTTCATCTGCATTAATATGTAGTATATATCAAAAAATAATAGGGAGATGACCATTTATATATATAGTACATCAATGACACATGAAACTATAGTTGCCGACCTCGACCGAGACGGAAAGAGCAACAAGAAAACTTATTTTGAGCTCTCGGGCATTTCACCGAACACCTCTTGTGCATATGAAAAAAACACAAACTAGCACTCTTCACACCCTCTTGCTAGGCTCCAAAATGTGAAAGAATGGAAGAGTGGGGTGTGTGTGGGCTGGGGTGGTGTCTTATATAGCCCCCCCCCCCCTTTAACACCGGTTCATGCCACGAAAATTCAATCAAGCAAACAATATTTCAATCTACCATTCAAGCAATTCAACACATAAAATAATAGAAACAAAACAATGCATGCAAGCATGCAAAAGGTTGTTTTATTTGTAAAAGTGGTTTCTAGTAGGTTATAAACATTTGGTAACTCCTATTGGTCATTTTATAAAGTGGCAAAACCATTTGCAAAAGTTTTTACTTCATAAACCATTTTAAACCATGTCATTATTTTATGTGGTGAAGAAATGCTTTTATTAAGGCAACTCTCTATAGGGTTCACAAAATATGTTTTCAAACCACAAAACCTTGTGTTTAGGGTCAGAGAGTTTAAATCAAAACATTTCCCAAAGGTTTTCCTCCAAAATCATTTTTAACAATTAAACCATATTTTTATTTGTCTAGAATTGGTTTTAATCAAGGATTTATTCTTTTGCTTCAGCAAATACATTTTTGAAACCACAATTTGTTTCCTATGGTCAGTAGGTTCAAAACACACCATTTTCCAAAGATTTTATCCTCAAAATCATTTTGGAATAAATTTTATATCCTAAACATGCATACACAAGTTTCTGCAAAAACAAACATTTTACGAGAAGCTTTTTACTAAACAAAGTGCATGGTTGCCTAGGGCTTGTTTTTCTGAATCCATTGATATAAAGTTTGCAAAATTTGGACGTGTAGATTAAAAGTTATGAATTTTTCAAATTGGCACATCTAATAGAACACAATTTCTATTTTAAATCATCTCTGGCCACGTGTCGAGTTCTAATTCGCCTGTACCGGTTCGGTTGGATCGACAGACAGCAGCCGTTAGATCTAAAGTGGATCGTGCGGCACAGGGCAGCGCATCTTCTTCGCCACCAATCTATCGTACACGCGATTAAGATCCCGGCTACCAAAGCGCTGGCTTGAATGGAAGGTCGACGGCGGTCTTGGCTGTGGCGCGCTGCTCGTAATGACCTTGCCAGTGATACTGGAAGCTAGGGAGAGAGGGGAAGGGCTCACCGAGTTCTCCGAAGCTTGGGGAAGCTCAAGGTGGTACTGGCTGGCAAGGGGGCGCACGAGGATGGCCTTAATCGCTCATCGGAGTTGTGATGTGCCTCGGGTGCGCGCGGTCGTCGTCGGGGACATCGCTGTAGAGCACGGGAGAGGGAAAAGATGATGCTATTAGACGCGTGGGAAAGCGGGGAGCACGAGAGCATCAAAGAGAGAGGGCGGCGCGGCCAGAGACTACCTGTGGAGCTCGTCGGAGTTGGAACGAACGGCGGCGATGCTCAGGCGTGGTTGTTGCCGAGCATAAGGGGCACGCGTGGATGATCTAGAGTTATTGGCATATGCGCAAGAGAGTGGGGATCATGCTCGTCGGGGGTTAGAAGCAGAGGGGAGGCAGTTAAGTGGGAGTAATCGCGGGGAGGAATTACTAGCGGAATCAAGCGAATTAACCCGAGGTTTGAACGAGTATGTGACGCCGAGTCGGCGAGTCGTGGGTGAGGAAGACGGTGACGTGGCTGTGGGGCCTGGCTGTCTGCGAGTGAGAGAGAGTGGGGGTGGGGTCCTGTCGTCAGCGACCTTGCGGGTTTATAAGGGGGTGCGAAACGTTTTCTTGCGGGAAAGAGAGGGAGTGGCTGTTGGGCCTTGTTGGGCTGGCCGGCTGGGTCGAGTCTGTTTACATTTTTTTTGTTCTGCTTGTTTTTCTTTTTCTCTTTTGATTTTTCTGTTTTGATTTTAAATAAGCAATTCAAACATTCATTTGAATTCAGACCTCAACCAAGATTTGATTAGGGTTAAATATTGATTAGTATTGTAATCTGAAGTCAAATTTGGAATAAAATTTTTACTCCTTTAGTGCCTTTTTAATTACTTAAAGTAGGTCCTTGTATTTAATCAAATGAGATTTAATATAGTTTTTTAATTTCCATTTAAATTCTAAAATCCTTTCAAAACCTTTCAGTAAGTTTTATTTACTTAATAGGGTGTCAAAATAATTCATTTTGAATTATTTGGAAGTATTTAATGTGATGCTCAAATCATTTGAATTGGGCATTTGTTTTATTTCAAATGGAATTAAATAAAGTTTTATTTCCCTAAAGTTTATTTGGAAGATTTCTTTAATCTTAATTATGTTGACTTAAACAACTTTTATTTCACTTGGGTAAATTCCAAAATACTATTTTCTCATGATTTTCATATTTATTCATATTAGAGATTTGTCCTTATTAAAATAGGGATAGAATGGTTAATGCCATTTTACTTTATTTTGGAATTTCTTATCTTTTTATTTTATTTGGATTTGGATTATAATTCATTCCATTTGCTTATGGATTTGGCCAAGATTTATTTTGGTCTTTAAATATTCTTTATTTAATATTTCTTTCTTCATCTTATAAAATCCTTATCTTTTTATTTAGAGATCCAAACTTGGTGATTCCAATTTGTAAAATCTTGTTTAATATTTGTTTAACCTTTTAAATGTCTTTAGGATTATTTGCTCACCATTTGGTATGGATTTTAGATAAGTGCTTTATTAGCTTTGGGAATTCAATTCCTTATCTTATTAAATTCATAAGTTTTTATTTATGGCTCCAAATTAAGTGAAACCAATTTCTATGGCTTTATAATATTTCTATTTGTCATTCTTGATCATTTGTAAATGTTTGTTGACAAGATTTTATATGGATCAAATCCATAGGCTTGGAGATAACTTGGAAATGATTCTTATTCCATTAGGGTTTAGGGTTTGGATTTATTTTCCAAGTGTTTAAATTTCCAGATACCTTCATTGAGGAATGCATTTCTCTTGATTGGGATTTTGTTGAATTCAAACTTTAATTAAAGTTTGTCCAAGATGGGATTTTTAAGTTTCCATTTAGAAACAAAAGTTTCTTTTCACCCTAAAAATTCAACAATAATTTATTTTGTTTATTTTATTTTTCACATTACAAGATTTGGAAAATCTTGGGATGTGACAGTAATGGTTTGTAGCAAGTAAACAGGTAACAGTGGAAGATGTATCAATGGTAAAGATTGGATCAGGGTCCATAGTTCACTAGAGGTGCTCTCCTTAGATAAACAACATGGCATGAATGGTAAACAAATTACATCGGGGCAATTAACAGGAACTGAGCAAGGCATAACAATGCAATTACTAGCTAGAAAGATCATATGAAGTTGATTGGGCAATACAACAATATACATAGACCGTCATCCAACTGCATCTATGACTAGAAGTCCACCTTCAGGTTATCATCCGAACCCCATCCAGTATTAAGTTGCAAGCAACAGACAACTGCTTTAAGCAAAGTGTGTAAGGTAAACAGTCCACATGTTCCATGAACAAGAGACCGTTGTTTTCTCCCTAGTAGCAACAGCACATCTACAAATCAAGATATTTCATCACTTCCTTGAAACTAGAGGCATGAACCCACTATCGAGCATAAATACCCCCTCTTGGAGTCACTAGCAACTACTTGGCCAAGATAACCACTAGCAACGGAGAGCATGCAAGATCACAAACAACACAGACATGATAGAATCATAAACATAAAAACATTAATCAAACCAACATAATAATCTCAATATCCATCGGATCCCCGCAAACACAACATGCATGATTACAAATAGATTGGATCTTGATCATGAATGGAGCTCACAAGATCTATACATGAAAGCACAAAGGAGGAGATACAACCATCTAGCTACTACATGGACCCATAGTACAAGGTGGAACTACTCACCTCCGGGATGATCTCCCCTCTGGCAGGGTGCCGGGAAGAGCTTCAGACCCCCCGATCTAGGAACGATGGTGGCGGCGGCTATAGACGGTTTCGTGGATTTCTGATCGGGTGCGCTACGCCTATCTCGACACAGCCGTGGCGCACTAGGCAGGTGCGCTACGCCTATCTCGACACAACTGGCAAGATTAGGCAAGGCGCCACTTGGCTAGGAGATAGCCAGAAGCGCTAGTGGCTATTTGCCTAGTGCGCCACGGATGGGCATTCCATGTGCGCCATAGACAGCCATTTTCCTAGTAGTGGTTTGTGCATTGGGGGCTTCTTATAGGAGAAGGGGCAAGACCGGGAGGCGGCCAGGGCCACCAAACCATAGCTAGGCGCGGGCCCACCTGCCCCCGCGCCTGGGGTGGGTCTGGCCCCCCTGGCCGGACCCTCCGGCTCTCCTCTGAACTTCTTGTTCCCCACGGAAAGTAATTGAATTTGACGTTTGTTCGTCCAATTCCGAGGATATTTCTTTACTAACTTTTCTGAAACCAAAAACAGCAGAAAACAAGCATCTGGCACTGTTGCAACTTGTTAATAGGTTAGTACCAGAAAAAATATAAAAAGCACCTCAAAGTGTGGACAAGTAAAGAAAAGTAGATACTAAACAAGCATGGAGCATCAAAAATTATAGATACATTTCCAACGTATCAAGGAGATACAACCATCTAGCTACTACATGGACCCATAGTCCAAGGTGGAACTACTCACGCTTCATACCGGAGGCTGGCATGATGAAAAAGAAGGCCTCCGGGATGATCTCCCCTTCGACAGGGTGCCAGGAAGAGCTTCAGATCCCCCAATCTAGGGACGATGGTGGCGGTGGCTACAGACAGTTTCATGGAATATTGATCGGGTCCTTAGGGTTTAGGCATCGGGGGCTTCTTATAGACGAAGAGGCGAGGCAGGGAGGCGGCCAGGGGGGGCACACCCTACCCAGGCGTGGCCTAGGGTAGGCCCGCGCCTGGGGGGTGCAGACGCCCTGTGTCTCCCCTCCGTCTCTCCTCTGGACTTCGTGTTCTCCTTGGTGAAATATTGACTTTGGCTTTTGTTCCGTCCAATTCCGAGAATATTTCCTTACTAGCTTTTCTGGAACCAAAAACAGCAGAAAACATGCAACTGGCACTATGGCAACTTGTTAATAGGTTAGTACCAGAAAACATATAAAAACACCTCAAAGTGTGGACAAAGCAAAGCAAAGTAGATACTAAACAAGCATGGAACATAAAAAATTATAGATACGTTTCTGACATATCAATAAGGCCTATAATTGTTGTTACTACCAAAAGTTATTCTTATAGGCATTTTTGTTGAAATTGTTGTTTCTAATGAAGTTCACATCAACTTGATCTTCTTGAGCAACCAAAGAGGCTAAGGGAACATTATTAGGATCTAAAGGAGCTTTCCCATTAATAAGCATAGCCATGATAACATCAATCTTATCACTCAAAGAGGAGGTTTCTTCAACAGAATTTACCTTCTTACCATGTGGAGCTCTCTCTGTGTGCCATTCAGAATAATTAACCATCATATTATCAAGGAGTTTTGTTGCAGCACCCAAGGTGATGGTAATAAAGGTACCTCTAACAGCTGAATCCAACAGGTTTCTTGAAGAGAAGTTCAAACCTGCATAAAAAGTCTAGATAATCATCCAAGCAGTAAGTCCATGAGTGGGACAATTCTTAACCAAAGATTTCATTCTTTCCCAAGCTTAAGCAACATGTTCATTATCAAGTTGTTTAAATTTCATAATATCACTTCTCATAGATATTATATTATAAGGAGGGTAGTACTTTCCAATAAAATCATCTTTGCATTTAATCCAAGAATCAATACTATTTCTAGGCAAGGATATCAACCACTCTTTAGCTTTTCCTCTCAAGGAGAAAGAAAACAACTTGAGCTTAATAATATCTCCATCTACATCATTATACTTTTGCATCTCACAAAGTTCAACAAAGTTATTGAGGTGAGCAGCATCATCAGAACTAGCACCAGAAAATTGCTCTCTCATCACAAGATTCAACAAAGCAGGCTTAATTTCATAAAAGGTAGCATCAGGAGCAGGTGGAGCAATAGGAGTGCTTAGGAAATCATTGTTGTTTGCGCTAGTGAAGTCACACAACTTGGTGTTCTCAGCAGAGTTCATTTTGGCAAAAGTGGATCAAGCCAACAACAACAGCAACTAGAGCAGGAACTATTTTTTGTGTTTTTGAAAAAAGGAAAGCAAACCAAACTAAAATAATTTTTGGAGTTTTTGATAAAAAGAGGCAAACAAAACCAAGCAAAACAAAGTAAGCAAAACAAAAACAAAAACAAAGTAAAGAGAAAGGTTGAGAAGGACTCCCCTTGTGAAGACGTCCTTGGCCTCCCCGGCAACGGCGCCAGAAATAGCTTGATGGCATGTTGTCAACGCCTCATTGGGAGACCCCAAGAGCAAGGTGTGATGAGCACAGCAGCAAGTTTTCCCTCAGTAAAAAAACCGAGGTTATCGAACCAGTAGGAGGAAGGAAACGACTCAAAGGTGTTGCTAGCAACTTAGAGACCTGCACAACACAAACTCAAGACTTTGCCCCAACGAACAGTGAGGTTTTCAATCTCACTGGTTTGCTATAACAAAGGATTAACTATATGGTGTGGAAGGTAATGGTGGTTTGCAACAAGTAACAGTGGAAGATGTATCAATGGTAAAGATTGGACCGGGATCCATAGTTTACTAGAGGTTTTCTCCTTAGATAAACAAACATGGCATGCAGGGTAAACAAATTATAGCAGGGCAATTGACAGGACTGAGCAAGGCATAACAATGCAATACTAGACATCATGATCCTATGAGATTCGATTGGGCAAGACAACAAGATACATAGACCGCCATCCAACTGCATCTATGACTAGAAGTCCATCTTTGGGTTATCATCTGAACCCCCTCCAGTATTAAGTTGCAAACAACAGACAACTTCTTTAAGCAAAGTATGTAAGGTAAACAGTCCACTTGTTCCATGAACAAGAGACCGTTGTTTTCTCCCTAGTGGCAACAACACATATACAACCTTAGAGATTTCTGTCACTTCCCTTAGATTAAATAGAGGCATGAACCCACTATCGAGCATAAATACCCCCTCTTGGTGTCACTAGCAACTACTTGGCCAAGATAGCTACTAACAACGGAGAGCATGCAAGATCACAAAAAACACAGACATGATAGAATCAATAAGACAAAACCATTAATCAATCGGACATAGTAATCTGAATATCCATCGGATCCCCGTAAATACAACATGCATGATTACAAATAGATGAGATCTTGATCATGAATGGATCGCACAAGATCTAGACATGAAAGCACAAAGGAGGAGATACAACCATCTAGCTCCTACATGGACCCGTAGTCCAAGGTGGAACTACTCATGCTTCATACAGGAGGCTGGCATGATGAAGAAGAAGGTCTCCGGGATGATCTCCCCTCCGGCAGGGTGCCGGGAAGAGCTTCAGATCCCCCGATCTAGGGACGATGGTGGCGGCGACTACAGACGGTTTCGTGGAATATTGATTGGGTACTTAGGGTTTAGGCATCGGGGGATTCTTATAGGCGAAGACGCGAGGCAGGAGGGCGGCCAGGGGGCCCACACCCTGCCTAGGCGTGGCCTAGGTTGGGCCCATGCCTAGGGGTGCGGCCGCCCTGTGACTCCCCTCAGTCTCTCCTTTGGACTCCATGTTCTCCTTGGTGAAATATTGACTTTGGATTTTGTCCCGTCCAATTCCGAGAATATTTCCTTACTAGCTTTTCTGGAATCAAAAACAGAAGAAAACAGTCAACTGGCACCGTGGCATCTTGTTAATAGGTTAGTACCAGAAAACATATAAAAACACCTCAAAATATGGACAAAGCAAAGCAAAGTAGATACTAAGCAAACATGGAACATTAAAAATTATAGATACGTTTTTGACGTATCAGGAGTACTATATTAGTACTTTCCCTTGCGCAATTCTCTAAAACATATTTTTTTTGCCATGTTCTTGTGATGGTAGGCCAAGAGATAACGTACCAAGCAGAATACATGTAACCAAACAACTAGCATTTAGCCAAAACGTAAACTTAGGCAACCAAACACCTGGGACTTGGCTTCTCCTATGAAACAGAAAAGAAATGTGAGCAACCAAACTAGTGGCACAACAGAATTAGAGGCTACATGTGCCAGAGCCATGTTCTCGAGATGCCTAAAATCAATGCCGGGAACCAATCACGATCAAGATCAGTGCCCTACACAATCAAGTCAACGTGCTGCCGTCGTGATAGGGTGATTTTTTGCCGTTGTTTCCTTCTCTCTTTGATAGCAGTGTGAATTGCCTCTAGGACTATATACTGCACCATCGTGGCTAAATTTTGTTTCGTTCTTCATTTACTCATCTTCACAAATGATTAAAAACAACAAGGACTTTTATGTAATATTCCTTTCATCTCAAATTGACATAGTTTGTGTCTAACACATACGTATCTAGACGTGTTTTAGATGCTGATACATATGTATCTAGATAAAACTGTTTTCACCAATTTGGGACTGAAGGTTTGTAGTTCGGTATGGTTGCATTTTTCTGTTGAAAATGGTCTATTTTGAGTTACATTGTGTGTATCAACGGTTTGATTCTAGATTTATGTGTGGATTTTCTTTTCCATTTGATATCAGTCAGTGATATGCATTTTTATAGACACCTAAACTACAGAGTCTGTTTGGTTTTCATGGGCAAATATATTATAAATTTAAATTTTTCTCAATGCTAATTTTGTAAGATGACTCAAAAAGGGAATCCTAGCATGAACCTTGTCAAATACTTTCTTCATTCTACAATATACGTTGTTTTAGCCTTTTTCTAGAACACATGTATCTAGAAGCTTATTAGGGTGTAGGTTCAGAGCAAAATTAGTGAACCTACACACTGAAAGACAGAGATATCTCCTAGAGGGGTGAATAGACAATTTAACAGCTATTATGATATTGGTTTAAAAGAATTCAAAATTAAACTAATCGTTTATATATTTTACAAGCACAAAACCTGAATAAGATAGACTCAACTAAGTGCACCAACTACAAGTTAAGATAAAAAATAGCACAAGATATAAATATATATCACAAGTGATAAGTATTTCAAACTCCATGGTTATTACAAGGAAAGTAAACTATGGTATAGAGATAACTGAGACACACGAAGACGAAGATATATTCATGTGTTTCCTTACAAGTAAGATACATCATGTTGGAGAGGTGTGAGATCCCACGAAACATTCTCCAACATCACGTACTGTCATGTAGCTCACCTTCTTCTCCAAGCTTATCCCGTGAAGGATATGTACCCTATCCTTATGCTAGTTTTTTCTCCACTCTAGAGATGGTAAATCCACAACCACTTCACAAGCTCCTTGAAAGAGAAACTAGGCCTCTTCACAATATTTCACGAAGAGGTCACCAAGGCACCAACTACAAAGCCAACTAGAAGGTGACCCTGCAAGAGTAACAAGATCACGGTCTCTCCCTCAAACAAATCATAATGGAGATCTCAACTCTTATGAAAGAATGCAAATCAAGAACACTAAGGGTGCTCAAATCCTTCAATCTCAAATCCCACCAAAGAAACAAGTGCTAGGGAGGAATTAGAAAGAAATAACAATGGTGAAAATCAACTAAAGACTCCAAGATCTAGATCCAATGGATTCACCTCACTTAGAGGAGAAATTGATTGATAGGGATTATAGATCTAGATCTCCTCTTTCAAAGCACTCAAAATATGCAAGAATTATAGGAGGGATGGGAGAGGAAGCAAGCTCAAAGCTTCAACAATGCTGGTTAAAACATGCTCAATAACCCCTGGCAAAACAGTGGGGAAGACACCTATTTTATAGAAAAATAAAATTTGCCCCTTAGGGCCAAAAACGAGAGGAAAAAACTGGTGATAAGTCCGGCGAAGCAAAATTGGGCACCGGAAGAACGGGTGATAGATCCGGCGGTGTAACACCGCGGTTCTGAAAAGACCGAGGCTTCTATGTGACATGCCAATCCCTGGATCGGTTCATTGGCCCACAATAGAATAAGATGAATAACATAGCAAAATATCCGTGTATCATGAATAACGAAGATCTAGAGTACCATTATTACAATAAAAGCTTAGCTCAAGGCTAGCTCAAATTACTCAGGTAGCAACATAAATAAAGTAAATCCTCCATTCTTCAAATTGCCCACAAGTGAACAAGTGCCGAGTGGAGTACCGTGGCCTATATCGATTACTCAGAATCGGAATAACCTGCAACATGAAACGTAGCAGCCCTGAAGGGTCAATACATGGAATGTATTCCAAGTAGAGCTAGTAATGGAGACAATAGTACCAACATCTACATGCATATTTGGCAAGTGGAGCTGTGTCTGGCTTGCATTTGCAAATACCTTTTTGTCCTACTTTCATAAACAGTTTTTGATTTTCTTTAAAAAGATCCCAATTAAGTTAACCCATCAATATTAAAACAATTATGAAATTGGAATGAGCGAGAAACATGTCATGGAATCATTATCAAGCAACTCAGATGTCCATAACCGGGGACACGACTACTCGATTAGATTATACACCCTGCAGGGGTTAGTACACTTTACCCATGTGACTTGGCCATCCCAGCTCGTACCATCACTCTCATTTTGGGTGATGATAGGGAGAAGTCCAAGAAGAGACTGTTCGGAAAGTAGCACCCCAATCCCGACGCGCACCGGTCCAACCTACCAAAATTCTACATCTCTGGATACGCGGGTTCGAGTTACCACAACCTACTAAGTCCAACCAACCGCCCATTGCATTATTGGCACATGGTTGTACACGTAAGCTACACAATAGAGAAGCCAATCAATTTCTCTCGATACCTGGGTGCCTTTCCGCAATAAAACCACCAAAAATTGTCAATACCATCACACCCAGGAGATTCATTGATTAAGTTGTTTTAGTTTTCCCAAACCAATGCTTTTAGAAACAAGTCTCAATGATGTAACCCAGCCCTCGTTCGACATAGCATGGCTAAGCACATCTACCACGGTGGTTCATCTACAAGGAAAGCCCTACCACATAATAGAACATATCATAGCGATAATATCATCCTACACATGCATCTACAAAATACACGACAATGCATTGAAAATAGTAGCACGATATCATGAACAAAGTAGCATCTACTTGCCTTGGTTGTAGCGGTCAGAAGAACAATCCACACACGAGCAAGCGTTGCACTCGTCACAATCTACACGATACAATTGCAATCATAAACAAACAATCCACAAGCATATGCAACAAATATGATGCATGAAGGTATGCAAGGCAAGTGAATTGGTGCTACAGCTGCACCACATAATCCTATTCAATAATACTACTGATTGCATGCATGGAAAATAGTTTTAGCGCAAGGAAAACTATTATGCAAAATATAATGCTCAAAACTAGAGCTAGAACTCAAATAATTCACTACCGGTAGTATACTGTTTGTAAAATCTTGGGAAAACTCTACCGCATAGGCATCGCTGATTAGAAACAGTACCAATTGGAATTACTCAAAAAGGAATTATAAAACTCCCGGAGTAATTAAAACACTGCAGAAAGCCACTAGACAGTTTCTGCAGAAGTTTTTACTGTAAGCCTATCTTTTTAATTCACGATGAGATTCCCCTAGTTCCACTGAATCCAGGGACATATCATACGCGATTTTTGGAGCTACGGATCTTTTTCTACAAATTAAAAACTCCAAAACAGCCATTAACCTATTTGATTAAACTGTACTAAATCTTGCTGTAAAAGTCTGAACCAAAGGTACAGAAAGATTCTACACGACTTACTGAACCTACACATATTTTATTTGCAATTTTTGGCTAGCGGTTTAATTTCTACGCAATTTATAAGTTTCTACCGAAATCTGTCCACTAAATCGATTAAAGTAATTACCCAGTCAACTGTGTCTGTTGACTGGTCAACGCAGCTGCTGACTGGGCGTCTGACTAGTCAACGCCTGGAGCTGACCGGTCAACGACCGATCTGGACCGCTGATCTGAAATCTAATGGTGGCTGCAGACTCACCGGAATCGAACGGCGACGAGGTCGACGGGCGGCGACGGCCGATTCGGCGCGAGAGAGACGGTTAACGCGAAGGGCGGACGGGCACAAAGGCTGGCGGCGGCGACGGCGAGGCGGCGGTACGCTGGCGAAGAAGCGTGGCGGCGCGCTGCGAGCGGGCGCGGAGCGGCGGGCGAGGCGCGCGGCTGGCGTGCAAAGGCAGAAGCGGGCGGCGGCGGCAGCGCTGGCGGCGCGGGCGGGCGCAGCGTGTGGCGGGTGGTTGGCGGGCGCTGGCGCGCGCTGGCGGTGCGGCGCGGCGGCGAGGCGAGGTGGCGAGGCGACGATGTACCTGGGCGGCGGCGGCGATCCTGAGGATCGAGGCGGCGGCGGGCGGTTTCCTGGAGCGGTGGCGCGCGCGGTCTTCGAGGTAGCGGCGGGGCACTGGATCCGAGGCGGGGCGCGGGTCCCGAGCGCGTGCGGGGGCGGTCTTCAAGGCAGGGGCGGCGGCGGCTGGGTGGGGTCCGCCCTTTTTGTGGGCCCCACGCGGGTCCTAGTCCGATTCGGGGCGCGGTTGGATACGGACTCGGAAAATCGGCCCGATTTTCTATCTTTTAATAAAACGGCCGTAACTTTTCCGTACGAGCTCCGAATCGAGCGATTCTTGCTCCTACGGTTTTGTAAAATCGAGGGGAACAACCTAGGGTCAAGGGTTGGGTGAAACCACTAGGCTACAAGAGTGGACAACACTAGTCCTACTAAAGCCTCCTGCAGGAGCCTCGTAGTAAAATAGAATAGGGTTTAGAAAATAGCGTTTTGCCGATTCTTTTCAATCGACAGTTTTGCATGGAAAAGTATGATGCAATGATATGCAGAACCAAATCTAAAATTTGGGATGTGACAGGCGGGCCGGTTTTCCCTTTGAACAAACCGGTGCCGCGGCGATTGACTCGACGCCCCCCGAACAAGCACTCAGTATAGACGTTCGGCGAAAACAAGTGTAAACCAGTGGCCCACTGATGGTCCGGCGGGTAAACCACGCCGCTAGTTTGCACGCCGATTTTCCAGACAAAAAACAATGCTAGCAAAAAAGGTGATAACTTTTGCGTCCAAAATCCGATTTTAGAAAACTTGGTCTTTTTGAAAATCTAAGAACAAGCTCTATCTAATATAAGATGCATATGGATTATGTTATCTATGAACTTTGGCTTGTTGAAGAACTAGCAACAAACTCAGGAACATCACACAGAGAAACACCAAGAAGCAACAAGAATAAAGGGATGCAAAGTATGCAAAGGAACTAACTCTCTAAGACTCGATGTGATCAAGTTACCTAACCAAAATCCCCTCTTGATAGTGCGGCTATCTATCCTATAACATTGTCTCCCAACAACTACCTTGAGACAAGTAGAAGGAAAACCTAACAAGGTCATACATTTGCCTTGCCCGCTTGATCTTGTCGACAATGCTTCAAGCTCCATTTAAGACAGAATGCTTCACTTGATCATTGTTGCTTCATGAAGACTCATAATTCTCTAACCCATAAACCACTATGGAATAGCTTTATTAAGGAAAATCTTCACATGTCAATTATCACCAAATGGACGGAAAGCTTCAAGCATATGATCTTCTTAAGATGCTTATCTTGAACTTACCCTTCTTAGCCTTGATGACGATCACCACTTGATGTCATATATGAAATCTTCACTTTTGGTGCATGCCCATGGAAATATACCTAACCCACATAGACAACACAAATGTACACATATAATGGGTTAGTTCATGAAGCATAAGTGAAAAAGTTACCATACTATAAGATCCCATGTGGTACATTGTTTATTCTTTATGTGTTGACCAACTTGAATAAATAACTCACTCTTTGTATTGGTCTACTATGTACCTTCTCATGCTCTATCTAAATATCTTGCGGTACATAAAAAAATCTTCGTTTGATTGCATGCTCTAAATCTTAGTCAATCATAGATCAACTCGTGAGACTATCATAACACCAACGTAGAGTCATCTCTTGAGTTCAATCTCTCAAGATCTTGATCATCCGTTGCTGAACAAATAAGCTAGAGCATGGATAAATTGAGTTCCACATAAGAACTCCATCTCCATTTCTTCTTCTTCATCATATCATATTCTTCTTTTCAAATCGATGATCTTGATGCCAATACTTAAGGTATATCTTTATATTCAAGACATCCATACTTCAACCCAACACATGGACTACAATGTAGCAACCCGTTCTCTCTTGGCCTCGGGGGTGTCACTCCTGGCAGCTTAATAGGTTCTCTAGACTGGCCCTACTGATCAACACGAGTCTTTTCCGCGCACTTCATCCTCACCCGTGAGCACCCGGTACCCACTTTTCGGTCGGTCACCCATCCTCAAATTGCTCTGGGCCAAGCATGCTTAGCGTCAGAGTTCTTTTTGGATGAGATTCCGGAAAAAAAGTTGCAACTTGTTGATATGAGTATCCTATAAATCCTATTAATCCATGTGCATGGATCTCACATACAAGCATTACCTATGAAATATTTCTACATATAAAATTTAATGAAAACATTAGTCCATAGGGATCTATTATATACTAAAAGTAATATAAGGGTGTTTTTCGAGGCATCACGTTAAGTCATGTCATTAAATTAATTTTAATAGTTAGATCTAAAATTTATGGCTAGGATTTAACTAGAAATTAGCAGTTACGTAACCTTATAATGTTGTTTAACACGTTAACATGGTTGACCTCTATATAGATTAGATTCGTTAACAATCCAACCAGAAAAAAATACCGCACGCACCTTATAGGACGTAACCAGCCAAGATTAATATACGTGGTGGCCCACTAAGAACAGATCTAACAGATTCGCTAGGCAAGGATTTAATTAAAAATTACTTGACATGGTGGACTTCTATATAAGACTAGATCGGCAGCCCATCAGAAAAAAAAAATGTTTCAGTCGCCTTAGCCAAAAAAACGTGTATAATATCATGCATGTACATCTGACCCACATGTGAGAAGGTAGAACATGAAAGATCATTGTATGTGATACAAAGTCTTGCAATCATGCTAATCCACATAACTGGGGCTACACACGTTTGCCTACGAACGCTAATATTTCTTCCACGAAGAAAAGCACTATTTATATACAAGTACAATCACACAAAGTCAGTGCCAAAATTCTATGGTAAAATAATTAAGAATTCTCTGACAAAACAAGTCATAGTCCCACTAAACAACAAGAAATGCACGTACTATTGCAAAATTTATGAATGGTGGCATTTCTTGAGATTTCAAGCTTTTATTTTTTGAAAAATAGGATAGCACAATTCATCGCCATACATAAGAAAATAATTACTATATTTTTAGCAAATGATATGACAAATAACATGTCATAGGGATCTAGCAAATTAACTTAGATAGTTAAAGTTAGTTTCCAATGAATTTGTGCCAATAACTAATCAATTTTAGATCTTGGAAGTCTATAAACTTTACATAAATATTGGCAGTTAATTTCTGACTTAGCATTTATGGTGGGCTTCCAAAAAGCTTACATCTTTAATCAACCATGATTGAAAGGATGTCAATTCTAACTCAATATTCACGGTTTGTTCCCCAAAAGTACCATGGCCGTTATTTTTGCACGCTTTGTTCTATGTCTGGCAAGGTTCTTTGGGGTTGCATGGTGGTACTCTAGACTAGAGTGTATGGTTGTGTGTTTTGCACCCTTGCGTAGAACTAAGGTATATAGTTATAGGAAGATTAGAGTAGTAGAGATAGATCAATGCCTTATGGTTTATACCCACTGCCACAACTAATGTTGCTAGCAATGTGTGTATAAAAATGATGATGGATCTCAACTAGCACTTTATTGTTTCTATGTATATAGTTCAAAAGCATTCAAAGTATTAGAGAATATGGCGTTGGAATTGTATATTTATCCATATATGTGTTCCTAATCCTGTGAATCGTATATTTCACCTATAGTATTCTGGTGGTTTAACTAAAACACATAGAGAGGACTCTTGATGACTGATTAATTAGGGCGGCAATTGGTAGTTGGTTAGTGGGATTGTAAGAATGTCTTCTAGGGAGGAATTAATCGATGACAGGTCAATTAAGATCTCGGGTAATCATGTTGCATGAAACAACAACTCATGTGATTACTATGTAGAACCACTAGACTAGAAAAAAAAAGATATAAGGAGAGGAATTAAAATACTGGATAAAATATGGATACAACAGTTTCAGAGTAGACCAAGAGGTAGATAAGACAGTAGCCATTAAATAAAATGTTCCATATAATTTAAGAACAAAACATTCATGATATTAATTTAATTTCTAATGATATGATCTAAATAATTGTCAGAGTGTGTCTAGAATGTCACATACTCTAATGTGAACGGATGTCATTGAGTATTTCAAAAACAAGTGAGTAAATAAGTGAACGATAGATTTGGACAAGATGGAGCAAAGATTCTCATGGTATAGTTTCCCTGCCTTCCCTATCTCACAAGGTGAATCGACTCCTCACTTCGCCAAAAAACCATATTTGTGTAATCATCATGGGGCCTTTGGTCCAAGGGTGTGGTATTACAATAGACCATGACTATTTGATATTTGTAATTAAGTGTGATCAAGCATATAGTATTATGTAGACATCAACTTAAAGTTCATTAAATATTTAAAATGATTCACCCATAAATTAAATATGACTAAAAGTGCTTTCCTGCACACGTGATAGTTCTAATTCACCTTAAACTTTTTATCACTATGCCCATAATCTTGAACACGTAATAGAAATCTCTATAGAACTGTACATATATTTTATCAACATTATCAATATTGTCGCAAACTTTTTGTAGATGACAATTAATAAATACTTAAATGTTTTTATGTATATAGAAGATGATGCCCTCAGATTTCTAAAATGTCTTGTATTATGCCATGAAGGGAGGAAATACGAGCAAAACATTTGTATAAGAAATTAATAAATACATATTCATACCCAAAATAATGGTCAAAATTGCATCTTAGATATTTACCACATCTAGATGGTGGAATTTAAGAAGAGAAGAAGATTGTGATGTATGCTAGAACCACTAAGTAAGTGAGAATATAAAGATCTGCACAAAATAAATAAATTTGTTACTTCATGAAGAAAATTTATTTTTATATTCTAAATATTCTTAGGTGAACCAAAAATTATTAATGGCACAAAATAAAAAAAATTGTCTTACTTTATATATAAGTACCAATGACTGACATCACCTCATATTACTGAAATCAAAGCAAAAAATATCATCCAACTTGCTTTCCAGATTGTAATTAGACAACCCGATTAAACATCATATAGAAACAATCGACATGGTCAGTAATATAGTATAATAATATTTTTAACAAATTTATAACCTACTTCATGATGTGTTATTTTATTTAGTATAAAATTTCAAAGGCTTTAAAATCCTACAACATATAATAAAACTATAGAAAATACTAAGTCTCTTTATAAGGATATGCCCTCGCATTTGCGAGGGCCACCATGCTAGTTGTCATCAATTACTAAAACTACTCATAGGGTTAATGTACCCTTACACACACTAAAAGGCGTCTAGATACACATGTTTTAGAAAAGGCTAAAACATCTTATATTTTGGAAGGACAGACAAGAAGGAGTAGGGTTTCTCCTCTGGGGGGGTGAACCTGGATAAATCCCGTGTCCCTATGTTGCTTGTTTGTTAGCCGACAAAGTCTCCATCTCACCGCTCTTCCTCAAAACCCAAGTCCATAAACTATAGACATTGACGTGTTAACCCCATGTTAGAGGGAGTGTGTAAGTTCTTCAATATAGTCAACTCTCTTTAGAACAAGATGATACTCGCGTCTTGTGGCGGGAATTTATAGCAATCACTATTCTGTGATCAGATTGAGAAGTTCTGAATGAAGATGTCAATTCAAAGGAATGCACATCTATAAGCAAGCAAACACTAAATTAATTTAGTGAAAAGTATTATGTAGCTATTCATGGCAACCTTCACACTTGTGGTGCAAATATATCCCATACAACCAATGGTGTCATCGCATACTTTATTTATAGGGTTAATTGTTGGGAATATGCCCTAGAGGCAATCATGTATGATGAGATATCCCATTGTATTCATAAAGATATAAAGTTGTCCTTGTATAAACATCTGATGTGTATCATTGAATATGTGATTCGGTTGTGGAACTATGCATTCATGTTGTTTGTATTAAATATTCTTGGTCATTGAGGTTGTGCTGGACACACAACTTAGACCAATGTGAAAGTTGGCTTGATGACTCGGTTCCACTTGTCATGGGCATGAAGATGCTATTCCAATTTACATAGATTCGGCTAAAGAGTTTAGCGAGTTGGATTGACCCAAATTGAGGTACAATGAACAAGTTGTCATTTGTATATCTCAATCAGTGTAATCCTTAGACCTGAGGTTATTGCATAATCCGAGTTGAGGATCACCGACTTAGGTTCTATCAAACGCTGATCCATAACTGGGGAGCTATAAAGGCAGAGTTCAGGTCGACTGAGAATCAAGCTGCGTGATGTGAGTAACCAAGATGGGATTTTGCCCCTCCACTCGGAGAGATATTCTCTGGGCCCTCTCGTGAGATATGATTCGGAAATCATGGCCATGCACGACTCGGTTAAGTGTTAACCGAGGCGATCGACTAAGAGTTAGTCGGGTGAATCACTTATCTCGGATCGAGAAGAGAGTCGGACTATTTAAGGGATGACAATTATTCGCCTATAGTCTGACAAGGTATATCGTGAGGCAAAAGAGACTCGGACGCAAGTCACATTGGAAAGGCAAGTTGTCATGACTCTTTGGTACTTGGGAGTCGGCACGTTCTGCTAGAAGCCGCTACCGACTGATCGATTCAGAGTCGGACTCTAATCGTGTCCAAGTAGACATGAGCCTGCGGGGTCACACACTTAAGAGTGGGAGCAAGTTTGGATTGGATCTGGACCAAAAATCTGGTTAGGTTGGACCCAAGCCGGATTAGAACTGAGTTAGTGAGTTGGACTCACGGTGACTAATATTATATGGGATTTAGTGAATGGGCCACGCGAGCAGATCCCACGTTCACTCCCTATATATAGTGGAGCACCGTAACCCAGAAAAGGTTAATCGTTGTTCGGTTAGGTCATTACATGTGTTGAAAACCCTAACTCCACAGCAGTCCTGCCGTCGATACGAACCTAGCAGTTCGCCGCCGGTGCTCCTCCTTATACGTGTGGATACCAGCAGAGGCGATGTACGATCAGCATCAGGACGATCGAATCGCAAAGGACTGCACTGCATCAACTGACGCACTTCATCAGTAATCCGCAATTGCGCGTCTAGTGGTAAACCTCGTGGCCTTCTACCTCGGCTAGATCTTGGATCACCACGTTAGAGGAAATTTTTTGTTTTATCTCTACGTGGCCCAACATTAATTGAATAGATGCCACTATAATTTTTGCCTATTTGAGAAACGCCACTATAACTTTTATCTTTTGAAAAACGCCACTGCAATTCTCAATACATTTCATAAACACCATTATGCCCACTTAAACACATATATCAGCCAATATACACTCGTATTTCTGCCATAACATATACAAGGTGGATTCCATCCTAATAAGCTAAGGAAGGTATCTGTGACAGAATAATATTGAAGAAAAAATTGAAGTGGAATAAATAGTATCACATCTTTTTAATATTTGTTTGCAATATCATACAATGAATTTTTTATATCATAATTAAACCTGACTTTCCAGTTTTCATTAACAATTTAACATGCAAACCAATGCACGTTAGAAAAAATGTCCATTGCACTAGTAGTGTATAAATGTGAGTTCCTTTTTTGTGTAATTCCTCATATGATGGTGGTGAATCGGTATTCTTGCCGGAGATTTGTACTGCAATTTCTTGTTATTTAATGCTAAATTAATTCTAAATATTATGGAACTGGTGTTAATTTGTATGGCAGGTGTTTCACCGCTAATTACACTACTAGTGTAATGGATTTTTTCCTAACATACTGAATTTGTTTGCATGTTATTAAATTGTAAAAATGAAAACTGGAAAGTTTCAGCCGTCCTACCCCATAAGTTGTTTTATATTCAGATTTGATTATGATATGAAAAAAAATCATTATACGATATTGCAAATAGATATTAAAAAGTGTGATACAATTTACACCACTCCTATCATTTTCTCCAATTTTACTATGTCACGGTTACCTTTCTTAGCTTATTAGGGTGAGGCCCACCATGTATATGTATGTACGGAAGAAATACGAGTGTATATTGGTCGGTATATGTGTTTAAGTGGGCAAAATGACGTTTATGAAATGTATCAAGAATTACAGTGGCGTTTGTCAAAAAATAAAAGTTGTAGTGGCATTTCTCAAATAGGCAGAAATTATAGTGACATCTATCTAATTAACCCTTCTTTATAACCCTCCATGAAACTATAATGACATTCGACAGTGAAACAAAGCATTATCTGTCCTAGAAGATTGTTACCATATAAGCAATAAAAATATACAAGCATGCCGTCATAATCATTTCAGTTTACAATTATTCTAGCAGCAAGAAACTCGCTTAAGAAAAGAAACCCACTAATAGTAAAATAAAAGGATTCACTGTTCCTTGGTCTGCATCGGCAGCTTGTAACATTTGCATCTTCCTCAACAAATTATATGATAATATTCGTAGCTTTTCTGGGATACTGTATAATTGGTGATCTCATCCCATATAACTTCTAAATGTGGACTAATGGTGAAGTTTCAGCTGGCATTTATGCCATCGAAGCAATACCTCATGATGCAGTGTAAAGAATGTATTTGCAGCACACCTCAAATGCTAAACGACCTGTAGATAAACAGTAACATGAGGATGAAACGACATGATAATAGTGAAAACCAGCCGTAATAGAGACAAATTGAATGTGTTTGTGGTGTACATATATCCAACTCTGCCTACTAATCTGCTCAAGTTTTTAGTGATGGGTGTTAAATTATATTTACTTGCATATCAAGTTAGGGTTTAGGCCGGTGCGCTGCACCTCCTCTCCCCCCTCTCCTATATAAAGCATTGTATTCTCTAAAATCATCAATTATTATTATTATCACAAATTTACATGGTATCAGATTAAGGTTAGATTCTAGAGCATGGCTCCCACGCCTCCCACCCCGCCGCCGCCGCCCCCTCCGGGGTTCTTCGAGTGGCGCGCCGCCATGGCCGCCATCGCGGCTGCCAAACCATCCACCTCATCCGCCCCACCTCCTATCGCCACCACCATCAACTTCGCTGATACAATCTCCGACGTTACTCCATTGATTCCCATCACTTTAGATCTCCCCAAACACAACTACTACCATTGGAGGCATCTTTTTGAGGTGCACTTGGGTCCGCAGAACCTCATGGCGACGTCGACCCCAACATCCCGCCGTCTCTCGGATCCTCACTGGGTCAAGGATGATCTCGTTGGATACGTGGATCTACCAATGGGTGAGCACCGAGATTTTCAATCTCGCCACCAGCGCCGCCGCCTTTTGGGTAGCCCTCCGTCGCTTTTTTCAGGACAACGCCGACGCCTGTCAACACGCCAACACGGAGCTTGAACACCGCCAGGGCGACTTGCCCGTGGGGTATCTTGCCAGCCTGCACCATCGCCGATGAACTCCCTGAACTCGGTGATCCCGTTGAGGACAAACAACTCATCAAGATCCTCCTCGTCGGCCTCAATCAGCGCTTCGACAAGCAGCAGTCCTTCATCCCCATGATGCGGCCGCCTCCTTCCTTTGCAGAAGTCCGCTCCATGCTCTCCTGGGCGGACCGCCATGACCACTCAAGAGTCTCGCCAGGCCTATGCTGCTGCTCCACGGCCTCGCACCGCCACCGCCCGGCGCCCGCTTGCCTGTTTCCACCGCCAGGTTGGCGCCCTAGCCCCAACTATAGGGGCACCCGGCCTATCTATCGGCCGCCTGCACCACGGCCTCCTCCAACAGCACCGGCTCCTCCACCTGCCCCGGCACCACCACCGGCTCCACCTGCAGCACCAGCTTGGCGATCTTCTCAGGACCCTTGGACTGGCATGGTTCAGGCTTGGCCAATGCCCTGGACCGCGCCCTCTCCTGTTGGTGCGCCACCTGCCTACACTAGTTCGTGGCAGCCCGGCGTGCATCCTCATACAGGCTCACCTAGCCTCCTTGCACCACGGGTCCCTGCACAAGCTCATTATGCCGCTCCTTCACCGCCCATGTATGCTGCACCATCGCCGGCTCCCTATGCCTCGCCGATGCACTCGCCGATGCCCTTTGCTATGGGTACTTATGGCCCTTCTAAGACCGGGTCACTTATAATCCTCGAGGCTACTACTCGCCATACACCATGTCTCGACCCTGCACCGCCCCACCCACGCCAAGATTCGCTCATTAATCGCACCGACTTTCTACTCCGAGCTGGGACCAAGCTGCGTTTCTACAGGACATGAATAATTTTGCTGCTCAAGATAACTCAGGTACTGATTGGATTTTCGATTCTGGTGCTTCTAGTCACATGTCTTCATCGAATACTATGCTGTCAACTTGCATACCATCTCATTTTTCATCCATTACATTAGGCGATGATTCCTCCATACCAATTTCATGTGCCAGTCATACAAACCTTGCATCTTCCACTTCCAAACCACTCCTACTTAAAGATGTCTTAGTTGCACCAGCCCTCATTAAAAATTTAATCTCTGTTTGTCGTTTCACCAAAGACAACTATGTTTCCGTCAAATTTGACCCTTTTGGCTTGTCTGTGAAGGATTTCATGACCAAGGCGGAGATCGCTCGCTTCGATACCTCTGGCGACCTATACTCTGTTCATGGCGCTCCTGCGGCCTCGTCTCCATCATCCATGCTCGTCTCCGTAGATCTATGGCATAAACGCTTAGGCCATCCGAATAAAGCCACTTTATCCTCTCTATTTAGTGATTTTTCGATCCCTTGTAATAAAGAGGTTCATAATTCCTCCGTTTGTGAGTTTTGTCAACAAGGAAAACATGTTCGTTTACCATTTGCGCATTCTACTTCTCATAGTACTTAATCCCTTTGAACTTTTGCACTGTGATCTATGGACCTCTCCAACTGTGAGTCTCTCCGGTTTCAAATACTACTTAGTTATTTTAGGTGATTTTACACACTTCGTTTGGACTTTTCCACTTCGCAACAAATCTGATGTCCACTCACTTTTTATCAACTTTAAATCCTATGTCAACACACACTTCTTTTTACCCATAAAATTTATTCAATGTGACAATGGAAAATAATTTAACAACTTTGCAAACCGTAATTTCTTTTTCCAACATGGCATTCTCCTTCGTTTCTCTTGCCCTTACACTTCCCCACAAAATGGCAAGGCTGAGCGATCACTCCGCACCATCAATGACATAGTTCGCACACTCCTCATTCAATCATCTATGCCCTCCACGTTTTGGGCTGAAGCTCTTAGAACCGCAACCTATCTCCTCAATATTCGACCATCTAGCACTGACCCAAACACCACACTTTTCTACTCCCTTTTTCTCTCTCACCCAAACTACACTGAGCTTCGCGTTTTTGGTTGCCTTTGCTTTCCCAATGTCTATGCAACTTCCCCAAACAAACTCTCTCCACGTTCCTTTCCTTATGTCTTCCTAGGTTATTCAGATGAACACAAAGGCTACCGGTGTTTTGATCTTGTGACCGGTCATATTCACATCTCTAGTCATGTCACTTTCGATGAAAACACCTTTCCTTTCGCCACTAGAACCCCTACATCTACTTCCACCACATCCACCCCTCGCCTAGCCAATTCCATAAAACCTCATTTTTTCGTTCCTAACCTGCCCTACAACCCTACCACGGCTGCCCACTATCCTGCCTCGACCAATACCGCTCCCGATTCTCCTGCCACGGTAGTCCCTAACCCTGCCCCGGCCGACTCGGCTGCCGCGACAGCCCCATCAGCACCCGTGTCTCGACCACCCATAACCCAGGTTTACGCTCGCCGCCCCAAAACTCATGCCCCCGACAATCAAACTACCCAATCCTCTGCCCCTCATGCTGCTGCGTCCTCCTCCTCCGCTGCGCCAGATGCAGCAGCTCCTCCTTCACATGTCGTTCCCATTATCGCACCTAACAACGACCATTCCATGCGCACACGTGCCAAGTCTGGTTTTCGACTTCCTAAAACACGCCTCAATCTTCATGCTTCTTCAACTCTCTCACCTCTTCCCAAAACATACAAATCTGCTCTTCTTGATCCGAACTGGTCCGCTGCCATGCGCGATGATTTTCAAGCACTCCTATCCAATAACACATGGCAACTTGTTCCCCGACCTCCTAATGCAAATGTTGTTTCTGGAAAGTGGGTGTTCCGTCAAAAATTTCATTCTGATGGCACTCTCTCTCGGTATAAAGCGCGTTGGGTTTGTCGTGGGTTCTCTCAACAACACAGTGTCGATTACGATGAAACTTTCTCTCCCGTAGTTAAACCTAGCACCATCCGAACCATTCTTAGTCTTGTTGTTTCCTCTTCCTGGCCCATTCATCAACTCGATGTAAAAAATACTTTCCTCCATGGTTCCTTAAACGAAGTCATCTATTATCAACAACCTTCCGGTTTCGAAGATTCTTCTTTTCCTGATCACGTTTGCCTTCTCCAAAAATCTCTCTATGGCCTTAAACAAGCACCCCGAGCCTGGTTTCAACGTTTTTCTACCTTTATTCAAACTATAGGATTCATTCCCTCTCGTTCTGACTACTCTCTTTTTGTTTACCACTCTAACACCCAGGTTGCATATCTCCTACTTTATGTTGATGATATAGTTTTCACTGCCTCCTCCACAACTTTTCTCACTCATATTATTTCTCTCCTACAAACTGAATTCTTTATGACTGATCTAGGTTCCCTTCATCACTTCTTAGGTATAGTTGTCACTCGTGATTCTTCTGGTCTTTTTCTCTCTCAACGTCAGTACTCTGTTGATCTCCTAACTAGGGCTGGCATGTTAGATTGTCAACCATCCCGTACACTTGTAGATACTTATTCTAAATTTTCCTCGGATGGTGATATTTTCCTGATCCGACTCTATATCGTAGCTTAACTGGAGCCCTTCAGTATCTCACCATTACACGTCCAGAAATATCATATGTTGTCCAGCAAGCTTGTCTTTACATGCATGATCCAAGAGTTTCGCATTTTAACCATGTCAAACGCATACTTAGATATCTCAAAGGTACATTAGATCATAGTTTGCATATCAACCACTCATCACCCACATCATTGACAGCATATTCCGATGCAGACTGGGCTGGTTGTCCAGACACTCGTCGATCCACTTCAGGATACTGTGTTTTTCTTGGCAATAATTTAATTTCTTGGTCTTCGAAGCGTCAGCTTACGGTTTCTCGCTCGTCCGCAGAGGCTGAGTACCGTGTTGTTGCTCACGCAGTTGCTGAAACAGTTTGGTTGCGTCAGTTACTTGTTGAGTTACATCAACCTATTGGTCAGGCCACAGTGGTATATTGTGATAACATTTCAGCTGTTTACATGTTTGGAAACCCAGTTCAGCATCGGCGGACAAAGCATATCGAGATTGACATCCATTTTATTCGAGAGAAGGTCGCTTTGGGAGAAGTGTGTGTTCTTCATGTGCCTTCTACGGCCCAATTTGCAGATATTTTTACCAAAGGACTTGCTACTATACCATTTACAGAGATTCGTTTCAGTCTCAGCGTTGTCGAGCACACGGTTGAGACTGCAGGGGATGTTAGATTATATTTACTTGCATATCAAGTTAGGGTTTAGGCCGGTGCGCTCCACCTCCTCTCCCCCCTCTCCTATATAAACCATTGTATTCTCTCATTGTAAAATCATCAATTATTATTATTATCACAAATTTACAATGGGTAAGCCACATGCTAAACCATTTTGTGGGAGCAGAGAATTAGATATACGTTTATTGCAAAAGAAAGGCATGTGAAATATGTGAAGTGGACAACCACCCATCATCCTTTGATGAGATCTATTCTGTTACTCGGTAGCAATTTTATGAAAGATAACTAAACTTAATAGTATGTACCTGGAGAATCTGCTACATACGTGTTCTCTGTTCATAAACTAGCGAAGACATCGTAATAAATGTTGATATCATCGGATTCATTTAGCAATTAGCAAGATAATTCTTCGTGACCTGATGTTCAGAAATTGCAATGGTTTCAGTTGAAAACACTGCAGCAGTAGCTTATGGGATTAGAGCAACCTGAGATTAAGATGTGAATAGCAGGTCAAGAATTCAAACTTTAGATTCTATCAGCGACACTACACATATGTGTAAAGAATAACCTCAAAAGAAACATGAATTTTAGCAGAAAACAGAGAAAATCAAAGATGACAAACTTGTGTGTGCATCGTGGTTATTATTGCTCTACATGGTGATAATTACATGTTGAGTCTGCTGAATGTCAAAGGCACACACGAATTAGGGAGAAAAAACAGTACAATACTAAATCTCAAATGTTAAATTCAAGACTATTATTTAACTGAAATTGACCACATCAATAGCTTACAGAAGTAAATTCATTTGTTCATTTGCTCGTATAGACTGCAATATAAATTTTGGATGTTGACTTACCTGATAATTTACTAGCTCTATCATATCTAGCCATTGGTTGGCATTCAGTCACACAATTTGTACTAGAGGGAAGAAAAATGTAGGAACAGAGCAAAAGTAAATTACTTAAAATACATTAGAAATCAACACAATTAATTACAGAGTTTGCTAGTAGTGGACTCAAGAACCATGTTAGTTGCTCGGTCATGCTTGCGACGGCGACCGACAGATCAGGTGACGTTCAGTCCAGGCGACCACAGAGGATTAGTCCGGCTGAAAGAAAATAAATAAAGCCACATGTAGAATTATACTTACTGTAGTTTTTTTTTTGAAAATAAACATATATTCATATCACATTGATACCAATTACTATAGGGTATTATAGTCAATCTCCCTCTACAATTTTGGAGTCCATCTCAAGATCTCAGCAATGAGGAATCGTAATCAATCTTCACGGATGAAAATACATACTATAAGCAAAAACAAGGGAGTGGGAGGGGGAATAAGCTTCCAACTCAAAAATCCTCTAATTATTAAGCACTCCATCAATGTCAACAGGCAGTTGTACGGGAGAGGGAAGACCACGTGGTGGAACCGTGGTCGTGAAGGCGAGGTCACGGCTGATGCACTCCGCGGTGGAAGAAGCAGTATTCTATTCCGTGAGGCCTGGAATGAGGATCGGATTCATCATGTGGGCATTTGATAGCCTGGTACGTTTTTGGACGATGCTGAGCGTTCTCTGAACGATACAATTTTTTCCATCGTCATGGTCGGTTGCGTGACACTGTCCTGTTTTTTTTCACAGATCTCGTTTTTGTTGTAAAACATTCTGTTTTTACTATATATGTTTCCGTTTTTTGTTTTCGAAAAAAAAATGGTTCCTTTCAGAAATAGAACGTCTCGCCGGAGACCTCGCTGGAGACCATGCAGAAAAAAAATGTGCTAATGTAGCAAAACCGATTTTGCCGGAGACATCGTCGGAAAAACTCACCGGTGATTCTTGCCGGAGACCTTGTAGCAAATAGTTGACACTGTTGTAGCAAAATCACAAGACGGTTGTAACAACAAAGTTCTTCTAATGTAGCAAAAAACCTATTTCGCCGGAGACATCGCCGGAGAATTTAGCCGGAAGACCTTGTCAGAGAACTTGTAGCAAAAATATTATGGTATTGTAGCAAAACAAAAAAACAGAGATACCAAAAAATATATATCAATGTAGCAAAACCATTTTGATATGTAGCAAATTCCCATCCCAGCAATTCTCTAAAATGCAAAAATCCAAAGTAGCAAAATCCAGGGGCCTTGATAGCAACAACCAAAGCCTTCGGTAGCAAATCCATTCGTTGTCGGCAGCAAAAATCCATCGCAGTAGGTAGCGTGCATAGGAGTGTCCTCGCCGGAGGTATGAGAGAGGGAGCAGCTGGACGGCTTCCGACGAGGCCCTTGTCGGAGGAGAGCCTCGTCGTCCTGGCAGCAGAAGTGGGGCAAGCCCGTCGTCCTCGATGCCGGTCCGAAGGTTAGATGGAGGAGCAGCAGGGCGGCACCTAGAGGGCGGTGTTGGCCGGCGGCGGGCGGCAACGTCGAGCAGCGGCGGGCGGTAGAGACGGCCGGTGGAGCAAGGCAGCAAGCCCGTTGGAGATTTGGATCCTCGCTGGTTTTCTATAGAGACGAGATTCACGAAGAGGAGGACGAAAGGATGCGATAAGGTGCGCCCATGACTGGTCGCATGCAGCGCGTTGTTGACCCGGACAATGGCATCGTCAGGGGGATTGCGATCATTTTCCATATAAGAAAGGGAAAAGAAGATGCGAGGAAGGTGAAGACATTTGCGTGACATTGAAATGGGAATGGTAGAAGACAATCGCAAAATCTGTTGAACTTCTTCCATCGGTCCCTGTGCAGTTATTTCTCGTGGCGACTGCTCCGTCCTAAAGATCACGGAGAAAACCAAATATGGGCTGGTTCTTGTAATTGAGAGAAAATTACAAATAACCGTAATGTTAGAGTTTTAAAAAGCCACTATTTTACGTTAGTGTTTTAAAAAAACACCACTTCAGCACTAACATGTAACAAAAAAACACTGATCCAGTTTTAACCCTCCACTAACAGGAAAACTGACCTGTGGGACCTACTAGTCAGGCTGACGTGGCAAACAATAACGGTGGAGGATATACACACGTTAGGCATTCTTTTTTCCCTACCTTTTCTTCCTAAAATTCAGTGTTGACCAATCCACGCAACCGTTCCCACAAAAAAATCCACGACGGAACTCTGGCCACTACCACCGGCCTCGCGTCCCTGCTATCGCCGGCGAGCATACCTTTCCCGCCGACTCGCCGCCCCCTGTCCTGCCGGCGAGAAGCCCCCTCCCTGCTACTGGCCCCGCTCAATTCCTGTATCGGTCTTCTTCCCAGCGAGCGGCGCGCCATCCATCTGCTTCTCTCGGCGGCCGGCACACCGCCCAGTTGAAAGAACATTTCATAATCCCTAGTGTTTTGTGTGTTAGATAACAATATCAAGGACTATTTAATGTGTGATGAAGTGTTGCAGCTCTCTAAAAAGTGTTGGGTGGATTATACGCAAAAAAAAAGTGTTGCAGCTCTCTCTAAGGATAAAAGGAAAAGGAATCTGCCTTTGGGGGCAGATAATCCGCCGGATTATCCGCCCCACCTTTTCCAAAATAGGCGCAAGCTCCAGAAGGGGGCAGAGTTTCGGCTGGATTTTCCGGCCCCGCCGAATAATCCGCCCCTCGGGGGGGGATATTCCGCCCCTCATGTTCACTACCAAGGCGCAAGCCCCAGAGAGGGGGTGGAGTTTCGGCCGGACTTTCCGGCCTCGCCGGATAATCCTCCCCTGGAGGGGGCCGGATAATCCGCCCCTCCCAAAGTCTTCATCAAGTTCTGCAGGCGCCAGCCCCAGAGAGGGGGCGGATTTTCTCCCCGGAATATCCGCCCTAGGGGCGGAGTTTTCCCAGGGGGCGGATAGTCCGCCCCTAGTGGGGGGCGGCCCAAACTTGTTCAACGGCCAGATCTGTGCAGGGGGTATTTAAGCCAGCTTTCCCCCTCCTTCCAGATCTCTTGGTTCATTCAAAAAGTCAAGATCTGATCTGCAACCTTCATCCAAGAGAGCTCCACCTAGATCCACCCAAAGGCCCCGTCCCTTGGGGGAATCGAAGGAGGATAACTCGATCTTCATCATCAGCAATCAAGCGCTTCATCTCCTCTCCATTCATTTGGAGAATCACCGATCTAATATTTCTTGCGAATACCTAGATCCTTGTTTTGTTTATATTGATAAACCTTGTTCTTGTGTCAGCTTGTTGTCATCTCGGGAGCCCCCAATTCAGTTGTGGGTGTGTGCCCCGGTACCGTTGTAAAAGGCACCGGTTCTCGCCTCGAAGGGTGCCAATAGTGGAGAAGGTGGATCAGGCCTCTCGTGGCGAGATCCATCGGAGAATAGGGTGAGGCCTATTGTGGCGTGGTGGTCTTAGAACTGCCCACCCCTCCAACGCAGATGTTTCCCTTAACAAGGAAGGAACTGCGGTAAAACAAATCCATGTGTCTCCGCGTGCTCCACTACGGTTCCCTCGCTCCTCTCTTTACGTGCTTAGTAGCTAGGTTTGCATATAGGGAAATTCTCGTAGTTACATATCTAGAGAATTTACTTTGTGCCAAGCCTAAAATTGAAAAAGTACTAAAATTTGGGTAGCACCTATTCACCCCCCCTCTAGGTGCCCATACGATCCATTTCAATTGGTATCAGAGCCCCGGCTCTTATTTCAGGCTTAACCGCCTAAGAGAAGTATGGGTTCAAGGTAGATGGGAGTGATGCTCCGGAGGTAGTCACCATGAACGATCTCAAGACGTTGGAAACAACCTTGGTGAGTTCAATGGAGGCTAAGATGGAAGAGATGCGTCAATTGATAATGCGTCTCTCCACATCCGCAGTATCACCTCCATCTAACTCTGAGGCTACCACTCTACAATCCAAGGAAACGGGTAAAACCGATTTCAAAGATAACGAAGTGGTTGGTGATGACACTAGCAAGAGCTCCTCCTCGAAAAAGGATAGTGGTAAGGATGGATACAATGAGGTTTCTCATGTGTATTCTCCTGATCCACCTATCCCACACCCACATATACATAATAGGGGTGATCCACCCAAACTTTCAGCATCTACTTTTACTCAATGGCAATTTTTGATGAAGTCTCATGTGTGCAGTTCCTCCATTGAGTTGTGGAAAATCATCGAAAATGGTCTTCATGTTGGAAACCCCAACAATCTCACAAGAAGAGAAGTTGTCGATAGCCAACTCAACGCTACAGCTCTACACATGATATAGCTTGGTGTGGGTGACAAAGATATGCCACACATTCAGCATCTTAGTACAGCTAAGGAAGCTTGGGATGCTCTCACCGAGCTCTTCATCGGAAATGAAAGTATGAGAACGAATAGATATGATGCTTTGAGCAATGAAGCTGAAGGATTCTATATGTTGGATGGAGAAAACCATGAGGACATGTATAGGAGGCTCAAGGCAATAGCCACAACTTTCAGAAACCATGGTTCCGCTCATGTTGATGATGCATGGATCAAGCGCAAGTATGTCAGTGATCTTATGCCATTTGAGCCCACAAATGAAAAGTCTCCAAGGTAGGCATAACTACCACCTCATGACATCCAATGAGGTAATGCAAGAAATGGCCGCTTTCAAAGTGGCTGCCAAGAATGCCGAAGATGCTCGTACACAAGTCAAAGGCTCCACACAAGAAACAGTTTGTAAAGAAGAATGCTCCCTTTAAGAAGCAACCAAAGATTGTTCTAGTGGCTCAAGAAGAATATTCTTCGGGGAGTGAAGATGAGGACGAGGATGATAGCTCTCAAGAGGTGGCTGCTATAGCCACCACATCTCTCTTCAACTCTCCGAACGAAAACATCATCAAGAAGAATGCTACTTGTCTCATGGCAAGAAGCTCCGAGGTAACTTATTCTAACTCTTCTTTTCCTAAGGCTATGATTGACATGGATGATCCTACTAGTCTTAAGGTTAAAGAAGAGATTATTGCTTTGGACTATTTCTTCACTAACTTGCAAGGTGAGCACAAAATACGTTTTGAAGCTCTTATGGACTAGCTTGCCCAAAATGAAGCTCTCCTCGAAGAAAAGGGCAGAATTGAAAGGGGGGATGCAATGGAAATTGCATCCTTAAAAAATGCTCTTGAAGAAGAAGAAGAGGCTCGGGTCTCTTTTGAAGAGAGGCTTGAGTCCCTTGAGGAGTCACATGAAGAAATAGTGGCCAAACTTGTTAAGGAACGTGACAATGCAGTCACCAAAGCAAAGAAGCTAAAGAAGGAAAAGATTGACTTTGGGGCTGCTCATGATAGACTCTCCGAGGAATTGGAGAAACTTGACAACGCTCAGAAGGCATTGAAAAGCGATTTCTCCATTCTCAATGCGTCACGTGATCAGCTCCAAATTCGATTGGCCAAGTATGATGTTCCTAGCACATCCAATTCAACATATAGTCACAAGGAAAATGCTAGTGTGGTAGAAGAATCTGTCAAGGACATCACTCCCAAGGATAAGGGTGTTCTTGATGAAGTTCTTGGTAAGCAAAGGTAAAATCTTGGTAAAGAGGGACTTGGGTATGTCACCAAGTCCAAAAGGAAAAACAAGAAGAACAGGACCAAGAATGTACAATCAAAGACAAGCACCGCTGAGAAGAATGTCACAAAGGACAAAACTAACAATATTGGTTTTGCAGGGTCTCACAATCCAAATTATGAACTCTTTTGTGATGATTATCGCGATGTTTATGCTTATTATGTCGGTCCCTTTGATGAATATATTGCTTGGTCTATTTGGGTTCCAAAGACCCTTGTTACTAACATGAAAGGACCCATTGAAAAATGGGTACCTAAAACCAAGAAGTAATTCTCTTGCAGGGCTATGCTACCAGTGGGTAGAAATGGGTGCTGGATAGTGGATGCACTAGTCATATGACCGGAAGCAAGGAGATCATCACGGAGATGTGTCCAAATCATGATAATATTACAGTCTCCTACGGTGATAAGTCTAAATCTTAGGTATTGGGTCTTGCCAACGTTGTGGTTGCCCGCGATATCTCTCTCGTGGACGTCATGCTTGTTGAGACCCTCGGTTACAACCTTCTTTCTGTTCGTGCCCTTGGCAAGATGGGTTTTGCTGTTTTTATCGATGATGATTTGGTGGTACTCTTGTGGAGCAAGTCTCTAAAGGTCGCTTTCGTTGGGTACGTCGAAAATAACCTGTATGTGGTGGACTTTTCGGGGAAAACCACTTCGGGTCTGATGTACCTTTTCGGAAAGGCCGACGTGGGCTGGTTATGGCATCGCAGTTTAGCCCATGTCAACATGAGAACTTTGCAAAGTCTCCACAAGGGTGGCCACATCCTTGGACTAAAAGACAATGTATCCTTTGCCAAAGATCGTGTTTACAGGGCTTGTGTTGAAGGCAAAATGCATGACTCTCCCCACAAGAGGAAGACTATTGTGTCTTCAAAGAGGATCTTGGAATTACTTCATGTGGATTTATTTGGTCCTCCTTCTCATGCAAGTCTTGGTGGGAATAAATATTGCTTGGTCATTGTCGATGATTACTCAAGATATACATGGGTCTATTTCTTCAAGCTAAAGAGTGAGACTCAACAAACAGTCATTGACTTTGCCAATGAAGTTCAACGTTAACACAATGTTCCTGTCTTGGCAATAAGAAGTGAAACAGCTTCGAATTCAAGAACTGCACTTTGAATGAGTTTCTAAGCGAAGAGGGGATTAGACATCAATATTCCGCTGCGTACACCCCTCAACAAAATGGTGTAGCCGAGAGGAAGAATCGGACTTTGATGGATATGGCAAGATCAATGTTGGCTGAATTCAAGTCTCCTTACAATTTTTGGGCTGAAGCCATATCCACTACTTGTCACTCATCGAACCGGCTCTACCTCCGAAAGATTTTGGACAAGACTCCATATGAAATACTTACCGGTAACAAGCCCAACATCTCATACTTCAGGGTATTCGGTTGTAAGTGTTTCTTTCTTATTAAAGGTGTCCGCTTGTCTAAATTTGAGTCCAAGGATTTAGAAGGTATTTTTGTTGGTTACGGTTCCGAATCCCACACTTATAGAATCTACAACAAGCTCACCGGGACTGTTGTAGAATCTTGTAGTGTGGAGTTCGATGAAAATAACGGCTCCTATGTAGGGCAAGTTGATGTTTGTGATGCAGATGTTGAAATACCCCAAGATGCCATAAGAAGAATGGGTGTGGGATTTTTCCGCCCCATTGAGGAACCCCTTGTGGCGGATCGGGAAGGACAATGCTCCACTCAAGTGGAGCCCTCATCTACACAAGATCAACAAGCTCCTACTGTTGGAGAAAACTCTGCACCGACACCGCAACCTACTGAAGATCATCAGTCTCCTGGACAAAATGGTAGTCCCAGGCCAGACTATCCGCCCCCTCCAAGGGGCGGACAATCTGCCCCTGGCACTCCAATTTGTCCCAGGGGATCCGAAGAGGAAGACAACAGCCAAGAAGACTCCAGGCCGGATTCTTTGGCCCCCGAGGGCGGATTATCCGGCTCTGGATCTCCTAGCTCTGTGAGGCATTCTCTCGAAGAGGAAACTGGTGCCTCATCTCCTAGGCCGGATAGTCTGGCCACACCAAGGGGCGGATTATCCAACCATGAAGAACAAGTTCAGAAGCAAGCTCCTGTTGTCAACTCAGATCAAGATCAAGGGCAAGGTAGTGGACAAGACAAGGATACAAATATTGAATCAACTCCTTCTAGAAACAATAAGGACATTGAGGCTCGTCGCAAGGCTCGTGCTGATCGGAACCTTGAACTAAGCGGTCACACTCTTGACAAGGTTTTTGGTGATCTATGAAGAAGGGTGTCTACTAGAAGAGAACTTGCAAGCTTCTGTGATCATCAAGCTCACATTTCCATGGTTGAACCGAAGAAGGTCCTTGATGCTCTTAAAGATCCCGATTGGGTTGTTGCAATGCATGAAGAATTAAATAACTTCGAGCGCAATAAAGTTTGGAAGCTTGTAGAGAAACCCAAGGATTGCCGCAATGTTATCGGCGCCAAGTGGATTTTCAACAACAAACAAGATGAAAATGGCATTGTTGTGAGGAATAAAGCAAGACGCGTGGCTCAAGGATTCTCTCAAGTGGAAGGAATTGATTTTGGCGAGACTTATGCTCATGTGGCTCGTCTTGAGTCCATCTGTATCCTTCTTGCCTATGTCGCTCATCATAATTTTAAATTACAGAAAATGGATGTTAAGAGTGTGTTTCTTAATGGTCCACTACATGAGTTGGTATACGTCAAGCAACCCCCGGGTTTTGAGGACCCCAAATTTCCGAACCATGTTTACAAACTCGATAAGGCGCTCTATGGCCTTAAACAAGCCCCACGTGCGTGGTATAAGCACCTTAAAGAGCTTTTGTTAAACCGTGGATTCGAAGTTGGGCAAATCGATCCCACTCTTTTTACTAAGAAGGTTAATGGGGAGCTTTTTGTATGCCAACTTTATGTAGATGACATTTTTTTTGGCTCTACTAACCAAGATTTTAACGATGAATTTTCAAAGCTTATGACTGACAGGTTTGAGATATTGATGATGGGTGAATTGAGGTTCTTTCTTGGATTCGAGATCAAACAACTTAGAGAGGAAACTTTTATTAATCAAGCTAAGTACATTCAAGACATGCTCAAGAGGTTCAAGATGACGGATCTCAATGGCGTTGCTACTCCAATGCAAACAAAGTGTCATCTTGAGCTCAATCCCTAGGGTAAAGACGTGGACCAAAAGGTATACCGATCCATGATCGGCTCTCTCCTTTACCTTTGCGCATCTAGGCCCGATATCGTGTTAAGTGTAGGAGTGTGTGCAAGGTACCAAGCCGCTCCTAAAGAAAGCCACTTAGTGGCGGTCAAACGAATCTTCAGATATTTGGTTCATTCCCCAAATTTTGGGTTATGGTACCCAAGGGTTCAAGTTTCTCTCTATGTGGTTACACTGATTCGGATTGGGCTGGTGACAAAGATGATAGAAAATCAACTTCTGGTGCATGTCAATTCTTGGGCAGGTCTCTAGTGTGTTGGTCTTCAAAGAAACAGAATTGTATTTCACTCTCAACCGCCGAAGCTGAATATGTTGCTGCTGCAAGTGCTTGTACACAGTTATTATGGATGAGGAAAACTTTAAAGGAATATGGTGTCAATTGTGACAAAGTGCCTCTATTATGTGACAATGAAAGTGCTATCAAAATTGCTTACAATCCCGTGCAGCATACAAGAACAAAACATATTGAGATTCGCAACCATTTCATTCGGGATCATGTTGCTCGCGTCTATATTGCCCTATCCTTTGTGAGCACGAAGAACCAACTTGCTGATATTTTCACGAAGCCCCTTGATGAAGCAAGATTTTGTTATTTGAGGAATGAGCTAAATATCATAGATTCAAGGAGCTTGGCTTGACTACCCTTGCACACTCACTTGCTCTTATTCATGTATTTGGTTTAGATGCAGGCATAGACATAGGGGGAGTGTGGTCCTAATTGATTGGGCTAACCCTCCCCCATAATGCCGAAAGCAAGAAAAATCATTTCCCTTAATATCATTTTGTGATATGTGGGTCATCGATGAGCATTGGTTTTGAACTCAAGATACATCTTCGCGGTGTCATGCCATGTGCTCCAACATGGTGGCTTCGGACACCGCCCTCTTCCTTGAGAAGAGTTGGTTTCTAATGGCTCTCTTTGTATCTTCTTGCATATTTCTTGTTCTTATGGAAAACACACTCAACTTTGGTTTTTGTTTGATTTGGTTCTTGCAAATTTGGGTGTGTAGTACCATCTCAGTTTGTTGCTCTAAACCCAAGCCTTATTTCCCTCCTTGAACCATCTATTCTTGCACACAAGTCCTCTATACACCAGTGAGGGGTTTTGCAAGGGTGCTCCGGCCTGAATATGTTCTTAACAGAAAATTCAGAGGGGGCGGACTATCCGCCCTATGGGGGGCGGATTATCCGCCCCGGGCGAATTCTGCCTCTTAAGGGCTAGGTCAGGGAGGCCAGGATTAAACAGAGCAGCCAGCCCTCCCCAACCCTAGCTCAGCCCCCAGCCGCCGCCGGAGCCTCCGCCCCTCCTGGAGTCGATTTGACCACCGGATTCTCTGGGCCCTCCCCGGATCCTCTTCACCTCGCCTTCGGGTATCTTCTCTTCTGTGATTTTCCTCCAATGAGTGAGGGTAACTCCCTCATCTCTCTCCTTTTGTATGGGATGCATTTTTTGGGTGGAAATCTCGTTGTAGAAGATCCTTGGTGTTTTCCTTGCTTGCTAGAATCAATAGTATTGCAACCCTAGTGCTCGATCTGTTTTGCTATGGTAAATCTGGGCCGTTCCAGAAATTTTCTGCGGGGGGGGGGGGGGGATTATCCGCCCCTGCCAGGGCCGGATAATCTGGCCTGGAGATTTACATCTGGTCTGGTTTGGTCCTGATTCCTGCAATGCAAATCTTTGGCTTATGGATTGCTTTCCTACTATTTCTACCATTTCTCCTGGACTTGTGTGTGTGCTTATATACATGCTATCCCTCTCATGCTTTTCACAGGTGGTTCCAAGCCTACCAAGACCTTCTCTTGTCGTCCCTGTGTCCGTTATATCAAGCCCACTTCAGAAGGGACGTTCATTGACGAAACCGAAGTTAGCAGAGCAGCAAGAGAGGCTGAATAGATGGCAGAGGCAGGAAAGAAAACAAAGAGAACTGCATCTCGCGAGGGCAAACAGTCTCGGCCTAACTACAAGGCTATGGACAGCCTTCAGTATGCCTCCATTCGCCAGACTGATTACTATGATGAGGATGACAGTGATGGTCCCCGAGAGGACTCTATGTTTTGGAATGCCCACTTTCGGGCTATTCATGATGATGTGTATGCCACTCTCAAGCTTCGCCCCATGCACCCCATCAATTTGTCTGAGGCTCAATCCAAGGCAAGGCTCCTTGAGGCATTGGATGTGACCAACAAGATGGGGCTTCACCACCTTATGACTCTCCAATGCAACTATGATTCCTCCGCGGTGAGGCAGTTTTTCTCGACACTTGTGATTTGCGATGATGAGCACCGCACCATGAAGTGGATGACCGGGACAACAATGATTCAGTCGGACTTCCACATTTTTGGGCAGGTTCTTGGGTATGCTTTCCATGGCCGTGACACTCCTTCTGGCCATCGCATCATTTCCCCACTGAAGCCATCCAAGGACACAGTGCTTGCTCCCTGCCTTTCTCCTGATGGTGTTGCTGGTACTTCCGCTGGTCTCTCTCCCTTGTATGCCTCCCTTGTTGGCATATTTAGGTACAACATTTCTCCGAGTGGAGGCAACAATGACAAGATCCGTGGTCACCTGGTTCCTCTCCTTGCTTTTGCTCATGAGTGTGCCACCAATTCTGGTTCAGCTACAGGTTACAAACTGGATGTCATGGACTACATTTATCATGAGATGATGAATGCTATGATCTACAGGCTCTCTATCCCATATGCTCCTTTCATTATGTTGCTCATCAAACATATGTTGCCCCTTGAGGACTTTGGCACTGCTTTGGATGGGGTTCACAAGCCCAAGAAAATCTAGAACAAGGCTCAGAATACCCATCACCCTTCCACTGCCCATGAGTCCTTCATGCGTGATGCACGGGCTAGTGGTCGCCGTTTCGCGGTGTCCCCAATGGCACGCGAGGTTAAACAGCTTACTTGGTTCCAGCGGCACATCATTTGCATGGGCATTGACACTCACAAGGGCCAGTATGAGGCATACCAGAGGGATCATGAGAGGGATCGCACTCGGCAGCTGATTCTTCACCATGTCTCTGGTGCCACTGGCCATCCACCTCCTCCCACTGCTCCAGAACCGTATGCTCAGTGGAACACTTCAGGTATCAACTATGGTGAGCTCGAGAGTTGCCTGTTTTCTCCACCTCCGAGGGCACCCACTCCTCCCGCTGATGACGATGATGATGAGTATGATGAAGAGGAAGGGGACGGGGATGACTACGACGAGGATGAGGAGGCGTGATCTTCAAGGGTGTTAGCATCTCTCTTCTTCCTTTTTGGCGTTTCGATGCCAAAGGGGGAGAAGTAGTTCTATTAGGTCTCGTGGATTTGCAAGGGTCGGGCGCAAGCACTTGTCTTTCAGTCGTTTTATTTGCTTGCTTGTGCCCTTTTTAGCGTGAACTTATTTGTTATTTGTGCTTGGTTATGTAAGACTATGTCGTGCTTTACTCTACTTGTTTGGTATTCTGGAATTCCGGATTTATATTGTGGATCAACTCTCATGGAATTCTGGATTTATCTATGGAGTCTGTTTGATGGCATATGGAATCATGGGATTATCTAGTGTATGCATCAATATTGTGGGATGTGCTTGGATTCTAACAATCTCATTATTTTCTTTGGATATAATCACATCCCGGTGGTATGACCTTGTTTCCAAACCCACATTGTTTCAATTATCATTGCTATGAAAGCTGTGTTCTCTCTAGTGTGTGTATTTGTATTCAAATGCAAATTGTAAATATGCACACATCTAGGGGGGGAGCCTCTTTCATTTTTGTTAAGGTGGCGTTAGCCGGTTTCATTGCAAATCCTAGTATTGTCATGTAACACCAAAAAGGGGGAGATTGAAAGAACATTTCATAATCCCTAGTGTTTTGTGTGTTAGATAACAATATCAAGGACTATTTAATGTGTGCTGAAGTATTGCAGCTCTCTCTAAGGATAAAAGGAGAAGGAATCTTCCTTTGTGGGCGGACAATCCACCCCCACCAGGGGCGGATAATCCGCCCCACCCTTTTCCCAAATAGGCGCAAGCCCCAGAAGGGGGGCGGAGTTTCGGCCGGATTTTCCGGCCCTGCCAGATAATCCGCCCCTCGGAGGGCGGATATTCTGCCCCTCATGTTCACTGCCAAGGCGCAAGCCCCAGAGAGGGGGCGGAGTTTCGACCGGACTTTCCAGCCTCGCCGGATAATCCGCCCCTGGAGGGGGCCGGATAATCTGCCCCTCCCAAAGTCTTTATCAAGTTCTGCAGGCACCAGCCCCAGAGAGGGGACGGATTTTCTCCCCGGAATATCCGCCCTAGGGGCGGAGTTTTCCCAGGGGGCGGATAATCCGCCCCAAACTTGTTCAACGGCCAGATCTGTGCAGGGGGTATTTATGCCAGCCTTTCCCTTCCTGCCAGATCTCTTGGTTCATTCGAAAAAATCAAGATCTGATCTGCAACCTTCATCCAAGAGAGCTCCACCTAGATCCACCCAAAGACCACGTCCCTTGGGGGAATCGAAGGAGGAAAACTCGATCTTCATCATCAGCAATCAAGCGCTTCATCTCCTCTCCATTCATTTGGAGAATCACCGATCTAGTATTTCTTGCGAATACCTAGATCCTTGTTTTGTTTATATTGATAAACCTTGTTCTTGTGTCAGCTTGTTGTCATCTCGGGAGCCCCCAATTCAGTTGTGGGTGTGTGCCCCGGTAGCGTTGTAAAAGGCACCGGTTCCCGCCTCGAAGGGTACCAATAGTGGAGAAGTTGGATCAGGCCTCTCGTGGCGAGATCCATCGGGGAATAGGGTGAGGCCTATTGTGGTGTGGTGGTCTTAGAACTGCCCACCCCTCCAACGCAGATGTACTTCCCTTAACAAGGAAGGAACTGCGGTAAAACAAATCCATGTGTCTCCGCGTGCTCCACTACGGTTCCCTCGCTCCTCTCTTTACGTGCTTAGTAGCTAGGTTTGCATATAGGGAAATTCTCGTAGTTACATATCTAGAGAATTTACTTTGTGTCAAGCCTAAAATTGAAAAAGTACTAAAAATTGGGTAGCACCTATTCACCCCCCCTCTAGGTGCCCATACGATCCATTTCACCAGTCATGTGTCGGCACCGCGCCTTCCCTTCCCTGCTGGTACCCCGCGTGAGAGCACCATCTGCAGCCACCCCAGGTGTAGGGCACGTGGCCGCTTGCCCCTGTTCCTCCAGCGCATCCACCGCCGCAGGCGTACAACCTTCGAACTTCGATCCTCCCTAACAACTGGAGTATCGAATTCAAGCGCCGCTGGTCTGAGCCTCACGATGTCGTCTTCCGCGGACGCTGCTCCTGGCCACCAGCTCCGGCCAACGGCATGCGCTCCGACGACATGGATCGCGTCCATTCGGGAAATACGGGAGGCACGGGAGGGCAGCTACGGCTGGAGCACATGGGTAGGCGGCTTGCACTCGGTTGCGGCGGCAAGTAGAGAGAATGGTGGTGCAGCATGTCTCGCCATTGGCAATGGCAGCGGAGGCGCTTCAGTGCACAAGGTGCTTGCCAAAATGCCTAGGAGAGAGAGAGAGTTTGGGGTGAAGGTGATGACAGGTGGGCCCTACATCCGAAGTGGCTGCCTGTTCATGCCGTTTGTCCTCCATCGTTACCATTTGCCACGTCAGCCCGACTAGTAGGTCCCACCGGTCAGTTTTTCTGCTAGTGGACGGTTAAAACCGAATCAGTGTTTTTTGTTACATGTTCGTGCTGAAGTGGTGGTTTTTTGAAATCCTAACATAAAGTGGTGGCCCTTTGAAATCCTAGCCTATAATTCGGTGGTTATTTGTAATTTCCTCTGCAATTGATGACCATTGGGCTTCACGTGAGCTGAAGTACTGCCTGGATTACTGGGCTGCAGAAGCATAATGCATTTCGCCAAACAGATACCGTACATAACTCACGTGGTTGACGCACAAAATAGAACAGAACGGAGATTTATTTTCGAACTTGAATGGTCAGGAACGCAGCAGAGCGGGACATTTTTTTGCTAACATGGCTGACAACGGAGCGTAGCGGGACAGTTTAGGCTGACATTCAGATATGATGAGGTGGATAGGCTACAGGTTAATATGTTAGTGGGGATGATGTTTTTTTGTTATACTAGCTAAGGAGCGTTGCTACGGGGCCGCTGCAAAATACATAGGCACATCATAATAATAGTGGACTATTTGTAAATTTAGTACAACTTCAAAATAAGCATATATCAGAAAAACTCCGCAAAAATATACTTAAGTTCTTCTAATAAGCTCAAACATCCTGTTATTTCGTCGCTTGCTCATTTTACTGAACCAACATACTGAAGCGCCAGAAACCTACTTTGTAAAATCTATCTATAATCGAAAATTCCATATCATTAGGAGACCCCTCATACTTATATTTTTATTGCCAATACATTTCAAATTAGCTAATCCAAGGAGTGAGTGTAAAGTACCATGTGCTAGTTACTGCACAAAAGATGCCGAGAGAATGGAAAATGAAGATATACATGGAAAGATTAGCTATAGACTGGTGACTGAGGGCTGAGGCATTCAGAGATCGATTACCGATTACCGATCGGCAATATTATTTGTTCACCAGAAAACGTATTACATATAAGAAATGTGTGGGCATGTACACTAAAAATAATATCTAAACACTTCAAGCCTTAGTTTCTCTACAGACAGAGTGAGACGGTGATATTTGAACTGCTTTCGCATGACATGCTGAAGGAGGTCGTGAAAATCCAGATGAAGATTACTGTTGCCAATGTAGCTGACAAAGGCATCTCTCTAGTTGCAAGTAATGCCCCGCTAGATGTTATTTTGTCAGAATCGTAGAACCCTGTAAGTGAAGTTCATTTTCAACATCCCTGGGAGATCATGCATCTGTAGTCACATAACCAGGAGATACTTATTATCCATTCTGTATGTTTTGGTACTGGTCAAAGGAGACGCTGGCAGAGGGTTCCATCGTTTCTGTTGATGCTACGGCTGACAAGAAGGGGCAAAAGTATGAAGTGGTGAAGAGGAAGCTAGTAGATACGCAGGGCAAGAAGCCAATGGTGGAACTTCCCATCGATTCCGACGACATCGGCGATGATGTGGTCAAGGACTCGAGGCCGTTCCCGAAGCAAAGAAGGCGAAGGTGGTAAGCTTCAACATACCAGCAGCATAGTACTGTAGATGGCAAGTGATCGGGCTACTTTGGTCAGTAGTGCTTAAGCAAGCAAAGCTGCTTCGTTTGGGCGTTGGGTAAGAACCAGCAGCGAGATGAAGTGTGCGTGCGCTAACTCCTACTGCACCATGTTATCACGGAGTACTTTGCACGCTGAACGGCCGACGGGATAATCGGTCACTCCCCTGGGCCCTGTTGAACCTCCAGCTGAAAGAAGAACTAATGCCTTAAGCACGTTTTCATAGGAACAATTAAAACTTACTAAGAAATAACTAGTACAATGCATTGTTTCTTAAGTGAAGTCTCTACATTTAATGATTTAGATGACATGCATGCATTTAATTGTCCTAACCATGCTTTTTGTCTATGATTTCGTGTAAGAAGTGTTTCTTAGCTACTAAGATACAACTCCACTCTCTTTCCTCATTAAATATAGTGCCACATAGACAAAGTGCCTAGGATACACCGCTAAAAAACACCTATTGTGAAAGGCCTAAGAGCATCTCTAACTCATCCCCGATCGGCTGTTAGAGAACTTTATTTTCTCCTCTAAGGATCGAAGCAGCACCTAACCGAAGCAGCAAACGGCTTAGAGAAGAATTTTTTAAAAAAATTGGCCTCCATGGCTCGAATATAGGCGCCCGCGGCCTCGACTCCCATATTTTTTTCTCCTCCTCGCCGCTCGCACGGCTCCGCCGACATATTCTCGTCGGCGTCGACACCACTGACCACATGCCGCCTCCGCCAATAGCCAGAAACACAGGCCGCCCTATTCCCCACCTCCTCCCTCGCTCGCCGGTGCAAACCGTCGCTGGAATCGCCCACGTGAGCCGCATCGAGCTCGATCCCGCCGACGATTGCAAGCTTGTTTTCGGCCATGACAAGGTCGATATCTTCGGGAAAAATCCGCCGGAGCACGGGGATGGTGTAGATTGACCGCCGTTGACCAGTTCATGGCCAGAACCAAGGGTCGACGACTCATCCTGACGAGCTCCTCCCCGGCGGCGGATTCGATGACTCGCCGGCCTTCGGTCGTCGCGCGACATCCCACGATCCCAACTTTTCTGTACGGCCGTCGTGCAGCCCCGGCTTTGATCGTGCAAGATTTTGGTGGCCTCTACAGCACCGACCTCAGATTGCACCTCTGCGGCGGACAAGGTACTCGATGGAATTTCTATGTGACATTTTGATCTTTTTTGCTTCGTTTGTAACCGAGTTTGATCGAGAGGGCCTTTGGCTATAGACGAAGAGGTTGAGAGAGATGATCTTCAACGACTCTTCGTTCGAGGAGGAAGACAAAGACTTGTAAATGACTGTGATCATGATTTTGAACGAAGATTTTTCGGGCGCTAGGATCTCAACTCAGTCCTGCATGGATCAACCGAAATAGAGCCCAGGGTCATGCCAAGATCATGAGGTGAACTCTCCAGCGCGCCTTGTATGAGGCAAACTATCCGGCGCCTCTAGACTGTGTCTGCCCCAACAGATGGGCGATGAGCAGAGGCGACATCCTGATTCCACCGGTGTCGCACGGTGAGGAGCTGCACACGACCATCCGACACAAGTGGGCGGAGTGGTTCATGGCGGCGTAGCGGTCAGGTCAGGACCGGTATCGTGACAACCGACCCATCTGGATTGAGTTCTTCCACAAGCGTCGGTAGAAAAAGCTCGCCCTGGTACTACGATGGTTGGGTGGAGTGGTTCATGGCGGCGCATCGGTCAGGTCGGGACCGGGATCCCGACAACCGACCCATCTAGATCGAGTTCTTCCGCAAGCGTCGCGAGAAAAAGCTCGCCCTGGTACTACGACGTGTGTACCCCGCTGACGGGCAACGACAATAAAGGGCGTAGGTTCTGGTAGAGCGTGCCGGACCGCACGTTGGCCTCTGTCATGGACTACATCGCGGCGGAAAACTACCCGGGCCTCCTACTGCCTCCGCTGCTGACATGGTTATACCCCACGGGTACACAACATCAGCATACCTAGTCCAGCCTGAAGGAAGGCCCACTGCAAGATATGCGGCCTGTGGAGATTCCGGGTGGCCCAGGCCCATGACGCCTTCGGATGCTTGGAGAACAAGGCTAGTGTAGATAGAATTTCAAAGGGAAAACCCTAATCTGTAACCAACTCGACCTACGCCCGGGACCTGCCTATCCATATAAAGGCTAGGAGGGCACGACGAGGAGGGCACCTCTCACTGCATGCACACCTCCACGCTAGATTGCATCTGCGCACCCCTGTAATTTTCAGTTCCGCCGTAATCAAGAGCAGACAAGCAGGAGTAGGGTTTTCCCTCCGGGAGCCTGAACCTGGGTAAACCTCGTGTCCCCATGTTGCTTGTTTGCTAACCGTTCCACGATCTCCAGCATCTCCACCTTCTCCAAAACCCAAGCTCATAACAATGGGCATTGACGAGATTAAACCTCGTCAATTGGCGTCGTCTGTGGGAACCAGGGGCGCTGATTGTACGATCGTGACGGTCCCATCCGAAGCGATCTACAACTCCTCGACGACGGAGAGCCACCTCCTCTTCGGCGCTTTCGACTTCACCGCCCACTCGCCAGCCACCATGAAGGATTTCGAACCCGTAGGCGATGGGCTCGAGATTCTGTTCGGGAGCTTCCGCTTCTAGGTGGGGCAGACCGGCACTCTCTTCCTCCCTGAGCGGGTGCCACCGCCATCCATCAGGCCCGCTTCGTGGGTACCACCTATCGGCGTGTTACGCACGTCGACGCTAACAGATGAGTCCTATGAAAGCAGCATCTGCAACTCAGATCTGTGCGGCCCTCCATTAGACGAAGGAACCTACGGTTCCAGATCCGAAAGCTGCGGTAGCAGCAATCCGATCTGCAGGCGATACCAATGCGCTGTAGTTATCCATGGTGAAACGAAAGGGCAGCCAAATTCGACTGAGCCCAACCCACCACCAAATCCCCGCCCAACCCGCAGGTTGGAAACGGAGGAAACCGAGGGCAGCCACCCCTCCAGCCCAACGAGGGCGACGCTGCCGCCAATCAGAAGATCAGCCTCAACGAGGACAGCTGGAGCCAGGCACACGAAGCTATGGCGGGCAACAAGATCCTACCTGTAAATTCTTCACGGGACCTGCTGATGGCATACCACCTCCTCCTCATCGGCGAGCACAACAGGCAGGTGAAGCTGCAGGAGGAGCTCGATAAACGCAAGCAAGCAGCTTCGAAGTCTAGCGCGCGGTGAGCTGCGCTCTCCGCCGCTGGTGGCTCCAGCTCTCACGGTAATCACACCAACAAGCATCGCTCTCGCACAGATAATCTGGACCCCGCCGCGCAACGTGAAGTCACCAAAACCCTTAACACGTCCTTCATGGAGATGGATGTCAACGTTAATGTCATATCGAAGACACCTCAGGCTGTGATCATGGCAGCCACTACGTACCTCGCGTCCCATCCACCTCCGGTGGGGGACCCGAAGAGTGCCATGCAGAAGTCCGCACTAGCCGGACTCGGACTCGTCGGAGCTGCGCTCCACGAAAAAGCTCCTACGAAGCCGAAGAAAAAGGCTACGGTCAGATTCAACCGTAGCCCCACACCCTCATCCGACGAGGAAGAGGACGAGCATGATCTATCTCGACGACGCAAGAGCCCAAGACGTCGCAGCCGCGACTATGACGCTCAAAACGACCTCGCTCGGCGCAAGGTCGACAAGGCACCCGCCAAACACGCGTGCTCAACCAAATCCGATGAAGATGATGACGGAGAACTGTGCGGAGCTCTATGCTTCAGCAGATCTGTTCGGTGCACGCGAATGCCAAAAAATTTGAAGCTTCTTTCAGACACTTCGAAGTTTGACGGCACGCAAGATCCGAAGGCCTGGCTTAGCGACCACCTCTCGTCCGTCAAGCTACATGGCGGCAACAAGAACACCGCCCTGCAATGCCTTCAGCTGCGGTACCGACAGCGACCGGATTTGGCTCAGCGTCGTCCTCGTGCTCCATCCGGCCGGAGGAGCTGGAGTACAGTTTCATCCGAAACTTTAAGGACACCAGCAAAAGGCTAGCCTTGATCAAGGAGCTGCGGGCCTGCACTCAACGTACGGGCGAATCTATTCGCTCGTACATCTTGCGCTGGTCCAACATCAAGAACTCTGCGGCACACGTCTCCGAGGAGATAACGATCGACGCCTTCAAGGATGGCGTCAAGCGCTCGGACTTCAAGGAAGAACTTGGGCGCGTCAAGCCCAAGACACTCGACCACCTCATGGACATCACCAATAGGTGGGCAGATGGTGAGGATTCCCTCCACCGAGCACATTCGGATGAGGAGGATGAATACGGCCGCAGATGCGAACGCCGTAGCAAGCGAAGATCCCGCGTCTATGATGATCGTGACGGACCCGACATGGTTGCGGCTGGCTACGCCGAACGTCGCAACGACAACAACCGCAGTAGTGGAGGATACCGCGGAAGCAACTTCCGCTACCGAGGACGCCCAACACAAACGTGGCAGCGCCACGGCCGTGACGACGAACCCTCAGCATACGACAAGTTGTCGGACCCATGCACCATCCACTTCTATATCGACAAGCAGGATGGCAAAAAGAAGGCCAGCCACATGCTCAAGGACTGTCACGAGTTCCAGAAACTCAGCGAGGGCCTCACTCAAATGCGACGCCAGATCGTGAACCCTGGGTTCGGACCCACACCCGCACCAGGTGACATCGCCCACGGAGTTCCTCTACCACCACCACCCGTGGGACCATCGAATCCCGTGATCGCACCTACACCAAACAACGACACAAGTGGATACCCACCGCCAAAAGGGTCTCTCATGATCTAGAAGGGACACCCTACCAATAGGGTGCAAAAGAAGATCACTCGACAGGTCAGCCTCACTCTATCCGTTCCGCCAGCCATCCCTGAGTACCTCAGTGGCTCGGAGTCCTGCATCACGTTCGATCATTTGGACCATCCTCGCCAGATCCCTCGCCCAGGTCATGCTGTCCTGGTGCTCGAGGCGCAGATCAGAGGATTCGAGATGAGCCGCGTCTTCATGGACGGCGGCAGCGGCATCAACCTGATGTTCGCCAGCACCCTCGCAGCGATGTGGATCCCGCTGTGCAGCCTGGAACAATTCGATACAACGTTCCATGGCATAGTCCCAGGGAAGGGCATATATCCCCTGGGAAAGATATGGCTCGACGTCATCTTCGGCAAGCCCGAAAACTTTCGGCGTGAGCGGATCGAATTTGAAGTGGTGGATTGGCCATCACAGTACCACGCCATCCTCCGGCGTGTAGAGTTCGCAAGGTTCCTAACAGTACCGCACTACGCGTACCTGCTACTCAAGATGCCTGGGCCCAAAGGCGTCATCACAATCCAGGGAAACTTCACCCGATCGGACCACTGCGATAGAGACTTCAACAAAATCTCCAGGTCGTTCGGCATGCAAGAGGAGCTCACGAGACTCCGAGAGGTGACAAACAATGGGGCACCCCTGAAAGAACATGTGTGCCCCCATGTGTGATTTTGGTAATTAATGACAATGTTTTATGGACTTATGTTTGCATTGAGTTTTACTTGTAGGATTTGTCCATAGACAATGCTTGAACCATATGGTGGCTTCAAGGTTGGAATAAGAATAAAGTGAAGAAGATCAAGTGTTGATCAAGGTTTCTTAAGATGATCTCCAGTGTATCGTGCCATCCTTATGGTGATCATGGATATGTGAAGATATGCCTAAAAGAGAGGCTCTTCCATAGTGGAGTATGGGGGAGCATCTTCACCAAGCTAGTGCAATCAAGAAAGGTGCTCCATCCTAAGGTGTGGAATATACAAGGCAAAGGTTTGGTTTTTATAGGGTTTCTTTCTAACTAGTCTCGTGGTGTTAGTTGGAGAGACCGGTTTATAGGATAGATAACCATACTATTAAGAGGGGCTCTCAAGTGAGTAACTTGATCATATCCCTCGGTGAGAGCTCAAACCTTTGCATACTTGGCATCATATTTCTTGGTTATTGTTTGGTTCTTATCCATGAGAGGATTTAGATATTGTGTCAATCTCTATGACAAGATTAAGTCCATCGAAAACGGATTTCTTATGCATTCTCTATTGTGTTTTCGATATTGGAGGTTTTACCGGTTTGTCTTTTATAGATAGGTTAAACCTTTCATCATTTGGTTCTATCCTCCATTTCTGGACTATGATGGTTCCCTTCATGATCTTGTAGAGATTGTTACTATCTTCAAAACGAGCCCAAGATCATCAAAATCGGAGTCCGAATGAAAAAGTTATGATGGTTTCAGTTTTGCTGTTCCTGCCAGTTTTCAGGGGGGCAGATTATCCGGCCATGGGGGCGGATTATCCGCCCCAAAAATCCGCCCCTTTACTGAGGGTCGCGCCGCGAAGTCCTTAGCCATTTTTTTGGTCCGGGGAACCCGGAATATCCGGGGGAGGGGCGGATTATCCGACCTGGAAGGTCCCAAACGGTCATATTTCGTTGGGGAGGGGTATAATTAGACCCCTTCTTCCTCCTTAGGCCTGTGACTTGCATTCTCTCTCTCCTCCATTGTTTTGACCTTCAAGAGCTTGCAAATACTCTTAATCCCTCCCATATTTCTTGAATCTTTTGGGGGTATTTGAAAGAGGAGATCTAGATCTACAACTCCACCAATCCATCTCTCCTCTATATGAGGGGAACATATTGGGATCTAGATCTTGGGGTTTCTTTTGTGGATTTCCTCGTGTGTTCTTCCTCTCTTATTCTCCCACTAGCTTTTGTAGCTTTTGTGGAATTTGGGATAGAAGGACTTGAGCACTTCCTGTGTTCTTGCCATTGCATTTGGTGCATCGGTTTGAGTTCTCCTCGGAGGATTTGGTGAGTGAAAGTTGAGAAGCTTTTTACTCTTGGGTTCTTGGAACCCTAGACGGTTTGTTGGTGTTGCAGGTTGTGGCCTTGGTGGCGCTTTGTTGGGAGCCTCATTAAGTTGTGGAGAAGTGCCCCAACCTTGTGAGAGGTTCCGCCACACCGACAAGTGCACCGATAGTGGAAGTGTGGATCGATCCTGCTGGGGTGAGATTCACCGGAGAATAAGGGAGGCCTTTGTATGAGGTGGTTTGATACCACCCCCTCTCCAACGAGACGTACTCTCTTTATGGGAGGAACTCAGTAATAAATCATCGTCTCCGCGTGCCTCGGTTATCTCTATACCGAGCTATTTACTTATGCACTTTACTTTGTGATAGCCTTCGTGCTTGAATTATTATATCTAGCTATCACATAGTTGCTTGTTTTGCTTAGCATAAGTTGTTGGTGCATATAGGTGAACCGTAGTTTATATAGGTTTTGTGCTTGACAAAGTAAACGCTAGTTTTATTCTGCCTTTGTTAAGCCCATCTCGTAAAAGTTTTAAACCGCCTATTCACCCCCCCTCTAGGCGGCATCTGTATCCTTTTCAACCCCCAGTCGCCAGGAAAAACTCACCTGATACGTCGTTCGACTCCACAGTCAACACGAAAAATGTGCAGGTCCACTCGACCGACACATCCAAGATGGCGCTGATCACCAACGACCTCAGCCCCGCATAGGAAAGCGTGCTTTTCGAATTCCTCCGTGAGAGCTGGGAAATCTTCGCCTGGTGTCCTGCAGACATGCCAGGAGTTCCTAGGGAATTCGCCGAGCACGCACTCAATGTGTTCCCGGACGCAAGGCCAGTCAAGCAGTCGATCCGACGACTGTCCGAACCACGAGCAGAAGCAGCTGGAATCAAAGTCAATAGACTCCTCGACGCCAACTTCATCCGAGAAATCAAGGAGAGCGAGTGGCTAGCCAACACTGTGCTAGTCCCAAAGAAAGACACGGACATCCTGCGGATGTGCGTGGACTTCACGTCGCTCAACAAGCACTATCCCAAGGACCACTTCCCTCTTCCTCGGATCGATCAGATCATCGATTTGACTGCAGGATGCGAGAAACTCTCCTTCCTTGACGCCTACTCAGGCTACAATCAGATTCGGGCGAAGATCGAAGATCAGGAGAAAACGGTGTTCATCACGCCGTTTGGGGTATTCTGCTACAACACCATGCCCTTCGGGCTGAAGAACGCAGGTGCCACATACCATAGGTGCATGAGGCATGTCTGAAGAACCAGATCAGTCACAACATCCAAGTCTATGTCGACGACATAGTCATCAAGACCAGGGAAGCCAAGACACTAATCAACGATCTCCGCGAGACGTTCGATAACCTTGATCACTACAAGATCAAGATGAATCTAGAAAAATGCGCCTTCGGCATCCCATCTGGCCAACTACTCGGCTACTTCATCTCCCAACGAGGAATCGAAGCGAATCCGAAGAAAATCCGGGCCATACTGACCATGGGAAAGCCGAAGAACATCAAAGGTGTCCAGCAACTAGCTGGGCGCATCGCGGCGCTGAGAAGATTCATCAGCCGCATGGGTGAGAAGGCCCTGCCTCTTTACCAGCTGCTACACAAAACCGACAAGTTTGAGTGGACACCCAAAGCAGACGACGCATTCGAAGCACTCAAGCGGCTACTCTCTACCTCGCTTGCCTTGGTCATGCCCAAGGAGCGAGAGCCACTAATGCTATACATCGCAGCCACGCACCAGGTAGTAAGTACCATACTCATGGTCGAACGACCCGAAGATGGCAAGACCCATGGGGTCCAACGCCCAATCTACTACCTCAGCGAGGTACTGACGCCAACAAAACAGAGGTACCCTCACTACCAAAAACTTGCTTACGGCGTGTTCATGACGGCTCGTCGGCTGAGCCACTACTTCCAGGAGCATCAGATAATGGTCGTCAACGACGCGCCACTGTCCAACATCCTGAATAACCCTGAAGCCACAGGACATGTAGCCTTGTGGGGCATCGAGCTATCTCCTCTAGACATAGTCTACGAGCGGCGCCATACAATCAAATCTCAGGTCCTCCCTAACTTCCTCGTCCACTGGATGGAGCTCCAGCTGCCGGACACCCTGGACATGACGCAGTCATGGACAATGCAATTTGACAGCTCCAAGCACGAGGCTGGAGCAGGAGCTGGCGTTATACTGATGTCCCCGCAAGGCGATAAGATGAAATACGTCCTTCGGATGAAATTTCGTGCCTCCAACAACGAGGCCGAATAAGAGGCCCTCATCCATGGCAAGATGATGGCAAAGATCTGCGGCGCAACGCGCCTAGTCATCTACGGCGACTCGAACCTCGTCGTCCAGCAGACAATGAACGAATGTGACGCCCACGCCGCCAACATGATCGCGTATCGCACGATCTACAACTCACTCGAAGGAGACTTTGACGGCTGCGAGCTTCAGCACATTGGAAGGGAAAGCAACGAGGAAGCCGATAGACTCGCCAACATCGGCTCCACCTTCGCACGGGTGCCACCAGGTGTGTTCCTCGAACAAATCTGCATACCCTATATCAAAAGGAAATTCCCTAAGGGATCACCCAAAGAAGAAGAACACTCGGGGGCTGCACCACCCGAAGGGTCAGAAGGACCCGAAAAGCTCGACATAGAGGCCGAGCTCGTCAGCCTGATGCAGGTCATGGCGATCGAGGAGACATGGACGCAGTTGTACCTTCGGTACCTGCTCAACAAAGAACTGCCTGACGACCCGACATATGCCTGACACATATCTCGCCGGTCCAAAGCATTCACTCTCCACAATGGCGAGCTGTACAAGCGCAACATTTCGGGTGTGCTACAAAGATGTGTCACCATCGGTGATGGCAAAACCATCCTCCAAGACATTCACGAAGGCATCTGCGGTCACCACGCAGGCAGCCGCGCCCTCATCGCCAAAGCTCTGCGAGCTGGATTTTACTGGCCAACGGCCATGAACGATGCCAAGGACATCGTCCGAAGGTTCAACGGCTGCCAAAGGTCCACGGACAAGCCACACGCACCAGGATCGGAGCTCAGGCTCATACCACTAGCCTGGCCCTTCGCCCAATAGGGCCTCTACATGATCGGCAAACTGCCAAAGTCCTTGCCAGGAGGTCACGTATTCCTCCTGGTCGCAGTCGACAAATTCACAAAGTGGATCAAGGCTATGCCCGTCACCAACCAAAGTGGCAAAAGGCCGTCAAGTTCTTCGATTCCATAGTCTACAGGTTCGGCGTATCGCACAGCATCTGTAGGGTTTCGTAGCATGGAAAACAAAAATTTTCTATCGCATACAAACAAACAAGCCAAGATCTATCTACTAGATTGTAGCAACGAGTCGATGGAATAACTCACCCTCGAAGATTCCAAAGTGTTTAACGAGAGCGGATTCGTGGGTGATGTAGTCGTTTTTCCGATCTCAAGATCGCGTAGACGATCCTTCCTAAGGCGTTACAGCGCCCCGTAGTCGGTCACACGCTCGGTACTCGACGAAGACCTTCCTCTCCTTGTTCCAGCAGGCATGGAGGTTGTAGCACTTCCTCGATTCCTAAGAAGACAACGGCGTGGTACCGAAGTAGAGGGAGATCTCGCAGGCTTCGCTTAAGCCGAGCAGTATGGTGGAGTATGAGAGAGATTTGGTGATCTAGGGTTTAGACACACCAATTAGAAGGCTCTAAACCGGAGGCTAGGGCAATTAGAAGCTCTAACTTGACGGCTTGGGAGAAATCCCTAGGCTGTGGCTAGGGTTTAGGTTTAGAGGAGAGGGACTTATGTGTGTGCTAGGAGGGAGCCCTGCCCCTCCTTATATAGGTGGAGGGCCGGCCAGGGGAGGTGGAGTCCCTCCCAACTCGGCTTGGGTGGCCCGGCTTGGGAGGAGGACTCCTCCCAACTCGGTTTCACCTCCTCCTCCTCTTTCCACTTTCCAAAACTGCTTGACTTTTCAAACTAGCCGTTTGACTTTTCAAACTAGGATTTGAATAAACCCTTTATTTTGGACAGCAATGACACTTAGTACATGATGCAATTATTCCAACTTGTAATGACACATTCATGTACCCTCCCCCCCGGAGTGCCGGACATTCCGGAACCTTCTAGAATGTTCCCGATGAAAACACCGGAATCATTCCCCAACTCAAACGGACTTTCCTTATATGAATCTTATTCTCGGACCATTCCGGATCTCCTCGTGATATCCGGATCCCATCCGAGACCAACAACATTCGGTCTCTTTCTCATCATTCCATAACTACTCAAACAACGTCGAATCCTTAAGTGTGTCTCCCTACGGTTCGTGAATTATGCGGACATGATCGAGACACTTCTCCGATCAATAACCAATAGAGGAATCTGGAAATTCATATGGCTCCCACATATTTCTACGATTACTTTGCGATCGAATGAACCACTTACATATGATACCAACTTCCCTTTGTCTCACGATAGTTTACTTATCCGAGGTTATGATCGCAGATCTCTACATACCTAGTTCAACCTCACATCGATAAGTACTCTTTTCTCGTTCCCGTGATATGTGATACCTTGTGAGCCAGTCACATGCTTGCAAGCTAATTGGATGACATTTCACCAAGAGGGCCCAGAGTATATCTATCCGTCATATGGATGGACAAATCCCACTCTTGATCCATGTGTCTCAACCAATACTTTCCAACACTCAATGCCACCTTTATAGCCACCCTGTTACGGTGTGGTGTTTGATGACATCAAAGCATCCATCCTAAAGGTGATATGCATGATCTCATGGTCAAGGAATTAGGTTACTATGTATCGTAAAGCATATAGCAATTGAACTATTGAAATGACTTGATCTTTATGCTACGCTTATCTATAGGAGTATGTCCACCATATCATTCTCCTAATGATATGATCTTGTTGTTAATAACATCTCAATGTTCATGATAGGGAAACCAATCATCTATTAACCAACAAGCTAGTATAATATAGAGGCTTTTCTAGGACTTTAAATTAAGTTTACAAATCACACAAGTATTAATGTTTCCTTGTTAATACCATTATAGCATGAATGCAAACATTTGTCATAAACACAAAGATATAATAATAACTACATTTATTATTGCCTCTAGGGCATATCTCCAACAGTCTCCCACTTGCACTAGAGTCATCTAATCTAGATTACATGGTAATATACCCAACACCCATGGCAGTTTGGTGCTGGTCATGTTTTGCCCTGGAGAGGTTTAGTCAACGGATCCGCCACATTCAGATCTGTGTACTTTGCAAATCTTTATATCCCCATCTTGGATATGTTCTCGAATAGCGTGAAAACGTAGCTTGATATGCTTCACTTCTTGTGTGACCTTGGTTCTTGCGCATTGGCTATGGCGCCCATGTTATCACAAGAGATAGACATTGGGTCCAGCAGACTAGGAACCACACCCAGCTCAGAATGAACTCTTTCATCCATATCGCTTCTTGTGAAGCCTCCAAGCAGCCATGTATTCCGATTCAGTTGAAGATCTCGCCACAACGCTTTGCTTTGCACTCCTCTAGCTAATCGCCGCACCATTCAAAATAAATACGTATCCAGATTGTGATTTAGAATCATCCGGATCGGTGTTCCAACTAGCATCGGTAACCATTAACAACGAGCTGTTCATCACCTCCATAAGAAAGAACCATATCCTTAGTTCTTCTCAAGTACTTAAGGATGTTTTGATCATTGTCCAATGATCCACTCCTGGATCACTTTGATATCTGCTAGTTAAACTAAAGATATGCAATGTCGGGTCTAGTACATAGCATAGCATACATTAGAGATCCTATGGCTGAGGCATAGGAGTCTTACTCATCCTTTCTCTATCTTCTGCGATGTCGGACTTTGAGTTTTACTCAAGGTCGATATAACATGGGCAAGAACCCTTTCTTGCTATATTCCATTCCAAACCTCTTTAGAACTTTGTCCAAATATGTACTTTGTGACAATGATATTTGGCGTTTCGATCTATCTCTATAAATCTTTATGCCTAATATGTAAGTTGCTTCGCCAAGATCCTTCATTGAAAAACTATTATTCAAATATTCCTTGACACTATTAAGAAGGTCTACATCATTCCCAATCAATAATATGTCATCCACATATAGTATTAAGAATGCTACAGAGCTCCCACTCACTTTCTTGTAAATACAAGCTTCTCCATAAGTTTGTATAAAACCAAAACTTTTGATCACCTTATCAAAACGTTGATTCCAACTTCGGATGCTTGCTTCAATCCATAGATGGACCGTTGAAGTTTGCATACCTTGTTAGCATCTTTAGGATCGACAAAACCTTTAGGTTGCATCATATACAACTCTTCATCAATGTCTCCATTGAGGAATGCTGTTTGACATCCATCTCGCCATATTTCATAATCGTAATATGCAGATTGCTAACATAATCCTCACAGACTTTAGCTTCGCCATCGGTGAGAAAGTCTCATCGTAGTCAACTCCTTGAATTTGTCGAAACCTTTTGCAACAAGTCGAGCTTTATAGACAAGAACATTACCATCAAGATCTGCTTTCTTTTGAAAATCCATTTGTTCTCGACAGCCTTCCGCCATCCAAAGAAGTCCACCAAAGTCCACACTTGGTTTTCGACATGGATCCAATCTCGGATTTCATGGCTTCTTGCCATTTATTGGAATCTGGGCTCATCATCGCTTCCTCATATGTCTCGTGGTCATTGGTGTTATCCACCAACATGACACTCATAACGGATCATACCAACTGGAGTGGTACGAGTTCTCGTTGACTGCGAGGCTCAGAGCAACTTCAACCAAGTTTCATGATCATCATCATTAGCTTCCTCTCTAACTGTGCAGCGCCACAGAACTTCTTCCGGTCTGCGCTACTCGCAATTTCGAGAGAAGGTTCGACAACCTCGTCGAGTTCTACTTTCCTTCCAAATACTTTTTCGAGAGAAATTCCTTCTCTAGAAAGGACCCATTCTTGGCAAAGAAGATTTTGCCTTCGGATCTATGATAGAAGGTATACCCAATAGTTTCCTTTGGATATCCTATGAAGACGCATTTTTCCGCTTTGGGTTCAAGCTTGTCTGGCTGTAACTTCTTTACATAAGCTTCGCAACCCCAAACTTTAAGGAACGATAATTTAGGTTTCTTCCCAAACCATAATTCATACGGTGTCGTTTCAACGGATTTAGACGGTGCCCTATTTAAAGTGAATGCGGCTGTTTCTAATGCATAACCCCAAAATGATAGCGGTAAATCTGTAAGTGACATCATAGAACGAACCATATCTAAGAGAGTTCGACACGACGCTCGACACACCATTACGTTGTGGTGTTCCCGGCGGTGTCAATTGTGAAAGTATTCCGACTTCTTCAAATGCTCGCCAAACTCAGAACTTAGATATTCACCTCCACGATCGTAACGTAGAAAATTAATCTTCTTGTTACGTTGATTCTCAACCTCACTTTGAAATTCCTTAAACTTCTCGAAAGTTTCGGACTTATGTTTCATGAAATAGATATACCCATATCTACTCAAGTCATCCGTGAAGGTAAGAACATAACGATAACCATCACATGATGCTACACTCATTGGACCACACACATCGGTATGTATGATTTCCAATAAGTCCGTAGCTCGCCCATCATACCGTAAAATGGAGTCTTAGTCATTTTACCCATCGACATGCTTCAGATCTTTCAAGTGATTCGAAATCAAGTGATTAAAGAAGTCCATCGGAATGGAGTTTCTTCATACGCTTCACTCCAATGTGACCAAGACGACAGTGCCACATATAGGTCGAGTTATCGCTCAATTTCAAATGTTTAGCCTCAATGTTATTAATATGTGTATTTCCACTATCGAGATTCAATAAGAATAGACCATCTATCAAAGGTGCATGTGCATAAAACATATTACTCATATAAATCGAACAACCATTATTCTCAGATTTAAACAAGTAACCGTCTCGCAATAAACAAGATCCCGATATAATGTTCATGCTCAACGCAGCACCAAATAACAATTATTTAAGTATAAAACTAATCCCGATGGTAGATGAAGAGGTAGCCGACCGCGATCACATCAACCTTTGATCCGCTTCCACGCCGCATCGTCACCTCGCTCTTCGCTAGCTTTTGTTTATTCTGCAGCTCTGCTTCGAAGTTACAAATATGAGCAACCGAACCAAGATCAAATACCTGTGCACTACTACGAATACTAGTGAGATACACATCAATAACATGTATATCAGATATACCTTTCTTCTTGATGTTGCCGCTTCAAATCCGCCAAGTACTTTGGGCAATTTCGCCCAAAGGACCTTCTCCCTGCAAGAAAAGCACTCAAGATCGTGCTTAGGTCCAGCCTTGGTCTTCTTCGTCGTGTGGTAACTTTCTTACCACCCTTCTTGAAGTGTCCTTCCGCTTAGACTTGCCTTTCTTGAATTTGGTGGTCTTATTGACCAACAACACTTGGTGCTCTTTCTTGATCTCCACTGCAGATTTTAACATAGCAAACAGTTCCGTAACCGCTTGTTCATGTTCTCGCATGTTGTAGTTCATCACAAAGTTCTTGTAACTTGGTGGTAGTGATTGGAGGACACGAAATCCCCAAAGCATTAGGAATCACTATACCCAAGCTTTGAAGTTTGTTTGCATGCCTGCATACATCTTAAGCACATGCTCACCGACGAGCTGCCTCTTCCATCTTGCAGTTAAAGAACTTTTCAGAAGCCTCATAGCTTTCAATTGCCGCATGAGTCTCAAAAATCAATTTGAGATCCTCGACAATATCATATGGGTCTGAATTCTCAAACCTTTTCTGAAGCTCCGATTCTAAACCATACAAGATAGCACACTGAACTATGGAGTCGATTCTTCCGAGCGAGGTAAACATTCTTTACTTCATCGGTAGCATCACTGCAGTGGGTCACCCAAATGTGCATCCAAAGACATAGGTCAAATTACCACTGTGAGGATAATCTCAAATTGCGGAACCAATCCGCGAAGTTGCTTCCATTGTTTTTCAACTTTTCTTTCTCTAGGAACGCATTAAAATTGATGGTAGGGGCTGCCATTGATCTACAACATATTTGCAATAGTTTAGACTAAGTTTATGACAAATTGAGTTCTAATTAACAATTAAATTAATCTAGGTGAACTCCCACTCAAAACAACATCCCTCACATTGTTTTAGTGATCACACGAACCAAATCCACCATATCAAAACCGATCATCACGAGAGTTGATATAGTTTCAATAGCGAACAATCGACATGTTCATCATATCTACTATATGATTCATGCTTTACCTTTCGGTGATCCGTGTTCCCGAGACCATGTTTGTACATGCTAGGCTCACAAGATCAAACCTTAGCTTCCGCATAAGCAAATCTGGCTTGCTTACGTTGTATACACTTATGGAATCTAACACACCGATCATCACGTGGTGCTTCAAACAACAAGCTTTAGCAACGGTGCATACTAAGGGTGAACACTTTAGAACTTGAAATTTATGTGCATGAGGGATCATCTTATAATGCTACCGCCTACTAAGCAATACAAGATGCATAAAGGATTAACATCACATGCAATTCATAATATGTGATATGATATGGCCTTTCTTCTTTGTGCTTCCGATCTCCATCTTCAAGCACGAACATGATCTCCATCATCACCGGCATAGCATCAAGGTCAATGACGCTTCTTCATGGTTGTCGCCCACCAGCTTCAACTATTACAACTACTTTGAATAGACACGGGTCTTAACAGAAATTAAAGACAACCATATATTCTCGCCGTTGCCGACTTACAATAAGGAACATTGCATACATCATATATAATCACAATCATGGCCATATCACATCATGCACACCCTCGCAAAACAAAGTTAGACGCCTCTACTTTCTTTGCATATTTTACGTGGTTTGGGGCTGTTAATAAGTGTCGCTCTAACTTAACATGAACCACAACATTGATACTAGTATTGTTAATCACCCGTTGTAAATTGGATCTTAACTATGCTAGGAGAAACAGCACCCATAAAGCCACTTATGCAATACAAGTTGCATGTCAAGCGGAGCAAGTCTCATGAACGATGTCATGTAAGGTTAGCCCGGCCGCTTCATCCCAACATACCGCAAGATGCAAAGTACACAAGAAGCAATCGACAATAAAAGCATCAACGCCCACAATGACCATTGTGTTCTACTCGGCAACAGATCTACATATAGACACGGCTCGATACCAATCGTAGGGTTTCAGAGCATGGAAAACAAAAATTTCTATCGCATACAAACAAACAAGCCAAGATCTATCTACTAGATTGTAGCAACGAGTCGATGGAATAACTCACCTCGAAGATTCCAAAGTGTTTAACGAGAGCGGATTCTCGTGGGTGATGTAGTCGCATTTCTTCCGATCTCAAGATCACGAGACGATCCTTCCGGCTATGCTCCGCAGCGCTCCCGTAGTCGGTCACACGCTCGGTACTCGACGAAGACCTTCCTCTCCTTGTTCCAGCAGAATGGAGGTTGTAGCACTCTCTCGCGATTCCAAAGACAACGGGCGTGGTACCTAAGTAGAGGGGATATCTCGCATGGCTTCGCCTTAAGCCGGAGCGAGTATGGTGGAGTATGAGAGAGCTTTGGTGATCTAGGGTTTAGACACACCAATTAGAAGGCTCTAAACCGGAGGCTAGGGCAATTAGAAGCTCTAACTTGACGGCTTGGGAGAAATCCCTAGGCTGTGGCTAGGGTTTAGGTTTAGAGGAGAGGGACTTATGTGTGTGCTAGGAGGGAGCCCTGCCCCTCCTTATATAGGTGGAGGGGCCGGCGGCCAAGGGGAGGGAGTGGAGTCCCTCCCCAACTCGGCTTGGGTGGTGCGCCGGCTTGGGGAGGAGGACTCCCTCCCCAACTCGGTTTCACCTCCTCCTCCTCTTTTCCACTTTCCAAAAACTGCCGTTTGACTTTTCAAACTAGGATTTGAATAAACCCTTTATTTTGGACAGCAATGACACTTAGTACATGATGCAATTATTCCAACTTGTAATGACACATTCATGTACCCTCCCCCCCCCCAGAGTGCCGGACATTCCGGAACCTTCTAGAATGTTCCCGATGAAAACACCGGAATCATTCCCCAACTCTGAAACGGGACTTTCCTTATATGAATCTTATTCTCCGGACCATTCCGGATCTCCTCGTGATATCCCGGATCCCATCCGAGACTCCGAACAACATTCGGTCTCTTTCTCATCATTCCATAACTACTCAAACAACGTCGAATCCTTAAGTGTGTCTCCCTACGGTTCGTGAATTATGCAGGCATGATCGAGACACTTCTCCGATCAATAACCAATAGAGGAATCTGGAAATTCATATGGCTCCCACATATTTCTACGATTACTTTGCGATCGAATGAACCACTTACATATGATACCAACTTCCCTTTGTCTCACGATAGTTTACTTATCCGAGGTTATGATCGTCGGTATCTCTACATACCTAGTTCAACCTCGTTACCGATAAGTACTCTTTTCTCGTTCCCGTGATATGTGATACCTTGTGAGCCAGTCACATGCTTGCAAGCTAATTGGATGACATTTCACCGAGAGGGCCCAGAGTATATCTATCCGTCATATGGATGGACAAATCCCACTCTTGATCCATGTGTCTCAACCAATACTTTCCGAACACTCAATGCCACCTTTATAGCCACCCTGTTATGGTGTGGTGTTTGATGACATCAAAGCATCCATCCGGTAAAGGTGATATGCATGATCTCATGGTCGAAGGAATTAGGTTACTATGTATCAGAAAGCATATAGCAATTGAACTATTGAAATGACTTGATCTTTATGCTACGCTTATCTATAGGAGTATGTCCACCATATCATTCTCCTAATGATATGATCTTGTTGTTAATAACATCTCAATGTTCATGATAGGGAAACCACGATCATCTATTAACCAACAAGCTAGTATAATATAGAGGCTTTTCTAGGGACTTTAAATTAAGTTTACAAATCACACAAGTATTAATGTTTCCTTGTTAATACCATTATAGCATGAATGCAAACATTTATCATAAACACAAAGATATAATAATAACTACATTTATTATTGCCTCTAGGGCATATCTCCAACAGCATCATCACGGACAATGGCTCGAACTTCATCTCGAAGGAATTCCAGTACTTCTGCGAGGGCCTTGGAATCAACATATCATACGCCTCGGTGGTGCACCCGCAGACCAACGGGCAGGTCGAAAAGGCCAACGGCCTCATAGGCGGAGGCATCAAGAAACGCCTGCTCAGCCCACTCGAATGGCTTGCGGGGTCTTGGGCAGAGGATCTACCCTTCGTCCTCTGGAGCCTACGCACAACGCCGAACAGCGCAACTGGCTTCACACCTTTCTTCATGGTGCACGGAGCCGAAGCCGTACTACCTGCCGAGGTACGCCACAAGGCCCCACGGGTCATCGCCTACAGCAAAATAGAATCGACGGCCGCACTCGAAGACGTCGTCGACACACTCAACGAGGCACGCGACATCGTCGTGGCTCGCTCAGCGGTCTACCAGCAGAGCCTCCGCAACTACCACAGCCGACGGCTGCGACCAAGGTCCTTCGTCGAAGGAGACCTCGTCCTACGACTCAAGCAAGAACGGCCGAAAAAGCTCGAGTCACCCTGGGAAGGACCATACATCATCACAGAAGTCATCCCAGGTGGCGCCTATCGCCTCAAGGACATCGTGCCAGGAGTCTAATACTCCAACCCCTAGAACGTCGCGCGTCTGCGACGCTTCTACCCATAGTTATCCCTTTACTTTCAATAAGGCAACTGATCCAAGGCTACTCAGCTGCACAATGTACCTCCTCGATTATGATATGAATAAAAGCTAAGTGTCCCACCCAAAAATTTCTTTTACCTTGCATTAATTTTTGCTATAACACGCTCGGGGGATCCTCCTCACCTCACGACTTCGTCAACTGAGAATAACGCATGTAACCTGAGTAGCTGACCACGTCAGGCTAACGAAAAGGACATGCACACAACAAAGGCACCACGTGCTAGCACAAAACAAGCTTTACAGAAAAGGGCATAACAAGCCCACTCGAATATATACAAGTTTTACATCTATCTTTTTACAGGACCTACCTATTCTGAAGAATCACGTGCGCCCGATGCTCAAAAAGATCCACGATCTCTTCGGCATACTGCCTAACAGCCGCATAATGCGGGCGCATGTCCCAGAGGCCACCATCTGGTCGAGGGGGCGTCCCAGCCGCCACTGCCGCGAGATCAACGGCAGGGTAATGCAGACGAACAAGCGAAAGGGCGGCTTTCACCCCTGGTACCAGCTGTTGCCGCACCAACTCCCTCACGTGATTCACGTCCCGAAACTTCGACAACAAACCCCACAGGGTGGACGGTGCCTCATCCAGAGGAAACATGACGTACATAATCGATGCAAGGGAAGTCTTCACCTGCCTCAGCACCCGCGACACCTGATGAACACGATCCTGCACCGTCGCAAGGATAGTGGCTCGGTCACGGTCCATCCAAAAGAACCGTCCGGCTTCCATAACCTGTTGGGTCAGGCAGTTGATCCGAACTGCAACGTGTTCCTTCTCCTCCCTCGGAACAAGGTTGGCACCTGCAGAAAACTCAGAATAAGATGACGCGACAACAAGGCACACCCAAAAATGAGCAGCAGCTCAAGAAAGCTCACATTGCAGTTGCTCGCTCAACTGCTGTAGCTACCCCATCAAATACTCCTCCCTGGCGGTAGCCCGCTCAGTCTTCAACTTCCACACATCCGCATGGCCTCGAACGCCAAGGATCTCCTTCTCCAAGCTACGGACGCGATCGTGAAATAAAACAAGCAACGATGCATCATCCAAAGATGGTCGCGGCTGAGGGACAGTCGAAGTGTCCACATGAGCCTCACCCGAAGGTCCCTAAAGGCAAGCAAGTAAGAATATGAACAACACATTTCTCTGGCAACAACTCAAAGCATCATTTATATACATCAGAAAGTCACTGCGTGGCACAAGGAGAAATTGTTCGACAAAATATTACAGCAACACAAGAAGAAAAACTATCCTAGCTATAGCAGATTTAGGCGCCCGCATCCGGGGTAGCCTCAGAGCCAGATTGCCTGCCCCTGGCTTCTCCCTACTGCCTCGCCGCGTAGTCTGCCAGCAGGTCGATAAGCTTCGGACCATACCGCTTACAACGAGAGGCGAAGAGAGCAAAGGCTACCTCAGAGCCGTCGGGAGCTGTTGGCATCTGGGAGGTTATGTGCGGAAGATCCAGCTCTGCTTCGGACGCCATGGCCATGGCCAAACCCACGAAAGCGTCGATGCCCTTCTGCTTGCGCTTGTAGGCCGCAGGGGCATCCTCTGACAGCGCATCCGCCAGAGAATCAACATCCTTAAGGGCAGCGCCCTTGGGAACGATCTCCTTGTAGAAACACTAGAGAACCTCCTTGGCCTTAGCAAGGGAACCAGCAACAGTGCCGCATCGATCTTCGACCGCTGCGGTGGCATCATCCAGTGCGCTCTCGTGCTCCAAGACACTGCGATCAAATGCAATGCCCGAAGCATCTGGCGCAAAGAAGAATAGGCAGAAGTCGAATAAGGACAAAAAGAAAGAACAGTCGAAAATCCAAAAGACCAATTTCATGCAAGACACATACCGGAGAAGGCCTTGGCCGTAGCCATCAGCTTCTCGACCACCTCCTTCTCGCGCGCAGCCCCAACAGTTGCGAGCTGCTCTTCGCAATCGGAAGCCTCCCGCTGCAGGCGCTCCTTGGCCTCGGCAACATCAGCCAACTCCTGCCGCAGGCGCTCCTTCGCCTCCACGGCATCAGCAGCCTGCTTCTCCGCACGACCGAGGCTCTTTTGAAGAGCGTCCAGCCGGTGAAGGGCTGCATTATTCTCATCTACAAAGCATCAAGGACACACATGAGGAACACAAGCTACATTCATGCAACATGTGAAAAAGACAAGATCAAGCAAGACACGTACCTCGGAGCTGCTGCATACTGGCCTCCAGCGCCAGATGCTGCTGGATGAGCAGGTTCGCGCTGTGCACAAAGGGTTGTGGAAAGAAGCAGAAGCAAACAATCAAGAAAGCATCAAGAAAAGGGCTCGGGGGCTGCGCCCCGAAATGAGAAAAATACCAAACAAAACGACCCGAAAAAGGCTCGGGGGCTCTCCCCAGGACAAGAGGAAAAACAACTTACATGCTCAGACGGGGACTCCGAAGGTCCAGGTGCAGTCTTCTGAGTGATGACTACTCGAGCCTCCCACGGAGAGGGGATCGGAGCATCGCCCCCAGAGTTGGCCACCGTCTAAGAGGGAGGGGCCGTCGGCTTCGACTCCCCTACGGCCTCCTGGGCGCCCTCACTAAGAGAGCCTTCCGAGGAATGGCTGCAAGGAAAATATTCATCAAAGCAAGAAGAAAAGTGCACACACAAAAAACAGAACGAATAGCATTCGAAGATACATTCAGGCATCTGCAGTCACCACGCAGGCAGCCGCGCCCTCATCGCCAAAGCTCCGCGAGCTAGATTTTACTGGCCAACGGCCATGAACGACGCCAAGGACATCGTCCGAAGGTGCAACGGCTGCCAAAGGTTCGCGGACAAGCCACACGCACCAGGATCGGAGCTCAGGATCATACCACTGGCCTGGCCCTTCACCCAATGGGGCCTCGACATGATCGGCAAACTGCCAAAGTCCTCGCCAGGAGGTCACGTTTTCCTCCAGGCTGTAGTCGACAAATTCACCAAGTGGATCGAGGCTATGCCCATCACCAACCAAAGCGGCAAAACGGCCGTCAAGTTCTTCGAGTCCATAGTCTATAGGTTCGGCATACCGCACAGCATCATCACGGACAATGGCTCGAACTTCATCTCGAACGAATTCCAGGACTTCTGTGAGGGCCTTGGAATCAACATATCATACGCCTCGGTGGCGCACTCGCAGACCAACGGGCAGGTCAAAAAGGCCAACGACCTCGTAGGCGGAGGCATCAAGAAACGCCTGCTTAGCCCACTCGAACGGCTTGCAGGGTCTTGGGCAGAGGAGCTACCCTTCATCCTCTGGAGCCTACACACAACGCCGAACAACGCAAGTGGCTTCACACCTTTCTTCATGGTGCATGGAGCCGAAGCCGTACTACCTGCCGAGGTACGCCACAAGGCCCCACGGGTCGTCGCCTACAGCGAAGCCGAATCAACGACCGCACTCGAAGACGCCGTAAACACACTCAACGAGGCACGTGACATCGTCGCGGCTCGCTCAGCGGTCTACCAGCAGAGCCTCCGCAGCTACCACAGCCGACGGCTGCAACCAAGGTCCTTCGTCGAAGGAGACCTCGTCCTACGACTCAAGCAAGGACGGCCAAAAAGCTCGAGTCACCCTGGAAAGGACCATACATCGTCATAGAAGTCATCCTAGGTGGCGACTATCGCCTCAAGGAGATCGCGTCAACAGTCGAATACTCCAACCCCTGGAACGTCGCGCGTCTGCGACGCTTCTAACCCTAGTTATCCCTTTACTTTCAATAAGGCAACTGAGCCAAGGCTACTCAGCCGCATAATGTACCTCCTCGATTACGATATGAATAAAAGCTAAGTGTCCCGCCCGAAATTTTCTTTTACCTTGCATTACTTTTCGCTATAACACACTTAGGGGCTCTGCCTCACCTCACGACTTCGTCGACTGAGAATAACGCATGTAACCTGAGTAGCTGACCATGCCAGGCTAACGAAAAGGACATACACACAACAAAGGCACCACGTGCTAGCACAAAACAAGCTTTACAGAAAATGGCATAACAAGCCACTCGAATATATACAAATTTTACATATATCTTTTTACAGGACCTACCTATTCTGAAGAATCGCGTGCGCCCGATGCTCAAAAAGATCCACGATCTCTTCGGCATACTGCCTAACAGCCGCATAATGCGGGCGCATGTCCCAGAGGCCACCATCTGGTCGAGGGGGCGGCCTAGCCGCCACTGCCACGAGATCAACGTCAGGGCAATGCAGACGAACAAGCGAAAGGGCGGCTTTCACCCTTGGTACCAGCTGTTGCCGCACCAACTCCCTCACGTGATTCACGTCCCGAAACTTCGACAGCAAACCCCACAGGGTGGACGGTGCCTCATCCAGAGGAAACATGACGTACATAATCGACGCGAGGGAAGTCTTCACCTGCCTCAGCACCCGTGACACCTGATGAACATGATCCTGCACCGTCGCAAGGACAGTGGCCCGGTCACGGTCCATCCAGAAGAAGTGTCCGACTTCCATATCCTGTTGGGTCAGGCAGTTGATCCGAACTGCAATGTGTTCCTTCTCCTCCCTCAGAACAAGGTTGGCACCTGCAGAAAACTCAGAATAAGATGACACGACAACAAGGCGCACCCAAAAACGAGTAGCAGCTCAAGAAAGCTCACATTCCAGTTGCTCGTTGAACTGCCGCAACTACCCCATCAGATACTTCTCCTGGTGGTAGCCCGCTCAGTCTTCAACTTCCACACGTCCGCATGGCCTCGAACGCCAAGGATCTCCTTCTCCAAGCTACGGACGCGATCGGGAAGAAAAACAAACTGCGACGCATCATCCGAAGATGGTCGTGGCTGAGGGATAGTCGAAGTGTCCACAGGAGCCTCACCCGAAGGCCCCTAAAGGCAAGCAAGTAAGAATACGAAAAACACATTTCTCTGGCAATAGCTCGAAGCATCATTTATATACATAAAAAATCCAATGCATGGCATAAGGAGAAATTGTTCGACAAAATGTTACAACAACACAAGAAGAAAAGCTATCCTAGCTATAGCAGATTTAGGCGCCCGCATCTGGGGTAGCCTCGGAGCCAGATTGCCTGCCCCTGGCTTCTCCCTGCTGCCTTGCCGCGTAGTCTGCCAGCAGGTCGATAAGCTTCGGACCATACCGCTTACAACGAGAGGCGAAGAGAGCAAAGGCTACCTCAGAGCCGCCGGGAGCTGTTGGCATCTGGGAGGTTATGTGCGGAAGATCCAGCTCTGCTCCGGACGCCATGGCCATGGCCAGACCCACAGAAGCGTCGATGCCCTTCTGCTTGCGCTTGTAGGCCGCATGGGCATCCTCTGATAGCGCATCCGTCAGAGAATCAACATCCTTAAGGGCAGCGCCCTTGGGAACGATCTGCTTGTAGAAACGCTAGAGAACCTCCTTGGCCTTAGCAAAGGAACCAGCAGTAGTGCCGCGGCGATCTTCGACCACTGCGGTGGCATCATCCAGAGCGCTCTCATGCTCCAAGACACTGCGATCAAATGCAATGCCCGAAGCATCTGACACAAAGAAGAATATGCAGAATTCGAATAAGGACAAGAAGAAAGAACAGCCAAAAATCCAAAAGACCAATTTCATGCAAGACACATACCGGAGAAGGCCTTAGCCGCAGCCATCAGCTTCTCGGCCACCTCCTTCTCACGCGCAGCCACAATAGTTGCAAGCATCTCTTTGCGATCTGAAGCCTCCCGCTGCAGGCGCTCCTTGGCCTCGGCAACGTCAGCCAACTCTTGCTGTAGGCGCTCCTTCGCCTCCACGACATCAGCAGCCTGCTTCTCTACACGACCGAGGCTCTTTTGAAGAGCGTCCAGCCGGCGAAGGGCCGCATTATTCTCATCTACAAAGCATCAAGGACACACATGAGCAACACAAGCTACATTCAGGCAACATGTGAAAAAGACAAGAGCAAGCAAGACACGTACCTCAAAGCTGTTGCATACTGGCCTCCAGCGCCATATGCTGCCGGATGAGCAGGTTCGCGCTGTGCACAAAGGGTTGTGGAAAGAAGCAGAAGCAAACAATCAAGAAAGCATCAAGAAAAGGGCTCGGGGGCTGCGCCCCAAAACAAGCAAAACACCAAACAAAACGACCCTAAAAAGGCTCGGGGGCTCCCCCAGAACAAGAGGAAAAACAAAATACATGCTCACAGGGGGACTCCGAAGGTCCAGGTGCAGTCTTTTGAGTGACGACTACTCAAGCCTCCTGCGGAGAGGGGATCAGAGCATCGCCCCCAGAGTTGGCCACCGTCTGAGAGGGAGGGGCCGTCGGCTTTGACTCCCCTACGGCCTCCTGGGCGCCCTCACTAAGAGAGCCCTCCGAGGAATGGCTGCAAGGAAAATATTCATCAAAGCAAGAAGAAAAGTGCACACGCAAAAAACAGAATGAATAGCATTCGAAGGTACTTACGAGTCGATGTCGCTCAAATCAAATATGGACGACACCTTCTCCTTCTTCTTCTTCTTGGTCGGCGACTGCGGCGCGATATCCTGCAGAGGCACAACCGAGAACAGGGAGGAGGAAGTGCCGTCATCCCTGCTATGACACACAAGGAAGGATGGGTCCCAAGGCGTTGGCGGAGTTGAGGCATCCGAAGACTCACTCGGACTCCATGCCCGATTTCGGGTCCGCCCTCGCTCGCCTCGGGGGCATCATGAGTTGGCGATTGCGCCAGCGGAAGCTCAGACTCGGAGTCCACAACTTCGTTGTCCGGCACAATCGGATACTTTTCAGGCAGCGGAGGCACCATGCCAGCTACCTTCAGTTCCTGCAAAAGAAGACAAAGAACATGATTAAGCAATGCTTAGTCATGCGAAAAACAACAATCATAAAAAGAGCACAACGCGCAGGATGCAGTTCTAAAACCTGAGGAACTGGATTCAAAGAGCTGAAGGGGGCGGTCAAGGACTTCTTCGAGAGGTCCTTTTCAGCCTTGAACTTCAGCAGCGACCGAAGAACCCTATCGAGGTCGCCCCTGGAGAGCTCCTCAGCCGAAACCCTCGTCGGGTCATAGCGGCCAGTGTAACGAAACATCGGATGTGCCCTTGCCTAGAGTGGCTGCACCCGACATTTGAGGAAGGTGCGGATGATATCCACACCATTCACCTCCTTCTCCGCAACCATCTGGAGGGCCTCCACTCGACGGTAGAGCTCCTCTACCTCCGCCACCTCGCCCTCTAGGATATGGTTCTTCCAGGATCTCTTTGGCAGGATCTCCTGGGCGGAGTCGAAGGGGGCGAGGCCGAAATTTTGCCCGTCCACTATGGAGTCGCGGATATAAAACCGCTTCTTCCGCCAGTATTGGACGGACTCAGACATAGAAAAAGAAAAGAAGATAATAGAAAATCGGAGGGAAATAATGCAGCCGCCGAGCGGGTAGACACCACCGGTGCCAGACTGCCTCTTCACGGAATAGAGCTTCCGGAAGAGGCCAAAGTGTGGCTCGATACCGAGCCAGCACTCGCAAAAAGTAATGAAGCAGGCTATGTGGATAAGAGAATTGGGAGAAAGATGGTGGAGTTGGATGCCATAGAAAAACAAAAGTCCACGAAGAAAATTGTGGACTAGGAGCGAAAGGCCGCGAAGAACGAAAGCAACAAACATCACCCGAAACCCCGCGGGTGGACGGGGGATTACCTCATCGCCAGGGATCTTGACATCCTCCTTGTCCTGCGGGATTAAACCCGCGTCGCGCAGCTTGCGCATGTCACCCTCGCGCCTCTCCGTGCACCTCCACCTGCCATCAGTGATGCGAGCGGCGGTGGCACTTTTCTTGCCACCGGCGGCGGCACTTGAGCCTGCTCCAGCAGAGGCCTTCTTCGACTTCACCATGGTGGAGCGTCAACGACGGCGGTGCGCGCGCAGGAATGAGGAGGGAAAGGATCGGAGAATGTCCAGTGCGCGCAAGGAAGATCTCGTGAAAATGGAAGCAGCGGAGGAAGCAAATGGCAAAGGGTTAAAACAAATCACTGTTTACCCCATGGTTATAAGGATGAAGACGATGATCAGGAGGCATTCATACAGAAGCCCTAACGCTAGGGACAGATCCAACCGTTCACGTGTCAAGACAGCAGCGAACCGTCGCCCACACGCCGTTCACTACGCATAGAAACCGAGGAGACGCCGTAATTCTCGCCACGTCACGTATGACTGTCAACTTCAAGTCAGAAAGTGGGACCCACGATCGTCCTGTTACGTCACCTCTGGCGCCGCAGACGGTTGAGGTCATCGACTGTCAGCACTGACGTCATCAAGCAGTCTAGCAACAGCTGGAATTCTTCGACTGAAAAAAGTACTTCCTCGAATCTACGATTCGAACAACTACTCGGGGGCTACTCCTATCAGGAGCGCTGGCTATGCACCTGAGGCATGATTAAGGTACTACACAAACTGATGATTCTTCGAGTCCTACGTCGAGTCTACGGCTCCACTAGGGACTCGGGGGCTACTCCCATAGGGAGGATTGATTCAAGCATCCGAAAAAATGTGTCCTCCGAACCTGAAGCCAAAAAAAACTAAACTAAAGTCTCTGCTCGAGTCTACGACTCGAACAGACACTCGGGGGCTACTCCCATAGGGAGCGCTGACCGCGCATCCTATAAATTCTTCGACTGAGATCCTTCGGACGACAAAATCTTTTCGGCAACTTTGCCCAAACCAACGCTAAGAGAGAAACGATCTCCTTGGTCACCCGAAACACCTCCGTGGTGATAACATTTCGGATGATGTGTCTACGACGCAAAGATAAGACCTACAGATATCATCTGATGGCCTGGTAACGTACCTGACTGTGCTCTGCCAGTAAACACCCGTGTCAACAGACGCGATGAAAATCCTAACGGACGCGTTGGGTACATCACTCGAAAATTATTGGGATTCGACTACTGTAAGACCTCAGCGGCCTGAGTCGAATTACACCAGCATCTGTTCTAGGTTCGAGTCTAGGGACTTGAATCTAAAGAAGATCGTGTTGTTTTGTCCTATGACAGTTAACTAGCCCACACGCATCAGCAATCCCTACAAACTAAAACCATTCTCTTGTAAACAGACATAAAACTGCACCCGAAAGATTAAGGAGTCCCCAGCCGAATCTCCTATTCAACTGAGCACTCGGGGGCTACTGACATGGTTATACCCCACGGGTACACAACATCAGCATACCTAGTCCAGCCCGAAGGAAGGCTCACTGCAAGATATGCGTCCTGTGGAGATTTCGGGTGACCCAAGCCCATGACGCCTTCGGATGCTTGGAGGACAAGGCTAGTGTAGATAGAATTTCAAAGGGCAAACCCTAATCTGTAACCGACTCGACCTACGCCCGGGACCTGCCTATCTATATAAAGGCTAGGAGGGCACGGCGAGGAGGGCACCTCTCACCACATACACAACTCCACGCCAGATTGTATCTACGCACCCCTGTAATTTTCGATTCCGCCGTAATCAAGAGCAGGCAAGCAGGAGTAGGGTTTTACCTCCGGGGGCTTGAACCTGGGTAAACCCCGTGTCCCCGTGTTGCTTGTTTGCTAATCGTTCCACGATCTCCGGCATCTCCACTTTCTCCAAAACTCAAGCTCATAACAATGGACATTGACGAGATTAAACCTTGTCAGCTGCCGCCTTGTTGCCCTAGCACGGCGCCAGTCATCGACATCACGGATGACAAGGACAAGTAGGCGCCGCTAGAGTACTTTAATTTATATCAATGCATTATGTTGCTCACCTAGGAGCGGCCACAAACAAGGTAGGACAACCGCTCCTGAACGCGCTGTAAACATATAAAATCGATGTCGGATTTGTTCGCATTTGGGTATGCTTTAAGGGCATCTGCACCGGGTCCGCGCGGATGCGTAAGTCGTGCGTGACACCCCAGCGGTACCACCCATTCGGACCGACGCACCTTAGACCGACTAATCAGGTATCAAATTTGGATCATGGATATGTCTGTTCGGACAGACACAATCAGAGACCAGATACAATCCCACAATAGGTTTTCTCTTTTGGGCTGATCTATTCGTTTTTGTCTAATAAAATCGGGCTGTGTTGGCCGAACAGACCATGGCAAAAACACGGATGACTTGACCGGACTAAAACGGATTGTAAAGTAAGTACTTTCTGCTGATAGGGAGTACGCTCTCATACGTCATACCCCCATTCAAGAAGGACGAGAAGGTAGAGTACTTTGTGCTGCTGCTACTTCCAAAAATAACCAGATTCTCTGACAAAATTCTTACTTCCCGAGAACATGAAGCCAGGCTGAGCCATGTGCATTGAGTAGACACCTCCTCATCGGAAAGAAAAAGAGGAAAAAAGCCATGTGCATCGCCTCAGCATTCACCACGTAGTACGCTTTGCGCAGCGAGTAAAAAGCGTTGCGTGAGAGCGGCGTGGGCCCGCACCACCGCACGTCCTTCCCCCGTCCTAGATTAGCACGAACCCAGAATCTAAAATCCAAAACCCACGCTAAAGAAAAATGAAAAAGTGAAAAAAATCGGGGAAACCGGAAACTGCCCACGCCCAGACCCAGAGGCAGAGACAGGGAGAGACAGAGAGGGGGGAAGAGAGAGACCGACCGCGACGACCCCCGACCACCTCCCTCCCTTTCCGACTCAGACTCCTATTGGCTCGGCCTCCCCTATCGTCTCCGCGATCGCACGCCCAGGCCCAAACCCGAAATTTTCGGTGCCCCAACGAACGGGCGAGAGCGTCCGTCCGTCCGATGGTGGTTGTGGCGGTGAAGGAGGAGCCGGAGGAGGAGGGTTGCGGCGGCGTGGGGTGGGGGACGTGGGAGGAGCTGGTGCTGGGCGGCGCCGTCGAACGCCACGGGGCCGCCTCATGGGACGTCGTCGCCGCCGAGCTCCGCTCCCGCTCCCCGTGCTCCTTCTCGCCCAAGGTCCGCTCCCTTCCGCCCAACCCTAGCTTATCACTGGATTACGATTACGAGTCCCGTGCCTGTAATGTCAATATGATAAGGGTGGGTTAGGGCATTTTCTTTTTGGTATATAGGGAGACCGGAACGAATAATTACATTGGGACGAATTGGTCGGTGCTGGCTAGGGTTTCGTGATCATTGATGGACACAAACCCGGGCTTGTAGATATATTGTTTCCACATGGATGCTCGAGCAATTGTTAGGTTGTGATTTTAGAGATGGTGAGCATAGATTGTCACGTTGATTGGGATGAATGATTATACGTTTTATATATTATAAAACAAATGATAAGGAGCATGCCACAATTTTGACTTGAACCTAGGGAATTGAATCACCATCCAACTATCATTGACCAATCAAATCAAATGTGGCATAATTCCTTCTGTAGTGTAATTTCAGTTTGTCCGACAGTTCACATACTCACGGGCTTTTCGATATATAGTTGCGAAATGTAATGTCGAGAAAATGCCACGGTTCTGATTTTAGAGATTGTGAGCATTGTCACGTTGGTTGGATGATCATGAGTTCTGCATTCTGAAAATGAAGGTGAAGCAGATAATAAGGAGCATGCACAAGTTTGACCTCTGAACCAAGGGAATCGATTCAATGTCCAACTATCATCGACCAATCTTTTTAGAAAATGGAAGCTTTATTACCCAGCGGCCCAGCCTCTGCATCATAGATGCATACAGCCTCAATTGTTCCATATCATGGAACAATAGAATGTACAATACCTTTTTCATCTTTTTTGTGAGGATGAGTGTAATATAATTTCAGTCAGTCCTACATAATTACAATATGACACATTGCACAATATTCACTTGAACCAAGAGAATCAAATCAATGTCAGTCCAACTATCATCGACTTGTAAAAAATAAACTTGTTACCCCATCCTCTGCATCATAGATGCATACAGCCTCAATTATTGCATCTCATAGACCAATAGAATGTAGCATACTTTTTTCATCTTTTTTTTTGTGAGGAGGAATGAGATATAATTTCAGTTTTTCCTACAAATTACAATATGACACAGATTGCACAATCTTTTCCTCTCTTTGGTACCAAGGGTGATTTGTCCAACACATGTGTGAACCTTACTTTTCCAGCATACTGTTATGATCATTACCTTATCTTTCTCCAACAGTTTGGATATGTACGAGCTGTGTGCCTATTAACTGAAACATTCCAAACACTCGTACAATTGGTCTTACAGGTCAAGTTATTTCTATTTTTTTTAATTGTGTTGCTAGCAGGGAGCTTGCATCCTTTACGACCTGTGTTATAATGTTTGGAAGAAGCTGTGTCATTTATAGATTAGCTTCTTGATACATAGGTGTTCTTGTTTGCAGGAATGTGAAGCAAAATTTTCAGAGATTCAAGCACGCTACTCTGCAAGCGAGTAAGTGTTAACCATCTGTGTGATGTATGTACTAGCTTGACTACATTAGTGATATTGCCATTAAGTTTGAGGAGTCTAGGTTGCTGATCTATTCTGAGGACTATGTTTGAATTTTCGGTAGATGGATTTCAATGTTAATCTAGTCCTCATCCTGCTTATAACCTTTTCTGTTGTTGCTGTGAAACTTGCATGCGACCCTTAGGCCTTGTTTGGATATGGTGTTTTGGCAGAATTTGTTTTCCGTGAGCCAAGGTAACTGTCTAACAAACTAAAACCCCGTTTGGTTAGAGCATTTAAAACGTGATTATCTAAAACCGGGTTTCCAAAAAAACAGGGAATCGTGTGCTGGGAAAAACGACTAATAGCAGTTTTTGCTAAACCGCGCTTGATATATACTAATCCGTCTGTTCCTCAACAACCTCGTGTTACAAGGCCAACGAAAGTTTTCTGTTAGCCAATTCTTAACCGAAAAGTAAGTAAAACTGGTTTCGCTAAAAATCAACCCAAAACCCATTTTATTAAAACTAATGTCCACTATCCAAACAACCACTTAGTATACAACGTGTTCCTCACAGTCTCATAGTACATATAAACCCAATGTAATCTCTGCCATTTCTCCCATAGATAGTAATGAAGCAAGTATGTACCCATTTTTGCCTTTAAGTTGATTTAGTACTCAGTAATTATGATAATTACTAATTAGAACAAACAGTTAACTTTTTTCTATTTAGGAACATAACTGGTTTCCCTTTATGGCAAGTTTGTGTTAAGTTGATTGTTTTGCAACTTCTACCGGTGACCTGGTTTTGACATTGTTTTGCGTAAGCATGGGCACTGGACAGGACTGGGAGGAAAGTATATATGAGAGGTGATAGAAGAAAACAAATAATATTTAATGATGATTATGTGTGACTAAGTTACAGATTTTAGATGTAGAAATAACAAGCCTATACATTACATAAAGCACTGATTGCAACATGCACACAAGCTTAAATCAGACTTTAACAAGGTTTGCTGAGGCTAAGGATAAGATTAATCTTCTTGTTTGTAGTTTTTATTACATTTAGCTCATATATGCAGGACATTTCAACCGAGTGCACTTTAGCATAGATATTTGTATGTTGCATAGCAAAGTGACTTTTACATTGATGCACTATTTTATTAGTTTTTTTGCTTCATTGCAGTGCTTGGTTTGAAGAGCTTCGCAAGCAGAGAGTTGCTGAATTGAAAAGGGACATGAGCAAGTCAGAAAGTTTTATCGTGTTAGTATTTCAATGTACACCTGGTTCTTGATTTTTTTTAGCATTTTTGCATGTAACATTCATAATTGTCTTGGATATATTTTAGATGGTAGCTGCACATGCAAGATACGGCTTTCGCAATATGTAGTGGTTGTGCATCAGCTAAATTAGCAATTGACCAGATAATTGACAGAATGCGACAAGGTTGATCAAAAGTAGCTCCTCCTTTTGAAATCCTTGCTGATAACTGGTATTTGTTTTTCTCTAAATTGACTAAAGTGTGAGGAGACAGCGGAAGGGAGGGGCATTAGTCAGTGGAGAGAGATAGAGAAGGCTGAGGCACTTTTTGAGGAATTTTAACTTTGACAATAGAACCAAATGAACATGATTTTTTTATTTAGTGGTGTTAATACATTGTCTTAATTAACACTAATTGCATTGAAGACAATGAAATGAAAGGTGATTAGTATCTGAATGCAGAGCTTTCATCAATAGTTTAGATTTCTGCTACTTATTAGTGTCTGGGTCATCGTGATGCCAAGTGTGAGTTATTACAGACAATAGGTATGCTATCTGGCTGGAATATTTTTCTTATTCAGTTTAATAATGTGCAATCTGGCTTTCCCTCTTCCAGATCCTTGCAGTCTGTGATTGAAAGCCTCAGCAATAGCAAACGTGATGATGACAACTCAGCATGTCACACCGAATCACGTTCGCGCAATGAAAATACAGCTGATACTAATTCCTCAAGCAAAGAATTGTCCAAAGATAGATCATCTGCCGCTAGTTTCACAGAGGAAGCAAGCAACAGTCAGAAATCTCAGAATGTTCAGAATACATCAGCAGAAACATTGTCAAAGCCCCATGTTGAAAAGAAGCTCTGTGCCAAAGATGGTTTGCTTTGGGGCTCTAGAAAGAAAAGGGGATTGAGGGACAAAAGGGCTATTCTGATGGCTGATGATGGTAGTAGAGATGGTGAGAATACATCTACGTCATGCATACAGAAAGAGGGTTCTTCTGAGGGTTGCAAGAAGGGCATGAAAATTCCAAAATTAGAGCCTGGTGTTTCTGTGTGTGAGAGAGCAAAACCAAGTTTGGCAGATATTTTGAATAGTATATCCACTCAAGGTGACTGTAAAATGTTGCAACACCAAATTGATATCCAGGTATTCAGTCAGTCTCTGTATCATTAGTGCTTCAGTAGGTGGTTTAAATTATTGAATCTTAGGGTTTTTGTACATTTTATTAGAATTTCCTACTATATTTTCTCTGAGAGGATCAAGAAAACCAGATCTTTGTGAGCATTGTGGATTTTCTTCTTGTTTCCTTGTTACCTGTTACTCCGTTAGTGTGGTCTGGATAAGAATTACTGTATTTCAGTGCCTAAAACCATCTTTACATCTAATCCATTCTCGAGTAAATAAAATAGCACATGAACTTGTGATTTTGTATTCCATCTTATGTCTCTTTGTTTTTATCTACAGCGGAAGAAAGCTAAGTACAAGAAGATGATCCGCCAGCATATGGACTTTCGAATCCTTCGTACAAAGATCAAGAGTGGTGTTATCTCTTCTACCAAGGAGCTCCTAAAAGACATGCTCCTGTTTGTGAATAATGTCCTTGCTTTCTATCCAAAGGCTACACTGGAGCACTTGGCCGCAATCGAACTACGAGGTCTTGTATGCAAAACATTGCAAGAGAGTTCAAGCATTCTCTCCGTGGGTACTGAGCCTGTAATCAAGAAGACCGCGGGCAAGATAGCTAGTGACACTGTAATCAGAAAGACCGCGGCAGGGTTAGCTACCGACCCTGTAATAAAGAAGACAGTGACCAAGATAGCTAGTAACACTTTAATCAAGAAGACCACGGCGGTGATAGCCAGTGATCCTGTAGTGAAGAAGGCCACTGCAGGGATAGCTAGGGACCCTGTAATGAAGAAGGCCACTGCAGGGATAGCTAAAATCAAGGAGGAGGTGGTAGAGATCGGTAGTGAGCCTGTAATCAAGAAGGCCCCGGCAGGGATATCTAGTGAGCCTGTAATCAAGAAGGCCGCAGCAGGGATAGTTAGTGAGCCTGTAATCAAGAAGACCGCAGCAGGGGTGACTGGCGCTCCTGTAGTCAAGAAGATTGCTCGAACAATGCCGCCTGTACGTCATGTGCCTCGTGATGCAAAGAGAGGCAATGTTTCCTCAAGGGGGACTGGAAGCAGTGTCAGCCAGGCTGAGCCCAAGGCCGTCCCCCGCAACGCAGCGCCGACATCTAATGTGAAACCTGTCCAGGAAAGCCCACCAGCCAAGAAGCGAGGCGTTGGGCGGCCTCCGAAGAGCGGGCAGAAGCGCGCAGCAGAGCAGCAAGACAGTCCTAGCAGAGGCAGGAAGAAGACCCGGAGGTGAAGGTAACTTGAAGGTCGGCTTCAACTCGTCGCCTCCAATAGTCGATTTTGTGCTGTGTACAGCCTATAGGGAGGCCATAGACATAGCTCCATCCAGTGTTGTACTACCTGTTAAAGAAGACTAGGTGAGAAAGTCAGGACGTTGTGACAGGAAGGGGCGTCAGTTATCCTTCCTTGCTGGTGTTTTTGTCAAGGGGCAGCTAGATGAACCATCTTTTTGCCTGTTTAGAAATGCAGTCCGAGTTAGGATGATAGATATATGTCCGTCTTATAACTAACTGTATGTAATATACCGATAGTTTCCTTGGTCAAATATATATCGCAGCGCAGCATTGCGCAGACAAATCTTGATGTCTGTGAGAATTGTTTTTGTTTCAGAGTTTTTTGGCAAGTGTTCTATAATCTGGAATATGAACAGCGTGAGAGCAAATGCTCCAAGGCAGCGGTGCTGGCCCGGTACCTCCCCATTTTCTGGGTCTGGGCCGCGGGGGGGACCGAGGAGAGGAGGAACAAACCGAGCGGAAAACCCGGTCTTGGCAGCCCAGCCGAAACGGGCTGCCGCCGCGCCCGCTGCGCTCGCATCGCAATCGCAACCCACCCATCGCCTGTGTTACTGTGATTGTGGCGGCATCACCCCGCTGCGCTGCCTCTCCATCCCCAGTCCAGTCGTCGTCACCTCGCGTGGCGCAGCTGCGAGTGACCGGTGCTGTTGGGGCGCCACACGTCACACCTCCTCTGACCGTCGCTGTCTTTCTCACTGCCGCGCCCGTGCCCGTGCCCGTGCCTTTCCCGGCCCATCTCTCTCGAGAACATCTCCTCCTCCGCCGCCACAAAGTAGCAGCGGCGCCCGTGCCCTCCGCGCGGAGGAGACGAGCCCCCTCTCCTCTCCGCACCGCCCTCCGCCGCGGTATATTCGCTTCCTTTTGCCCATCCTCCTGTTGCAATTACTATCTGATACTGCTGTAGTATCTCTGCGTTCTGCTGATGATGTCGTGTGTATTCTGATTGGGGTTTCGAGGTTCCGATCGCGCACCTCGCCCTCGCCGTCGTAGCCGCGGACGACCTTGGCGCGTCTCGTGCTTGCGCTGCGCAGTCCTCTTTTTTTTTTTCATCGTGCGCACTAGGAAGACGAAACGCGAATCGCATCGTGACATACGCGTGCCAGCTCTGTTCTGTACTCTGGTTTTTCCTTCTTTTACCAGCAATCCAGGGGAAAAGGAGATACAGTATAGTATAGAGTTATAACTTTGTTCTATATTCGTGCTGTTTACGTACATCCAATTTCAAGTAACGCCTCAGGCTGGAATGGAGCGTGTCAGTTATCACTCGAACAGGAATACTGAACTTTCGCAGTGTGTGATCTAGTCCTGAATGCAGGGTCTCGCGAAATAACCAGGCGTCGCTGCATCCATTTCCAGATGAACCGAAAAAAGTAGTTCCTAGTGGGATAAGGTGAGTTTGCTTTTTGCTCTTCTAATGTCTCACTTGTACTGACATCTAAGCTCTCTAAAGCTGGCCTTCTTATGAGGCCATGACACCGTCTTCTTGGTTCCGCAGAATGGTAACAGGAGCTGCCGCTGCTCTAAGATGAGGCTGCGGCTGCGTCTGCTGGTCCTGAGCTTGATAATCCTGTTTGTGGTTTACAACATGGCCAGCTACCAACATAGACAGACTGCGGTAACACTCGCTCGTTTGTGATATTCCCCGTTGTAGTTTGTCGAGGAGACGGCACTGGTCTGATTCTTACTGTGTGCCATTGCAGCTGGATGCAAAATCTCGCCCATTCGATACTATGGTGGTATGTGAACCTATTTTTCTCTAACAAAAGGAACACAATTTTCTTTGTTTTGGTGATCTTGAAGGTGATTTTCAGCTGTTGCTGGGGCATTTATTTTGTTGAAATTGTAAATATCAGGAGTCTGACAGGGCTGCGGCTAAGGTGTCTAAGAGACCTAATGTTAAGGTGTCAAAAATAGCTGCTGATGCTTCTAGGATCGGTTTCTTGCCTCGTGGTATAGTCGAGCATTCCTCTGACATGGAATTGAAGCCATTGTGGCTCACAAGCAACGTGCAATCACCGGTCAGTTAGAGCTATTCTATCTAATGGTGTTGGTTGGAGGTTTAAAACATAACAGCCTTTAGCTGCTCCCACCTTTCTGACTGCACGATCCTTAGTATAATAGTTATTTAATACTACATTAGTGTTTTGTGCCAGCAGAAATCTACCCAAAATGAGCGGTGCTTGATTGCCATCCCTGCTGGTATAAACCAGAAGAAAAGTGTGGATGCTATTATGAAGAAGGTACTTCATTTACAACTTCTGCAAGTGTGGTTTGTATATATAATTGTCATGTAACTCTTGAATGCTCAGTTTCTTCCAGAGAACTTCACAGCTATATTGTTCCACTATGATGGAAAGGTCAATGAGTGGAATGATTTACCATGGAGCAAAAGTGTGATACACATAGCTGCTACTAATCAGACAAAATGGTATGGCCCCTTTCTACCCTTGCAATGAAAGAAGAGTCTGGCCTTGAGTCTACAATTTCTGACGATCATCATTTTACTGCAACATAAGATGGCATCTGTTTGTAGGTGGTTTGCTAAAAGGTTCCTCCATCCTTCTGTTGTCTCTATGTACTCGTATATCTTCCTTTGGGATGAAGATCTGGAAGTAGATAATTTTAACCCAAAAAGGTATTATGCAGTACATGAACCCTGATACTGCTCTTAAACCTGTCCTTTCTTAGCTTCCATTAAAAGAATATATATTCCTACTTGGGATGTATTAGTCATGGAACTTGTTCCAGTTCAACGCATTCAGCTCCTTTAATCCTGGTCCAGGCAGCTACAGCCTACAAGTATAAATGTATAATCTGACATTGCAGCTTTGAAATCGAAGAATCACCTGCTGGCTGTTGCTGCCTGGTATGTGCTAGGCAGCAAAGTTATTTGTCTTTAAAATGATGCAGCTTATTTATGTCTTCCATCCAGAAGAAATCTCTCTAAAATAGGAGCATCCTATGCTAGTGTTCTTCCCCACTAGATACTGTGATCTGTCGATTCTCTGCATGAGTATGGCTTACGTGTTGACTTTGAGCAGGTACCTGAACATAGTCAAATCAGAAAAGCTGGTGATATCTCAACCAGGTCTTGACCCTAAATTGTCTGAAATTCATCACCCAATAACTGTTCGTAAAAAAACAGGGAATTTCCACAGGTTAGTTCTGTGTAATGCCACTTTTTCCCTCGGTTTAAACTACAGAATAGCCAAATAGAAACATGTTTATTTGACAGAAGAGTTAGTCGGGCTAATAAAGATTGTTCGAGAGAAGGGCCACCTTGTTCCGGGTACATTTTCTTAATCTCATCTTGTGGTATTACAGCTACTTCCCTGGTTAACTCTTTGCGTTGGTTGCTATTTGATCTGGTGGACTGTAGTACCCTAGCATTATCCTACCGCTCCATGATCCTTGTACACCAGCAACACTCCAGCATCACATCTGTGCTTGTCATAACAATTATTTTATCTACAGATGGGTCGAGGGCATGGCACCGGTTTTCTCAAAATCTGCTTGGCAATGTGCTTGGCATCTTATCCAGGTAAGAATTATATCTTATGATAAAGAGTTATTTGAATTTAGAATTGAATCAAACTGTAGGATTGTTTTGTTTAGCAATTTATAGTTAGTTAGCCATGGGTTGTAGGATATGGGTGGGTCAGGGATATGTCCCTGGGTGTGCTTTGCACCATATCGAATTTTAAGTTGTGAGTCACAGGCAACATGAATAACTCTGGCTAACCATGTTTGGAAAAAATGGGACGGGAGCCAAGCATTTAGCCTGTTACTCTCCGCCACTTAACATGTTGAAAATGTTTGAATCAGATACTTGTTTTTTATGTTCACTCGGACCCTGAACGTTGTAGTTGCTTTCGAAGTCCCATGAGTGCCTCTATGCACTACACAATTATTATTGTTGCACTTGTTACAAACTAATTTGTATTTGACTGGTGAACCATATGAATGTTATCCCCCTTCTAAACCACTGGATTTATTGGTGATCTTTTTAATTGATAATATCAAGAGCATCATATCATGTAGCTCCTATTTTTGCCCTTCCACATCCTCTTGATTCATTCAAGCCTTATACGTGGCACTTCCAATTCCAAAGTGGTGAATGCATCACGGCATTCGTTTCTCACAAAGAGGTGTGCCGCATAGAAATGCTCGTCACTCCCTGCCTCAGTTCCATCCCGACTGACTCTAAGCTTCTTTCTTACAGGATCAACGGGCATTTGAGATGCTCCTGAACTTTTGTTATCAAAATGGTCTAAAATACGTACAGTCCTTGATGCATTTTCACTTGTCCTCTTCGATGTTGGTGGTGTAGGATGAGGTGCATAAGGCGTGGATCTCTTCTTTCCACTCTTGCCACAAACAGGAGTAACATCATGAGCCCCTAATCCTTCAGACCATGAGTCATCTTCATCTTTCTCAATCTTAACATGAGTGGTTCCAGCTTGAGGAGTTGGTACCCAGCATGTTCACTTGTAGCATCAAAATTTATTTTCATTTTATCCTTGCTATCAAGTTGAGTAATCTGAAACTTTGCCGCTTTAGGACAACTCTACAAAAAATAATCACAAAACCACATGAGTGCGCTATAAACAATATAAATATCAAAGATTTAATGAAAATAATGTGAAAGAGTGTTCCCATATCTCTGAATCCCACCACTCATCGCTAACTGCACTGGTACATGCTGTTTCACTTACATACATTTTAGTCTTTTTTCTAGTGTCTCCCACATACTTTTTAATTGGCTGCGCTCATAATCCCTTTTACGTGATCCTTAATTTTCAAATTGGCGTACTCAATAAGGTCGAACATTAGGTTGGTTTGTTATTGGCTGCCACTTCCTCCACATGAATGCACATGCAGCATAAAAACTTGTTCTCACTGCCTATACATACATGAGTGCACATATACACAACATTTCACTTTCTCATCACTGCATATCATTGATCAAATTATCCTTCTAATTGATCAAATTATTTTTCATTGCATTACCTTATGGGAGGAGATGGGAGCAGAAGGCGTAGATGGGAGGATTGCTGGGGGTAGCACACGGCTTTTGTCGGAGGGATTGTTAGACCTTAGCTTGGGAGGCATCGGTTGGATGCAGGAGAAGTGTGTCGGCGGCACGAGGAGTTCGGAGGAGCAGGCGGTCTTCGGCGACGGGAGGAGGAGCTTCAGTGAGAAGACGGCTGTCGGTGGCAGGAGGAGCTGGGAATAGCAGACAGTGGATGATCTTTGTAGGAGGGAGGCGGGGAGGCGGGTATTTTTCTTGTAATTTCACCTAACTACGATGTCAGTTTCGTGAGGGTTAGGGGAGTAATCACTTAAGTTATTTCCTAGAACGGTTCAATCTGAACATCGTGATTCATACAAGTACAAAATGATTAGAAGATCTTGATGGGATGGCAATCAATATCGACTGGGAGATAACTATTTTTAAGTTGACTAGTTTATAGTCACTCCTAGAAAAAGTCAACCTAACCCACTCATGCTTTGAGGGTGGGTTGAGCCCCCCTGTGGCTCTGCATTAAAAAGTTGATGTCGGACACTTACTGAGGCAAGGTCACAAACTGAGAGACGTGTCTCTTTTCTCTTTAGAAACTTGTATTATAGTCAAACCTATGTTTCAGACAATGTTTTGTATCACTTTACGGTAAGACATTTCTATTGAATCGATTTCTCAGGACTATTCCAGTCATTGAAGCTTCACTATTGTATTTTATGCAGAACGATCTTGTTCATGGATGGGGCATTGATTACAAATTTGGGTATTGTGCCCAGGTATGATACTGGCTACATTTATATATCTGTGATATGCTTTATATTTAAGTTCTCAAAGCAAACGGCAATGAAAATGTAGTTATTATCTGCCGCAGTACAGTTCCTTCTGTCTGAGGTTTGTTTATTAGAGGAATAATAGATGCTTTTTCTGGATTATTTATGTTTTTAGTTAGACACCTTTTTCTTCCTGTGTTTGTTTTGTAGGGTGACCGAACAAAGAACATTGGAGTAGTTGATAGTGAATTTGTAGTCCATCGAGGAGTACAGACACTAGGAGGTTCTACACTGACAAAGGTTTGCATAAGCTTCTGTTTTGTTTGTCACAACCTTGCCATCATGCAAATCATGCATATAACCTATTCGCGATGAAGACCGAAATATCTTGGGTGGCAAAAAATATGTTATTGTTGCAATTGGCATTGTGTGTGTATGGGTAGGGGTTCATGAACATCTATTGCCACACAAGTATGCATAACTACAAAGAAACAGTGGACATGATTGACTAGCCTTGCCTGCCAAGTGGAAACCGTATAAACTATGAATAGATGGCCATGGAATGGAAGTATCTTTCGATGATCTTAGGGATAAAAATCTGCATTTTCAACATTATGACTTACCATTATCCATGTAGAACGTACTGCTAAATGTTTCCTCTCATAAAACTCATTTTTTGAATTCCACTAACAGCGTACTCGTGGCAAGAGAACTTCTCAACTGCAGCAACAAACGAGAGTATGTCTTTGTCTGACCCCAAAAGGCCCATTGTAATTTACATGCTGTATTTGTTCTTTGACCTCTCCGTAATGCATCTTGTAACATGTAACCAGGTGAGGGCAGCAGGCCTTGACATGAGGACAAAGGTGAGCTGAGCTTACAGATTATTTAGCTTATTAATCAATTTCTTGCAATATCTCTACTAATAAACTACACGTAGGAATATCATATATGTAGTTATCTGGATCACATATGGCCAGTCTATCTTAACTTTGGTGGTTTATTATAATTTCGATTTTGACCAAGTAGGTTAGGAGAAAATCACGGGTGGAGCTTCGTGATTTCCAGAAGCGCTGGGAGCGGGCCACAAGGGAAGACAGAACATGGGTCGATCCATTCACTCGCCGGAGAAAAAGGAGGAACAGACCAGCAGTAGATTAGCACACCTGCTTGCATTTCCCCCAAATTTTCTGTGTTGCGGTCAATTTTGGGGTTGCCGAATGGCTTGTGTAGCTCTGCAAAATCTTCCAAATCCGAGGGATGCTTAAAGGTGATATTTCCATCTGACTATTAACATAGGGCAGTTTTCAATCAATGGAAATGTCGGTACATCCGCGGCTGTGCTCAAAATTTATTTGCTGGCATGGTCACTATTCATGAACCATCTGCCTGCATGTTTATGGTGCTGGCCGGTGGCTCATCCGCTCAAGTGGTTTGGTGTTTTTTATCTATATATACTGTTAAAAAGATTGGGACCGTTCGTCGTCCAGCCAAAAAATCCGTCTGTCTTGAAAAGACGAATTTACCCCTGCAAAACTGAAGTATTTACCCAGGCTGCCACCGCCAAGTGACATGATTACCCGTACCGATTTGTATGTGTCTTTTCCATAAAAGACAAATCATCTCCCAAGACTCTTTCCCCAGCGCCACAAGTCAGTCCGCAACCGGAATCTGGGCCGCACCGCTCGATTCACGCCGCCCGCCAACGATGGATGAATCGAGCTCTCCGACGACTTAATCCAGTTACTGCAGGAGGGATTGAAATGTAGCCAGGAGCTGAACACTTTTGCTACTAGGTACTATGCCACCGAAGCGAGATCCCGTCTTGGCGTCCGGTCTTGGCCTGGAATCGATGCGGACATCGGCGAGAGGGCCTGACCGCGAGGAATCAGTCCGAGGGTGGTGCTGTCTCGCCGGATTTGTTTTTTGTAGAGGACATGAACAAGGGACCGCGGAGGGGAGGCAGGGCGGCGTGCGATACAGATGGCAGGGAAGCGAGGACGCGGCTCTGGTGGCGGGGACCAACGAGGTGCAGGAGGTCGAGGGCGGCGGACTGCAGCAGCGGCGCGGTAGAGGAGAGCTCGAGTGGCGAACGGAGCGGTGACGGATGCGACCGAGGGGAGGAGCGCCTGGAGGCGGACATGGCGGCTGCCGGCCGAAGGGAGGAGGGGGCGCTGGCGGAGGCGGATGGTAGCGAGCGGCAGGGATGAGAGGCTCGGGCCGGGGCGGGTTCGATGGGATCGTTCCCGTGCGTGGTGCTGTGCGTGTGTACCGAGACACCGGTAAAACATACCGGTTCAGACTTTGGAGACTGTCAACTCCCATGGAGCTCCCCTCTGGTCTCCTCCATGACCACCCGCTTCCCCTCCCAACGGGCCCCCATCCCCATATCCTCCCACAGCTATCCCTCCCAGTCCTCTTCCATGGAGTCCCTTCATCTATTCCATGGCTCCTTCTCCCTTATGTCCTCTTCTATGGCATGCCCCTCCCAGTCCTCTTCCATCATGCCCTTGATCTCTCCGACCACTTGATCTCCGGCCACATGTGACCCTACCTCCTCCGGCCGGTGGAAAGGGACCCAGCGTCCCAAACCTCCATGCCACTGACTCCAGGATCTCCAGGCGCAACCCCGCGTTCACATGTGCATCGAATCGTCGATATAGCTCAGGTTGCATGGAGGCCTCCCACATTACCCTGTGTATTTCAGTTTTGCATATGTCTCTATAGTTTTGCATATGTCTCTGACTTAATCTATACTAATAAAAGCAAAACATTTTCTTTGGTTTGGTCCGTTTTTTAACACTTATTCCCCTATAAATTTGATGTTATTACCCACCGCTGCCATCCATAAGTAATATAACGATTTGTTTTTTTTATCCTGACCGGACGACGCGACGCCCGCGGTCCTCCTTGTGTGCGGCTGCGAGCACGCCTCCTACTCCGCGGGGCGTCGGCCCAGCCCCTTTCTCCTCCCGTGCCGCCGCGAGCGCGCCTCCCACTCTGCCTGCGAGGCCCTTTCCGGTCCAATGGAGATGCCCCCACCACAGGAATCCACAACGATGTCGGGTCCATGGCGCACAACTCAAGGAAGCTTCATAGGCTTTGGGAACACCACATCTGAGAGCGCAAAGGAGAGAGTCAGGGAGACAGGGGCAAAGCAAAGGCATCGGTGGGATCGACATGGCGCTGGTGGTGGCGCGAATCTGACGAACGGGGGTGTGGAGACCAAACACGAAGGCCTAATGTTCCCTCCCCTTCTTGTATTGTAGCCTGTAGGACATGTCCGGGGTGGGGCGTCGCAAGCGCTCCA